>CM042676.1:44289225-44938814 GCA_023638005.1 Forsythia suspensa
ATTACTTTTTATTCTCTATCCTTGTATTAGATCTTATTCTTAATAGTTATAGCTAAAATATTAAAAATCACTATGTTATTTCATAAAAAAACATATTGTTTTCAATTCTATATAAACATATATCGGTATAGGTAAATTAATATATTTAACAAAGAGATTGAATAATTGAACTAGTCTTTTCTCTTATGAAAATTTTTTATTGTTTTATTTATTTATTTATTTTTAAAGTGAAGGGGTAAGTTATGATTTTTCTTTTGCCAAGCAGACATTTTTTAGGGAAATTTACAAAATACATCCATTATATAGGGTAAATTTACACTTTACGTACCATATTTTTAAAATTTTCATTTTACCTACTACTATTTGATTAATGGTAACAAAAAACATATTGTGCTAAAGGTATTTTTCGTTACTATTCAACTCTTTATAATGATATATTTGTAAGAAAAAATTGGTAAAAGGTATCTTTTGTTATCGTTCAACAAAAAATAGTAGATAAAATGTAAATTTAAAAAAAATATGGTATTTAAAAGTGTAAATTTCTCAATTAAGAAATGTGAAATTGAGAAAATTCCACGTTTAAAAAAGCATCGCATAAAAGTACGCCTGACTTTGTTTAAACTTGAAACTTGGCCTGACGCCTAGTCGCGCCACGCCGCCGCCTCCTCTCATCGTCCTTGTCTCATCATCGCCTAAGTCTCGCCTAAGTCCAAAAAGTTTGAAACTTGACATCTACGCCTAGCTACGCTTTACGTTTTTTATAACACTGAAAAATTCATGGAAAAAAAAAAGGAAATTTTAGAGGTGCAATATTATTTAATGTTAAAAAAGAGTGAGAGTTAAAAATGAAGACGTTAACACTAGAAAATAGGTGATTTCCTGTAATTGGCACTAAACTATAAGGGGATGAAAATAAAGTAAAAAAAGACGTTACCATATATAGAAACAATTTGTTCCCTTGTTCCTGTCAATTGGGAACTCCATATGAGTAGAATCTAGGGACCTAACCTAGTGAGGCTATAGAGACACATGCCTAGTGTAAAAACTAGTGAGATAGAAATATTAGGGGGTTGGGGGTTGGGGTGGGGTGGGGTGGGTTGGGTGTTGTGGGGTTGGAGGAGGAAAAAGGGTGTTTGCATGTGGTAGAGTCCCACCAATTTATGTTGCTGTCCACTCATTTGATTTGGTAGTGATATTGTATAGTATGTTGCTTAATTTTAATGAAATTGGTTGATTAGTGCCTTAATTGAAGGCTCCTTCCATAGAGACAGCCTTTAACTCAAATGAAGTACGTACAATGATCCCTCGGGCACTCACGTATTTGATATGTTGAATTAGATAATATTAAAAGGGTTAAATTAAAAAATAAAAAAAAAATCATTTATTTTACTATATTGTGACATCTAATATTGAGTACAAAATTTATCCGACATTTTACTTTTTTAGGTACTAAATGTTTTCATATAACATGTACAAAAATTTTGTTGGAAAAAAAAACAAGTGAAAGAGAGAAGACACAAATTTACTTAATTCGACAAACTCACGTGTGTCCACAAGATAAGAGAGTCCATTCACTAATCAAATCCTCAAATTATAAACTCTTTTTACTCGAGAATACAAAATCACAAATTCTAACATATTCGTTGAAGAATCCACGAGAAAACACACTAACAATAGTCCTCAAACAAAACTCTTCTTATATAAAAGCTTATATAGTGTTATGTGTTATAAATTAGATAGAATTAGACACACGTATTTGATTCTGTTGAATCTAACGTAGCGAGCACATCCAAAAAACTAAGAATGGAGTGCATCCACTCATTTGGAACACTTTGGCAGCGCGCCTAGTCTTTAGTCTATCTCCATTAACAGCTTCTCAAGCTTTTTATGCATGTCCCATTTAAAATCTCACAATGGCAATCAACATGATTACTTAGCTTCTAAAAATTAATTTATATGCATTAATTAATATTACCCTAATCTTTTTTGTTAAGATAATGTAATCATGAGATATACATACATGATTATATGATCAATATTAGTAGGTCCCAAAGATGATTCTCACCAATTAAGCAGAGGATTATCTGCAGTCCCACATGCACCAAAGCACCAAACTTTTCCTTTTCTCAGATTTTTTCATGTCCAGGAAACCTTTAAAAGTTAGCACTGTGAAAATCTTCTAATTATTATGTTTCTTGAATAGAAACCTATGACTAGTTGCTCTAAGAGCAAGAACTAACGCAATTTGGATTTTGGCATGAAATTCATGTAGATTTGCCAATAGAGAGATTGAAACACGGGCAACAGGCGGATACAAGAGTGGACTCCCCTTTATTGGATTCCCCTCTTGGCACAAAACATATAATTTTTAGTATAGGATTTTTTTTTCTCATATATTAGTTTGGTCTAAAAAAATTTTTTTATGTCTAGTCTGGATCCGTCCCTGAACACGGGTGTGAGTTTTTGTTTGTGTGTATGTTGGGGATTTACCCAAATTAGATTTCAACCAATATCTTTCAACCGGGGACTACTTTTTTTTTTTTTTAATGGATTGTACTCGAACATATTAAAAGAAATATCTTGAGTTAGAATAGTACTAGCTATTATAGTATAAGTTTTAATCTCATTTCTTACTTTCTTGAAGTTGTCATGTCATCAACACTAGGGAAGTGCATGGATTATCTAATTTGTTTCTTATGATTTATCATATATTCTCCATGCTTTAAGATTCGCATCTTCATGATATTTGAAGAAAAGCAATTGCGGTTTCAAAAAAGAGTTACATGACTAATGACACAATTAGATTCGACTCAACTTCTAGATAAATGAGACAGCCGTCTAAAGCACAAAGTTTAGAATTTTTTTTTTTAAATAGTTTTACTAATGGAATATTCAAGTCAAGTTTTTCGTTCTATAATAATTAAAAGCACTTATTTTCACAAAATTTAATTCATCGACGGAAATTTTATAGCAGGATAAAAAAAATGATTAGTAATAAAAAAATAAATATTGTCAACAGAAAAGTCGCTATAAATAAAGTAATAAAGAAAAAAAAAAAAAAAAATAAACACTAATGTAATAAAATTTTGTCAATAATAAAATAAACAGTTAGAAAAATAACTTACCCGGCATTAATATTATAAATGAGAAATAAAAAGATATCATAAGTTAACCAACATAATATTTCCATCAGTAATATATTAAAAATGAAAAGTTAAATAAAGAATAAATTTCCGTATGTGACACCAACAACTTATCTATCACTAATTAGTGACAAAAGCACCGCTAGTAATTGTTGACAATATTATCGATGTCCCGTCGGTATCCATCAACGGAGGTGCGTATGTGATAATTGATGAAATCGGTGTTGGTAATTTCATCTGAAATCATTGACAAATATTAATTCCTATCAAAATCATCTACAATAATATCATTGGCGATCGATCATTGATGGAGTTTTGATTGGTGATCATTTGATTTATTTAATTTTGCTATTATTATTTTATTAAAGACGCTTCAAATTTTTTGCCTAAGGTCCTGAATTACTTGTTACCTACCCCCAAATTATCCACACTCGTGCACACAAAATATTCCTTTAAGTGATGTCAAATGAATGCCAAAGCGTCTGCACTCAACAAGTCAACTTATTCATGGTATGATGCAATCAAATTCTCTAAATTGTATTAGTAATGGTACAAGATCAATTATAGCTGAAAAAAAGTTAAACTTCAAAGTCACACGACTTTAACAAATAATTTTTGCAAAAAAGCTCTTGTTTTATTTTTGCTTACATTGAATAAGAATGTCAAATTATTGAATGGAAGTATCACTATTTACTTTATTTTAACTACTATATAGCTCGACTGATTGTCTTGACGTGTCTTTAATTGTATCGAAATTCTTTCTATTAATAGTTTGAATTGACTACAAGGGTTTCAAGGAGGAGCAAAAAATGATTCTGTGTAGCTATTCAATTGGTTGGTAGAGGAATTGATGTAGAACGGGTAAACATTGACATTAACTATGACATGGTTGATAAGGTATCATTGTCATTAACTTACTAAAAAATAAATAAAGAATATATTGCAATTAGTGACAAACAACTTCTATATTAGTGACCAACGATCAAAGCATCGCCAATTATTGCTCAAACGTCATCGACGACATTGCCTTTGGTAATCTCTAATGGAAGTGCGTTGATGATATCAATGTTTGTAATTCCGTCTTAAATCATTGACAAATATTGATTTTCATTAATATCAACGATTATCGACAAAATTTTTGTTTGTGATCATTTGCATCATTTAATTTTATTTTTATTATTTTTATTATTATTTTAAAAGGCCTCCTCAAAATTTTTGTCCAAAGCTCCTAAATTGCTTGAATCACTTTCAAGTACAACCAACAAGATTTAGTTCGATTTTGTTTAGTTCAATGTTTTTTTCTCAAATGTCGGGTGCTATAAAATCTCTTTTTTAAGTGGGGTCATCCTGAAAAATAGTTAGGTAACTAAGTTTGAGGGTACTTAAAGAAACTTTGAGCATTTAATTATCATTAATATATTAAATAATGCAAGGAATTAAAGAAAGTGTTACCACAATCATTAAATACAACAAAAAAAATGTGAATAACTTCACTATGAAGCTTTAGCTGCACACCTTTACTTGTATGAAAATGATGCTTCTAGCAATGTGATAAAGGAAGGAGAAATGGATAGGTGAATAACTTGGGTATTAATTAATACTATATTATTCCATCCAATTTCTTTGTTTTTTTTCATTTATACATTTACTTTGTAAAGTACTTACTAGGGATTAGGCAGAAAAGTTGACAATTTAAGCACATTAATTTTAATAATAAGTTGACCTTTGTAACCTTCTTTATTGAGTTAACTTAGAATAAAAAACACACATCTTACATTCAATCCTTTATTCCATTAATTTTTAAATAAATAAAGTGAAAAAAGGTTAATTTGTAATACATTAAGAAACTCGCGTGGCATCTAAAACTCGTGGAACCCCACTAAAGAGGAGAAAAAAAGATAGAAGAGTTCATACACAAGTTAATTAACCAGTGTAATATATAGTATTAGGACTTGCAATCATTAAAATCAACGACTTTATACAAGATACAAGATTACGTGTTTGTTCAAAATGGTCCACACATTTCATAAGACTCACAACTTACTAACTTATAAGTACTTAAAAAACAATTTCAACACTGTCAAACATGCTATAAGATTAGTTGCTCTTTTACTCTAGGTGGAAGGGATTCGTTTTTTTCCTTTTAGAAAGAAAGAATTTATATGAGGTGCGTAACAAATGGTCCCAAATAAATATGTAATGAAAGTTGAGATTGATAAATAAATCGTTTTTTCTGTTTAGTTCATCTTTTTTCTTGCAATGATACTTTATTTTACATCAATAATAATTGTGCATACATTAGGTATCTATTTGATAAAGACACAATTAACTAAATAACAACCTATTAAAAAGTATTATTACAAGCAATCTATCAAAGATTGAGAATCAACATGTTACAAGCATAATGTCCAAAGTTTCATCTTTTTCTTTTTATTTTTTTAAATGTCCATCGAAATTTGTTTATGCTCTTAATCACTTCTTGTTAGAAGCTTGATTAGACAGGAGTAGGGTCTTTACTTTTTATGATAAAAAGCACTTTTGTAGTTTGGACTTAATTAATTAGATTAATTTTGATATTTTTAGTTATTAAGGCATATAATTCCTATAGTAGTGTCCACTCATATAATAATAAAAATATATAACTTATTTAATTCATGACATTACATTTTGCTAATAAAGAAAATATTTCCAAGTATAGAAACTACAAAGTGCAACCAATGGGAGAATAACAAGATAATTAAACCAATCATCTTAACAATATTGAGCAAGATACTATACATTTTATATATTTATTTTATATATTATCATTTTAATTAAGAGTAATGATATTCATAGTCGTTCATTACCAGTAGTCATCGTACGTGGCATTACTCAATTTGATGAATTATTCATAATTAATGACTATAAATACATTACTTAATTAGAATAAATAATTCATCTAATTGGATAATGTCACGTAGGAAGACTACATGTAGTGAGCGACTGTGAATAACATTATTCTTTAATTAAACTTAATTGTAATCATTGGAGGAGAAGAATGATTAGGACATATAATTAAGTGAGTTTTTATATTACTCTCTATTTTTCATTTATGTCCATAAAAGATACTTCTACTTGTATGATTCAACTAATTCAAATATATTTATTTTAAATTTGTGTAAATTCACCAATTCGTCTAAAGCTTAAGATATAATTATCTACTTCTCATTGAAGTAATTAAGAATGAAAGCACCAACAACATGTTCACATTTGCTTTAAGAAGTCATAAATTAATTAATTTTTTGAACTAAATCTAGAAAGTCTGATATAAAAAAAGAAAAAAATAAATAAATAATTAGTGGATGACACAGCCTCAATAATTATAAATGGAGTCTTGAATATATTTTAAAGAAGTAATTAACATTTAGTGAGAAAAAGGAAGATTTTAGCACCACCTGAGCTTTGGCATTACATATGTGAAAATGAAAGTTTGCCTTTCCCACTAAAATATATATGGTTGGACATACAAAAGTATAAAGGGATCCCAAACTTTTTATTTAATATAATTGTCGTTAAATCAAGAGGGTTGTTACTATATGCTCATTAGATTCTTTAAGTAGTTTATTTAATGCTTTAAAAGGGATTAAAGGTGTAAAATGGCAGTGTGTCAACAACATTTTGCAGCGTGTACTCGATCAGGACAAGCACAGAAATGACACATCTTCAACTGTAATAAAATGACTACTTGTTTGCTTTATCGAAATGCAAACAAGAGATCGTGGAGTGAATCCAAACCCACGAGGAAATTCCAACTAAATCTTTCTCCTTAAGCCGCGACTTATAGGTAGTGGCTTGGTTAAAGGAACCCATCACAACCAAAGCGAACGCAAGTCTTCATGGCACAATTGTCATTTATCACTGCTTAAACCGGTGACTTATAGAATTAATGATTAGTGTGGATTTGCCTGGGCTGTGAGGGTCGAAACTTTGGCCAATCATGCCTCGACATATCAAGCCTGCCGATAGTACTGCCTGTATTGGGCTGAGCTGAGCTGTGATGAGGTTGGACGGCCCAACCTACTTTCCTTGGATTTGATACTCGACGAAAAGAAAATGTGTTACTCAATAAAAATAGATTTTTGGGCCTAATTAGATTTAATGAAGCCAGGTTGTTGTTTTACGAACTGGGCTGGGATTACATGTGAAATCCACAGTGGAGCTTTTGATTAGGCCCAATAAAACTCATTGAAGTTAGAGAAAATTGCCAATAAGTCACTTCTACATAATTTATTTCAAATTAGGTCAAAATATTTTTCTAAATTGTGATTAAGTCCTACTTTCAGCAATATTTTAAATTAATTTCAAAATCACCCATTGTGATCCATATTTTCCATTGGCCGGCCTTCTTCCACCTCCACAAACCGTCTCCACCTCTGGCGAGTGCTTCTTATTCGGAGCTCTCCATCGACTTTATTATGGACAGATTTTTTGTTGTGAACTCCAATTACAGCAGATTGTCAATTTAAACTTTCTAAAATTCGGCACCAGAGGCCATAGTTTACCCACTCAGGGTCAGAGCCGGAGAGAAGCCCAGTGCTCGAGGAGAAGAGGTTTGATATTTTGATACTATAAATAGTTTGATATTTTCAACATCTAACACACTAATTTAAGATGTTGCAAAAAGCTTTTCAATTTTGGCATGTTCTACCATAAATTTGAAACTATCACCAGTTTAGAATTTGTTGGGCATCATGAAATCCGAGCACATGACGGGTCGTGTTATTTTGGTTCTCTATAATATGGCTGCCAGTGCAGAGGGGAGAGCGGCAATGCTGGATGGTGGTGCAGTAAAGTGATTGGTGAATATGCTGAGTTATGGCGGGCTACGATTTAAAGGGTTGACAAATAAGGCTGGGGCAGAAGAAACACTAGAAAAGGTAGAGAAAACAGGAAGTAAGCGTGCGAAGAAGAAGGCAAGTAGGATACTTGAGGTGTTGAGTGGGAATGAGGAAGAAGAGGAGGAGGAAATTGATTGGGAGAAGTTGCTGGAATCGGAGGATGATCTGAGTCGGACAGTTAAATTAGGCTAATTATATTTTAATACTGTAAATAGCAGTTTGATATCGTATTATAGAAAACAGTTTGATACTGTATTATAGAATAGCAACTTGATACTGTATTAAGTTGGCCATTAAATTATTTTTTGTGTTGTTAGTCATGTGTGTTGTTTAATACTGTATTATAATAAAACAGTATCACAAAACAGTATCATAAAAAAAGGGGCATAGAATTCGCATACGTGCTCAAAATTTTTATTATAATATATTTTCGAAATTGTCTCGATGAGCCTGTCAAGACCAATCACTTTGCCACTGTTAATGATAGATTTTAGCCGTTTAAAGTCATCTCTTTAATTTAAAATGACAATCTCTAGTTTTTCTTGTTTAAACAGTATCATACATACTAAAATAGTATCATATATACTAAAACAATATCATAGATAAATGTATCTTAATATATCAATATCATACATGAAAGTATCTTAATAAAACAGTATCACAAACTACAACCCAATAAAATAACATTATCATAGATTAAATAACAATATCATAGATTGAAACATTCTAATAATAAAATAGTATTAAAGATAAAAGTATAAATAAATCAGTATCATATATAAAACTAAGTACAAGATATTTTTAATGGTTGAAGTAATGATATAGTATCATAAATAACACATTATCTAGATAAAATAATATCATATATATAACTAAGTAGAGATGTTTTACTGCTTGAAATAATGATATTGTTCTTAAAATGCTACATTACTAGTACAAGACCACTGATACTGTTTGCACTCAATAACAAAATCATAGATTGTATCATAAGTTAAAACATTATCATAATAAAATAGTATTAAAGATAAAACAGTATCATATATAAAACTAAGTACAAGATGTTTTAATGGTTGAAGTAATGATATTATTCTTAAAATACTTTATTAAAAGTACAAGATGATTGGTACTGTTTGTATTCAATAACAGTATGATATGTTAAAACAATGTCATAATAAAACAATATCAAAGATAAAAATATGGTATAAATATATCAATGTACATTATCTAAATAAAACAGTATCATACAAAAAGTATCACAATAAAACAGTATCATATAAAACAATATCACAATAAAACAGTATCATTAAATTAACTTTTTTTTTTGTAATTACAAGGATATGTGGGTCTTTTAGCTATAAAATGTGACTTTAATTAAATTAAGTTTTGACCATATGACTTTAGAGTCCATAAGTGCAACAACATTGACTGACTTTGAATTTTCTATTGAAGTTATTTATGTGATTTCTCCAACAAAATTTCTTGAAAATTGACATAAATAGCACTCAATGGAGCAAAAAGGGATTGTGTTACTCTTATGTATCATTTTACCCTTTACCTCTAGGGATGGCAAAAAAACCCGTCCCCGAATGATTTTATTTTATTTTATTTTTATGTTTTAAAATTTAAATTGTATATAAAAAAATAAAAAATAATATAATTAATTAATTAAACGGAACGATAAATAGAGATTTTTCTATACACGTCCCACCCCGCCCCCCCCCCGCCCGCCCCCGCCCGATCCCGATCCCGTTCCGCTTTCCAAAAATACCCGACATGGCAGGTATAGGAATGGTCGCCCCAGCCCCGAACCCGCCATGTTGCCATCCCTATTTACCTCACATTTTAGATAACTAGTGTGAGCACGTGCAATGCACGTGATGTATCGATAATTAAGAATGTAATAGTGTTTATTATATCTGCATTTTACGAATTGGCTTGATATTGGTAATCTAAGTGAAAAAAAATTAAATATTAACAATTCAGGCGATTGAAACTTAAACAGTATGCTTGTAACTTAAAACATAGTTTATTATAATTTATTACAGTAGATGATTCAAACATATGATAAAATTGAATTCAATTTACTTCATAAAAGCCACTATTCTTAAGTACCATTTTTTCCGAATTTGCATTCCTCCTCGAAGCCTAAGTTCATTCTTTTATAATATTTTAATCATGTAAAGAAAACTGAATGCATTTGCTTTAAGAAACTTCACATTTGCTATTAAATAAGACTCTGGGCATAAGTATCTATAACAACATCTGCACATTAATTTTAATTTTTTTTTAAATAACTTAATTAAAAGATAAAGAGGTGGTTGAATTGAGCTTACATCATCAAAGATTTGAGGTTTTCAAGAATGGAAAATTAGGCTTCTTTGGTAAGTGTATCAATTCGATCATCACGATGTTTAGTGGTAGAATAAAAAATTCATAAAAATCTTCATTTTTGTTTTAGATGAAGAGATAATCAATAAGTTAATTGATTAAGTCATTTCATGGTCGAATTAAAACTCTTAAAACAACATAATTTTTAAAAGCAAATAAATTATTTTGCAGTTGTTAATTAAGCATGCTAGTGAAGTTGTATGTATTTGATGCAAGTCAAAGATTGTGACAAAAATAGACTACAAAAGTGTAAACAAGTCAATAAACATATTAATTACAATTAAAATTGTTCCACAACCACTCATGTGTAAAAAGCATCTGAAATATAATTTTCTAAAGCACTAAGTAAAGTTTGCATTGCTAATGTACAAATAAGTTATTTTCAGAAATAATACCGTAGAGTTGCATTAATATTTAAAAGGAAAATGACAATAAGTTGAGACATTACTAAAATGCTGCATTTCAAAATTCTATATATAAACAAGCAATTTCATTCCAAGCTCATGTAGTTCAAGAAATAACAGTGTTCTAAAAAGCACGCATAGGTGGCTCCCGTGACAACCACCCCTCGCTTAGGCCCTAGGCGCACATTTTTTTGGTCAACTATATTTTTAACTAAAAAGCGCGCCCCTAGCCTCGCCTAGGCGCGCACTTTTTAGTTAAAAATAATTTTTTTATCTTTTTTTTTTAAATATTAAAAATAAGAAAAAAAAAACTTTTTCATGCTTTGCTCTCGCCTAGGCCTGAAAAGTTTGAAGCTTAGCTTATATGCCTAGTCACGCTTTACGTTTCTTACAATCTTGAGAAATGATAATGTTATTCAATTACAACCAAACAAACCAAATTCTAAATTAAATAATATCTCAAATGATAGTACATTTTCAACGACAAGCAATCAGAAGAAAATTCTAAGTTAAACAATGCCTCAAAGTGACAGTATTATCAAATTACAACAAAACTAAACTAAATTTTCTAAATTTAAAATTATTGAATAAAACTATAAAATGTCTTCAATTAACACAAATCTCAAACTTTACAGAAAAAAAAAAACTAATAAAACAAAATTTGAAATGTTTTCCAAAATAATCAAATTACAAATTTAACAGTGTAATAGACTATAAAAGTATAATTCTTCCAAAATTCAAACTCCTAAATAAAAAATAAAGTAACAACTTATATGTCTTTCAGTTTGAGTAAGAAAAGGTAACTGCTGAGTAAAAAATACGACAAAAACAGAAAACAAACAAGATTATAAAGTAAACAACAATAAAAAGTTAAACTTTCTAAAATAATTAAAAAAATATACAAATTTAATAATCTAATAAAAAGTAAAACTACAATTCTTCTGAAATTCAAACTACAAAACAACTAAAAATCAAAATAAGTCCATCTTATTATCGTTTTCATTTCACAACAATTTTGAAAACCTCCATCTTTTTGTTTTCACCGTAAGATTTGAAACTAGATTTTTCGAAAAATGAATCCAAAGTAATGACACCATTTCTAATTATAATGTCAGGCATCATTCATCAGAACTATTTAGTTAGAAAATATCTTGAAAACTTGGAATAATCATAACTTAGTTTATTCAAAACTGATATAAAAGTAGCTAAAATTATGCTAAATATACCTTTTGCCTACTTGTGGCCAGCAGTTGCAACACGATACATTAATTAACTGGTGTAAGCCTATATAATCAGAATTAATTCAAATTCAAAGAAAAAGCAAATAGATATGTAGATATGGTTTAAAACACCCAAGTTTCACTGTATGAAAAAAGTCAATAAAATCAAATATTTTGCTTACATTACTATAGTAATCTTGGTCTACTAATCCCCATTATAGTGTGTTCTACCTTATTGCATTACTCACAAGATACTTTCTTTCGGTTTATGCAAAACAAATCACAATTATCTTGAAATTTGCATTCGAAGTTGAAACACTTTTTGGTCAAGTCCTACAACTTATACCCGGCGTAACGATGCATATGAAGTTCCTCTAGGATTTCATTTTATATAGGTTAGTTTGGATTTCAAAATATATTTTAAATTCTATTCATTGACGTTACTTTGGAAGATACTACACATGCAAATTTATGAAATACTCCATAATTCTTCGTATAAAGAGTGTAAATTACACTTCACATACCATATTTTCAAAAATTACACATGTATTTTACGTTCCATTAAGTCTCCATAAAAATAATAGCAAACGTTAAAATATTGAGTTTATAGAATGTAATTGTATTTTACATAAACCTAATTTTTAAAATCACAATTTACATATCATTATTTCAAAAACGTGAACAAATATCATATTTAATTAGGATGAATTCATCTTCGAATTCTTATAATTATTTTGTAAATTTTTTAAATTAAATATCCACACTTTTAATATAAATATGGTTTGGTTGACCATTTTGAATAGTAAACCAAATATCCACACTTTTAATATATGTATTATTTTAGCACTTTTGGAGAGAAGAATTTTCACTCCTTACCTTATAACATCTACAACATCTTATTTATATTTAAAGAGCATTTATAAATTTAAAGAGCAATTTGTTTAAAATATTTGAGTAGCCTCTTTATCTCTATGCTCTTTTAATTTTACTTCTTCCAAGAACTAGAAGCATTTAATATATTTCTCTCTCTTTTTTTTGTCCCCCATATGTTTTCCTCTCAATTTGTATATACCATTTAATTAAAGTAAATATATCAAGTATTAAAAATTAAAATTGTTTCAATATTTAATAATAGAGAGTATGTCTCCCCTTCTCTCTAAATTAAAATATTACATTAGAGAGTCTATTGGAGCAAAATTTGAGTTAATTACTTCAACCCTCACCAAACTTTGTCTCATGTTTCTAAGTCCTCACTCAACTTCAAATTGTTTCCCACTCCTCACTTAACTTTGCAAATTATTCCCATCCATCATTGTCATCAACTCTGTTAACGAAAATGCTGAGGTGTCAAACGAAAATCCCATGTGGCATCAGAAACCGTCAACAATGTACATGTCAGATGAAAATTTGACAAATTGGAGTATCACTATAATGGGCGAATGCCCAGTACAATTGTGGGCATTCACCCAAGCCAAGATCTGAAAACTTTAGCTTGAAATTTTTTGTTTTTCCTCTGTTGGCGAATTTTAGCACTCAATTTCTTTCCATCTGTTGGCGAATTTTAGCCTTAATCGGACGCCATGTCCAAAAGCTCCTTTAAGTTGGAACACCCCCTCAAGAGGCGGCGGTGCGGTCGGTCGTATCAAAGAGAATGAAGGATCTATCTTCTACACAAAATGGTTTTTTTACAGAAAATGTGCAGTGTTGATGTAGAAGAAATTTAGATGATTTTGGGTTCTATTTGTTTTTTTAATTCCAGGTTGTGTTTTGAGAATGATTTTGAATTTTTGGCTTGTATTCATAGGTTTCATTATCTACATTTCTCTTATTTTGGCAATTGTCTGTGTAGTGTTTGATTAAATGCCAGATAGACCATTTTCATTTGGCGTTTGTAATGGATTTAATCCAAGTTGATGTAATGCATTTGCAATTGAGAAATGTTGCTTCAGCAATAAAAAGACCCCATTTGGTTGCTCGCTGAGAGTGAAATGATGCAGCATGCCTGTGGCCTGTTATTTTCAAAATCTAAGTGCAAACAGCTTGTAATTCCATATGAAACATGCTGTGAGAAAATTTGAGAAACATTGTTGATAAGCATATGAATTCATCCTGTGAGAAAAAGCATATGAATTCATGATGATAAGCATATGAATTCAAGTTGTAATTTGAGAAAAAGTTGAGAAACATGCTGATAAGCATATGAATTCATGCCTTCAATTTTTGTTTCAATAATTTAGTGGACTAACAAGTTGTAATTCCAAATATTCATCAGCATATTCATTTCAATATTCATCATTTTTTCAGCCATATTCATCAGCATATTTAGCAACAAGCAGATTTCATCATCATATTCAGCCAGCAGATTTCGACATTCCCAACAAGCAAAAAAAAAAAAAAAATCCATTCATACCAAAATAAGCAAACACATTCCCTACCATCTTGAGCTAAAGTGAACAAAAAAATAATGCCAACAAGCAACCTAATAATAATCCATTTATACCAAAATATTAAGAATCTAAGTACAGTTTGGATGCATTAATACCAAAAAAATACCAAATTTTTGCACTATATCCAAATAATTTTTCCAAAAAAAAATTAACTACTATATCCAACTAATTTTTCTAGTTTGCAATCCTAACTAGTACTACTCCCAGCATTCTTTCTTGTTCATACTTTTGTAGCCCATTTCCTTTGTTCATTCCTTGTTGGCTTCCAGGTGTTGGTATAAATACATAATCTGAGTGTTGTAGCTAAACCTGATTTGATATACTTGTAGTGCCTCTTTTTGGAACAAACTTGCCCTACAAAAAAATATTCTCTTTTGTTTATGATGAACATAGTAATAAATCAAAAATATCCAACTATGTACCTGGTTCCGACTATTCGGCAATGAGCTACCTTGGTTGGCCGGTTCTAAAGGAATATCATACCAATCCTATAAGATCGTAAAATATTTTAAGTTTTGACCTTTAAAATAAATAATCTTTAACTTGTAAACACTGACATACCGGATTTAATACATCTTTTTTAGAGTGGTATCTCTTGTTGTGCCTGTAAACCACATATACTACAACTCATCGATACTTGATCTTTTTTTTTTTTAATTTGATTGTCCCTTGAGAATGATTTTTTTTTAATTTAATTGTCCCTTGAGAAAGATACGTTACATCATTTTTAAGTTGTTTCCTCCTCTTCACTTGTTTTCTTCCTTTTTTGGGAATATACCAATTTGGTACTTCGATTGTAGCTGCCTCAACATGAGGCCATAGTTTTTTACCATTCATCGGGTTCACAATATTTGCATATGCTTTTAGATATGTCTCTATTGTGTAGCACTTGTCTACATAATCAATAGGATTGTGTCTTTGGTCTAGAATAGCAAATATGCCATGTTCACATGGAATGTCAGTCAAATTCCACTTCCTACAGGCGCACGTACGCCTTTGCAAATCAACAACATATTCACCCGAACGACACTTCACTTGATATTGTGAACCTCCACCCCATTCACCTACACAGTCCTCAGCTAAATCAATATTTTTTTACAACTTCTTCACAATCTCTGGACACAAGACTCCAATATATTGTCTCATCTTATCCCTTCTAACTTGAATTCTCTTCATAAACCCTTTTTGTATGGACAACAACAAGTTTAGAATTGACATTTCCCTTTCTTCCAAAATTATCTTGTTAAAACATTCACATAAATTATTTAGCAGAATGTCACATTTGGAGTTTGTGGAAAACTCATACTTACTCCAATGTCTTGGTGGCCTTTTCATTTGTCATTCATACGCTTCTTTATTTTCCTTTTTAATCTCCCCATCCAATATCTAAAATCTACGACAAGACAAGATTTCGCTGCCCTCCATAAGTAGTCTTTAAGCATTTTGCTCTTGAAGTATGTTTTAAAAAAATTTGTGTACATGTGCCTCACACAAAACCTGTGCTCAGCATCAGGATACATTTCAACAATCACCTTTTGCAGGTCTTTTTGCCTATCACTCATAAAAGTCCATTCATAACTGTTAATAATGCCCAAATCCTCTCTTAAATGCTGCACAAACCATCTCCAAGCAATGGTATTTTCTTTATCCACTATTGCATATGCGATTGGATATATATAATCATCAGCATCAACACCAACAGTTGAAAGTAACTGCCCTCCAAAGTTTTCCTTCAAAAAACATCCATCCAACCCTACAACATGCCTACAACCCCAATAAATCCCTTCTTACATGCATTTAAGCACATATAAATTCCTTGAAAAACCTCTTCATGTACAGCAATTATAACTGTTGATCCAGGATTAGTTCTTAAAACTTCAGCAGCATAAGACCTCAATAAATCCCTTCTTATAACCTGCCTACAACCCCCAATAAATTCATTCTTACATGTATTTAAGCACATATAAATTCCTTGAAAAACCTCTTCATGTACATCAATTAAAACTGTTGATCCAGGATTAGTTCTTAAAACTTCAGCAGCATAAGACCTCAATAAACCAAATTGCTCCTTAGGAGTACCGTCTAGTAAATCCTTAGCATATCTCCTAGTTCTCCATGCTATAACCCGACTAATATGAAATTTGAAATCATGTAAAACTGTTGCTAGAAAATTTTCGATTTTCCATTTTGGATCAATCCTAAATCTCTCAATGTAATGCTCCGCAAGATATCTATATGTGCAATTTCTATTAGATTTGTCCCTAGTGCATGTATGATTTTGTTTGTAAGACTTTATTCGCATACAATTCTCTTTTTTCACTTCAGAAGCCCAAACCTTCTATGTACAACCATCCTTACACACCCCTTGAGCTCTCTTAGGATCATTCATTTTAAATTTCACACTATACCTATTCTTAATCCCATAATTCATCACTGCATGTTTAAATTCAACCATTGATTTGAACTCCATCCCAACTTCTAGTCGAGGATCTTTCATGTCTGATTCACAAAATTCAAGAAACTTATAATTACCTTCATCATCTGACGAGTAATCAGTGTTCAGTTCTTCAGATGATAGATAACATGAAGACTCTGAATGGTGATTTTCCACATCTAGCTGTTGTCGGTTCAATCCCCATTCGACTCCTTCTACGACATTGTCCTTGTACACCAAATCATCAGCGTCATCATCAATATCATTTTCTGAATCCTGGAAGCTTGAATCAATATTTTCATCTTCATTTTCAGCATTTGAAACACAATGAATTATGGTTAAGGTTCTCTTTAAATCAAAATCTAGGGTTTAGGGTCGTTTTAACACACCTAGTTGTGGTTCATTAGTCTCCAACATTGACAAATTACAAACCTCGATTATCATCGATTTAGAATATAGTGGGTTAGAGTGGAGAAGCTTCTTGGTTGAACGCCTGAAGAAAGAATAAGGTTTTGGGTTTCAACCTGAAGAAAGAATAAGGATTTGGGTTTTGCTGAAATGAAGAATTTGGGAGATTTTGTTTGATGAAAAGAAACAAACGTAAGGTTTAATTTGAGGTCGTGTTTGGGAAGTGAAAAATAAAAAGTCAGCCAATAAGTAAATAACACTTTTATCTGACCTGTACATTGTTGACGGTTTCTGATGCCACGTGGGATTTCCGTTTGACACATCAGCATTTCCGTTGACAGAGTTGATGACAATGGTGGATGGGAAATAATTTGCAAAGTTGAGTGAGGACTTAGAAACATTGGACAATGTTTGGTGAGGGTTAAAGTAATTAACTCGCAAAATTTTAAGAGTTGACTCTTTAAATTAAAGAGCATTCTATGTTTAAAGAGTTTGTTTGAGATCCTCTTAGTTTTACATATATGAGGGATGTCATCAAATTTTTTCTTTTCTATTTTGTCAATTTACACTTACACGAAATGGACTTAATGGAATAAAAAAATATAAGTACGTGTACTTACAATACTTAAAATCAGTGTTCTAAAATACCTGCCTAGGCTTGATGCCTAGCCTTGCCGCCTTGCTCCGCATCGCTCATTTGTGCGCATCGACCGCGCATTGCCACGCTTAGACGCGCCTAGGCTTAATGCGCGACCTCGCTGCCTCGCCGCGCATTATGCATTTTAGAATCTTGCTTAAAATAAATACATCTCGATAAAATATAAAAGTCAACATAAAGTATCTTGAACATGTCCAACTCTTAACAATTTTTACTAGACTTGTCATTTTTTGTAAATTAAGTGTTTGCTAAATTTTTGCTAAAAATCAAATTTTATGTAAATTTTGATAAAAGCTAATTAAATATTTGTTAAAAAGTTGATAAAAGTTGTGAGTTTTATGAAATACATGGCTAAAAATAATTGTTGACTTTGAATTCATCTTTTTATCAAATTTTTAAATAAAATCAAACAAAGATTAAATAAATATCAATTATAGTTTTTTGTATTTGACATGATTCATCACATTATACTCTTGTACGTCTAAGGATGGTAAAAATTTCCCGCCCGACTAGTCCCCCCCCCCCCCCGCCCGCCCACCCGGGTAATAGGGGCGAGTCCGGGGTAGCCCATCCCATCAAGTTTTTTTTTTTTTTTTTTGTAAAATCATAAAATAAAATACAAATTAAAATTTTGTTAGAAATTGACTAAAGAATAATTGAACCAGGTTGAAGTTATAAACTACAAATCTCAAATACTACACCACAATCATAACCTTGAATTTTATTTGCTTTGTTTGCTACAAATATTTCTAAAAAAAAATTATTTTTTTAATAATTTTTTTCAGTTTTACAAAAAAAAAAAAAAAAAATTTCATTGGGTAGTTGGTGGTTCAAAAGATTGCCCCCCCGCTGAATTTCTGGGTCATGCAAGGTCAAGCGGTTAAAATTTCGTGGGACGGTCCAAGGTGGTCGGACCGCCCATTACTATCCCTATGTACGTCTCTATTTTAATCCCCTTCAATAGCACAAAGTCTTAACTTAAACAATATTCTTGATCAAATTAAGGTTGTACTAAATCTTTATAAGGAAGAATAATCGAACTAAAAATATAAAGTATTATCTTTCTTATGTTTGAGCATGCTTAAATTATAATTTCAGCTGGTCAAACATATTTTTTATCTATATATTTTATAGGACTTATAATTTACAACTCAATTTTTATCGATACATTCACCAACAACTTATAATACTAGTCACAAATACGTACGTACGTTGCACATGATTTTGTAATAATTTTGTTAATTTTTAGTATTTTGAAAATTATTAATTTTTTAATTGTTAATAGTTAAAATGTTAATATAGCAATTGCAGTAAATGTAAAACAAGACGATTGTTGATATTACAATTAGAGATGAGTTTTATATTGTGGCAATACCAACACCACTTGAACGCAATAAATACAGTTTGGTGATTTGAGTTTTGATGATTGACAAAATTTTAATATCAAATCTTATGGAATTGATGATGTATTAACATGGATCTCCATTGCTGCATTTTACGAAGAATAAAATTAATAATTATATTTTAAGAAAATGTAATGATTGATAATATTGTACCTTTATAGGAGTAATAGCTCTTTGTAAACAATATTTTTTGTGTAAACCTTTAATGAGATTGTGTTATATAATTTAATAATAGTAGGACGACAAAGATCTTTTAACTTCACAATTCATAAATCCCATTTTTTTAATCCTAAATACGTATTTACAAATTACATAATCATCATATGACCATTTGTATTCTGAATAAAAAATAAAAATAAAGATAAGTTGTCCAAATGATTCAAACAACCCATTATTTTGTTCAATAATGGTGGGAGATGAAAGATTTTTGGATTTTTTAATTTAATATGGTAGGGTAAAATAATCCAAAGATGTAATATAGAAGGGTAAAATAGTTTCATTTTATGATCTTAAATACATATTTAAGAATAACATAATCATCATATGGTTTTTTGTATTCTGCATTTAAAAAAAACCTAAAGATAAGTTGTCCAAATGCCCAAATAACCACTTACTTTGTTTAATAATGGTGAAAAATGAAAGGTTTTTGGATCATCATATAATCCTTTGTATTTCGTATTGAAAAAAACGGAAGATAAATTATCCAAATATTCCAAACAACTTGTTTTGTTCAATAATTAATGGTGGGAGATGAAAAGATTTTAGATTTTTTTTTTAATTTAATGTAAGAGGGTAAAATAGTCTAGGATATGAAATAGTTTTGGATTTTTTAATTTAATGTAGGAAGGTAAAATAATTCAAAGTTGTAATATACGAAGGTAAAATAGTCCAAAATTATTTATCTCTTTTAGAGCATATCCTTTGTATTCCGCAGTGAAAAAGAAAGCTGAAGATAAATTGTCTAAAAGTCCCAAACAACTTATTTTGTTCAATAATAGTAGGAGATGAAAGAGTTTTGAATTTTTTTAATTTAATGTAGGAGGGTAAAATAGTCTAGGAGATGAAAGAGTTTTGAATTTTTTTTAATTTAATGTATGAGAGTAAAATAGTTCAAAGTTGTAATATATGAGAATAAAATTAAAATTGTTTCTTCCCTTTTAAGACATTTTATAATTAGTATAGATAAACAATTAAAAAATAATTTAACACTATCATACATGTGCTAAGTAAGGTAAATTATGCCATACATCATTACTAAGACAATAGGTTAGAATCAGGTCCATTGTGCCGTACCTTTTTGCCTGCCCACATATCAAATGTGACCTATAACTATTATTTGGCTAAATCTGTGCCCCTCGATTGATAAAATCCCTATCCGAGCTATCACTGAATGACTGAATGCTCTTTCATGTGTGAACCAAAATTTTCAGTGAATTTGCACCTCTATTTTAAATCCCACCACCCCCTTCCCCTGCGCGCGCGCACACACAGAGACACCATATATACTCAATATTCATCTTTCCCATCACAGGGGCACAGTAATTTTCTTGCGCTGCGATTTTGGGTGCAATCCATTGCTGCAACCTCCATGACAGCCACCGAGTTCTGGCAGCTCAGCAGGTTCCACTTCTAGTCCCTAGTACTCTGTTCTTACTCGATGTTTTAAACCCGGCCTGGTTTTCCCAATCGACTAATCTGTTTGATTTGGTTATAACATTGTTCTTTCCGTAATGCCATACCTAAAATAGAGTTTGTTTTTCTAGTTGTTTTTGACATTATCCCTAGTAGAATTATGCTCCTTTTCATCTTTTAAAACTCCAAAGAAAAAAATAATAATTCACAGGGCAAATTCAAGACAATTTTTGCTTCAATGGAAACTTGGATAAAACATAAATGAAATAGAAGTTTGGTCTAAAATTTACCATATAAAATACACAAGACATCCAGGGGAAGCAATTTGTTTCAACCTCTGATATTGTGAGGCAATTATTATTTCAAAAAACACTTCTTATAATCTCTGTGAGCATCAGCTGCTGTGATTTACGGTGCATGGGGCAAACTGCGGAAAAATTGAGAGAACTAAATAGTTTGAAAGTAAAAGCCTCAGACAACTCGAGTTACAGCAGCATGTATGGCATCCGCAAGGTGTGGCACTGTCCTGGAACTCAGACCCGCCATACTAATTCGCCTGCATCATTAAAAGACACGAGCAATACAAAGTTAGCAACTCCATAAAGAGCTATCCTAATAGGATTCACAGTTGCTCGTGTACTACAAGATAAATTACCAATCCATAGGACAGAACGAAAAATGAAAAAGAAAAGAATTTCAGTAATAATCGATGCATCATGAGAAAATATTAGTGGTTGTATATATTTCTAATTTACTAGTCTCTTTGATGAAGGACTCAGGTCCAAATCATTTACAACTAAGAAGACTACATCCAGAGACAAGGTTAGCTTAAGGATAGAATTATAACTTGCTTTTGCTAGGTGGGATGTTAACTAATCTAACCAAAAAAAAGAAAAAAAGAAAAAGAAACAAATAGGGTCATATAATTGTATCAAATCTGGTAATATCTTCAATAGGAAACTTTCTTTAAACTAATTTTAATCATCTTCTGACTTTCCACCCTAAGAAGTTGGTCAATTTCTGTCGTGCATGTTTAGCTAAGCGTACAAGTATTTGTAAGTAGACAAGTTTCTTCCGAAGTGAATAATTTTTATTGGTCAAAGTTAGAAATTAGTAAGTGTTAAGGCAAGAGTTATTTTCAAAATAGGCTTCTTTTTTTTCTTAAGTTATCCAAGAATATTTAAATTTACTTAAAAATAACTTTTTCCTTATTTTTAAGCTTAGCCAAACATTGATAAGTCAAATTTATTGCTGTCATTTACTAAGTTTTCACTTTCAGTATTATTTAGTTATTTAAATTTTGGGGGAAAGGGAGGACGCAATGCTTGTATGTTAGAAGTTGTCCGTAGACACAATACCCATCAGATGTCATGTAGATGTGGTATTCCTTCGTTATGAAGGCTACTTGCTTGGAGTTAAGCCCAGTGAAAGTAAACATTCCAATCTGCTTGATAATGTGGCTCCAATCACCAGGTGTGCCTGCCAATGCATACAAAAGTAAATACATAATCATTTAAACACGATTATAAAATATCAGAGTGCTAAAGAAGTGGGGAGACGGGGTGACAGTCCAGCTTATGAAATATACAGCCATGTCTTTAGAACTGGTGTAATTCAACATTGAGTCATGAACAAGCATATAAACACATTCTTCAAGTTTTAATGTTCTCAACTCTATGAAATTCAGATTTTTCAAAAAGAATAATTAAAAGATTTGCTATGTCAAAGTAATCAACCATTGTTTTGATTATTTGGAATGGGAGCTCAAAATGGCCAGATGGGACAACAATTCATGAGCCTGAACTGACATAGAAAGAACAAAAAACTATCAATTACCTCTAGTGCACAATGCATCAAATAGTTGTTGGCGCATGTTGATAATACGATCAGCCATTGCCTTCAGCTCAATGGTCCACTCTTGGAACATATTTCTGCAGACATGTTACTAAACATAAATTATCTTGACCTCAGATTAGCAAATTCAATGATATTTACAATTCTCACTTTCAAAGAACTCTATGTTCAAATACAGTAGGGTTAAGATACAGTATATTTCATGAGTTTAACTGCAAAATAGTATAAATTAATACCTGTCCTTAAGGATTGTAGCCACAATTGATGCACCATGAATGGGAGGGTTTGAATACATTGGCCTGATCACCAGTTTCAACTGACTCTCTACTCGGCTTGCAACATCAGCAGACTTGCAAACCTGTAAAATTGAAAACATTTGGAGCAATATATCATATCTCAGTTTAACCATGGAAAACGACAATTTATAGGCTTGAACAACAAGAAATATCAATACATTAGAAATATCACAAACTTTTCAGATGTTTTTTTTCCACCACTCTCATTATTAACCTGTCTTCAGTGTTATATATGCTGTATGCAGATAGAGTAATACCATTTTGCATTCTCAACTAAGATGCAAAAGCCACTAGTGAAAAGCTAAACAACAAATGGAATTTGTTAGCTCTTTTATAGGTGAACCTTTACGTGTAGATATATGATATTCTTCATATACAGCCATTATTAGCACATCAGACATAATTATATAAGCCACTAAATTCTTTAGCTAAAATTGCTTTTAAATGTAAATGCGAATATATTGGAGCTTGGATACAAAAAGGGAGGGATAGTTTTCATATATCTACATAGACGTGAAATCTGATGAAAAAGGAAATTTGGTTCCTAGAAAAGAAGGAACTTGTGCTGCAGGTAAGTCATTACTGAAAGAGCACAGGTACAAATAGTTGAAAAACGTTACCAAAGTAGAACACATGAAAAATTTGTCCGGCAGTCTGTTGATTTTTTTCCCCTATTTTTCTGGCGGAGAGGTGGCTGTGACTGTTGGATATTTTAACTGACCAAAAGAATTGTCCCAAAAGGTCCAATTCTCATATAACTACAAATATAGAGATCCTTCTATAGCTGACTTACAATGCTTAGGGCACCAACACGTTCCCCATAAAGCCCCATGTTCTTTGCATAACTTTGAGCAACAAAACACTCGCCCCCGTCTGCCACGAACAACCGAACAGAATGTGCATCTGCATCCAGGTTTCCACTTGCAAAACCCTACAGTATCATGGCTTCAAAATCAATATAAATGAATCGTATGGTTCTAAATAGATCAGTAGATCTCTCTGAATCAGATGGCATTGACATGACGAACTAAGCTTAAAAAAATGTAGCAATTACTTTTAAATAACTTTTTGTTTCCAAATATGTTTAGATAACTTACTTTTTTTCTTACTTTTAAGTAACAAGGATATGTAATCTGCCCGTGATTCTTACTCTGATATCAAAATAAGTAACTCACTTATGTCCAACTTTATCGCTAAAAAGTTTATATTGAAACTTATTTATTTACTTGTAAATAAATTTACTTATAAGTAAACTTTTAAAGCTTAGCCAAAATGCTATGCTTGCAAGTTTGACACGAATACGTTCTCCCACCTGATAAGCACTATCAAAGAAAGGTAGCAATGCTTTCGATCTAATCAACTGTCTGATTTGCTCCCACTGCTGAGGAGTTGGATCCACACCAGTTGGGTTATGAGCACATGCATGAAGAAGAACAATTGCTCCTGAAGGAGCAGAACCAAGGTCTTCCAACAAGCCTGTTATTTGCCAGAAAAGCCTACATCAGAAAGATTAATAGTAACCACATTATACATGTACAACTATTAGTACTTCTGCTTAAATTCATATCAAGTAAAGGAATAACATGCAAAGATGAAAAAGACAATTCCATCAATCAAATCTTCAAATTTTGATGCACATTTAAGGAACTTGAGACACACACACGGAGAGGTGCTTAAAATGCTGGATCCAAAATCCCTTTGCAGGTCATCCTCCATTAAGTAGAAGCAGAGAATAAATGAGCAGAAAGAGTGCTGTTATCACCCACTCAAGTTATTAGCAATTGCTCTAACAAAAAATACTCTCCTGTATTTAGACTTTAGTTGACTACGTCTACGTCCTCATAGTTGAATACATGCAACATAGTCCACGAAGATGAGATTCCATGCTTCAAAATCTTATGTTTTATGGTTATGGTTGAAAACGTGGAACTGCCTTGGCTATATCTTGGTAGAGGAAAAATTAATATTTATGGGCCAAAATCACTAATGGGTTAAGTTTAATGAGTGCAATTTGGAAAATTATAAATAGTTTATCGTGCAAAAAGTTTTCGAACCTTGAAAATTGAGGCCACGAGTTATTGGATCATAGTAGCGGTAAGTCTTTACAGATAACCCGGCTATAGTGAAAACTTTTGGGTGGTTTCCCCATGTTGGCAGTGGAATATATATGGTACGCTGCAACCATAGGACAACAGGTAAGTTCTAGATATATATACACATATATTGGCCGTTGACAGGAAAATAGAGATTAAGCAGAGGCAAGATGAGTAGATCTACACTTACTTGATGATAATGTCGAGCCAAAAATTCACCTCCAACCCTCAATGAGCCAGTACCAGACAAGCACTGAACAGTTGTGACCCTATTCTCTTGGATAGCAGGGCTGTCCAAGCATGTAAATATAGAGATTACATAACACCATCCATGATACGAGTCAAATGTAATGAAACCCAGAAATATAAACAATGATATATTTTGATACATTAGGACTATTTTCACACAAGGGAAAAAATGGAATTGAAAATGTTGCAAGAGGATCGATCATCATCTACCTGAAGTAATCCTGAGAAATTGCAGCCTGAAACTATAGAGGAGAATGGAGATTGATTTTAGTGACACCAGTATCTGGTGATCAATCAACTCTAGACTAGGGAGTGTCAAATTGTGCCTGGCGGCCGTCCGGGTGTCAAATTGCACCGTACCGCTCAGATGGCCAGGCCCAGTGCAACTATTCTGTGGGCGGGCCTGGCAGTTTGTGGCACATCCCGCATAGGATTTTTTTTTAAAATGTAAAGAAAAAAAAAGTACGCAAACTTATGCAATAAAATTGTTTGGGCCAGCAGTTACGGCAAGCCCGTGTTGGATAATTTTAGGCACACCTAATAAAAGTTCAAGCTGGGCCACCTCAAAACCAAACCTGGTCCAGGATAACACCTCTAATCAAGACAACTTTTTCTCTCTTGATAACCAGGTTATATCATCAGAAACCCAAATTCCTTGTGGTAGAAACTATAGTGGAAAACTGAAAATAGGTCTACAAGTCAGTTACATAATTTGTGCATGATCTTGATCTTCTACCAGTATCGTGTAATAATAATTCAAACAGATGTCTTTCTTTTAGAAAAAGAAAGCAAGGTAAACATAGCAATAATTCAAACTGACATCTTGCTTTTAGAATCAATCAAAATATGAGCTTCAGAATTCACCTTTTACAAAACTGCTAGGAAACTATTGCATGTTTAATCCATGGAAAGCAAACCTCACATACCATTTTATCTTCAAGTCACCATTAAAATTTTTTACATGAATATGTCCAACGTTTTGGCATTAGTTAACAAAATTCTTCAAGAAAGTTTATACACAATAAAAAAGCAATTTTTTTCATTCTAATCAAAATTTATCTTTCCCTCTACCACTAGAGCATTCGAACAAGCCATCTACAATATGACATGCAAAATAGATAGTTATGTACCTGTCTGCACCAAGTATGAGCTTCGCACTCAATTTATTGAAGTCTGCCAATCCAACAATTGGAAGGTACTCCTTTACACGAGAACTGCACATAAATCAGACTTCAGTCACCTACTCAACAAAATTGCAATCTTCATACTCAATGATAATCATTGAAATTTAAATGCACCTGTCATTCACTAGCATTTGCTCTGCTCTTCTAACAACATTCAAAACAAGAGGTTTTCCTTCCTGTTATACCACATTTCATGTAGATGATCAACTTGATAATTAGCCATGATTAGATACGACGGATTACGTAATTCAAAAGCACAACATTAAGCATGAAAACTTACCTCTGTCCGATAAGCACCAACGCCCAAATTCAACTTCAGTGGGCTCGAGTCCTTATTGTACGCAACAGTTACCTATTCAAAAGTGTAACACCAAAAATTTCATCATCCATATCTTGTCAACAAAAAGATACCAAAATCAGGAATTAAAAACTAGAAAAGTAAGATCGTCGTTTTCTCCCACATCTTATCGAATTCAGAAACTAGCCCCCAACCCCAAAAACAGAACGCAAAATATAAGAAAAATTAAGAATCTTTCTTTACATAGTTAGATTTTCTGTATAAAATTAGAGAAAAAATTTCGATCATAACTAGTTCAAATTTTTTGTTTTGTTAGAGAAAGTAAATCAAGAAGTTATGCTGATAAAAATTTACATCTTTGATTACAAATGTTTCTTCGAGTTCAAGTTAGCGAATTTCTTTCTTTCAAAAAAAAAGTTAAAGATCACAAGTATACAACTCATATAATTAAAAAATAAACTGGAATGAAACAACAAATTTAATCAATATATACAATCAATAAACGTAAACACAGAGATAGAGAAAGATGAAAATTAATAAATTACGCCGAGAATGGGATCTTCGGGGGCCCGAACAACATGCTCGAAGACAGAATTGCTGGCTCCGGGAAAGCCCGAAGTTGGAGAGGCTGTAATGGTGTCGGAATCCATGGCGTTCGATGATCCTTCAAGGTGTCTGATCAGTGCACTTAACCTCCGATCTGCGGGTGATGAGGCCCCTGAGTGCATGTTAGCTTTAATATTTCTTTTCTTCACTAAATTACGCGGGTGGGCTATCGCTTTTCTGGTATTTCGCTTTTTCTTAATTGACTGGGTGCGGTGGGGAATTAATTATATATATAATAAGGTGTGTCTTCAGTGACGTGGCGACCTGCATGCCCCACGATCTGTTCTGTGTAATGATATAATTATTAAGGGATAAGATTGGATGATACGTGTGGCACAATAAACAAGGGAGGGAGGGGGTGTTGCTGTTATGGTGCGGTTGAACTTCTATTTTCGACTGCTTTGTTTGGGTGTGGAATTTCTTTATTTTTAGATATTGATTGGCACGATCCTCGATGTCATCATTTTTAATAAATGATAATACTCGCATGCCGCTTCTTTTGCGGTGAAATCCGACCGTATGCTCTATTATGATAATAAATTGAGATAGTGAACAAATTTTAAAGATGATCGGTGGAGGAAGATGATCGATTGAATAGATGAATTGAAAAGATGAGTAGATTTTAGAGATAGTCCGTTGAATAAGATGATTGAACAGCAAATTTTGGAAGATATGAAATTGAAGACATAGTGATACACGAACGTGCTTTTTTCTTCTCTTAGAAGAAAAAATTCCTACGGTCGTGATTAAAAAAAATTGTGTTTCTAGTTTATTGGAGTAATAAAGAAAATTAATCTAATTTAATTATTTTAGAGAATTATTATCTATCAGCATTAGTGATAATTATATGTCTATATAACATTAAATATTAAATTTAATAAAATAAATTTCATATTCTCATATATTATTAGACCTGTTATTTAATGTCAACATATTTATCATATAGATTGATAATAAGTGATAAATATTATTATTTTTATTTTTATGAATTTGTTGAACTTTAGTCTCTTTTCTCTCATAGAATAATCGCATACAAGCAATCACATTATGAAGAAAATATTGAGTTATCGAGTAATAAAGATTAGAACAATGTTCTAATATCCCCAAGTGGGCAAGATGTAAGCATCTCCAGCTGCCACATCTTCAAGTGGGCAAAATGTAGTGCCCCACTTGGGAGCATTAGAACGGTCCTCATAAAGATTATTAGTGAAAGACAACCATACAAAGTTTCCTTACTCTGGCCTAGTAGGGTCTAAAAAACCTGCATGGTTGTACTTGAGAGTTTGGGTTGGATTATCTTTCCGCGACCCTATAAAACGAGGTTATACACCTCTAAGGTATAATGTATCTTTAATTTTATCAATTAGTTAATAAATTCGTCATGCAAATCTTTCATTGAGAGCAATGTTTTAAAAAGTGTAAAATATGATTAGGTGTGGAGTTCAAGTTTCAAGTTTTTTGGACATAAGTGAAGCCTAGGCGATAGTGAGACAATGGTGAGACGAAAGTAAGGCATGATGTGTGGTTAGGTGTGGAAGTCACACTTCACATTTAGGCAAAGTTTAGGCGGACATTTTAGAACAACAATTAAGAGTTTGCAATATAAAAATAAGAAAAGTAATCTTTGAAATAATATTATATTTGAGAGTATTTATAAATATTTATAAACTGATTAAATATTATTTTAGTTCTTATATTTTGTATGATTCGTACTTTTTATATATTTTTTATTCACACATTCCATAAAATATACTTCTTATAATCTTTAAAAAAAAACAAATTTTACTAAACAGATAAGTTTGTAAAACTTTATTTAAATTGAATGGCAATGAGAAATGAAAGAATTTCAATTTTCAAATTTAAAGACGGACAAAAGTAGGGATGGTAAAAGGGCTGAGTCGTTCGTGGGTCCATTGGCCCAGCCCGTTATGGGCCCGGGCTCGTCCAACGACAGGCCTAGGCCGAGCTTAAATATGGGCCGGCCCGTAAATTGATTCGTGGATCCTAATTTTTTATCATAAATTATTTTTTTTAACCTTTAAAACTCAAAAAAAAAAAGTCACGGCCCATGGATCGGCCCATGTGGCCCACTGGCCATGGGTTGATCCAAGCTACCCTTCTCTTTACGGGCCTAGCCAGACCCGTCTTGACAAGGACTGTCCCGGTCAATTGCCAATCCTAGACAAAAGTTATTTAATTATGACAATAAAATTCATTATCCAGAAGACATTCGGAACGAATTCATCAGCCAATGATATTGATTTGACTAAAGATTAGTCTAAAAGAATAATAAAAAATAAAAAATAAAAAAGGTTCTAGAACAATAACTTCTCGACCTTTGAAGCATATTATTCAATTGTGCTTTATTTTAAAACCTCTTTCGTCATATGTGCTTGTTTTGCTTAAGATTAAATAAATAAATTAGTTTTGTTGATCAAAGTCAAATATAAATTATTTATTTTAAAAGTAATTACTACTTTACAGTCAAAATATATAATTTTTTAATTTACATTAAAATATAGAAAATATCAAAACGCTACATATTTAAAAATTTTACTTGATAATCAAAAATGAATTTTCCATCCAGCGAAATCGAAAAATACTCATCACTATAGTACCACATATGTAACTGCAAGAGAATAGAATGGATAAACTCGAGTAATTTGTACGCAACATATTACAAACACTTTTTTGGTAGATTATCATGAAATACATTTCAACATCTAAATAAAACTCCAATGAGACACAAACAAAATGAAGTTGATCAACATGTAGTTTATGAGCCAGAGTTCAAGAGGAATCGAAAAACAAAGGACCTAGATGGAAAGGGAAAACAAACAAAAACATCTAGACAGTAAAACATCCAAATCTCATAAAGCATAAAAAAATTTCGAACAAAACCTCAAAAACAGCTTTAGCATGATTGGTAGTTCATTAAAATAAATAATCAAATAAACCAATATCCAACCTTATCATCTACCAACTAAGAAACAACTTTAAATTAATTGAATAGGTCTTAAAGTGGAACAATAAGCATTAGTTCATATATTTAAGTAATGCCTGCTTCAAGGTTATTAGCACAAGAAATGCAAATGAGAGAAGCTGAGAATTACTTTGAGATGCACGAAACAATTATTCTTAGTGAACTATTATTATTTGTTCAGCGGAAATATTCGAACATGAAACAAAATCTCCAGAAAAACCCATAATGATAAATTGTAGCAATGGGACTTCCAATAACACTAGTGCACACGGCTTATTGACTTAAGTAAACGGGATATAAGCACTTGAGTCCATTGTAATAATCACCCAGTGCCATTTATTCAAGGGCAAGAGGGCCCAGGGGCCAGGACCTCTCAAATTAAAAATTTTTGAAGCCCAATAAGAGCACATATCATAAGCCATAAGCAGGCCCCTCTCCATTTCTGTTAATTATTAGGAAAATTGCAAATAAGTCATCTCCATACGACTTTGCTTCAAATTAGGTAAAAACTTTTTTTAAAATTGTGATTAAGTCATACTTCACATCAATATTTTATATTAATTCCAAAATCACCCCTTTTAACCATATTTTTCATTGACACAATCTTTCAACTCCACAAACCTCCTCCACCTCCCGTGACAACCTCCGGCCACCTCCAAGACGCCTCCACCTCCCGGCGACAACCTCCGCCACCTCCAAAGACGCCTCCACCTCGGTGACCTCCACCTCGGCCTCCCATGACCTCCGGCGACCACCGCTTCCACCTCCGGCGACCTCCCATGAGTGCTTCTAAGGCACAATGTCACTTTTAGGCACTTTTCTTAGTGAAGATTTTGGATCACTTTTTTAGGCTTTTTTTTGGTGAAGATTTTGGATCACTTTTTAGGCTTTTTTGGTGAAGATTTTGTTAGTCGTGAAACTAAAAAAAATAACGTTTTATGGACTTTGGTCACGATGTTTGAATCCTTATCTTTGGTTTGTATGCTTTTTATTTCTTCATCTTACGTGATTGTACTCTATTCTTAATGTCTTAACAATTAGCATTAATCTATCCGTCTTTGCAAAGAGAGGTGACCAATATAGAATAGCAATTTGATATTGTATTAAACAAAACAAGAGATCACAATGAAATGAGCATACAATGTTGTATATATGAGCTTGAATGTTGTAAATATGAGCTTGAATACTCTACTATCTTATGTAAATAGGAGCTTGAATGCTCCACCATCTAATTGTTGTAAATAGGAGATTGAATGTTCCATCATCTAATGTTTAGTCATGGTATTTTATTTGATACTATATTATACAAAGCAAAGATCACGTAAAACAATGATATCACAATATGAATGGACATAGAATTGTTGTAAATAGGAGTTTGAATGTTCCATCATCTAATATTTGAATGTCTTAGTTTTAATCTATGATCTTGTTTTAATGCTTTAGTTTTAATCTATGATAATTGTTTAATTATGGTGAGGTTTAATAGATTGAAACTTTGTCATAATATTTCACTATCATTTGAAACATGTTTTAATCCATGATCTTGTTTTAATTTCGTGATCTTGTTTGAATATATATATATATATATATATATATATATATATATATATATATATATATATATATATATATATATATATGTGATCTTTAATCTTGTTTAATGATGGCAATGTTTGAACATGTGATATTGTTTGAATGTCTTAGTTTTAATCTATGATCTTGTTTTAATCCATGATCTTTGTTTTGTTTGGTAATTAGTATATTTTGATATCGTTTTAATCCATGATAGTGTTTTAATCTCGTGATCTTTGTTTGATTATAGCAATGTTTGAACTCGTGATATTATTTGAATGTCTTAGTTTTAATCTATGATATTGTTTTAATCCATGATATTGTTTTGTTTAGGTAATTAGTATATTTTGATACCGTTTTAATCCATGATCTTGCTTTTTATCCTGTGATACTTCTATGTGATCTTTGATATTGTTTAATTATGGCAAGGTTTGAATAAGTGATCTTGTTTGAATGTCTTAGTTTTAATTCATGATAATGTTTTGTTTAGGTAATATGCATTCATATAAATTGATATTTGTTTTAATCCATGTTTTAATCTATGATCTTGTTTTACATAATAAAGTATCAAACAAAACATATGACTAATTAAATGAAGATCAAAGATAAAAGCATGATATCATAGTCATGTGTGTTGTTTGATCTTGTATTATATAAAACAAGTATCACAAAAATGATATCACAATAGAAATGATTATAGAATTTGCACACGTGTTTTAATTTTTATTATAATATGTTTTCGGAATGGTCTCGACGAGACGGTCAAGACCAAGAGCTTCGCCACCGCCTATGATGGATTTTACCTGTTTGAAGTAGTCTCTTTAACTTAAAATGTCAATCTTTAATTTTTTTTTCAAAAGCGAAGATCACGGATAAATGTACATCCTTTTGCTGCAAATTAAAGCTCTTCCAAGGTATCTGAGTCCTTTAAAAGCAAACACATACTTCAGAGCAATGCTAAAATGAAGAAAGAAGAACTACCAATCATTCTCAAGTTAAAGGGAAGTCATCTAAAACTATGTAGGCATATGTATTAATCCTATGATACTGTTTGAATGTCTTAGTTTTAATCTATGATACTGTTTTATTTAGGTAATGTGCATTTGTATATTTTGATACTATTTTAATCCATGATCTTTGTTTTATTCTATGTGGAATGAGTTTTATTTATGATACCGTGCTTTTATTCTTTGATACTGTCTAATTATGCCAAGGCTTGAACCTGTGATACTGTTTGAATGTCTTAGTTTTGTCTATGATACTATTTTAATCTATGATACTGTTTTGTTTAGGTAATGTGCATTAGTAATTTTTATACTATTTTAATCCATGTTCTAATCCATTATATTGTTTTGCATAATACAATATCAAAGATAAAAGCATGATATCATAGTCATGTGTGTTGTTTGATACTGTATTATGCAAAACAGTATCACAAAAAATAGTATCACAATAGAAATGAACATAGAATTTGCACACGTGCTCAGAATTTTTATTATAATATGTTTTCGGAATGGTCTCGACGAGACGGTCAAGACCAGTAGCTTTGCCACTGCCTATGATGGATTTAACCCGTTTGAAATCGTCTCTTTAGCTTAAAATGACAATCTTTAATTTTTTTTTTCAAAACAGTATCACAAATCCTCTAAAACAGTATCACGGATAAATATATCTTTATTGAAGCCACCATTCATCTTTCTCTTGTTGAACATCCTTTGAACTTGATCCTTTTTCATTAACACTCCCAGTTCTTGATTGATCAGATCCTAGTTTTCATTATTACTACAAGAATCATAAAGGTTCACTACAAGAATCATATGTTTAACAATCTTTAATTTTTTTTTCAAAACAGTATCACAAATCCTCTAAAAGCAAGATCACGGATAAATATATCTTTATTGAAGCCACCATTCATCTTTCTCTTGTTGAACATCCTTTGAACTTGATCCTTTTCATTAACACTCCTAGTTCTTGATTGATCGATCCTAGTTTTCATTATTACTACAAGAATCATAAAGGTTGACTACAAGAATCATAGGTTTAACAATCTTTAATTTTTTTTTAAAACAAGATCACAAATCTTCTAAAACAAGATCACAGATTAATGTACATCATTTTCTTTGCAAATTAAAGCTCTTCCAAGATATCTCGAGTCCCTTAAAAGCAAGCAAACACATACTTGAGCAATGCCAAGATGAAGAAAGAATAAGCGCTCACTATCATTAAAAGCAGAGAAAAAAAATCAGCAAATTTCACTATCACTAGAAACGTGATCATATATTGAAACAAAGATCAAGCATTTTACATGTTCTAACATAAAATCCTAACTCACAACAACTACATTATCAAAAACTAGTTGAATCGGTTTATCCAAACTCCATTTTATTAACTCGCATTGCATATGTTTCAATTGGAACAATATCTCAATATTTTCATGATTATTTTTAACCGAAAATGGTTACTTTATACAAAAAAATAAATAAAACAATATGTTCGCCATTGAAATATCAACTTTCGAATTGTTTGTATACTGATTCTGAGTTATGGTAAGAAGAATCAAACACAAGAAGAAGATGAAAATTGTTAAAAGTAAATGAAGGAGTTTGTAAATGTGCATTGAAATGATTTTGTTGGTTTTACGTGTTTAAAATGATGCTTTTACAATTGGAGGGTATATTGGTCTTTTAGTAATGAAGTATGACTTTAGTTGAATTAAGATTATAACATATGACTTTTCAACCCACTATGGCGTTAACGATGACCGCCCCAAATTTTCCCATAATTATATATCTTCGTTCGAGCAAAGCATGCTCCTAGCGTCAATTTTTTTTCTCCAATTTTGAATCGATCCGACACAAGAATTCTACTCGATTCAGACATTTAGATTCAATTACCACAATCAATACTCACTCTCCCCCTATCTCAGTCAAGCAACACAATTTTAGAAAAGTAAAGATATAAAGGAATCAAAAGACGGATAATCTTCTTGCTTGGTTAATGTTCGGTTCATCACTTATTTATATTCATTAATTTATTTCCTATTTAATATGAGTTTGTTAACATTTAATTTTTAATGTAAGTTTACTAAATATGTTAATTATGCCATTAATTTTAAGACAAGCAAGTTTCAAGTTTGAAAATGTACTTAAAGTGTTTGATAAAAATATGTGATAATTTCACCCTATACTACAAAATGTAAAATAATTTAAAAAATTCTATTTAACTTTTTTTATTCTAAAAATACTGTTTTTTATTTTTATAACACTTGTTGTTACATTTGTTATGTTTGTTAATAACAAATATAACACATTTATTATAACAAATGTAACAAATGTAACAACAAGTGTTACAAAACTAAAAAAAACAGTATTTTTAGAATAAAAAAAACATGATAGTATTTTAAGAAATAGTTTATTTATTGTGGTTATTTTTGAAAAAACCCCTAAAAATATTGATACAAAGATGGGATCAAATTTCTGAAGCAATTCATCTTCGATCAATGTGGGATTTATTGTTTATATTAATGATGGCTTATTTCATTGAAAATTGAAAGTCCAATTGATTTTTGTTAGATTAATAGTTTTCATGTAAATTGGCATTTCATTTCCATTAATGACGGCTTTGACATTGGGACTTAAGAGTTCTAATAAATTGGAGATTACTGCCTTGCTGGAATTGGGCCTTATATTGTTTTCTAAAATCTAAATGCATGCCTTTCACAGTGGGATGCTAGTTAAATGTATACAGTTTTGATAAACTATCAACATGTATACTTGGTTGACCCCATTGCACATTGTTGGTAGAGCAAAGGAGTTTTGGTTCATCATTTGAAGCAGAGAGAACTAGAAGATGTGTAGTAATTGATGAAGTTGGTAGAGAGGGACCTCGATAGGGTTTTCTATTAATCTCTAAGCGGTAGATTTGGTGCCTAGAATGTTTATTATTTTCCAGTGCCAATCTTTTATATGCCTTACGTAGTAGCTGTACAACATTAGTTTATTTAGGCTTCTTCAATATATTTTCTAAAGATTTTGTCTCCATATATATTTATTGATTAAAGTTTATTTACTGAACCAGGTTTCTGATTAGATACCAACTGCCAAGTTTATTATTATAAATAGTTATGAAGAGATACTTCAATACAATATCGACTCATTCAACTTCAACTCCGGAGCTACCATTACTTCCAAAGAGAAATGAGAAAAGTGCAAAACAATGTTGTAATAAAGTTAACTTAGCAAATCTTCCTACAGATCCAAGAGAACGACCATGAATTTTAGATTACTCTCCAAATATTCAAGACGAAACCAAGAAAACATATTTACAAAAAGGTCCTTGTCAACCTTCTAGTCATGATTTTCCTTTCTCAATGTATGGAGACAAGTCAAGACGATTTAACTCTAGTTGGTTTGAAGATGGTCGTACTTGGTTAGAGTATAGCAAGAAAGAAGATGCTTTATTTGTTTATATTGTTATTTGTTTAAACCACAACAAGGAGAAAGAAGAGACGACAATTCTTTTGTTATCAAGTGGTTTCGAAATTGGAAGAAGAAAAATAAGTTACAAAAACATGTTGGGGATTCAATTAGTGTTCACAATCAAGCTTTGAAAAGTTGTGAAGCCTAATGAATAGAAAACAACATATTGAAACATTGTATACCAAGCACACAAATCAAAAAAATGTTAAAGATCATACTCGTTTGGTTGCATCGGTTGATTGTGTTAGATTCTTTTACGACAAGGACGAAAATTCAAGCAATAAAGGTAATTTTCTTGAACTTTTACAATGGTTAGCTAATCATAATGAAAACACAAAGGCTGTTACTTTAAAGAATGCTCCTATGAGATGTCAAATGGTTTCACCAAGTATTCAAAAAGATATTGTAAGATCTATTTCAATTGAAATAGTTAATGCAATATTTAAGGATATGTGTGGTGATTATTTTTCTATTCTTGTTGATGAATCTCGCACTCGTCTTCAAATGAGCAAGTGGCTATTGTGATACGTTATATTAATAAAAAGGGTTTCATAATTGAGCTTTTTGTAGGTATTGAGCATGTTGTTGATACTACAGCTCTCTCTCTTAAAGCTTCAATTAACAGTTTCTTTTCGAGACATAGTCTAAGTATATCTCAATTGTGATGACAAAGTTATGATGGAGTGAGTAATATGCAAGATGAGTTCAATGGTCTTAAAACACTTATCTTAAAGGAGAATGAATGTATTTTTATATTCATTGTTTTGCTCACCAACTTCAATTAGCTCTTGTTGCCGTTGCAAAGAAGCATGCAGAAGTCACTGATTAATTTACTGTGGTTGCTAATGTGGTAAATATTTTTGGATCATCATCTAAGCGTCGTGATATTCTTTGAGAATTACATGTAAATGTTGTTATTGAAGCTTATAATAATGGTGAGATTTCAAGTGGGAAAGGTTTTAATCAAGAAATCAATCTTAAGAGACCCGGTAATACGCGTTGGAGCTCACACCATATCACTTTAATCAGGTTGATTGGCATGTTCTCATCTGTTTTTAAATTACTTGAGATAGTAATGGACAATGTTAAATTAAGCTCTGATCAAATAAATGAAGCAAAACAAGCATTGGTATCTATTCGATCATCTAATTTATTTTTGTCTACATTTGATGAAAACTGTATTGGAACTCTCAAGTGATATGTCACAAGCGTTGCAAGAAAACGATCAAAATATTGTGCATGATATGACTTTGGTAAGAATATGTAAAGAAAAAATGCAAATAATGAGGGACAATGGTTGTAATCTCTTATTAGATGAAGTTTCTTCCTTTTTTGAGAAACATGATATTGATGTTTGCAATATGAATAATATATTTTGCCCTTCAGGATGCTTAAGACACAGAGTACATAAAACCACGAATATACATCATTATCAAATTGAGATATTTTGTATTGTCATTGACTTGCAGTTGCAGTTGCAAGAGTTAAACAATCGTTTCAGTGAGACAAGTACTAATTTACTTATTTTTTTGGCTTGTTTGGATCCAACTGATTCATTTTCAATTTTGATAAGTCTAAGTTGGTTCAACTTGCTACGTTTTATCAAAGAACTTCTCTACTGTACAACTTGTGCTACTTGGTGATCAACTTGATAATTATATAATAGATTTGCGTTCCAATATAGAATTTTCAAGTGTGAAAAGAATTAGTAGCCTTGCACGGAAGCTAGTTGAGACCATAAAAAAAAAGAGAGAGAATAGATTTACCCTTTAGTTTATTTGCTAATCAAATTGGTTCTTTTTTACCAGTTGCCAATGCCACCGTGGAAAGAGTGTTTTCAGCAATGAATATTATCAAAGATCAATTGTGCAATCGGATCGGAGATGAATAGATAAATGACTGGATGATTGCATACATTGAGAAATATGTTTTTGATAATATTTGTAATAATGATATTATTAAACGATTTAAGAATGTGAAAACTTGTCGTAGACAATTTTAATGTATTGAAAATTTTAATTGTTGTTTTCTATGTATAATTTATTTTGAATTTTTTTTGGTTATTGTTTACGTGCCCCCTCTTGAATAAAAATCTTATATCCGCCATTGTTAAATCACCAAATAGACAAAATCAAATGAACGCAAAATCAAGTTTATCATGCTAAAATAACTCAAGACCTTCAACATATTACTTTCCCCCTTAGTAATCAAATCCATCAATAGTAGTAAATTGTTCAAAGCCTTCCGAATAATCATAGATATCTCTATAAATGCTTACAAGAAGTTGAGGATGGCATACACATTACACACGTATACTTGTACCATTGAGGCAACAAACTTCAAAGAATTATGAATCGAAGACCTTTTTGTCCATATGTGAACATCTAACATGACCATATTGTTTCAGAAGTACAATCTCCAATTCAATTATGTTTTTTAACTAGGCGTAATAGTGATAGAAACTGAAACTAATAGGCAAATTCATCCACCATATCGCACAATCATTTGTTTCGGCCATTGCATATTCACCACCCCATGCAATATAACCTATATCCAAAAAATTCAACATTAACACATACACATTCACACATTCATTCATTGAAACTAATCTAAAAGCTACAACACATTTAGTCTTTCACGGCATTAGTTTACGGAGCATATATAAAAAATGCCGTTAAAATATATTATTTATGACGTACCTTAAATGTGTGCCGTAAATTATCAATTACATATAATATTTACGACATACATATTTAAAAGCGCCGTAAAAATAATATTTTATGTCATACTTATTTGATAGCCCAAAAATAACTAACCAAGAGGGGGTGAATTGGTTTTCTCAAACTTTTTCGAAAAATATTTTCAAAAATGATACGTAAGAGATAAAAATAGATTCACAAAAATATAAGCACAATATAAGTAAATAAAAGAGAAGAGAGGGTGCAAACGATTTTTATAGAGGTTCGATCCAACTAATGATCTACGTCCCCCGTTACCAAGCTCTCCAACACGAGCACGGTCTTTCCGAAGATTTTGATTGACTTATAGTACAATCCAAACCCTTACAATGTATCCGGTGACTTACAAGCAAGGAGCACCGATCCTTATACAATATTGAACTTTTCAAGGGACCTCAATATGACCCAAATAAGTAAGGAGATTGATTTGAGTATTTCTCTCTAGATGAATGATAGATACAAGTTTAGTTCTAAGAGAGACTAACACTTTAATGAATAGCAATAGATGAGGAAAGCTCAAGTGTTAGAAGAAAACTTTGTTGAGAAAGATGAACCAAAAGTTTGATTTAATCAAACAAAGTTTTCAAATAGAGATATTGATAATATAAATGCAATAAAGCTTTGAATGATATTTTTCAATATGATTCTCTCTATAAATGCTCTTGTAAGTGTTGTTGAATAATAGTAAATGAAGTGGTATTTATAGAGATGAATTTTCGTCACTTTCTGACCAAACGGATGACCAAACGGATGACCAAACGGTCGACCGGTCAGATTGGTCAGAACTAGCTGTTGAACTGCAAAAAATTAGAACGGACACTTTTTGAAAAAAGACGTTTCAAGCGGTCGACCGGTTCAAGGTAAGCGGTCAACCGGATCAACCGGTTTGCCAAACGAATTGTCCGCTTCCACAGTTTTGAAAATCGATTTTGGCTTTGATCAAACTAATTTTTATGCAAGTGATAAAACATATTTTGAGCTTTCGTTCATTTAATTTCTAAGGATTAAAGAGTTAATACATTTACAATTTTATCTAAAAATCTATTCTTCAATCTTGATCTTCGAATCTTGAATTTCGGTGGATCTTGAGATTCTTGAACTCTTGTATTGATTTTGACTTTGAACTTGTCATTGCATGGGAGTTCGATTTGTAGCGTTTTGAATTTTGCTTGAAAATAGAATGTTAGAAAACATAACTAATTTGTTTGTAATAATCAAAACATTAAGGTTTAAAGTTAACCATAGGTCAACAATTTCCCCCTTTTTGATTATGACAAACAATGTGAAAATATAGAATAATGAAATAGAATTAATCATGATGAATTTGTATTACATGATATCAATTTCATTTGATTTGCCAATTGTCACATCACATATATTTTCAAATTCTACATACATACACATCACATATATTATATATTTTCAAATTCTACATACATAACATAACATATTTCATCACATATTTATTTTCTCCCTTTTGGCATAAACAAAAGGCAAAAGATAAAACATTAAAGTTTAAAAAAAATTTCCCCTAAATGAAACACCATATGCCATTCATTGATAAACTTAAAAGTTAAAAAAAATATAGTTCCATAAAGGAAAGCTAGAACATAGAATTCGTTTCCAAAACATAGATACAAAAACAACAAAAATAAAAGAAATAAACTAAGGCTCCGGGGGCGGCTGCGGAGGAAGCACGGCATCCAGACGGGAATGAAGATCTCAGAGCAATGTCGTCATGTCGGCAACCGAGTGCTGGAGAGTCCCCATGGTATGGTGTAGACCCTCGATCGAAGAAGTAAGTGAGTCGATCCGTCCATGTAGTAAAGTGAATTGGTCCTCGTTGTGGTTTGGAGGTGGAGGACGGACGGCCTTTGTGATCTTTGCGCGGAGGGGACGGAGGAGCATCTTCGTCAATATCTTCCCCTCGAAAGGTAGAGTGGAGGTCCCGACTCTTCATCAAATCTCTTCGACTTTGCCACCCACCGACCATTTTCTTTGAAAATCCTCATTCGTTTGAGCGTAAGAACATTGATGGTGTCGGTGGCTTTAGGAAGGAGGGTCACCGTATCACGGAATGAGATGTCGAAGTGTTGGAAAATTTTAGTGAGAATCATGCCATAGAGAAGTGCCTTAGATCTCTTGCCGCTAAGGACGTAGTGCATGTGTTGGATCATGATGTAAGAAAAATCGAGCTTACTCCCTCGGAGGATAGAGTTGAGCACAAACACATCAAAATGGTTGACCTCATCTAAATGACCCTTTCGAGGGACAATTATGTGGGCGATGATATTATGGAGGACACGACATGGAAGAGTGAGTTGATTAGTGCCAAGACGTACGGCAGCCTCAAAATGCTTGCCGGTGACGTTACAACATGCGTCGACCGGATCGTACTCGGCGGTTTGAGGAATTGTTTTGGTGGTATATAGACGCATACCACCATCCTCAAGATGAAGAATGGAACGAATAAGATCTTGAGTGATCTTAATTCGTTTGTTTCGAACGAAGGAAGAAATACCGACGTCGGAGAAAAGCCATGTTTTTGTAAAATTATTTGACAATGGGGGGTAGACATTTTCATTGAGAGTAAGAATAGGAACCCACCCCATACCCATAAAAGATTTTCAACATTGAAGGATGGTGCATCGTGTGTGAAAGAGGCAAGATCGACGTTCTTACCCATGAGGACGGGACTTCGTTCTATTCGCTTGGATTGAGGATCTTCTCGGAGGAGGAGGAGGAGGATGGAGATGGTTGCCTTTCTCTCCTAGGTCGTTTGGCTGCCATTTTCATTCGAGGCATGGTTTTGGAAGCGGATTTGGAGCCTAGGGTTAGAAACCGTCGTTTGAGGGATTTGTCACGATTCGGTGGACAAAATTTTGGGAATTTGAAGTTTTAGGCGTGAAATTATATGGGTTTTGAGATTTTGAATGTAAATTGGAAAGATTTTGGGAAGATTGGAAGATTGGAAGAAGATTTGGAGAGAAAATGTTGGTTCGCGGGAAGTTGGAATGAAGAAATTTGAAAATTTCTAACTTAAAACCCCGACTTCCGCTTATACGGACGACCGAAACCTCGTGACGGTCGACCGGTTGGACTGAAATTTTGATGTTCAAACTTTACATTCAAACGGATGATCATACGGATGATGTACGGTCGTCCGCTTAAAATCATACTGGACGTCCGTTTAAGTGAGACGATCAACCGGTTAAATTTTTAATTTTGGCAAAAGTCTCTTTCAGACGGATGATCAAACGGATTGAGCAGGGGTTCATCCGTTTGATATGAAACGGACGTCCAGTTGGATAAACGGTCGTCCGTTTTGAAAATTTTGCAAAAATTCACCAAAAGCAATGAATTTGTCTTTTGACAGATAATTTTAAAACATGTTTGTCACATATAAAGCAATCAATCATAGGAAACATAAAGATTTAGTCACATATTTCACATTCATCAATTATACCTAAACTTCGTCGAATGTATGAAAATCTTTCAAGAGCTAATGGTTTTGTGAGAATATCGGCCAATTGTTTTTCGGTGTTTACAAACTCCAAAGCTATATCTCCCTTTCGTGCATGGTCTCGTAAAAAGTGATGTCTAATCTCGATGTGTTTGGTACGAGAATACAAAACGGGATTTTTTGATAAGTTGATCGCACTAGTATTATCACACATAATAGGAACTTTGTCAAATGAGATGTGATAATCATTTAGAGTTTGCTTCATCCATAGGATTTGAGCACAACAACTAGCGGCGGAGATATACTACTCGGCCGGTTGGCAAAGGCAACGAAATTTTGTTTCTTACTAAACCATGAAACTAAAGCAAAGCCTAGAAAATGGCACGTTCCATTAGTACTTTTACGATCAATTGTACAACCGGCCCAATCGGCATCCGAATAGATAAGTAAATCAAAGTGAGTTTCTTTGGGATACCAAATACCTAAAGATCTAGTTCCACTAAGATAACGAAAAATGCGTTTTACGGCACTAAGATGAGAATTTTTTGGATTAGATTGATATCTAGCACATAAGCATACACTAAACATAATATCGGGTCTACTAGCGGTTAAATAAAGAAGGATTCGATCATACCTCGATATTTTGTTGTATCAACGGAAGTACCATGCTCATCTTTATCTAGTTTGATTGATGAGCTCATTGGAGTGTTCATAGGCTTCAATTCTTCCATTTCAAACTTTTTGAGCATATCCAAGATATACTTGGTTTGACTAATGAATATTCCATCATTGGTTTGTTTGATTTGGAGACCAAGAAAGAACTTGAGTTCACCCATCATGCTCATCTCAAATTCCTACTCATGCACTCAGAAAAATTCTTCACATAGGAAAATGTTAGTAGCACCAAAAATGATATCATCAACATAAATTTGAACAACTATCATATCATTCTTTTGGTTTTTATAAATAATGTAGTATCCGCTTTACCCATTAAAAACCATTTGATAAGAGAAATTTACTCAATCTCTCATACCATGCTCTAGGAGCTTGTTTTAAACCGTGAAGAGCTTTTCTAAGTTTGAAAACTTTGTCGGGATACTTATGATTTTTAAAACCGGTGGTTGCTCAACAAAAACTTCTTCTTGAATGACTCTATTCAAGAATGCACTTTGACATCCATTTGAAATAAAGTAAAATTCTTATGACAAGTAAAAGCAAGAAGCATGCGAATTGATTCTAATCTAGCAACCGAGACAAAAGTTTTTTGAAATCAATGCCTTCTTCTTGATTGTAACCTTGAGCCACTAATCTAGCTTTATTACGCACAATTATACCATTTTCATCTCGTTTGTTTCAAAAATCCATTTTTGCCAATTACGGTTTGTGAATTTGGTCTAGCAACTAAATCCCGAACATGATTTCTTTCAAATTGATTTAGTTCATCTTGCATAGCTAGGATCCAAAATTCATCAAACTCGGCTTCTTTAAAGTTCTTTGGCTTAATTTGTGAAAGAAATGCACAATTGTTATGAAAATTTCTAGAAGAGTTTCTTGTGCTTACCCCTTTTGATGGATCACCAATGATGAGATCTTTTGGGTGAGATGGGACAAACCTCCATTCTTTTGGTAATGATGAGGTGTTGAGATCTTCATGAGGTTCTTCATCATTTTGTTGCATACTTGTTTCCTCTTCATGTTGACTTGCAATGTTATTTGGATTCCTTTGTCTTGATTTTGAACACTTAGTTGTTCAAATGGGATTTCAAATCTTCATCATCAATAACTTTTTCTTGTATAGAGGAGTTAGTTTCATCAAAAACAACATGCATAGATTCTTCAACTACTAAAGTTCTTTTGTTGAAAATTCTAAAAGCTTTACTAGTAGATGAATATCCAAGAAAAATTCCAATATCGGATTTTGGATCAAATTTTTCCAAATTTTCTTTTGTGTTTAAAATAAAGCACTTGCAACCAAAAACTTTAAAATATCCGATATTGGGAATTCTATTTTTCCAAAACTCATATGGAGTTTTGGTTTTCTTTCGACTTACCAAAACTTTATTTAAGATATAACATGAAGTGTTTACGACTTCGGCCCAAAAGTATTTTGGTAAATTGTTTTCATTTAACATGGTCCGAGCCATTTCTTGCAATGTTCGATTCTTCCTTTCTACTACACCATTTTGTTGAGGAGTTCTTGGAGCCGAAAAATTATGTTCATATCCATTGGATTTGCAAAACTCATCAAAGGCTATATTTTCAAATTCTCCACCATGATCACTCCTAATTGTGATAATGGTGTATCCTTTTTCATTTTGGACTCTTTTGCAAAAAAGTTTAAATGCATTTAAGGCTTCATCTTTTAAATTCAAGAAAATGACCCAAGTAAATCTTGAAAAATATCAACAATAACAAATGCATAATGTTTTCCACTTAAACTAGCGGTTCTAGAGGGTCCAAATAAGTCCATGTGGAGAAGTTGTAAAGGTCTTGAAGTAGAAGAGTGTTGTTTAAGTTTGAAAGAACTCTTTACTTGTTTTCCAAATTGACAAGCATCACAAATTTTATCTTTTTCAAACTTTATATTTGGCAAACCTTTCACAAAGTTATTTTTGGAGATTTTTGAAAGTAAGTCCATATTAACATGACCTAATCTCTTATGTCATAGCCAAGAATCATCCTTTATACTTGAAAAACATTTTATTTCCTTTTCAAGTTCAAATTCAATAGATATGATGTAAACATCTTTGCTTCGGCTCTCCATGAACAATACCTCTTTAGATATAGCATTCTCAATAAGGCAATTGGAAGAATCAAATTTAATGAGATAACCTTTATCACACAATTGACTTATACTAAGTAAGTTATGTTTGAGGTTATCAACTAATAAAACATTTTCAATGGAGGGAGAAGAACGATTACCAATATTTCCAATGCCTATGATTTTTCCTTTGGCATTGTCTCCAAAAGTCACATGACCTCCATCTTTTCTTTTGAAATTTGATAGTAATGATCGATCTCCCGTCATATGTTTCGAACAACCATTATCCAAGAACCAATTGCTCTTAACCTTTTGTGATACCTACAAAAATAAATTTAATTTTTGATTTTTGTTACCCACATAAGTTTGGGTCCTTGATAGTTAGTGTTTGTAGATTTTTTTATCCACTTGTGTTTCTTTTCAAAGTATAGTTTCTTTTTAGTCAAACAATTGTAAGCAACATGACCATTTTTCTTGCAAAAACTACATGTGATGTTTTGTTGAGAAAAGTTGGATGATTTTACAAAAATGGTTTCAAGGGATTTTTGTTTCAAGAGAGGTTTATATCCAATTCCCCATTTGTTAAACACACATTTTTGTTCACCAAGCATTAATTCAAAGTTTTTCTTTCCTTGGGTGAATTTGTGAATAATGCTTGTTAAATCAACTACTTTTTCTTTCAATAAAACATTTTCTTTAATCAAGGACTTATGATCATCTTTTTCTTTTCAAAGTCCTTTTGTGCAATAAAAGCTTCTTGACTACCTTTTTTTCAACAAAGAGTGTTTATTGTTAAGAATAGAGTATTTTGACATAAGTTTCTCAAATTTTCAAGAATTTCATCATAAGAGGTAGATAAGTCAATGTAAGAGTCATTGTTGTTTGTACTTACCTCATCCTCAATTGCCATGAAGCACATATTAGCGATTTCCTCTTGAATTTCATCATCTTCTTGATCATCTTCATCACTATCATCCCATGTAACTTGAAGTGTCTTCTTTTTGTTGAACTTCTTCTTGTTTGGGCATTCGGTCCTCTTGTGACCGGGTTTGTCACAATCATAGCATATAATCTTTTTGTTCTTTTCTTCACTTTTGTCTTCTTTCTTTTGAAATCGCCTATTGTTTCGAAATCCTCTCCATTTCTTGACAAGAAGAACTAAGTTATCAAGTTTTTCATCACTCATGTTTGTGTTGGATGATCCTTTATCATTTGTTGATTTCAAAGCAATTTGCTTCTTGGGAAGCTCCTTCATCTTTATTTGCTTCTCCTTGTTTTCTCATTTGTTTTGGCATTATTGAGCTCATATGTCATCAATGTTCCATATAGCTCCTCCAATGGATAAGTGTTGATATCTTTTGTATTCTCTATTAACATCCTCAAGGAGTTCCAATCTTCCGATAAAGACCTAAGCATTTTGCTCACAAGTTCACCGTTAGTAAATTTTCGATCAAAGCCCTTAAGGCCATTAATAATATCGGTGAAACGAGTAATCATATCAACAATAGGTTCATCTTGTTTCATAAAGAAATTTTGAAATCTTTTGTCAAAAGATTTATTTTGGTTTCTTCAACCTTGTTGGTACCTAAGTGAGTTATCTCTAATGCATGCCAAATATCATATGCGGAATCACATGTGCTAATACGATTAAACTCATTTTTGTCTAAAGCACAATAAAGTAAATTTTTGGCTCTAGCATTTAAAGACAATTTTCTTTTGTCCTCTTTATCATATTCTTCTTTAGGCTTAGACATAGTTTGGTCCAGTTTATCATCAACTTTGACAATTTTGTAGGCACATATGGACCAAACTCGATGACTTCCCAAATGTTATAATCAATTGATTGAATATAAATCATCATTCTAGTTTTCCAATAATTGTAGTGGGAGCCATTAAAGAAGGGAGGACGATTTGTAGAGTGACCCTCAAGGTTTTGAAAATTTTGTTAGCCATTACTCAAGATTGTGTAATCTAAAAAAATGAGCACCTTGCTCGATACCAATTGATAGCCCAAGAATAACTAACCAAGAGGGGGAGGGGGGTGAATTGGTTTTCTCAAACTTTTTGAAAAATATTCTCAAAATGATACTTAAGAGATAAAAATAGATTCACAAAAATATAAGCACAATATAAGTAAATAAAAGAGAAGAGAGGGTGCAAACGATTTTTATGGAGGTTCGATCCAACCAATGATTTACGTCCCCTGCTACCAAGCTCTCCAACACGAGCACGGCCTTTCCACTATTTTGATTGACTTATGGTGCAATCCAAACCCTTACAATGTATCCGGTGACTTACAAGTAAGGAGCACCGATCCTTATACAATATTGAACTTTTCAAGGGACCTCAATATGACCTAAATAAGTAAGGAGATTGATTTGAGTATTTCTCTCTAGATGAATGATAGATACAAGTTTAGTTCTAAGATAGACTAACACTTTAATGAATAGCAATGGATGAGGAAAGCTCAAGTGTTAGAAGAAAACTTTGTTGAGAAAGATGAACCAAAAGTTTGATTTAATCAAACAAAGTTTTTCAAATAGAGATATTGAAGATATAAATGCAATGAAGCTTTGAATGATGTTTTTCAATATGATTCTCTCTATAAATGCTCTTGTAAGTGTTGTTGAATGATAGTAAATGAAGTGGTATTTATAGAGATGAATTTTCGTCACTTTCTGACCAAACGGATGACCAAACGGTCGACCGGTCAGATTGGTCAGAACTAGCCGTTGAATTGCAAAAAATCAGAACGGACACTTTTTGAAAAAAGACGTTTCAAACAGTCGACCGGTTCAAGGTAAACGGTCGACCGGATCAACCGGTTTGCCAAACGGATTGTCCGTTTCCACAGTTTTGAAAATTTGATTTTTGGCTTTGATCAAACTAATTTTTATGCAAGTGATAAAACATATTTTTGAGCTTTTCGTTCATTTAATTGCTAAGGATTAAAGAGTTAATACCTTTACAATTTTATCTAAAATCTATTCTTCAATCTTGATCTTGAATCTTGAATTTCGGTGGATCTTGAGATTCTTGAACTCTTGTATTGATTTTGACTTTGAACTTGTCATTGCATGGGAGTTCGATTTGTAGCGCTTTGAATTTTGCTTGAAAATAGAATGTTAGAAAACATAACCAATTTGTTTGTAATAATCAAAACATTAAGGTTTAAAGTTAACCATAGGTCAACATTATTGACGCATGCCGTATATCCATGCCGGATGGAAGCGGAAAAATCCGCGTTTTTTTCCCTTTCCCGCGCACCTGCAGTCTCGCACCCAAACCCTTATATTATTTCTTTTCATTTCATTTTTTTTTTTCAGAAACCCTCGTCCAGCAAAAATTTTCCTTATCTCTTTCAGCCCTTTCATCTCTTCCCAACCCTTACGCGAAATCGCCCAATCTCTTCCCAACCCTTCCAATGTAAATCGCCAACGACCAAATTCCTTCCAAAGTAGAAATCACCCAAGCTCTTCCAACAGAAATCGTCCACCTTTTCCCTCATCAATAATCATCTCTTTGTGACATTGAAGATTATAAGAACCGCTTCTCTTGGTTGAATTTGATATAAGAGATGAAATAAAGACGGATTTGATAGCAAATCGAGGTGGAGTTTCATTTTTTAGTTTTAAACATTTGCTTTAAACATTGAAATAAAGAGGATTTGATAGCTTTTGTTTTTCGTTTTGCAATTGGCTATAAACCGAACTATTCATCTCTCTGTTCTTCCACGGAGACGGACAACAACGCCGATTGATATGCCTCTTAACAGCTTTTCCATCTATAGTTTCAAGAAACTCTCAAACTTAAGGTATGGGGTTTGATAGGTTTCTTGTTTATTTCAATAATTACTAAGTGGAAAGCTGATCCGTCTTCATAGTTGGTCCTCTAGTTTCATCATAGCTTGCTTGTTTCGTCTTCTTCAATATTTCTGTTGTAACCATAACCACATCATAGACTAAGTAAACGTTCTTTAGTATGTCAAAAGCAACAATTTATTGGAAGTTCTAGGAGCACCACGTTAGTGTATTATGCTATGTTTTTCACAAAATATATTAAATTCATTAGAAAAGTATTCTCCACCTCTATCACTTCTAAGAATTTTTATCTTTTTCCTAGTTGATTTTCTACTTCGGTTTTGAACACTTTAAACATGTTAAATGTCTCATCTTTATGTTTCATTAAGTAAACATAACAAAACCTAGAAAAATCATCTATAAATGTTATAAAATATTTATTACCTCCTCTAGTTAACATGATATTTAATTCACAAATATCTGAATGAATTAATCCAAGTAGACTAGAAGATCTATCAACACTATTAAAAAGTTTCTTAACCATTTTTTATTTAACAAATAATTCATATTTGTCATGCTTGTCTAATTCACAAGAAATCATGCCACTTTTTATCATTCTATCTAAAGTAGAATAACTTATATGACATAATCTATCATGCCATAATTTAGAAGAAACAAGCACGTAAGCGAAATTTATAGTTTTATTGATATTATTGTCAATAGTACAAAGTTTGACCATTCCTTCAGTAGAATAGCCTTTCCAACAAAAATCCCATTACAGGATAATACAAGTTTTTCCTACTCAAATACAGAATTGACACCCAGTTTTTTCAAGAGATCTCCACTAACAAGATTCCTATTTATAACCGGAACATGTAATACATTTGATAATGTTATCTTATTTTTGGATGTGAAATATAATTCAACGTTTCCTTTGCCAACAACACTTGAATGACCTTCATTCTCCATTTGGATTTGTTGTCCATCACCGATCTCTTGATAGGTTTTGAAAAGAGACCTATCATAGTAAAGATGGATGGTAGCACATGTGTCATAACACCATCTTGGAACTTTTCCTTTGACAGCATTGATTTCGCTCACAGTAGCAACAATGTCTTTGGTGTCAATGGAATTCACTTTGCCCTCAGTTTTGCTTTGTTTTAAATGCCGACAATCTTTTGCAAAATGATCGGGTTTCCCACACAGAAAGCAATCCCCATTGGGCTTCTCTTTGAACTTGTTATTGTTCTTGCTGTAAGATTTCATCTTGTTTGATTTGTTGAATTTGTTGGTGTTCTCCGCGGCATTGGCTTTTGAAGTGCCAATATGATAATTTTCATTCACTTCTCGTGCCTTGACTCTTCCTCAATTCGGAGATGTTTTTGAACTTGCTCCAATGAAAATTTTTCAGAATTATGAAGATTTTTCTTCCTATATCCTCTCCAAGTCATTGATAATTTAGCAATAATAACCCTAACTTGAAAGGATTCGGGAAGTTCAATTTTCACCACTTTCATCTTGTTGACAATTACTTGTAATTCATGCACTTGTTGCATAATCGATATATTATCAAGAAATTTGAAATCAAAATACTTAGAAATTAAAAATTTGTTGGTACCTTCCTCCTCAGCTTTGTATTTATTTCCAAGTGCTACTCAAATTTCTCTTACCGAAGTTGTGTTTATGTATAGATAATATAGACGATTAGAAAGAGCATTTAAAATGTGGCTTCTACATATCAACTCATCCTCTTGACGCTTCTTCCGTTTTGCCTTTATTACATCTGAATATGTGTCTGTCAAATCCAAAAATGCAACCAAATTTAGATCAAGAACATAGAAGAATTTTTAAAGCATTGAGAATAAACTTCAACTTGTCCTACCAACGAGTGAAATTTGTTCCATCGAACTGGTCGAGCCTTACCAAATCTTGATTCATCAATTTGATTCTAGCCATGGTGGTTTCATTCTCGGATGCCATGATTATTGTTTTTAGATTGTTAAAAAATTTACCTTAAAGAGAAGAATGAAACACAAACGCCAAACTTTGATGCAATCTTTACTTGAATAACATAAAAGAATAATAAAACATGGGATTTGAATTGCGTAGAACACTGTCCTAAAAACGATATTTGAACCCTCTTAAGAATGAGATGCTAAAGGATCCTCACTCAAATAGTTTTAGTGGATTTCAAGCCTCAAACCGGATTGCACTAGCACTAATGAAATCAAAAAAAAAAAAAGAATTATGAATGGTAGGAAATTTGAGATTTTTCGTAATGAATTTGATGTTAAAGACTTTGTTGTTGTTTGGGGATGGACCGTGGCCAACGCAAACAGTGCCGTGGAAGATTGCGGCCAATTTTTTTTTTTAAATCTCCAGCAAAACCCACAATATGTTTTTTAGAAAAATCCCCAATATATTTTAAACAATATTTCTAACACCATACACATTTCTTGATATACAATTGTACATACAAATACTTGTTCCGTCCTAAATTGAATTTTCTGTTATATATTTTTTACTATACCACAATACTTAATATTAACTGATATTACATCATGTTGAAAATGCTGTAACTCGACTCATCATGTTCAAAAATCAAAAGCAACAAATTATTGGGCCTTACTATCTTTAGTACCTTACCGTCCAGCACTCCCGCTAATGACCTTGAAAGATTTAATTCATTCTCTCCAGACCAGAGATTGAGGATGACATTGCAACCATGTCAATAAGTGAGGACCAATGGTGCAATTTCAAAAAATAAGTCAATGTAGTTAGTTCATCAAAACTTCAAATTCATACAAAGGTGACGTGGTCCACCAAAACCATTAAGCGCTGTTCCAACGTCAAATAGTCGGCGATTCGGCGCAAAACTCTACGCGGTGCCGTCCCATTGGCGATTATTCCACCTAAATTTATTCCAATATTTTCTCCTTTCCCAAATCAGTAAAAATCTTTACACATGTTGAAGAAGTCAATTATCAACTGTAATCTCTGGACTCATTATTCCGGTTTTTAAAATCTAATTCCTTTAATACTGCTGCAAATTTCTCGAATTTTGTTAACCAGTTTCCACCGCCAGTGAGATTCCGACTCCGATTGATTTCTGGCGGGTTTTGATTGTTTGAGAAGAAGAAGTAAGGATGGGGAATTCGAAGGTGGATAGAGCAACGAGTGACATGCTGATCGGTCCTGATTGGGCTATGAACGTCGAGATCTGTGACATTTGCAATCGCGATCCCGTGTAATTACTGATTTCTTCTATGCTTTTGCCATTCTTCATTAATATATTCTCTACTTGAATTAAGTTTGCTGGAAAGAGTGAAAATGAAATAGATGTTGAGTAAGAGTTTGGAATTTAAGTATTTTTTTATATGATTCGGAATTTGCGGCGTGATGGGTTGGTTTTTTTATATTTTCTTGTGATATAAGAAAGAATTTGGTGGAACAAATAGAATTTTCGACTTGTATCTCATGAATTTAACTAAATGCCTGTCTTCCAATTGGAAAAGAGTAGTATTTTTAGTTTATAAAGGAAAAACGATTGTCCCTAGTCAGCAATTTTATAACTCCTTATAGTTAACAAACAAGGAGGTGTGAGTGAGGCAAATAGGGTTTGAAGACAAAAGTTTGGTTATATTGGAGGTTTGGACCTATTTTCAGCATTTGATTTCTTAGAGTTGGTTACAATTCATTAACAAACAAAGCAAACCGGATAACCAATGGCGCCTTAAGCCACTCAGCCTTCGGGCAATTGTTGTAGTGTGGGATTGATAAGGTTCAAAATGATATGATGGAGTGAGTTCCTCTCTCTTTTCACAACTTGCCTAGTTTGCGTGGTGATATTCACTGATTGCCCTACTTGTCCCAAGTCATGGCCATTCGGTTGGAGTTGAGTTCACTGACTAGAAGTGAAAGTCTAAAACAATTGAAAAGAAATTTGCTTACTTTGACTTTAAATGAAAAGAAAATCAGATAAAAGAAAACTAAAATGCAAGAGACAACTAGAAGAAAAATATAAATGAAAGATGAAGTTATGTTTCACATTTCTCCTGCCATCGGTCATTTACTGTCAAAAAGTTGCAACTTCAATTATTGGGTGGACGGGGGGAGGGTGGGAGGTTGCACTTTAGTTGTAAGAGGCAAGAAATATCTTGGTCTTCACTTGTTTCTTTTCCTAATTTCATTTTTTTTCTTTCTAGTTTTTAGGACTAGGTCATTTTTAAAACAACCCAAAACTCCAAAACATTGTAGGTTATAAGAAAACTGACCCGAAAGCTCAGTCCGGTTCAAAGTGACCAGAACGGCAAGACTCAAGAGCTCACACCTTAGTTACTCCGAGGCGTGCCTGAGCCTTGACATATGGCACACCTAGAATGTCAGCCTTGTGCATGAGCCATAAGCATTTTTTAAGACACTGGGACTACTTGCTTCTTTAATATGGATGTTGGCATTTGGACGTGTTTCACTAGTAGCATCACTTTTATATGTATTTACTGATTGGTGTTATTTTCGTTTTGTTTTTTGGTATCAGACAAGCAAAAGACATAGTAAAAGGCTTAAAGAAGCGTCTTGGCAGCAAAAATCCAAAAGTCCAACTTCTTTCCTTAACAGTAAGCATCATTTCTCTTTGTTGATTTTTTGTGATCTGCAGTTTATTACATGTGTATAGGATTTATCTTCTATTCTTATCCTGATCAAGCAAATGCTCTCCATTGTGATTGCATGTGAAAAATCTAGCATTACAATATTGAAATCTTTTTAGGTTGATCATTTGTTTTTCAAAAGAAATATTTGTTGAAAACTAACTTGAAAGTACAGTTTACTACTAAGTTTGCATGTAAGAGTTGTCACTGGTAAATATTTTCCATTTTTCCGGTTTAATTTTATAGAGTTTCTTGTCTGCATTGGCAAAGCAAAAGTAGGGCTTTGGCACATGGCTTCCCTGGCTTTTCAAAATCGTCCTTGAGTCACAATATTTCTGGTGATATGGTTCTGTCGACCTTTGAACATCTGGTTAAGGTAAGGCATCATGAAAGATCTGGAAGGTAAAATATGAAACATTAAAAACTGGGTTCAGCTATTCTCTCAAATCACGATTTTGGAGAACAATTGGTGCTTGTACTTTATTACTTATTAGGATGAAGGGAGGAAATTTAATGCTGTGAAGAATTTGCTGTCTGGTTTTCTGATGCACTTGTTTGTGGTGATCCATGCACATTTGTAATTTGAAGAATTTAGGAGTAGTTTATCAAAGATTATAAAGGAATATTTTGATCAAAGGATTGGACATGAAAATTAGTGTGTGAAGGAACTAGCTGGAGGGAAGTTGGAAAAACTATTATTTGGTAGAAAAATGCTCTAGTCTAGTTGTGCTTGATTGCCATGGGGATTATATATAATGCAGAGGCTGAGAAAATGACTTCTTCTGCATTTCAAAATCAAAATATTTATTTGTTGTGCGAGTAGAAACATGAATTAATGGTTCCTAACTAAAAGTGCAACACTTCTTGATGTGAAGTAAAAAAAGGCCATCATAAATGGAGAGATAGAAGACACCACGTTGGTTGATTTTGACTTTTTGTTTACTATTTAGTTCGTTGAAATTGGCTTTCGAATAGTTGGTGAGAAAATTGCTTATATTTCAAATTAAAGAGACCAAAGCTATACAAAATTGTGCAATCAGTTGCCTAAATAAGGTGCATGTGGTTACATTTACTCACATCAGCTTTTAATTTTTGCAAGAATAGCTAAGTGTTTGTTTGGTAGAGTTTAAAAATAGTTTTTAAAGAGATTTTGATAAAATTTGATGAAATGTGTGGTTGAAAAGTTGATAAAAGTTGTGGGTCTTTTGAAATATGTGGTTGAAAATGAGTTTGAGGAAAAAAAAGTTTATTTTAAATTCTACCAAAATGCTCTAAGTAATTGATGAGGATTTTACTGTAAAATCCTGGATTTAGAGCTCGTATTCCTGTGCTGGTTTCAGATCTCTTTTAACGTTAATAGGTTGCACTAAGGGCTTGTTCAGTTCTAAATTTTTCCAAAAAAAACCCATTTTTTGCCTATTCAAACTTTTTACACAATAACAAAGTTTGAATAGTAAAAAAAGATGGGCAAAAAAAATCCATTTTTTAGAAAACAATCTGCACCGAACAAGCCCTAAATCTATATGTCTAATTACTTTGTTGATTGTATTGCTATTATGATGGCTAAACATGTTACCAATGTCATGGCATTGTCATGTTCTGAGCTATGTTTGTTTAAATTCAATACGTGGCAATAGCTTCACTTTTTATTCCTGAATGCCTTAATGGTCACATAAACACAAAATTTTGTTGATAACAGTTTGTTACTTGATATATTTTTTCCAACTCTATGAAGTCCACCTTAGTCTCTCAAAGGGCACAATTAAATGAGAAGAGTAATGTGGTTGGTTTTCTTGCAAATTTCCAGCTGTTGGAGACAATTGTGAAAAATTGTGGGGAAGTTGTCCATATACATGTTGCTGAGAAAGGCGTGCTTCAAGAAATGGTTAAAATTGTTAAAAAGAAGGTACTTCGACTGTGTGTCATGTTCCCCATAGTTGTTTCCTTTTTTACAATTCCTTGTGAGAGATTGTTAGTAAACGACTTCTGTCCTTGCAGCCTGACTTTCATGTAAAAGAGAAGATATTAGTTCTGATAGATACTTGGCAAGAAGCTTTTGGAGGACCAAGGGCAAGATACCCTCAATATTTTTCCGCTTACCAGGATTTGCTGGTATGTTGTTCAAGGACCCTACTCCCATTTTTTTTTTCTGTGTAATTATGCTATGATGCTATTATTTTCCATACACTTTCTGAGTTTTATTGCATACTTCATCAGCGACTAGGGGCAGTATTCCCTCAGAGATCTGAACAGTCAGCACCTGTTTTCACACCCCCGCAAACACATCCTCTGACATCTTATCCTCAAAATATGCACAATCCAGAATCTAGACAAGATGCAGCAGAGTCTTCTGCAGAAGCTGAATTTCCAACATTGAGGTACCTTGTCTGGATTGGCAGTGTTGTAATTACTTTTTTCTGCCTTTGTCTCAATGAATATGACATCTGATATCACGTTCATGGAAGCAATGAATAATAAATTCAGTTCATTAGCAAAATTGTACGAGTATCATATAGTGAAAATTGAAACTCAGTTCTTTAGGATGACTGCTTATTTCTTGACTTCTGCCTCTTCTTTCTTAATTTCTGCCTCTGTATTCTGTACACTTCACATGATAAAAGAACTATGCATATGCATAATTGATTAATAAAAAGTATTGATTCATTAATTTCCTGGTACCTTGATGGCTCGCTATGGATTAATTGTGAGCTTTTGCGAGTCTTCCAGACAATCTGAATAATACTAAGTGTGAAGTGTTTGGATGAATTTGTTGAATAAGAACTCAAATGGCTTGTCCTTGGAAAGATACTGTTACCGGACTAATAAGACAAAAACCCTGTCTGTATGAAATTCTTTTGATATCTTATCAAATGCAGATAATAATCCAATTAGGAACAAGTAGATTAAGTATATTTGGACATACAATGTTAGTGAGGTGTTTACTGGTTGATTTCACTTAAATTTGTTATGATGTTTTAGACTTGTTAGCATTAAACTTGTGAACCTACTTGTGCCAGTACAGTCAGTGAACTCTAGCAATAAGGGCACACAATCTTCGTGGTCTTGATGCATGGTTTTGATGCTTTGCTACCATTGTCATGTTTATCTGTTACAAAAACCAAGTTGCTGTCATTCTTTGAGGTCTGTGAATGCTAAATTGGGACCTGTATAAACTATTTACCTTATAGACCAACCAACTTGTTATGTATCTATTCTTAGGTTATATTTCGGTGATGACAATTAAATGCTTTTAATTTATGATGTCCAATTTTCTATGTTAGCTTGACAGAAATTCAGAATGCTCGTGGTATCATGGATGTCCTTGCAGAAATGCTGAATGCTTTAGATCCTGGAAACAAAGAGGTATCATTGCAGCTTGTTTAGTACTTGAGCTGCCTAACTTAGCATAATGATATAAAATGGATAATTAATTGGATGAGAATTGTATTTCTTACAAGATTGGCGAGTCCTTCCGTATGTTATTTAAAGTCATATATTTTTATCTATTAACTTATTTATTACAAGTTTTTCAATGTATGTGTCATTTAATATTAAAAATTTATTTATGTCTGGGTTGCAGGAAATTAGGCAGGAAGTTATTGTTGATTTAGTGGAACAGTGCCGTACGTACAAGCAAAGAGTGGTTCACCTTGTTAACTCCACTTTGTAAGGCCGCCTTGTTTGATTTTTAGTCCCAACCGCAATGTGTAGCTGCTTTATTTACGTTGTCAACTCCACTTCGTATGTCATCGATAAGAAGTGCAACGTTATCATTAATTTGTTATGATCGATGGCAAATTTGAGGTCCCCCCTCCTCTGAAGGGCTCACCTTTCGACGTTTTACTGAATTAAAAATTAGTGTTATGGTGCTTCTTATTCCCCTTCCAAATTTACCTGCTGTAGGGATGAATCACTATTAACCCAAGGATTTGCGCTGAACGATGATTTGCAACTTTTATTGGCCAAGCATGAAGCAATCGCTTCTGGAACCACAACAGTTCAATCTCACAAACCAAAACCCGAGACTGTTCGAGACCTGGTACCTGTTGATGCTCCTCTTATTGACACTGGAGATGGCAAACAATCGGGCAAAGGGTAAGCTGTGAATTTTCTATCGAAGTATGATCCAGATTATTATTTGAATTAACCTCATTATTCATAAGTGTTTGTAGTTTACTTGCTTATGAATACCAGTCCTGGTATTGCTTAAAATTGTTCTACCTCAGTCTGAAATGCTCGATTTCTTTTTTTTTTTTCCACGAGTTTGCCCATCAATGTTTGTAGATTCTGTCAAGTGTTTTCTAAATTATCCGTTACCAATATATTTTGGATTTTTCTTTTCATATGCCAATTATATATATGTCTGTAGTGGTGTGTACTCATTCAGTTACGGTAGAACTCCTGGCTTAGTTATATGATCTTGAAATCAAAGAATCTGATATTTTTCCAATTTGTTTCTAAATTGTTGGGAATGCCTATTTTTGGTTTTCAGATCTACATCCAATACGGGGTTAGGGACACAATTATCAATTCCTGCTCCGCCTGTAACTCATAATCAATCAACGACTCCATTGAAGGCAGATCCTAAGATAGATCTTTTGAGTGGAGATGACTTTGGCTCATCTACACCACCAAACTCGCTGGCAATTGTTCCAGTTGGAGAGCCTCAGCCTGCCAGCCCGGCTGCATCTCAGCAGAACGCCCTTGCTCTTGTTGACCTTTTTGGACAGAGTAATAATAGTCAGTCTTCAAACTCTCTTGGACAAGCATATACTTCTTCACCTCAATTTCAGCAGCAACAGAACTTTCAAGCACCGGAATCCCCATTATACCCAAATGGAAGAGCTTCTGGTGCACTATTATCCCAAAATGGACAGTCATTTCAATCGCAAGGCCCTACTTTTGCCTGGAATGGTCCAACAATTCAGCAACAGAAGCCGCCTTCACCAGTTTATGGTGCATCTCTTCTTTCTTCTTTCACTTGTGCAGTTATTATTTGAAACCTGCTCATTTTTGTTGTTCAGTGATGTAGAATTTTGGAATGCACCCACCCTCCAACAGTCCTTACCAAAACATATAAAAAAATAAAATAACATAGATAAAAAAATTCCCCCAAACACGACATGCGAGTTACACTTATTTTCCTTGCTAGGTGCTCAAAGTAGTGATGTGCTTCCACCACCACCTTGGGAAGCTCTACTTGACAACGGTCAGTCAGCCAATAGTCAGCTGCCTCAGCAAATGCAAGATACACAAGTGGTAGCCACTCACTCCCAGCCAATGCACAGTGGATCATATCTCCAAGGATCGCCACACATGGCAAATGACCAGGTAGCCGGGATGTATTTTCAGCCAATCAGCAGTGGCCATCTTACAGCATTTAACAACCAGGCCATACCGAGAAACCAAATGATGGGCTTGCATCCTCAACCAAACCCAGGTTGGCACCCTGTGGGTATGTTTCCCCAGCCAATGCAATCTGGACAAATGGCTTATATGTATCCTCAGCAGATTTATGGCCACCCGATGGCAGCCTATGGCTATGGCCAACAACAAAATTTTCAGGTCCTCGAGCAAAACACGTCCGGGTTATCTTTGAGAGATTATAGTGTCGTGAAGAATTCATCCTTCCCAGTTTCGACTCTCTCCAATGGGCCATCTGGAAGGCCCTCAAAACCAGAGGACAAGCTGTTTGGAGACCTTGTTGACATTTCTAAATTCAAGCCTACCAAAACCATTTAAGGTTAGAGTTGAGAGCATATGACAATGACTTTTTTGGCGCTGCCTTGTTAAGTTTGCCAACTTGCAGTGGCCTTGTTTACGAAATTTTTTTTTATTTGGATGAAAATATATATTCTTCTTCATCCATTGTGTTGCTTTTTTTTTTTTTTCTCTGGTTTTCATCTCATTAGAATGTACATTTCTTTCTGTTGAATCAAGGCAGTATAAACGCATTTGTCCGTTAGGGTGAATAAAGCATTATACACATTTGTCCGTTAGTGACAAACTTGGACCTAACATTATACATCCACTCCAATGTGGCAACGACATGTTTGATATATGGTAGTGAATACGATTGCATAATACAATAGGCAATCTATGTGTATTCCAATTTCAATGCTTAAACGACATATTTGGTCCACATTACCACATGAGATTATACTATCCAGAAGACTAACTTCTTAACACCTCAACAAACATACCACAAATGTCATAATAGGTAGCAAGTGACAATTTTTCCATCGTGTTTTAAGCCCTTGGCTAAAGATTTGATTACCAAGTATATGTTCAACCGTTTGAAAAGAATTTGGTGCTAAGTTTGTGGAGAGAGAATTGATTGAGCTAATTGGACACTATTACTCACCGTTAGAATAAAGGTAAAATCAATTAGTGGCTACCGAACTTTAATCGAGTTTCTACTTAACCATCGAACATTAAAAGGTATCTCAATGCTCACCCAACTTTTAACAAAGTTTCTCATCCATCATCCGTTACCTATTCGCTTGCAATACCTGACGGAATATCCTACGTGGCAAAAGTTCTTTCGATATATCATAGTAACAGTGTTAAATCTCTTTCAATCAACAAAAGTGTACTACCTAAACACACAATTTTTTCAAAAAAATTTGAAAACACTTTCAGTTTTTTTCAACCAAATTCATGCCAATTAGGCGTGTTTGAGTAGTTCATTTTTGTTGATTGGAAAAGATTTAATATCATTATTATGTCCCGTCGGAAGATCGTTTGCCATGTAGAATATTCTATCAGGTATTGCAAACGAATGGTTAATGGGTGATGAATGAGTAAGTTAGTTGAAGTTGAGTAAGCGTTGTGATACTTTTTAAAGTTCGATAGCTAAATAGAAACTAGAATTTTTGTGAAACCTTTTAAAGTTCGATAGCTAAATAGAAACTAGGTTAAAATTCGGCAACCACAGATTGATTTTACCCGTTAGAATAATATAATTGAAGAAAAAAATGGAATTAATAAGAAATAGGGCTAGCGGTAATTACAAAGGGAGAGACTTTTCTATTAATTACACAGTCACACTATTATTGAAATACTAACGAAAATATTATGACAATCTTTCAATATCTTGAAGAGACGCAAACATTACAGCATATAGAAACTAGATTAACAATGCATCGCCATGCAGTACATCATAATTCTATTCAAGTCAACAGCCAACCTTACGGCTTAAGGAACTTATCGAACCAGTCACTGGCTCTTTTGACCATCAAAGGTGTCATCTGATGCCCGATTCCTGGTTCTGCGACCACCTGAAAATAAAATTGAAGGGTTAAAAATAAAACTGAAATCTAGAAAATAGACTAACGTTCAAACCAGTCATCGGCTAATAATCAGTCCTGCTATGTGCGAGCTAGCATGTGCACATGCTCTTATTGGAATCTAAGCTTTTTATTTTTATTGTTTATCGCAATTCATTTCAAATTCATAAGAAACATCTAACTTGATGATTTTCATAACATAATGAGGTTTTTATTCATGTACGTGTGAGCACGTGTTCGTGTTAACTTTTATTGTGTTTCTTTTCTTTTCGGTTGGGTGACAGGCAACGTGGATTCCTACCTCGAAACTGTCGAGACAATTGGAATCTTCGTAAGCTTTTCTGGCTCTTGATTCTGGGAGTTTCAAGCCATCAATTGGACAGCGAGGATCTTCTTTGCCTAAACTTTCCAAATATTCATGTCAATGTCAATGTAAGTGCCTTATTTCTCATTTTGACAATTTAAATGAAATGAACACAAATACCATTTAAAATCAGGAGAGGGCGTGGGGCAATGGCTGGAATTGTGTAAGGTGAATCAAACCGAGAGGCCAAACCAGGAGCTATTCTGTCCCATACCTGTTGACAATTGTAATATCATAGGGAGTTCAACATTCAGAGTACATAACAGATAAAGCTACATATAGGGGTGCCTGGCATGGCCCGGGAGGTGCTGGGCCCAAGTAATTTTAGCCTGGTTCAGGTCACCTCAAAACTGTCTTTGGCCACAGGATCCCAAGATCATGTTACAGTACTAACCACAAACCAACAGCTGATGTCCATAAAATACAAAACCATGCCAATAGAAAAGTTATATGGAAAAGAAGCTGTAAGCATACAACTAGTGGCATGGTAGAAATCACAAGATTATCAAGCAAGACAATATAGACAACAGTATAAATAGATCAGACCAGACCAGACCAGCATTAACACTAACCTTCTCCACTACTTCTTTATCAATGGCGCTCTTGCCTAAATCAATCCGCGCTTCTGGAAACCAAGAGATAATAAAGCAACATTCAAATATTCACAAGTCAAAAAATCTTTTCAAGAACCATATACACACAATATATGGTGCTAAATAAACTACATGCTGGACCATTACAAAAGATCCTCTCGGGCATCTGTGTCTCACCTTCAAAAACAGCTTTGATACTGTCAACTCGAGCTTGCCACTTGTCATGTTTAATGGCCCACCGAAATCCCTAAAATATTGTCAATATTTAGATTGTAAGCTTATTCTCCACCAAACTGACGAAAGTTCCAAAACCTACCTGAACACCAATTATAGGGACAACCACTGAATAGCGAGTGTCAGCAGCAGCAGCAAACCACGCATGCATTCCTGACATGGTTGAATTGCATTGTGAGCCTTGCAATTTGAAGAAAGATTGATATTTAAAATGCAGTTATCTTCGACTAAATCCATCCAACCTCCAAGTGATTCGCCAGTAATTCCTATCCTAGTTGGGTCAACATTCTCCCTTTCCGTAAGATAATCAGCCAATTTTATCAAGTCCCACACCTGCAAAGTTCAGTTTATGCATATTTCTAGATGGAACATACGATTTTAAACATGGATAGCTTCATGGTCCAAACAGTTAGAACAATGAGGTCTAAGCTGACTCATCAATCAATATAAAAAACTTAAATGGTCAACATTGACTTGTCTAAATCCATTAAGAACTGTCTTTAACAAATATGGGATATTGCACCATTACCGTATCAAATATGAACGGCATCGTATTGCCTTTCTTCCAGGATGACACCAGAGCCTGCATTATGACAAAGAAAGAAAAAACTAAGTCAATTTAACCACTGATGGTGAACCAGAATGCTCTTTGTGCACATTAAGAAGCCTAGAGAGGACATAAGTCTGCAGTATTGCAAACAAAGTAGGAGGAAAGCTATTATTTTCAACTCTTTTTCATTCAAGACAAGAATTGTTCTCGCCACAACATTTGGCAATGTCTACATATATATGTGAGCCATATGCCACTGTACATAAGCAACACCTAGAATTCTTCATCATATCAGAGGACCAGAGAGCTTATCCACTTATCAATGCATACTATTTCTGTCTGAATAAATTTTTTAGTTTAATATATCAATGAGAAAGAAAACAAACGGCAGGGATTCAACAAACGCACATCTTTATAGGTTGTCAGGCTGCTGGCACGCTCTCCATGATATCGAGAATCAATGGCTACAGCTATGTAATCCCTTGAAGCATATGCCTGAGACAAGTGACAGATAAGATAAACTTTCGTCCATGAAAACCTCTGCTAATGCAGCAAGCATGTGAGAGAACTATTTAATAATCACCTCAAGCAACGGGCGCAACCACTCCTTGCATTTATTTGTGCTATGTAGAAAAACAATTGCCGGTCTTCTTTTTTGACTGCCTTCTTTCATACTCAATATCAAAACCGGCAAGCGTCCTTGATCCCCTTCCTAGTTGGCGATATGAAATGATTAGCAAAACTCACTCTAATCGAACTAAGAATGAATACCTACATATTAGGTGCATAACTCTGTACTTATATTATAAAATAATAGTACTCAATGAGAACAATCGTAATATGTGACATTGGAGGCTTTAAAACATGTACTGTTTATTCTTAATATAAGAATATGAAGCACTCAATTTTCCACCAACGTATAAAATTAGCAACCGAAAATGGATATGACTTGTATCGAGGCGGATTCAAGTGAGGGGGCTTTACTGGGCCACGACCTAGCCTTTCCTGGACCACATGTTGATTGTTATAAAACAAAAATTCCAAAGCCTAGTGCTATGAAACCAGCGACCAGCCCAAACTAGTAGCCATTTTAACGTTTAAACCAATATCCCAATTTCAAATCATCAGCAACAACAAAGAAGCCCTAATTTGTTCGGTTCGGAATTTGCGATCTTTACAAATCTCCCCTGATTTGAAATCATCAAATCTCCATTCTTGGCTTTGGATTTGGAGCAACAAGTTTCGTAAGAGATCGTGACTAATGATTTCAAATCATCAACAAGAATCCATTTGAAATCATCGACATTCTAAAAAGTTCTATAGTTTTCGGTGATTTTTTTTGCTTGATGATTTTTTTATTATAATTTTTTTTTTGGAGTGAATTATTTAATTTTTTATGTTGAATGATTTAATTTTGCTGCTGGTGGTTTAATTGCTGCTGAAATAAGAACGAACTCAACTGTTGAAATAAGAACGAACTCAACAAATAAATTGAGAATAGATATAGTTAAATCTACCTATTTTTTAGAGGTTTTTAGAGTAAAAATTTGCTGAACAGAGTTGCACAAGTTCTGTATCATGCTTTCAAATTTGGTGTTTTAGACATGTTAAACCTGTAAAATTTAATTTCAAGTTCCATATCCAATTGTCTACTGAAATCCATTTTGTTCCAAATGCCATTGAAAATCAATATAAAAAATTTCGTTTCCTAGAGAGCAACATCAAGATGGTTTAGATTTCTTTTAGAAAAATTGTCATCGCTACTTTTATTGAAGGTGCAACATTGCATATTGGTGCATTCCTCTGCATCAATATCATTGACGAAACTTTCTTTACTTATAGAACAACAAATGATCATGCCCGTAGAGTTTAATGTTAACTTATAAGAAGACATACCTATCTTGTTTATATCGTTTTTTTTATTTATTTCTCGTTTAAGATTTTATTTCAATTAAAATTTACTTGTCTAATTAATTATGTGGAATTTCTTGATTTTTTAGAATATATAATGGCCGCACAACCACCTCCTACGAAGAAAGAAAAATGACATTACATTCTTTCTTCAAACCAAGAATAGATACACCAACAAGATTCAAATCAACATCAACATACTCCTCCAACTCTTAATCAACAATGTCTTGAAAACATATATGACTATCATGCTGCGATCCACAAATTTCGATCGCGACAATCTACAAATGGACTTTTAGAGGCCCGAGAAAAAAAAATAAATGGGCCCCTACGATTCAAAAAAAAAAGGTGGTGATCTATTAAAATGGCCGAAAAAAGAATAACATATATGGAATGGATCCAAATTGTCGAAAAGAACGTTCTGTGTAGAGATGGCAAAAATATCTGATTTGATCTGCCCCGAATCTGATAGATATCCGATCTGAATGGAGCATAAAATGTTTGATCCACGGATTGGCGGGGTGGATCAGGGGCAAATATTAGTGATCCGATGTGGATCTCGGGCGGATCGGATCGTGGTTGCCCCGAGAGGCCGCCCGTATTTAAAAAAAAAAAAAAGATACAATTGTAAAAGATAAAAAATTGGGACTGAGGCCCGATAATGCAATTTCAAATTTCCTAAACCTAATGTTATTATGCTATTCTCTTCCCAGTTTCCTTTCCTGCTTTCACTTTACAAACCAAATTGAAGATTTAAAATTTGATCTGCTTGGGCTATTAAAATGTTCTCGCCCAAAAGAAACGAGAAAATATGGACAAAAGAGGAACTATCTTCAATGGCACCAAAGTAAAATACTTAACAATCTTCAACCAAAAATACTCAACAAGAGAGTTGGAATAATAACTAGACATTTAAATATGTTAAAATAAATCTTAGAGTTGGTGTAAAAGAATTTTGTTAACCATAATTAGAATGTTGTCTAAACTCTATAGTATAGTAGTAAAGCTTCTTTCGATATGGATTAAATTTTTTTGAATGACAATTGAAATGAAAAAAAAGCAGAATCCGTATATCGGACCGGAGATTTGATCCGCTTGCTATTTTCAGGCCGCCGTTCACTAGTTATTTAAATCGATGCTATTTTGATTTAGTTTTTTGCTAAATCTTAGGAAGATTGTTGGAACTTGGATGGTTTCGGTTTTCTCTAATGGCCTCCCTTTTCGGTAGGAATTTGGATGTCTTTTGTCTGTTTGCTTGTTTTGATAATTTGAGCTTTTATAAGTAAAAGGCTTAATATAATAATATCTTGGATATGTCATATCTTTGTAGTCTTTGTCTATTTACTGTTTTAATTAATATGTTTAGTTAATTGGGCATTTACATTTTATTAATTATTATGTGTAGTTAATTTTCAGCAATCCATATAAAAAATTGGACATTTATTAATTATTATGATTAGTTAATTAAAAAGTTTATTCTTTTTAAATTTTAGAATTTGCACCGAATTTTAATTTGGCACTTTTCTACTTGTTCACCTGACTAATTATCACTTATTTATTTATTTTAGTGTGATGTGACAATAGAGAAATTCTTCAAAAAAAAACTATTGTAGAAAACCTTGATGGGGAGATATTAAATAAAAGGGATTTTGATGTTGCACAACTTCCTACTGATCCTGGACTAAAGATACCAATTTTGGATTACAATGTTAACATTCGAGATCAAGTTTGAAGAGTATATAAGCAAAGGGTCCTTGTCAACCTCAAAATCATGAATTTCCAAAAAGACCATTTTGAAAAGTTTTTAGACGCTTCAATTCTTCTTGGTTTAAAGAATTTGGTAGTTGGTTGGAGTATAGTATAGAAAAATATTCTGCATATTGTTTGTATTGTTATCTTTTCAAAATAAGTAGTAGAAAACAAGGAGGAGACAATTCTTTTGTTGGTGAAGGATTCACGTATTGGAAAGATAAAAACAAGCTTAATACTCATGTTGGAGGGCATAATAGTACACATAATCAAGCTCGTATGTGAAGCTTTAATGAATCAAGAGTAACACTTTCAATTGGTTTTCTTCAAGCAGTCAAATCAAGTATGAAATGAATATAGTATCCGTCTTAATGCATTAATTGATTTTGTTCAAGTTCTAATGCGACAAGGACATTCATTTCGAGTTCATGATGAATCTGAAAATTCGCTCAATCCAGGTAATTTTTTAGTCCAATTACAATTTATGGCTGCATCATATTAATGCTGTTACATTGAAAAATGCTCCTAAAAATTGCAAATTGACACCGCAAGATGTTCGAGAAGAGGATATAGTAAGTACTTGTGCTAGATTTGAAATGATCAATGTTATCATTAAAGATGTTGGTGATCTATTATTTTCTATTCTAGTTGATGAATTTCTAGTGACGTGTCAACAAAAGAGCAAATGTCATAAAATAAAATAATTTAGAATTTATTTGTATTTTGAAAAAGTTAAGGCCAAATTGCAATGCTTTCATTGTATTTTTTTTCTAATATTTTAATTTATTTAAATCGAGGGGTAAAATTGTTTTAAAATTATCAAAATAGTGAAAATAGTGATTTAAGGGACCACCTGTGAGAATAAATGGAAGAATGAGAATGATATCTCGCTAAAAAAATAGAGATGAAATCGTTACAAACCTAAAAGAATGGAGACCATTAGTGTAATTAACCCTAAAAAATGGATTTTGATGTTGCACAACTTTCCACTGATCCTAGACTAAGGATACCAATTTTGGATTACAATGTTAATATTCGAGATCAAGTTCGAAGATCATATATACAAAAGGGTCCTTGTCAACTTCAAGATCATGAATTTTCAAAAAGACCATTTTGAAAAGTTTTTAGACACTTCAATTCTTCTTGGTTTAAAGAATTTGATAGTTGGTTGGAGTATAGTATAGAAAAATATTTTGCATATTATTTGTATTGTTATCTTTTCAAAACAAGTAGTGGAAAACAAGGAGGAGACGATTCTTTTGTTGGTGAATGATTCACGTCTTGGAAAGATAAAAACAGGCTTAATACTCATGTTGGAGGGTATGATAGTGCACATAATCAAGCTCATATGAAGTGTGAAGCTTTAATAAATCAAGAGCAACACAATGAATTGGTTTTCTTCAAGCAGTAAAATCAAGTACGAAATGAATATAGTATCCGTTTTAATGCATCAATTGATTGTGTTCGAGTTTTAATGTGACAAGGACATTCATTTCGGAATCATGATGAATCTGTAAATTCGCTCAATCTGGGTAACTTTTTAGTCCAATTGCAATTTATGACTGCTCATAATGATGATATTAATGCTGTTACATTGAAAAATGCTCCAAAAAATTGCAAATTGACATCGCTTGATATTCAAAAGGATATAGTAAGTGCTTATGCTACTGAAACGATCAATGTTATCATTAAAAATGTTGGTGATCCATTATTTTCTATTCTAGTTGATGAATCTCGTGATGTATTAACAAAAGAGTAAATGTCAATTGTTTTACGTTATGTGGACAGTAGTGGACATATAAATGAACGTTTCATAGGGATTGAACATAACAACAAGTACCACGACTCTCTTGCTTAGGGCTACAATTGATAAGATATTTTCTTGAGTATGTCTAGATTGAGAGGACAATGTTATGATGGGAATAATAATATGCAAGATAAGTTTAATGGTCTGAAAGTACTTATTTTAAAAGAGAATCCATGTGCCTTTTATATTTATTGTTTTGCTCATCAACTTCAACTAGCTCTTGTAGGAGTGGCAAAGAATATTCCTACTACTAATTTCTTTCGTGTGGTTGGTGATGTGGTAAATAATGTTGGAGTATCTTCTAAACGTTGTGATCTTGTTCGAGAAAAACAATCAGACTTCAATATTGAGGCATTGGAGAAAGGTGAGATGTTAAGTGGATGGGGACTTAATCGGAAAACTACCCTTCAACGTTACGGTGATACACATTGGGGGTCCCATTATAACTCTTTGGTCAGCTTGCTTGCCATGTTCTCTGCTATTAGTGATGTACTTGAAATGATTTTTGAAGATGAATCTAGTTCTTGTGATCAAAGAGGTGATGCAACTAATTTATTGGAGTCTATACAGTCATTTGATTTTGTATTTATTCTACACTTGATGAGAAGTGTCTTGGGGATTTCAAACGAATTGTCAAAGACATTACAAAAGAAATATCAAGATATTGTAAATACAATGCAATTGGTCAAACTATTCAAACATCGACTTCAAATTATGAGTGACAATGGGTGAGATTTTTTTATAGAAGAAGTATATTCTTTACATCGTGAGTATTACATTGATATTCTCAAGCATGGATGATATGTTTTGTACGTCGTGCACTTCGTGGTCGCCCACAACGTAATCCTCTGGAAATCACAAATTTGCATCACTACTGTGTAGATTTGTTCTACTCTGTCATCAATTTACAACTTCAAAAATTGAATGATCGTTTCTCAGAGGTAAATATGGAGTTGATCCTTTGTATAGCTTGTTTATGTCCAGAAAATTCATTGTCTTCTTTTGACAAGAAAAGTTTAATTCAACTCGCTGAGTTTTTATCTAGAAGATTTTTCTAAAGTAAATCTCTTCATACTTAATAATCAACTTGAAACTTATATTTTTGATATGCGCTCTAACAAAGCGTTTGAAGGGTTGAATGACATTAGTGATTTTGCAGAAAAGTTAGTCATGACAAAGAATAGTAAAGTATATCCATTGGTTTACAAACTCTTGACTTTAGCGCCAATTCTACCAGTTGCTACTGCTAATGTAGAAAGAGTATTTTCTCTAATGAAAATTGTGAAGGATAGATTGCGCAATCGAATGGATGATCAATAGATGAATGATGGCATCATTGTTTATGTAGAGAAATATATATTTTTAAAGATTGATAATGAAATCATTGTACAACGATATCAAAGTATGAAAAACTACAAGGAACAATTGTAATGTATGTCATTTTTGTATTCTTTGTGTTATTACATTATTTTATATTATTACCTTTATTAATTTTCGTCCATTTTGGCTTAAATTTCGGCTCGCCTTGTGACTATCCTCTTGATAAAAGGAATGAGATTAGACTGGAATATTTGATAGCTGGGCTTTATCAACCTAAACTCCGAGAATATAAAGCAAGAAAGTATAAAGATAAAGCTCGTCATTTCCAATATAGTTGGTTTACTCAATTTTCTTGGTTGGAGTATTCGCCTTCAACTCATAAGGTTTATTGTTTTTCATACTTTCTTTTTTGCAATAATGGACAACATGCTCCTTTTTCAGCATTAGTAACTACTGGATTTGATAATTGGAAGAGAGTTCAAGAAAAGGATAGTGCAATTCTTCTACATGTTGGTTCTTCAACTTCATCACCTCATAACAGGTGTGTGGAAAACGCTCAATACTTAATAAGACCAGCTCAACATATTGATAAAGTCATTTATAGGGCAAACAAAGAGGAAGGGATGAAAAATCGATTGCGGCTAAAGACGTCAATTGTAAGTGTTCGGTGACTAGCACTGCAGAGGTGTTTTTTTAGAGGTCGCGATGAATCTGAAGAGTCATTGAATCGTAAAAATGTAATCGAATTGATCGATACATTTGAAGAAATGAATGTGGAGGTTAGAAATGTTGTGTTGGGTAATGCACCAAAAAATGTCAAATACTCTAATGGGGACATCCAGAAGGATATTTTGGGAATTATGGCCAACAGAGTGTGTCGAATGATTCACGAGGAAATTGGAGATGCTTATTTTTCTCTTCTTGTTGATGAAGCACAAGATGAATCTCATCGAGAGCAAATGGCCATTATCTTGAAGTTTGTGAACATTGCAGGTATTCTTACACAATGCTTCTTTGCTATTAGAGGTGTTAGTGAAGCTTCTTCAGACACACTAAAAAAAGAGATATCTCAAGTTCTTGTTCAGTACAACCTCCAAGTTCATAAATTGAGAGGTCAAGAGTATGATGGTGTTAGCAATATGCGTGACTAATGGAATAGACTTCAGGCATTGTTTCTTAATGATTGTCTATATGCGTACTATGTCCATTGATTTGCTTATCAATTGTAATTGACATTGGTTGTTGCAGCTAAGCAATGTGATTCTATTTGGGACTTCTTTTCTCTGTTAGACAATGTCATTAATATTGTTAAATCTTCTACTGAATGCAATATTGAGCTGCAAGTTGTCCAAAGAGCAAAAATTGAGAATATGTTAGCAACTGCAGAACGTGAGTCTGGACGAGGGGCTAATCATATGACAACCTTGCAACGATCGGGAGCTACTTGTTGGGGTTCTCATTACTGAAATTTGTTAAGAGTATGACATACATGTATCTTGCAACTTGCAAAGTATTTGAAGATCTTCTTGGCAATTGTTCAAATCCAAAGGCTCGGGCAAAAATTCGTGGTGCTTGCAAAAATATCAAGAGCTTTGATTTTGTATTTGGCTTGCATTTAATGAGTTCAATTATGGGAATAACTGATTTTCTTTGTCAAGTATTTCAAAAAAGAATCTGTTGACATTCTAGCTGCTATGAGATATGTCTTCACTACAAAAACTCTTCTTCGAGAATTAAGACAACAGGATTGGGAGAAACTGATTTAGGAAGTGAAATTTTTTTGCTCAATACATGACATTGATATACCCGACCTAGATAGCAATATTGGTCGTGGTCGCAATCAAATTACTGTTGAGCATCATTATCACTTTGACGTTTTCAATGAAGCCATAGATTATCAATTGACAAAGTTGGATACAAGATTTAATGAGACATCAGTTCGACTCCTTATACTTAGTGTGGCTTTGGATCCCAAAAATTCATTTTAATCATATAATGCAAATGATATATATGAGCTTGCATTGGAGTTTTATCCTAAGGATTTTGAACGACAAGAGAGGAATGCCTTGTTGACTGAATTGAATTATTATCATAAGGATGTGGTTTGTGATCTTCAATTTGAAGTACCTACGCTTTCAAAATTGTATGAGAAGTTGGTTGAAACAAAAAGGTCGGAGGATTACAAGATGATAACTAGATTGATTCGCTTTGTGTTGACATTACATGTTTCTACTGTGACAACTTATAGAGCATTTTTAGCAATGAAACATGTGAAGATGTCAATTCGCAGCAAAATGGGTGACGAGTTTCTTGCTGATCATATGACAACTTTGTTAAGAGAGAGAGGTTGTTAATAAAATAGATATAGATTCTATTATAGATGAATTCGCAGCTTTGAAAGATCGTCGGACACAATTTTCTTTTGCTAATTTTAGATCTTGAATATTTGTGCAACGACTTCTTGTAAGCTTTTTACAGATTATGACTTATTTGAAAATATTATATTTTCATTAAAATGAGCTCAAAAAATTTTTGGGGGTAGTGTGGGGTTCCCTCTCCCCGGCCCACCTCTTTGCCATATATGGCTCCACCCCTGACTTGTATGTTTATCTTTTGGTTTGAAGGTGAGAGGAAAGGTTCTAAATAAGAGAGACAGATTGATTATATGCAACTGCAACCTATCAGAGCACTCTGGAAATGGGTAAACTTTTAACACATTGAACTGCTCTTCCATCGGAAAAGAGAGAAGAAATGAATAATGACGCTGTTAGAGATTAAGTACTGAATTTCTAAATTTTTTAATTCATTAATTATTTTCATAATCAGAACTTTCTACTCTCCACTGTCGCGTCAAACTTCCAAATTATGTTCTGGGAAACAAATGTCCAAGTTCCCTATTATACAACATGCTAAAAAAATCGAAGAAAAAATATATATAAATTCTAGATACCTCGGTAATCAGGTACAAGTTCTCCTCTTGAAGCAGTTCCTTAAAATTCGGAATCTTTTTCTTTGGACAAGACTCCATTGCCTGTATGTACGAGAAAAGGCGTCAGGATAATAGAGTCAAACTTATGATGAAAGGAAAAAAATCCAAAGCAGTTTCCAAACCTTGCTGAAGGTTGGCTTTGGAGTTTCCTGATACAGTGGATCTCGCACAGGTTGAGCAGCTTCAACAGAAAGAGGAACTGGCGACAACAGTTAAGTAAAACATGAATTTGTCTGCAAGGGCTAATGAAGAAACACAGATGCAATTTAAACTCAGATCAAAGAACACATACACAGATAAATATTTGAAACCATATAATTTCCCTATCAGTTAATGTTAGTGACAAATCAAAGAAATGTAATCAGTGTAGTGAAAAAGTGAAAGCGGTTTTCAGGAAACACAAAAATATGACCTTTTTCATTCTTAAGACTTCTTTTTCTCCCTCCCATCTTCCATTATTTAATACCAGTCCCTACATACATTTCATAAAGTTAAACATCATAAATTTCACTATAAAACTCGTCAAAAATCATTTACACTTGGTAAATATTTTCCTAATTCCAGATTTATTTTCTTCGTACATAAACATTTATTCAAATCCAAAACCTGAAACGTGATAAATTTCCATTCCGCCAACCAAGGTAAAATAGACACTAGAAATCAATCAAAAATTTTAAATTCAAATCAAGGCAGTAGCAGAAAACTCCAATAAAAGTCAAAATCCAAACCGAATTCAGATCGCATACCAAACATAAAAAAGAAAAAAAGAAAATACCTAATAAAAAAACCAATTCAACACGCATGTGCCAAACTTCACGCAATGAAATACTCCAAATCTTACAAAAACACACAAAAGTGGGAAAGTGCGTGAAAATTACCTTCCGCCGTACGACGGCCGCGAAGAACCTGGAGAAATTCATCGCGAAGCTTGGCGGCATCCATGGAATCTTCCATTTTACGATCAACTGAGAATTGTGGAGTGGTTGTAGAGTTGGTATTAATACTGCCTAATGCTCTGTTTTTATATTTATAGCGGTTGAGAGTTGACAGGGACATCTGTGCATGGCCTTGCACGTGTGAAAGGTTGATCGGCACGTGCGAGAGAGTTATCATTATAGATAAGAAAAAGGTGTGACTTATTTGCGGTTAGAACACTTATTTGCGGTTAGAAGGTAGAGAGAGAGAGAGAGAGAGAGAGAGAGAGAGAGAGAGAGAGCTCTTAGTTTGGGGTGGGGTGCTTTGTTCTTGGTATCTATTATTAACGACTAGTATAAATTTTATTTGAGGTAGGATTCGATAGTAGAAAAATAGAAATTGAATGGGTATGAGAATACTTTGCTCGTGTTGAAGATGGAAAAATTGATGAGTGACCGACGATAAATGGTGAGAAGAAACATAATAGATAAAGAAAGAATTGAGAATCGACAGTGAGAAAAAATAGAGTTAAGAATGAGATATTATTAAGAATGAGATATTATTGGAGGAGAAATAAAGTTGAGAATGAGATGTTGGAGGAGATGAATGACTCTTATCCAAAATGGTAAAAATGGTGAAGGCAGACGTACAATTTTTTTTTTTTTGGTGAGTAGTGGTGAAATTTTCTCTGCGATCGGTAATTAAATGTATAATTTGATTAATATAAGAAAGGTACATGTGCTTGAAATGATGTGTAGAATAATTCTAAGCAAAACTAGTGATTGCTTTGGGAAGAATAAATTGTCAAATGATTCTTAAACAGTAAACCATATTTGGATTCTTTTAAGTTAAATAAAGGATAATTAGCACATTTCATCCCTATCGTTTGAGTCTATTGTGTAAATCGTTCTAATCGTTTGAATTTTGACATTTAGGTCCTTAAATCTACTATTCTTTGCACAAAAAGTCTCTACCATCCAAATTTGTTAACTTTTGCTGTTAAATCACTTTGCCATGTGTAATCTCTTATTTTATAAATAGTGTTTTTGTCAAATCCATTTAATTACGCCACGTGTCTGGCAAAAATTATTAAAAAATTAAAAACCCCTCCCCAAACGCTTTCTCTCTCTCTCTCTCTCCCTCCTTTGATTCTTCCTCTTCTCCACCACCTCTTCCACCTTCCATGTACATTTCCAGAGCCTTCTTCTGCATCAGCTTCAACATAATCAAGAGCCCATTATTCCTAGATGGAGTCAAACTCTGCTACAACCCAAGAAGCACCACAAAATCAGGTGAAACCCTCAAAATCTCTTTCACGGGCCAGCCAGAAAGGCCCTGGACTAGCAAAGCAGCCAACCTTTTAGTGAGCACTGAATCAGAATCTGCCTCAAAGATCACATTTTTATCATTGTCAAGAAATGCTATGACCCACACCTGTGAAACACAACCCTACACTTTATTTTCACTTGTTTTAAATTGAGATTCCAAAGGCTTTAAATTTTTTCCATAGAACAATAAATGTTCATACTTGGCCTTTGGTGCTTGAAATTGACAAAAATGATAAAAAGAATGGTGGATTTAAGGACAAATCTAATGAACGAGGGTAGTCTTAGTACCAGGTCAAGTTCTTTTAAAGAGGGTCTACCAAGAAGCTTGTCTTTTTTAAGGAATAAAGAAAAAGTGAGGTGATGCGAGGAGATTCATTTTTCAGGTGTCGACAACCTAAATGTTGCTTTACCAAATCGTGCAGATCCATCTAGTTTGAATTGCTCTGAGGACAGGTTTTTTGAAACAACTAGAACTGGCGTGTTTTCTCCATTGAGTTTTCTGGACATACTTGAGAAATCCACTGACCTGTAGCTTTTAGGCCCAGAATCGATTTTCTGCATCAGGTTCATCTCGTTTCTCTCCTCACTATTGCTAGTGTCCTCTTGTAGCATCAACTTTGCAATATTCTATTAGAACACCACAACTGCCCATTTCAATTACTGAATCAGTATCTCTACCTCCACTTTCTTCTTTTCAATCAACCACCAGGCCTTTGAACCCATCCGAGTCCCCTATAGATTTTCCTCCTCTCCTGCCAGAGCCTTTGGTGAAGTTACCATTGACCATGCCCACGTCACAGCAGATCCCAACGTTTACATCTTTGATATGTGATCCTATTGTCCATATTCCAGTTATTGGTGTTTGCTCCTCCGGTCAAGGAGTACTTGGTTAGTGCATGTCCTGCTATATCGACCATGATTTAACAGAAAGAAAAGAATGACAAAATTCAACACAAAAGAGGTGAGATTGTGTGTGTTTGGGGAGGGGTTTTTAATTTTTTAATGATTTTTGCCAATTACGTGGCGTAATTATATGGATTTGACGAAAATATCCTTTATAAAATAAAAATTGCACATGACATAGTGATTTAAATAGAAAAGTTAACAAATTTGGACGGTAGAGACCTTTTGTGCAAAGAATGGTTGATTTAAGGACTCAAATGTCAAAATTCAAACGATATGGACAATTTATACAATAAACTCAAAGGATAGGGACGAAATGTGCTCATTACCCTTAAATAAAAATAAGTTTAGTATATTTTGATAAAATGTACTTATAAGTAAATTTAGAATTATTCAAGGAGTTGCTCTGTAACCTGTAAGTAAATAAAAGGCTATAAACTATTAATGTTTTGTTGTTTATGGGGTATCATAGTCTTTTAGTTGGTCAAAAGGAGCCGATAAGAAAAGAGTAATTATATTCATATTATATTTTTTATTTGGTATACTATATTTTAATTACACTTAAAGTCTTCAATTTTTGCTCATTATAACACACATGTCCTTAACTTTTTTGTATTACATTTTTATCATTAATTTTTCATTAGTACATCTTGTATCTGATAACGATTTTCATCCATAAAATTTGTTAAAAAAGCATAAAATAACTTATTTGTCTATCATATTTTTATAAAAAAAAATAAATATGAAAGTGTAAAATATTTTTTCTTCATTTCAAAGCACGCAAACAGATTATCTTGATAAAAATCATGATTAAATATGAGATGTATTAATTAATGGAAGTTGAATATAAGAATTTGAAAAAATTAAGAATATAAATGCTACAATGAACAAATGTTGATAACTTTAAGTGGAACTAAAATATAGTGCACTTATAAAAAATTATACCTTATGAGGTTACTGATTATTACGGGACGTCCTCTGTTTTCAAAAATTACAATATAAAATCTCTTCTAGATTTTTTCTCTCTCTAATATGTTCTCCTAAAAAAAAAAAAAAAAAAAAATTGCCTCTTTTCAATTTTGCCCTTTTTTACTTCATATTATATTTCAAATTTTTTTTTAAATAATATAAATTATATGTTTTCCTTTCTTTTTTCTTCTTCCTTAAATATTTTCTTTTTCATATTTTTGCTTCAGATTGGAGTTATGCCTTTAGTTAAAAGAAGACGAAATATTTGTTTCTCAATCAACATTTTGGATGTTACCTTTTTTTTATATTGTTTTTAAAAATATTTGAATCAAAATTTGTTTCTTGTCAATCGAAATATTAGCAAAATGATAAATTTGGAATTACATAGTTAGTTTTTTGCTTAATATGTTAGAGCATCTCCAACACAATCTTTAAATATAAGATGTTTTCTATTTTAGAGAGTCAACTCTTAAAATTATATTCCAAGAAACTTTCTAAATTAACTTTTAAAAATAGAAAACATATTTGGCTCTCCAATATGTATTCCAAAAATTTCAATTTTCAATACTCAAATGTTAACTAAATTAAATAGTATATACAAAATAAAATAGAAGAAAATAATATAATAATAAAGAGGGAAGTATGTCAAAATAAAATATAAGAAAATAATAAATGCTTATTGTGAGAAGTAAAATGAAGTGTTAAAATAAAAAGACTCTTGGAGTTTTACTCTCTAAATTTATATATGTTCTTTAAAATGTAAAAGATGTTATTTATAAATAAAGAGTATCTATTATGTGGAAGCTTTTATAAATTTTAAAAAGAGAGGGTGTCTCTATAATAATCAATAATCTCAAGACTGTTTAAAAGTAATTTTAACCAACTTTTAGCTTAGCTAAACATGTAATTAGTTGTACACATTTATAAGAAACTTTGGTAAAAAGTAATATCGACCTAGTATTTGTAAAATTGGAAGAATAAATAATCTTTATTCAAGTCGTGATGTTCGACGTTTTTCTGCCAAATTCCATCATTTAGACTAGGCCTCTAAAATCGTGTTTTTCGATCATTTTGACTTGGTTTTGTTTTTTCCATTAATGGAAGAAAATTTTGAACAAAACATAACTAATAACACTGCTGGCCCTTTCTTGCATTAATCTATCTATCATATGATTGGAGTGTTAAGATCCAAATAAAGACCATTATTAATTCTAGCATTGAGTTATCGTGATCGTTTGACTATCCTTATTCGTTGACTTCTAGTAGTTTGCATTATTTTGGTCTCACGTCTATTTGGAGGTAGCTCCCCAACCATTATTTGTGGTTAGGGCAAAATTTCATTCAAAGTCGTGTACATGCTTATTTCAGTTTTTGTCAATTAAAAAAAAAAAAAAACCAAATGAATAAATTAAGAATTTTAAATTTGTCTTTGTGGATCTCTTTTCAATTTATTTTAGCAAACTAGCTCTTGATAACATTCAAACAAGTTGCGAGTAACATATATTGCCAGCAAAAATTACGATCTCCGCCTCAAAGGCGAGGAGAATTGACCGCGTCTTTGAGGTGGCGGCGGTGGGCGTCCATCGATGATGATGTTTATATGGATGGGCCCACCCGCCGCCACCTCAAGACGTGGGCCAATTCTCCCGAAATCGGGACGGTTGCCAGCAATGTGGGATTGACAATTAATTTTGGTTGCAGTTCTAAACGGAATGATCAAATCGTAATAAAAATATAAGTTAGGCAATCAAATTGTAAAAAAAATTAAAATTTTGTGACTAATGTGAAACAAATACAAACATGTAAATTGATTAATCACAAGGAAAATTTCCCTTGTCGTTAGGGGCTAATTATAATTTAAGTTGGTCAAACATACTTTTTATCAATACATTTTGTAAGATTCACATTTCACAACTTACTATTTACTTATTATTTATATATTCTATTTAATCTACAACTTATAAATACTTAAATTAATTTTAACACTGCCAAACATACCCTAACAGTTGACTCATTATAAGAAATGACCAACAACTTGTAAAGAGCAATATCCGCCTAATGTTGAGATTGGACTGCATTAATTAAGCATTTATGTAGAGGATTAAAATATTAATCAAGTTGATTTCCTTTAATTATACTTAATTTAACCTAAATAATATATATTCGTCTTGCTAGGGATCTCATCTCACCAAATATAAGGGGCAGATCTCCATGGTTTTGTTTATATTAATTTTCAGAATGCATGTGATATGCTTCGTGGTAGTTGAGGATCTAAATTAGCTTACTTCAATGAGGACGATGACATACAATTTTAAGGAATCAATATATTACCAATTAGTCATTGCCGATTCATTCTCCCTCATCTTTCTTGATGGGAATGTGGGCCCAGGAATCGAGTTCTATACTTATCTTGCTCTTCTTGATCTTGTATCTTCTTTACGACACTTTTGATAATTTTCTTTTTGGCTCACAATTATTCTAGACTACTTAGAGTTTGTTCGATGGAACTTAAAAATCTGTTAAAAATTTGAAATCAAAACTAACAATTAATTTTAGCCATACATTTTATGTGGCCCACAAAATTTTATTAACTTTTTAACCACACATTTCATCCATTTTTTTATCAATATCTGCGGAAAATTTCACCAAATACTTAATTTTCAATTTTTTTTTTTTATTACTTGGAAGCCAGACTAGATGTTCTCCTCTTAAGTTTCTAATTTTTTTTTATATACAACTTGTTGGTAGTAATAATACTCCACATTCATGGTAGATTAATTTAAAAAAAAAAAAAAAAAAAATTCAAAGTGCATTTGTACGTTGTTATTTTGTTTAACTCTTGAGTAGAACATAAGAACTACAGATAATAATCTTTTTAATTTATACGTTCTATCTTTAAATTTCTAAACATGTTAATATTATTGAAATACGATAGTAACTCGTGTTGGATTTTATAAATTAAATTAAGAGTTTCAATGATCGATTCGTGGAATTATCCCTAAATTGGTCCATTATCTACTGTTGGCGGATTTTGTATAAGTGACCAACGTGCAGAAAATCGAATGAAAATAGATGAATTGCAAGTCTAGGCAAGTGTTGAACACTTTGTCCTTAAGTCAAATTTACCCCACAACGGTGCCTACATGGTTTATGGCAATCGACTACCAAGATACAACGACTTCTGCTTGTATTTGTAGCACTTCAAAAACACAAGCACAACGAACTAGAAACGGTTTTGAACTCCAAACAATGAAATGAAATGAAAACCAGAATTTTTATGCAACAAATGCAATAAATTTTGGTTCAAGATATGAATGTATGAGATTTTAAAGTGTTTGCAAATCAGTTCTATGTTCAAAAGGACGTCCAAAATATCCTAAATATAGAGGATGGCCGGTTGAAAACGAAATGGTGTGGAGCCAATTCGTGCAACACTTCAAAAGGACATGTCTGTTCACATAAACATATGCGATCGCATGGTTTTACCATCCTTCGATCGCAAGGTACACTTTTGAAGACAGAATTTAATCTAGGATAACAATGCGATCGCATGGCTTTATCTCCTGCGATGGCATGGTAGGACAAAAAAACGTTCTGCTTAAAAATTAAGCAATTTGCGATCACATGGTCAAAACTTGACCCAAATTTGTCATTTTTCGTAATTAATCATTCATTTGATATTGGTTTCGAGATGCCAAATATACCGTTCAACACATGCAGAGAAATTTGAATCCTCTTTCGGGGGCGTTGCCCCCGAGCCTCCACGAGGGGCGATGCCCCCGCGACCTAACCGGGCAGGTCGAACTTCGTTTTTTCGGAGCGGCGAAATAACAAACTATTTTACCTAAATGGATTGGATCGGGTCTGTATATTTTGGCCAAGTTGACACGAAGTACTTTAGTTGTTTTTAAATACTTAGTCAATTTCTCGACATCTTAAACCAATTTCCAACATTTACAAGATCTTATTTATTTTTATTTATCAAAAAGAGAAAAATAATACCCTCTTCGTCCTATAAAGATATGTTTATTTTTTTTATTCATCTGTCTTAACTTATGTGTCATTTTCCTTATTGATAGTATATTAATTTCTTAATTTTCTAATATGTCCCTATTTAATGTGTCATTGTTATTAATAAATATGAACTATCATTACATTAATTGTAGGGGTATCCTTAACTATATAAAAGAGTGACATTTTCATGCTAGTGTTCATAGGATTGTGTGCCCGATCATCGTTTATTGGATCCTTTTTTTATACCCCCCCCAACTTTTTATTGACCCCAAGACCAACACTACAAGAATTGAAAGGCATTTTTTAAGAATTAATATCTGACACCCATTTCTCACCGTACAAGTTGTCGGAGACTCTCCAAACGCATACCTCTCTCTCGCTTTATCTCTCCTTACATCAGTGCCATTCTTCATTTCATTCTTCCTCCGATTTATCATTGCTTCATTTCGCTCTCTGTGGAGACTTCAACGAGCAACTCACAAACTGAATTTCAGCAAGAATACATAGAGAAAGTGAGGTTGCCGTTTCAAAGTCGACCCATAGACAAGTGGAGGGTTGTGTCCAAGTCTTTCTTTAATTTTAGTTGTTTTTTCATGTTATTAGAATTATTCCTTTTATGGTTAATTTTTGTGATTTTCTGATTGATCTCATAATTTTTGCTTTTAAAAGAGGGTATTTGGTCTCCTCCTATTAAGATTTAATCTTCCTGCAGTTCTACATTGCTCCCATGTCTAAAGTCTTTGATTAGTGAGGTGATATTCCAAATCTTTCTCTAATTGTTTATTTTCATGTCTTTGAAATTGTACTTTTCTTTGTTAATTATTGCAATTTTTTTGGGCATATGTATGATTTGAAATTCTCTGGGATTTGCTTAAAGTCTTTGTCTTTACCTATACACGCTTTTGATTTTGTTAAATTTGGCAATTTTTATGAAAGATTTTTGTGCACTAGAAAACTTTGATTTTGGTGGTATAGTATGAAATATTTTATGGACTTCTCTTAAAGTTTATATATTTGTGTGAGGATTATCAATAATCTTATGATTTTCGTTCAAATATCAAAATTTTTGATTGCAATGATATAATCTTAAATCTTTTATGAATCTTTCTTGAAATTCATATATTTCTTTATCTTAATCCATTGTTCTATGTGTCTACTTCTATCTTTTATAATACTAAGGTCAAAACATTTTCCTTTGCCTTTAGTTGTTCTATTTTACGGCTTGATTTACGGACATTCTTGAAGGCGTTAATAACTTTGAAATATCAATTAGTAAATTCTAAAATATGGACTCATTGCTCGATGAATTTCGGAATGGACTTTTGAACAAATTCGAATAGTAACCTAATTGTAGTCTTGAAAGAATAGACGATAGATTCGACCACTTTGTCATTGAATTTGACAGGATGTTCCTATATGGCTATATCCCATTATATGTAATATTCCATTTGTACAATCAATGTATAATTTGTGGCAATTTGTCTAAACATAGACAACAACAATAAAAAAAAATAGAATCTAAGTTTTATTCCCAATGAACTTGTGGCTACATGATAAGTGTGATTTTACACTTATTTAGACTATCAAAAGTGGACAATTGTAAGTGCTCATAAGTACTTTTCTACTTAATTGTGTGTTGATTTAATTATTTCAGGTCAAAACCCAAGATTGGATGGAATTGGAGAAAAACAAAGTAAAATAGGCGAAAAGGACTGAAAGTGTACGAAAACTTGGAGATGGGGGTCAACTTGCAAACCTCCAAAAGTTGAAGGACATGGGGTGCAAATAAAAGAGGACTGAATTGAAATATAAGAAGGAATCAGAGGACTAAAATGACTACAATCAAAAGTTGAAGGACCACAAGCGCAGAATGGACAGAATTTTCAACTGGGCGAACGCCCCTAGACCAAAGCTGGGCGTGCGCCAGTGAAGCGAAAAAGTGATCGAGGTTTTTTTTTCAAGCACAGGCGTGCGCCCTCATCATGCTCGGGCGTGCGCCTGTGCCATTTTTCGCATGCGAATTTTATTTTATTTTGTTTCCTTTTTGAATTCAAAAACAATTAGGAAACTTGTAGTCCACGATTTGGATGATTTTGAGGGATCTTTTAGGTCATCTTGAGAGACATATAAATAGGACTTATACTCTCATAACAGGGTTGTTGAAATTTTGGTGGAAAATCATATTGAGAGAGGGAGATATCAAGAGACGAAGAACAAGGCGGAATTGAAGATTGGAGCTTGAAGACAGAGGTTTCTTGGTGCAAGATATTGAACGTCTCTTCCTCTACTATTTTCAAGATCCGGTTATGTTTTCAATTCTTTTCATCTTTTCTTTCTCCCGAGTCATGAATAGCTAGATTTTATGTTTGGATGAACGATGTAGCCTAAGTTAAATTCTTTAATTTCGACTCTCAAGTTTTGATTTATAAATTGATTAAGTATTTGATTTTACTTCTTTTCTTAATGCTTTGAATGATTGGCTATTATTTCATTGATTTTGTGGATTGTAATGAACCGAGAGGTAAATTATTAATCTAGACCACGTAGTAAAATCTGGCAATTGGATAAAAGGTAGAGATACGCTTTTGTTATTGTCACGGTCTTGAATTGAATTCTTAGAAGATTTAATGCATCTAATTAAGGATCATTTCGACCGCCTAAGTTGACTTAATTAGATAGGACTGATTTGAACTCGAGAGAGGTAAATTAGGTTAAATTTGTGAATTTAGGCCGAATACAACTTTAGGAAAGCGAATCTTGAGAGGAGGATTAGAGATGACAACTAGGTGAATTCGTTCGTCAAACGCTTCAACCATCATATTTTATTAATTCTTGATTTCTGCTTTATTATTATTTTCGAAAAAATCCAAAGTTCTAGCTTAAATATTCAAATTCAATTGATTTTAACTTGTTTTCAATAGATTAGCACTTTGATTAATTTAACTAGTATCTAAATAAGATAGTCTTCGTGGGAACGATAATCCGGACTCAAAAAGTCCACTTTATTACTTGTTAACGATATTGTGCACTTGCAATCACATTATTTTCTCAACAAGTTTTTGGCGCCGTTGTCGGGGACTCTCCTTATTTAATATTAGTTTAGATTAATTTTTATAGTTAATTTATTTTTATCTTGATACTCTTTTCTTCTCTTTTATTTCCTCTGTAAAAGGTGTTTGTTGCATGCTCCGTGCACAAGGTGGCGATCTTGAGACCTTCGATCCCGAGATTGAACGCACTCTCGCACGAAGACGCCAACAACACAACCAAAAAACAGAGAGATCGGCAACAAATTCTAATGGCGGATGCACCAATAAGAGGAGAAGGAAGGAGCAAAGAAGAGCGCCACTGAGAAGCAACAGTTGAGCGGCTCAAAGCAAATTCAACTCTACACAATGAAGAAGAAGAAGATGGCGATGGGAATATGCCAATGGCTCAATTCTTAACCCCAAAGAAGAGCCTCACGATCGTTCAAGCATAGTCTATCCCGCTTTTGGTGGAATGATTTTCAATTAAGAGTCGATCTCATTAATCTCTTCAGCAATAACCTGCAGTTCTATGGCAGAGCGAATGAAAACCCGAATACTCATCTTTCTCGATTCCTACGGATGTGCCGTAACTTTCAGTTTCAAGGAGTGAATGAGGATGCCATCAGACTTCGGTTATTCTCCTATACACTGAGAGATGGAGCTCTTGAATGGTTAGATTCCGAGCCACATGCTAGTATCGCCACTTGGGATGACTTGGCTAGAAAATTCTGCAACAAATACTTTTCACCGCCTAAAGTGGCCAAAATGAAGTTGGAAATTTCGACTTTTCAACAACTTGATGGAGAGCGGTATCATGAAGCTTGGGGATGATTCAAAGAGTTGCTCGGAAAATGTCCAAATCATGGTATTAAAAGGGACTTGTGCTCAATATTTCTACTCCGGACTTTATTCTCAATCCAAATCGATAGTGGACTCCTCAAAGAAATGGGTTCATTGCGAATAAAAATGTCAATGAAGCTTGGGATTTATATGAGCTGATTGCAAACACTCATACCATGTTTTCATCCGATCGAACCACTCTCAAGAAAGTAGCAGGGATACATGAGATAGACAATTTGTCAGCTACCAATGCACTGATTTTCGCATTGACGAAACATGTGGAGCTCTTGGTTAGAACACAAACACAAGGAGTAAATGCAGTTCAAACCACTATGATGTGCGAAAACTGTGGGGCTAACCACTCGACTTCAGATTGTATGTTATTGGCCTCTCCAGATGAACAGGTAAATTTTGTTCAGAATAACACACGCCGCCAGAGATAACCCTTACTCTCAAACCTACAATCCTGGCTGGAAGCAACACCCAAATTTCAGATGGTCAGATAATCAGAACAGTGGTAATACCGGCAATGCTCAGCAGGAGAGAAGACCAAGTTTGGGGGAAATGTTCCAACAGTACATGCAAAAGACCGATAAACTAATGGAGAGGCAGACACAAATTATCGAATCAGCAGGCATCTATCGTGAAATTAGAGACTCGGGATTGGCCGGTGGGCTTACAACTATCGAGATAACTCTACAGGACACTTCCTAGCAACACGTGACAAATCCAAAAGAGCAAGTGCAAGCAATCACGACAAGGAGTGGAGTACAATTACCAGAAATTCACGTGAAACGACCTGAAAAGAGGGACAAACAGTTGGTAGCCGAGGATGAGATAGTTGAGAAACATTCAGCGCCTCCACAAGAAGAAGTTCTAAAAGAAGATGCAGAATCATCCAAAGCCAAGACACCAATCCCTGTCAAGGCTTATGTGCCACCGATTCCTTTTCCTCAGAGGTTGCAGAAGCACAAGCTCGACAAACAATTTGCAAAATTTCTTGAAATTTTCAGAAAACTCCATATCAACATCCCATTTGCCGACGCATTAGCACAGATGCCCAGCTACGCAAAGTTCATGAAGGACATTCTTTCAAACAAACGGAAACTGGAAGAGCATGAAACAGTTTGTCTGACGGAAGAGTGCAGTGCAATTCTTCAGAAAAAGCTTCCACCTAAATTAAAAGATCCAGGGAGTTTCACTATCCCTTGTACTATAGGTTCAAATTATTTTGATCATGCTTTGTGTGATTTGGGTGCAAGTATTAATCTCATGCCTTTATCTGTGTACAGGAAACTAGGATTGGGAGAAGCAAGACCAACCACTGTCTCGTTGCAGCTAGCAGATCGATCTATCAAGCATCCTCGAGGTATCATTGAGGATGTATTGGTAAAGGTCGATAAATTTATATTTCCAGCAGACTTCATCATTCTTGATATGGAGGAAGACAGCGATATCTCCATTATTCTTGGAAGACCATTTTTAGCTACAGGGAGAGCGCTGATCGATGTTTGTGAAGGGAAAATGATTCTTCGGGTGGACAATGAGCAAGTTATATTCAATGTTTTTAAGGCGATGAAATATCCAGCTTCTTCAGATTCTTGTTTTCAAGTCGATGTGGTGGACAAATTAATTGCAGAAACATTTGAAACAGAATATCCACCAGATGAACTCGCGATTTGTATGATGTGTTCTGAATCAACAAAATCAGAACATCTCGCTATACAAGCACGAGCCTTGCAACTAGAAGCATCTCCACCAGTCTCTTACAAGAGAGCGAGATATTTTGAACCACTTGGTGAAAATCTACAGAGACCAGTACCATCCATAGAGAGGACACCTGCTCTTGAGTTGAAACCATTGCCATCTCACCTTCGATACGCATATCTAGGGACTTCTACTACTCTTCCAGTGATTATTGCTAATGATATGGCTGTAATTGGAGGAAGAAAAATTGCTCGTAAGAATCTTGAAGGAACATAAAAATGACTATTGGGTGGACTATTGCGAGATATTAGAGGAATCGGTCCATACTTGTGTAGTATGTATAAAATCCGTATGGAGGACAATTTCAAGGCATCGGTGGAGAGCCGTGAAGATTGAATCCTACTTTGAAAAAAGTGGTCCGAGTGAAGTGATGAAATTACTCGATGCGAGGATAATTTACCCAATCTCGGGACAGTTCTTGGGTAAGTCCGGTCCATGTAGTGCCTAAAAGGAGGAATCACCGTTGAGAAAAATGACAACAATGAGCTTATTCCGACATTTGGTCATGAGTTGGAGAGTGTGTATTGACTACCGAAAGGTGAATAATGCTACAAGGAAAGATCATTTTCCTTTACCTTTTATTGATCGAGATCTTGGAAAGGCTCACGGGCACTCTCACTACTGTTTCTTGGATGGCTATTCGGGATACAATCGGATCTCCATTGCTCCGAAGACCGGGAAAAACCACCTTCACATGTCCTTACGGGACCTTTGCCTTTAGAAGAATGCCCTTTGGATTGTGTGTAACGCCCCTGCCACTTTTCAGCGTTGCATGATGGCTATATTCTCAGACATGGTGGAGCAATACATTGAGGTATTTATGGATGATTTCTCAGTTTTTGGAGACTCTTTCGATGTTTGCTTGACAAATTTATCTAAGGTGTTGAAGAGGTGTGAGGAAACTAATCTTGTACTCAACTGGGAGAAATGTCACTTTATGGTGAAAGAAGGAATAGTTCTGGGACACCGAATTTCAGCTCAAGGAATAGAAGTCGACAAAGCGAAAATTCAAGTGATTGAGAAATTGCAACCACCGAATTCAGTGAAGGGAGTTAGAAGTTTTCTTGGACATGCAGGATTTTATAGGAGGTTCATCCGTGATTTTTCAAAAATTACAAAGCCTCTCAGTAGCCTTTTGGAGAAAGACATGCCTTTCAACTTTTCTGATGAGTGTCTTATTGCTTTTAACACTTTGAAAGCAAAATTGACAACTGCACCAATTATTGTTGCACCGGATTGGAGTTTACCATTTGAACTTATGTGTGACGCTAGCGACTTTGCAGTAGGCGCGGTACTTGGACAACGCAGGGACAAAAATCTACATGTCATTTACTATGCAAGCAGGACATTAACGGATGCATGAGATCAATTATGCAACAATCGAAAAGAGATGCTCGCTGTAGTTTTTGCCTTTGACAAATTCCGTTCCTATCTCATTGGGTCAAAGGTAATTGTCTACACCGACCATGCAGCTCTTAAGTATTTGTTTGGGAAGAAAGATGCCAAGCCTAGATTAATTCGGTGGATTTTGTTGTTACAAGAGTTTGACATTGAAATTTGTGATAAAAAAGGGACGAGAAAATCGTGGCGAGACCATTTATCTAGGCGGAGAAGGGAGAGAAAAGCGATAGTGTGGACATAAATGAAGTGTTTCCAGACGAACAAATCTTGCAGATTGGGAATGCAATCGTGGTATCTCGACTTAGTCAATTATTTGGTCATCAAATTCTCCCACCGTAATTTTCTTATCGTGAGAAGAAAAACTTGTCCATGAAGCTAAATTCTACCTTTGGGAGGAACCAGTATCTATCTGTGAGAGGCCCGGATCAGATTATCAAAAGATGTGTTCGAGAAGAAGAAATGAAACCGATACTTGCACGTGTACACTCTTGACTTATGGGGTCATTTTGGTCCTACCAAAACCATTGCTAAGGTTTTACAATGTGGTTTCTCTCGCCCGCGTTATTCAAAGATGTGCACTTGATTTTTGTAGATCATGTGATCGATGCCAACGAGCAGTAACATCTCCGCTCGTCATGAAATGCCGTTAAACAACATCCTTGAAGTGGAATTATTTGATGTTTGGGGCATAGACTTCATGGGACCTTTTCCACCGTCCTATTCCAACAAGTACATTATTGTAGCGGTTGATTATGTGTCCAAGTGGGTGGAAGCAAAAGCATTACCAACTAATGATGCAACAGTGGTGGTTGGTTTCATAAAAAATATATCTTCACGAGATATGGAGCTCCCGAGCTATTATAAGTGATGGTGGTTCTCATTTTTGCAACCGTTTATTTAAATCGGTCCTCAACAAATATGGGTACAGCATCGAGTTGCCCTGACTTATCACCCTCAAACTAGTGGGCAAGTGGAGACATCCAATGACGGTTAAAAGCGAATCCTCGAGCTCACCGTTAATTCAACTCGAAAAGATTGGTCCAAGAAGCTTGATGATGCACTATGGGCATACCGCATTGACTTTCAAAACCCCTATTGGCATGTCTCCTTATCGTTTGGTGTTTGGAAAAGCTTGTCATCTACCGGTGGAATTCGAGCACAAGGCCTATTGGGCGCTAAAACAGTTGAACATGGATTTGGACAAGTAGGAGAAACTAGTCTGCTGTGATTGAACGAAGTGAATGAATTCGAGAATGGATGCCTATGAAAACTCGGTGATCTATAAAGAAAGGACTAAGGCGGCATGATAAACACATTTGACCGAGTATTCGGTTGGGGATCAAGTTACATTGTACAACTCGCGACTCAAACTTCTCGAAAGGCTGAAATCAAAGTGGTGGGGACCATTCACAATCGCCAAGGTTTTTCCATATGGCACGGTTGAATTGACTCATCCAACCAAAGGAAATTTCAAGGTTAATGGCCGAGAGTGAAACACTATGTGGAGGATTTCCCAACGGAAAAATCCACCATTGACACATAAAGATTTCAGAGTGAATGCGCGTGAAACAGTGAGCCCAAGACTCTAAATTGAGCGCTTAATGGGAGGCAACCCATTCTCTATCCCTTTTCTAGTATTTATTTTGCATATAGAATTTTAAGATTGTTGTTCTTTCCCCGTTTTTATCATAATTCGCCACGTTTATTTTGTTTATTTTCTTTCAGGCCAAACGTTTTCATCCAGAGATTTAAAAAAAAAAAAAATTCTGTTGGCTTAGGCGAACGCCCAAGCATTATGCCGAGGCGTTCGCCCCTTCACCTGCAGCTGTTTTCTTGCCTTGGGCGCGCATACTGGTTAACACCAGCGTTCGCCAAAGATATAAAAAAAAAAAAAAATTTCTGCCGTTTTTAAACAAGCCATCTGCCCCCCTCATATGCTCACACTTCATTTCTCTCCCCCCACACGGTCCTCTGCCATTTTCTTCCCCGTACATCCGCCCACTCCCTTGTGCATCTCCTACTGAATCACATTGGTATCGTGTCATCATTAACTCTCCTTTAATCACCCTCACGTTGCCCAAAGTTCCATTTGCAAGGTATGTGTCCTCGTTTCTCTCTCCATCTTCCATTCGGGTTTGGCTTCATTTTGTGTGATTTTTTTTTTGCTTAATTGGAGGAGTTTGGGGTTAGGTAGTTCTTTGGGTTTGAGATTGTGCACTTTGGTTTAACAATTTTTGGGCAAAATTCATGATCCTTGTTCATTAACTTTCCCATACAAATAGGATGCCTTCCATGTGTTTGTTAAATTGCCTTAAAGAACTTTCTTGTGAAATTGTGTCTAGCCATCACTTGGACTTTGTTGTTTTACATTCAAGATTGTTCACATAGCATGTTTTCCTTAGGATATCTTAAAGACATGCATCCCTGTTGGTTAGTCCCTCTAAGCACTTTGTGGCTGCCGCCAGCTGTTACTCGGCCGGCAGACCCTCGGCCTCCATTTCGTCCCCTTTCGTCTGCGCCTTTTTCGACATCCGTTCGCCTATAATTTGAACACGACACACACCACGCTAGGGCGTTACTTGTGTCCAAAGATGGCTCGGGAAACTTTAACTCTTTCCTATGGTTTCTCGATTGTGTAAATCCTTGGTCCACTTCGTTCTCTCACTTACTTCATTTCATTTTGTCTCTACAGTACAACATGCCACCCAAGCACAAAGCTACTGCTGCGGAGAAAGGGAAAGGGAAGGTCAGTGGGCCTTCTACTCGGACTAGACATGTGGCCGAGCCGCCTGATGATGGGTCTATACCACGGTTCCAAACTGAGGCCATCCAATCAAGCTATAAAACTAAGTGGTTACCCAAGCTCACACAAGGAACGCCAGTCACTAGAACCGACTTCTCGATCATTTGTTGGAGCGAGTCATCCAAAGATCGTGGATGGAACAAGGTGGCGATTCTCACGCCGCATACCCTACTCTAGTTAGGGAATTTTTGCCAATTTCAACCCGCACATTGATGTCCGGAGTCTCCCCCACCGGCTACGTAACTCGGGTGAGAGGTCGGTGGATACGTTTCACCCCACTATGATCAACGGATATTATGGCCTCACACGCACCGAAGCTTGACCCTCTCCCCACTCCGCACGACATTGACATGGCATTGGTGGCCCGTTATTTATATGGTCGGGATGATGCTTGGCCTTTGGACACCCCCGGTTCATGCATGATCGACTTACCGGAATTGCGTTGTCTTACATATTTTTGTCGGTTCAACATTAGCCCCACCTGCATGAGGACGAAAATTAATGAGCCAGGGCCATCTGTTATATCATCTAGCAAGGCTCCGTAAGTTTGACTTGGGACTCACATCTTTGAGTTCATCAAAGAATTAGCTACTTGAGGTGGACTCCCGCCATTCATTTTTCTTGTCTTATCACGGGATCAGTATCACTCGTGGAGTTCCCATTTTCCCCAGCCGAGGAGGCCGACCCCCCCCCCCCTTATTCAATGCCGGAGTGTTGAGAACTCGGAGACCAAGTTGGCAGCCGGAGGTGTTAGAGCACACCCGCTAGAGCCGGGATTGCGATGAGGATTTTCAAGAAGAGGCACATCCCCACCACCGACAAGTGCCGGTTCCGACTTCGTTCGGTTCAGTTCGCGCGACTTATGGCGGCTCGAGACGAGAGATGGGTAGAGGCTTAGCGCCATTGAGAATGCGATCATACACATACATCGAATCGGGAGGCTATGCTTGGTGACTTGCGCTATGTGACCCGGTCGGTGAGGATTGGCGAAGAACCGGCGCTCGGACTCGATCCATCGGCGTACCTGGATTACCAAGTACCATGCAATGCACGATCATGTGAGTCGATTGGGAGCAGATGGAAACTCTCGATGAGAATGTCGGCGCATATCGGAGGCTGTCTCGGCTTTTCACAAAGACTTGCTTTTTTTCGACCTCTACTTCAATGGGACCGATCCACCAAATAGGATGCATCTTCTCCACATTTACCCCGGGAAGTTCCCGATCCTTTTCTAGTTTTTACTTTTGCTCTACGTTTTTCGTACATTGAGGACGACGTGAATTTTTAGCTTGGGGGTGCCTTTAATTAGACTTTAATTGCTTTCATTATTTTTGCGTATGCTATTAAAAAAAAAACAAAAAAAAAAAATAAAAATTTGTGTGCTTGTATGTTGGATAGCCTTGCCGGCCTATGAGGATATTATTTGAAACTGATGTCAATTCATGACTTATGATTAGGTTATGCTACTTGTGCTTGTTTTATAAACTTTACTTATCTATGTAAGATATGATTAAGTGTGATTTATGGTCATAAATTTCACTACGCTGGGTTGGTATATTGAATAGAATACAGTGAAAGAGTAGTGAATCTTAATGAGAAAACCAATTCTATCAATTGACAACTCAATTACCTAACCGGTGAAAAGCTAGTTTGGGGTGGTTAAACCGGTCTGAAGTCGTTTAGATAGGTGTTGATTCCGTGTTTGAATAATAGTTGTGTGGAGTGTATTTTGGCTACCAAGTGGAATCTAGGTATTGACCGGATGCTAGAAATCTAATTCCAGCGTGTTTATCTTGCAAAAAAAAAAAAAAAAATGGCACTTGCATTATCTTATACCTCTCTTCGTAGCCTAGTTGACTCGAGTGAAAAAGCCCGCTGGAGTTCTCAAAACTCGATGCCCTAAGGTTTAACTGACACTGGGAGCCATCGGCCTAAAGCTCGCTACAAGGGCCATCTAGAAAGCTTAAGGAGTGAGGTCCTACACACATAAGATAGATAGAAAAAAAAAAAAAAACGGGCAAGATTGAACCATTTTGCGCATAACTTGGGGATATAGATTACTAGTGGGTTTGACTTACTTAGTGAAAACTTGATGGTTAAAGCACTCAATGAAGGAGAATCATCACAGATCTAGATAGCTAATGTATTGGCTAGACCTAACCAAATTTTGAGCAAGAAAAGAATAAATATCTTGAGAATCCCTTTAGAGCTAATACCAGGGGTGAGAAAAGTGAATATCGGTTTGGGGTGTGTATTCTCACGAGCGAGAAAGGAAATATTTGACCATTGGGGGCATAATATCATCGACCCTAAAGGCTCGTGGTGATTGAATTGACTATGTGTACACACCGATATCATCAAGCATCGGATAAGTCAAAATGATTGATTTTGGTAGCATGATTTAGAAGTTTTGTTATGAATTGTTTGATTGTTCAAAACATGAGGCAAATACGGCAAGCTATCTGTTTTAATATTATTTGTGTGTTTGTTTAAGTGATTAGTTATGTTCGAGGACGAACAAATGTTCAAGTTTGGGGGTATTTGATAAGTGTGATTTTACACTTATTTAGACTATCAAAAGTGGACAATTGTAAGTGCTCATAAGTACTTTTCTACTTAATTGTGTGTTGATTTAATTATTTCAGGTCAAAACCCAAGATTGGATGGAATTGGAGAAAAACAAAGCAAAATAGGCGAAAAGGACTGAAAGTGTACGAAAACTTGGAGATGGGGGTCAACTTGCAAACCTCCAAAAGTTGAAGGACATGGGGTGCAAATAAAAGAAGACTGAATTGAAATATAAGAAGGAATCAGAGGACTAAAATGACTACAATCAAAAGTTGAAGGACCACAAGCGCAGAATGGACAGAATTTTCAACTGGGCGAACGCCCCTAGACCAAAGCTGGGCGTGGCCACCGGTCAAGCAGAAAGTGACCGAGGTGCTTTTTCCAAGCACAGGCGTGCGCCCTCATCATGCCTGGGCGTGCACCCAGGCCATTTTTTGGCATGCGAATTTTATTTTATTTTGTTTCCTTTTTGAATTCAAAAACAATTAGGAAACTTGTAGTCCACGATTGGATGATTTTGAGGGATCTTTTAGGTCATCTTGAGAGACATATAAATAGGACTTATACTCTCATACTGGGGTTGTTGAAATTTTGGTGAAAAATCATATTGAGAGAGGGAGATATCAAGAGACGAAGAACAAGGCGGAATTGAAGATTGGAGCTTGAAGACAGAGGTTTCTTGGTGCAAGATATTGAACGTCTCTTCCTCTACTATTTTCAAGATCCGGTTATGTTTTCAATTCTTTTCATCTTTTCTTTCTCCCGAGTCATGAATAGCTAGATTTTATGTTTGGATGAACGATGTAGCCTAAGTTAAATTCTTTAATTTCGACTCTCAAGTTTTGATTTATAAATTGATTAAGTATTTGATTTTACTTCTTTTCTTAATGCTTTGAATGATTGGCCATTATTTCATTGATTTTGTGGATTGTAATGAACCGAGAGGTAAATTATTAATCTAGACCACGTAGTAAAATCTCGCAATTGGATAAAAGGTAGAGATACGCTTTTGTTATTGTCACGGTCTTGAATTGAATTCTTAGAAGATTTAATGCATCTAATTAAGGACCATTCTCGACCGCCTAAGTTGACTTAATTAGATAGGACCTGATTTGAACTCGAGAGAGGTAAATTAGGTTAAATTTGTGAATTCGACCGAATACAACTTTAGGAAACGAATCTTGAGAGGAGGAATTAGAGATGACAACTAGGTGAATTCGTTCGTCCAAACGCTTCAACCATCATATTTTATTAATTCTTGATTTCTGCTTTATTATTATTTTCGAAAAAATCCAAAGTTCTAGCTTAAATATTCAAATTCAATTGATTTTAACTTGTTTTCAATAGATTAGCACTTTGATTAATTTAACTAGTATCTAAATAAGATAGTCTTCGTGGGAACGATAATCCGGACTCAAAAAGTCTACTTTATTACTTGTTAACGATATTGTGCACTTGCAATCACATTATTTTCTCAACACTACATGAACAATATTTACTAATCACCTCTATGTTATTGAACACCTGATGCTTGAAGTAGATTGAATCGTTTTAATTGTCTTGTGGAAGAGAAAAATTACTGAGAAAGTTAACTGTGTGCTCTAATTTATGTATAAGGTTTCTTTAAATTAATTTATATGCTTCTTTGTAATATCAAAATTTTCAATGATGATCAATTCTAAAAATTGTAAATGTTTTTTTTTTTTGTACATGGGAGAGTGTAGTGCAATTGAGCATCTAATGCCAAGTGAATTGGAATGTCTTATTGCTCTATACTTTGTTTTTCATGTTTTTTTTGGCTCTATGTTAATTGTATTCAAACGATCAATCATCATATATATATATATATATATATATATATATATATATATATATATATATATATATATATATATATATATTATCAATAATACATATTGTTTCTTTTGATCAAAGTTAATGTAGTTGTGTTTGTAAATTAACTACACTTACATTGATGGATTGGATTAGAATATTTCGTGCATGAATTTGGATTAGAATATTTCGTGCATGAATTTTGAAAGACTATGTTCCAAGAAAAATGCCAATATTTTGATGGCAAAAAGTCCCTTCATTATCTCACTGTGTCTCCCCTTCAAATTTGTTCTCTCCTGTAAGCTTACATATGCTTTTAACTTGTGTGGTGTTTACAATATTAGCTCAAATTTCTATTTGTTTGATTTATTCAACATATTGGCAAATTGACCATATATGTTTACTCTATTTTGGCATCATTGTTTTTCTTGATTCTAGATGCTTGATAATGCTTTGGGATGATGCTTACTGTTTTAGAGGCTCCTTAAAGATGACAATAGCTTGATTTGTCCATGTATGCTCTGAAAGCTGAATTTATTGCGAATACTAATGTTTAATATACTTAGTTTTTTGGTTGAATACATCGAAGACCATACTAAATTTATATCGAGATGTCTAGGAACTAGATGTCTTCAATTCGACTATTCTATTGTTTAATTTTTGTTGAATATCTAATCAATGTATATATAGTAGACTGTTCATGCATCAACTACACATGTCGAGCAAGTTTAATATTTGTTTAGAGAACACGAGGTTTGTTAATTAAGTTTGGCTTATCAATCTGGCAAGGATTGATGATTTCTTTTATTTTTAACTATGTTGATGAATCTAAGCTACTTTATGAATTTCATTCACGATTAGTAATTCACTAAAGTTGGATGTGTACAAATACATTGGTTAACAAAAGTAATTTCTGGTTGCATCAGAATTTTGTGAAATATTAGTTGGGAAATAGAATAATAGAATGCCACATGTTGATGATAAATAAAGGGCGAGAAAAAAATATTTTTGATTGGGTAATTGATAGTAATTTTAAGGTAAGAGTAAATTGTAAGGTAAGAGTAAATCTTACATGTGGTCTTATTGTAAAGAGATGTTCATTAGTCTACTATAGTATAAAGGTTTACATGCTAACTACAATAAAATGGTCTTTCAAGCTTTATTTTTTTTGTTCCAAATATTAAGCAGTCTCATGGAATTATGTTTCCTTTCAAGCTTTTGCTTTTGATAGAGAATTGAACAATCAAGGAGACAAGTAAATTAAGAATCGGATATTCAAAGAGACAAGCTTTAAGGGAATTGTAATTAATGAGGGGATTAAATAGAACTTTATATTTCACTTACATATAAAGACAATATCTTTAGTACTTTTGACTTCACTTAAGGGAATTGTAATGAATGATATTTTTTTTAATTTTCGAACAATGAAGATATTGTTTAGTGCAATTATTTAATATTTTAGTCGGTATTTTATTTTTGCAAGTAGAAATGTTGTATAAACACAAATGAGGCAGGGGTGTACAAAAGTTTTATTATTCCAAAAAAAAAAGGAGGGGGGGAACGAAAATACATTTGGTAAAAATTTTACAAAAATGAATTTTTATGATTTGTGGGGTTCATGGTGTACGCTTTTTGTGAAATGTTAATATTGTAAATCTTTTAGTAAAATATTTCTACGATGGTGTTGTTTGATATGCTTGAGGAATATAGTCATTAAGGATTGTTTGGAGTTCAAATCAGTGTTGTTGAAGAGTCAATTGAATATGAAAATACTTGTACAATAGTTGGAGGTATTTCAAAAATTTGTACTTCATTTAATTTTTTTCTTTAGATGATTTAACTTTTTTTCTTTAGATGTATTAGAAGGTATACTTTAGTGTATGCAAGTTGTTTTAGGTATTAACATCTAGGGAGTTTATACAATAATAATAAATTTTAAACTGTTTAGGAGACAAGAAATTGTTTCTAATTGTACGCTATATTTAATTTATTTGTTTATATATTTTTGTTCTTGTTATTAATTTTGTTAAAGCGGGTGTTTATGATTTTTTGTTGGATGCAGCAGAAAAATATGGTGAACAAGACTCATTAGACATTGAAAAGTACATTTCAATACACACTATTGAACATCATGATGTTTATAAGAATGGCACATGTATGTTTTCACATAAGCATAATTTTTTGTGTATATATTGTTTGTTAGAAAATGATGGCTATGGAAATTCTCAAGTAGATTAATCTAATAGTTTTCATAATATTTGTGGCTCACTGATTCTTGGATATGAATATATGCACTCTTTACCACTATTTGTCAATTAGCACTATTTATATTTTAAATATTTATAATAAGTTCTTTCAATGTATTTGTGTAACGTAGTTATCACATAATTTTGTAGGGTTTTACTTAACCAATTGTCTAGTTAAAATACACCAATCAATTTAGCAAATTGATGAAATGTGATGCATCATTCGCACATGTTTTAATACATGTTTTACTTTAGTCTCTCATATAATAAAATAAAAATAAAAATAAATTAACAAAATCAATAACTATAACCACGCTATTAAATATTTAATTAAAATACAATACGTGCCTTGCACGTGCACTACGTTAGTATTAAAAAAATATAAGTAAAATTTATTGTTCCAATTATCATAATTAAATTTTTTTAATTTGTGTGAAAATAAAAATAAATCTATCTTTATGAGACTGAACACTTTTTCAATAAATTTAAGTATCTTGTGAAGCACCTCACTCACAAAAAAAATTACAAACTAGGAAAGATTTGTGCATGTTTGGTAGTGTTGAAATTATTTTTTAAGTACTTATAAAAACATCTTCAATGCACTTTGTCTATTGATGTTTACGTGGCAGGTAAAATAGATGGATTTACAATCCATGTACTACACTATTGAATATACAGTCAAATTAAAAATTCATTTTCAATGAGATCCGTCTAAAATTAATATTACCACTTATGTGGTATTAATTTTTTTTAAAAAATTAGTGGGTCTTTAATTTTTATTTTCTTCATCCGATTTTTTTTAATAAAATGCTGAGTTGAATTTAAATTTGCTAAGTCATTCCGTTTAGAAGTCCGTATAAATTTAGACGAATTTCTAGACGGAGGTTTTTTTTTTGTGTGACACATCAGCTAGACGGAGTCTTCGTCAGCATACAATGAATATGTTTTTTTTTATAACTCCATCTACCAGTACTTATGTGGCTCGTCTAAAAAGCAATAGACAAAGTGCATTGAAGATGTTCTAAGTTGTGAATCATATAAAATGTATGAATAATAAGTTGGCCCCACAAAATTTATAAATAAAAAATATGTTTGACTAGTTGAAATTATAATTTAAGTCTGACTAAACATGGACTATATACAAAAAACAAAATCCAATAAATACAAAGGGGAACATTAAAAAGTGCCCAAAATTAAATGGCGGGTTGAAAATAAGCTAACTTTTGATAAAATTTGTAAATATACTATGTTTAGATATAAAATGTCAAATATACTTTTTTACAAAAATGACCACTATTTTGTGTGGTTAAAATTTCACGGTAGTCGAAGATTTATTCAATAGTTTCTAAGGGAAGCTATCAAAGTGGATATTGCAATTACAAACTATATTATGTCATTACACACAAGATAATGTAAAACAAATAAACAGTTATTTATGTGGAACTTTTTTTTTTTTTTTGGAAATCGACAATTCACTAACTTAACTATCGAAAAATAGTCAATTTTTTTTTTAAAAATCGACAGATCAATTCAAAAATCGATAGTTGAAAAAAAAGGTAAATTGATAGTGAACTGTATGAGAAAATAAATTGACGTGTATTTACAACAATGTCAAATATCAAACCAAATAGGTCATAACAAATCGATAAAATCTAATATTCAATTAATGAACATATATAATAAACAATAAATGTATACAAATATATTTAGAGTAAAATCAAAAATCTATTTTGTCCAAAATTCAATAAAATGGTGGTGTAAAACAGTCGATTGAGTGAATACAGTGGCGGCGTCATAGTGGCAGTTAAAACAGGTGATAGATGATAGATGTTGCAATGTGTTTGATTTCTGCGATAATGATAATAGAATCGACAAAAAGAGAGAAAATAAGCAGACAGTGTGGGCGAGTGGTGTGAAATAGTAAAGTTGGAGAGAAAAGATGGTAAAAATTAAAAATTTGATTGTACGTCAAGGGTATTTTCATCCATTTTTAAATTTGGCTATTTAACCAAAATTGAGGTATGGCTATTCCTCCATTTAGATTTGAGTAGGCATAATGTTTTTACAATTGTGAATTTGTGATCATGACGATGAGGTTCGAGAATCAAAATTTATGATGTATAGCATGAAAACTCATGTGGAAATATATTGCGTTGACATGACTCAACACCTTTTGAAGTTGAAGATTTCAAAAGTTTATCTGAAAAATTGTATTCAAACAAAAATGTATTTTGAATTATGAAGCCAATATTATACTTAATTTCTTCCTCGAAAAATTTAGTACAGATTTATTTTGTCTAACACTTGAATAAAATGTATACACTAGAAGCGGTATATTAATTTGTATGGTGTGTTTTATAATTTTTAAATTATAATAATGATTGAAATCTACTAACTTTCTATGCAATGTTAGGATGTTGATGTTTTGATGAATGCAATAATGTCTAAAAACATCCATGTGCATGGCGGGCCAGGACGTGTCATGCCTGGGCGACATGAGCCAATTTACTCAACTACTTGTATAAGCGTTAGTGTAACATCTATTTTCATAGTTGTCATTGAAATTATGTGACAGATATGAAAATAAAAGTAAATTACAAATAAAACTTTTCTTGAAACATTTCACTTTCTTAAACTTTTTGCTTCATGCTTCAATTATAGAAAATTAATTATACCCAATTACAAAATGATGATTTGAAATGGGATAGTGGCTTAAAGAATTGAAATTGGATAAGAAATGGTTAAAAAATGATGATGTGGAAGGAAAAAAATGGGTTCAAAGGTTAATTTAATTGAACATGACTTAAAGAATATCAATCAAACGCAGAATATAAAAATAAAAGAATGGAAATTGGATGAAAAAGAAATGTTGGTTGGGGAAAAGAAAAAGATATGCATATATTTGTATTTTTAGACTAAGTAATTAATGTGGGATCTAAGTAATTAAATAAAAGAAAGAAAGAAAAGGCACAAAATATAGAAAGGGAAATAATAAAAATTGGATGGCAGTGCATGAATTGCAGAAACTTAAACGAGGAAAATGGGAAGTTGGGAAATCATTTAACAACAAATTTGAGGGGGAATTTCTCTTCTCCTCCTCTTTTAAATTTGTCATTTGTTACTAGATTTGGCGAGGATTCCATGTCATCAAGAGGACTGCAACGAAGGCCATCTTGGCACTCGCCCCAAACTCACGTGGCAATTGAGACCCCATATTGCAATAACAAGATCTCCCGCATTCTGATGTCTTGCCAAAAGAGATTCCATGAAGAACTTCGCCATTCCATCGAACCTCTTATCTTCACCAACTCCGCGCGTTCCCACGAAGTTTGATATTCTAGGCTACCAAAAAGATAATTAAAGAAGAAATTATCCTTGATTCACCAGCGAGGACTCTTCCAAGGAAACTTCATGTCAATCTTTTAAAAATTAGCAATGCAACTACTAAGGATTAGAACTAAAATCTTGGGGATCATAATAAATTTGGAGTCATCAATGTGTATTTCTAAGTTAGCAAGAATTGATATATCGTTATGACTTATAAATTGATTGTCGACGAACTATTGTATAAGTTGTTAAACTCCTTGCCATCAAATAAGGTATAAATATTTGAAAATCTATGATCCATATCATACATAAACTAAATAAATGGTTTTCGCGAAAACTAGAAAATCTTCTCCCTAGTTTCGTGCAACCGGGGATTTTTTTGGACCCAAACTCTAGCGGCTTTGAGTTCGAAATCGGGGGAAGAAATCCCCCTCCCTATTGGTGACAAATCCAATAAGGTTGTCGGTGTGGGATGGGGTTCGGAAAGAAGATATTTTTTTTATAATTTTTTTTTATTTTAAATAATTAAATGTGAAAAGACTATTTTTCCTTGTTCAATTCGTCAAATTTTGGTCACGGGTGACTTTTGGTTAATTAACGGACCTTTCTGAAAAAATCGTCCAACCTCCATACTTTTGGTTTACATATATTGATGGATGTATGTGCGAGCTAAAAGATTTGAGACATGACAATATATTTTTTATTATTATAAGTGAAAAACTACAAAAAATAAAAGATTCAGGATTTATTTACACTTTTGAAAAGATTAGGGATCTTAACTACAATTTTTTCATTTTTTTTTTTGTTGTTTTAGTTTATTTAAGTTCGAGGTAAAATCGTCAAAATATACTATATGAGTGAATTGCTGAAAGATTGGACATGATACATTTAATTAAATTTAAATGGAGACAAAATTGTTTAAAAAAAAAAAAAAGGGCTAACCCGTCAAAAGTCTGGTTCATTCGCAAATGAATTTCGGAATCAACAAGGGTAAGTGTAATTTACCTTAATTTTTAACGAGCTAATGACAATGACACTTAATCAAGCATGTCATAGTTAATGACAATGTTGTCACGTTCTATGTCAATTCCTTCACCAACCTAATAAGTAGCCACAACAATCCTTTTATGCCCCTCTTTAAAACCCTCCGCGAGTCATTCATTAAGTCATTATTTATTATTGTTTAAAGTAGTTGGTTAAACCGATTTTTATTGCATCATACCATGAATAAATTGGAAAAATAAAAATAGCAACACCCATATAAATTTTAAAAAAATGAAAAATGCACCGTGTTTATCCAAATATTAAATGTCTTTCAAAGTGATACAAGCCTTTCTTCCTAAGATATGCCAGAGTGGCACAAAAAAAAAAAAAAATCAATTCATGATCACCGATGGTATTATTGTAGATTTCAGTTGATGATCATTGATGGTATTATTATAAGTGATTTTGATGAAAATCAATATTTGTGATAAATTTCGGGTGCAATTACTAATATTGATATCATCGGTTATATATCATCGGCGCACATCCATCAGGGATTACCAATGAAAATGTCATTGATATTGTCGTTAGGAATCATTGATGGTGCTTTAGTAATTTTTGTTAATAAAGAAGTTGTTGGTGTCACGGAGGCAAAATTTATTTTTTATTTTTTATTTATGTTTTAATAAGTTACTTATGGATTGCTATACAACAATTAACATAAGATATCTTTTTATTTTTTATTTATAATATTAATGTCAGATAAATTATTACAAGTTTTATGACATTAATATTTAACTTTTATATTTTTATCACTTTATTTATAAACAAATTTTCTTTAGATATATTAAATTTATGAAAATATTTATTTTTATATATTACAAACTAAAAATTCATTCATAATCTTAAATTATTTTTTTAAATGTTATTTAATTAGTGACATAAATTTTTAATGAAATATTTAATTTATTTTATAATCTTATTTAAAGACGAAACTTTTATCAATACATTAAATTTATTAAAAAATAATTTAAATTATCAATGATGAAAACTTTATTGTTTACTTTAAATTATTATTTTGTTATTTATAGACTTTTCATCAATAATTTTTTTTTTTTTAATTTTACTATTTTATTTGCAACAAAATTACTGTCGGTAAATTAAAATTTATTTAAATAAGTGTTTTTAGTTATTACATAAAGAAAAATCCTACTAGAAGATTCTGATAATAAAAATATTAAGAAATAAATTTTCTAAAACATTATCTGACTCCCTAATTTATCTATAAGTTAAACATTATCTGATCTGAGCATCCATCATTATTATATTAAACAAGAATAATTTATTCTACAACAAAAAATAAGATACTAGGAATACATATTACAAACTTTCTAGGCAACAATATTTTTGTTCACTTTCTATGCAATGTTGGGATGTCGATGATTTGTTGAAATGCAAAAATGTCCTCGTGCACGGCAGGTCATGCCTGGGCTACCTTTGCCATGGGCGACCTGGGCCAATTTACATCACTACTCGTGTAACGGTGTAAGCCTCAACTCAATACACCATTTTCATAGTTATCGTCATTGTAGACATGACAAAAAATGAAATTAAAAATAAATTACAAATAAAATTTTTCATGTAATTTTTGTTCACTTTTCTTACAGTGTTATATCGACTTTACGTATAGGTAAAGATAAAACGTGTTCATAGTTGTCATCATAATGAAAATACAAAAAATAAAATAAACGTAGAAATTAACAAACATTCTATATAATATTTACATATTTCCAAAAGATTAGGTAGTCAAGTACAACACATGTATAGACATTATAGTTGTCACTATAAATATGTACGAAATGTTACTCTTACCAATGAAGTCGACAAATGAATTTAACAAATAATCTAACGGTCTAAATCTATTAAGACTTCTAAAATTCTTACACACATCCAAACATATCCTAATAAAGATTTTAACACATCTCGACCATTAAATTAGTTTAAATTAAGAATCGTAATTATTTGTTAAATATATTAGTAAATAAAAACTTAGTTTTGATCCCCACACTACACTAGATCGGCCCGTGACATGGGTCGAGTCGGACCCTTTAAGGCACGGGCTGAGTCGGTTCGATTCGATCTATTGCCATCTCTAACACTAGATTAATTAGGTCTCAAGTGGGACACGTATATATGTTCATTACCCTTCATTACAAACACGTGCTTGGAATGTCGTGTACGCATGATGACGTTATAAAACTGATCAAAAGATGAAATTTATCAACACAAAAGTGCTCAATTTTTTATTCCTCTAATGTAAAAGTTTGTTATAATACAAATATACATAATTTCACTAATTAATTGTCATTGAAAATTTTGTTAAAATTTTAAATTAGTCATTCAAGTATTTTTTTTAATTAATTTAAAGAAAAAATTGTAATTTTGGTCTTCAATATTTATCTTATTTCGTACTTTTGTCACAACCCTTTATTTCTTGATAATATTATTTTCAATCTTTTATTTTTTGACTTCCTTAGTCCTAATAATAATTTTGAGTGTTAAAAAGTAAATTTGTCCATAAAATTAAATAAAGTAAAAACATATAAATAAAAAAGAAGAAAATTTTAAAAAGAGAAAAAAATTGCCCATTATTCTCCATCCAATAGAATCCACATCCCTACCCCAAGAATAAACCACAACAACCAGAGTTCCACGACTCTATGCTAACAACCAGCTACCATCTCCGTACACCACAACAACTCCCAAACAACAACAAACAACCACAATTGTTCTTATATACCAGTGTATCAACCACCAGTTTATGTTAGTATCATACTTCAATTAAGAATAGTAGTAGAAAATATTAGGCAAGATAAGAATTAGATATCAAACTAATTTTAAGAAAAAACTGTGAATCTGATTAGTGATAGTCAAAACAGTATTAAGAATAAAATGTTTTAGGCTTTTAGCATCACCCCGGCAGGGAGACCACTAATTTAAGGTGAATTAATTTTTTTCCGCTATATATTTTAATTGTTCTTCTTTATTAATATGTTTCTTCTTTATATGAACTTAATGGTAATAGATTCATCTTCTAAACACTCACTTAATATAATTTTTTGACGTAATAAGGATTGAGACACTAACAAATTAAATTTTGGACACAAGATTATTAAGAAATAAAGGTTTAGGTGCTAAAGTGAGTACAAGTTGAAGATGATAGTTGCAATTTTTAAAATTTAATTGTATAACTTGAGTGATCATTTTTAAAATTGAGTAACTATTTATAGAATTATGAATACCTTTAGTGACTAATAGAGTAAAAAAAAATACTTAAAAGACTAATTTGAAATTTTGAACAAACTTCAGTGACAATTAATAAAATTAACCCTACAGAAATAATATAATATACTCAGTAATTAAATGAAAAAACAGAACAAGAAATTGTAACAGCTGCATAAAATTGAAACCCCTGTTGGAAATTAAAATCAACAATTGAAGAGGGAACACATTTAACTAAATTAAAGCCTGTGTAAACACAATATCTTTAAAACAAATTTGCCTCCTCACTGTAGGTGCTTGAGGATAAGCGAAGCTGTTGGAAATTGGTTTAAAATGTCGAGAAATTAACTAAGTGACTCCGTGTCAACTTGGCCAAATATACAAGACCCGACCCAATCCGTTTAGGCAAATTTCTTTGCCACTTAGACGCACGCTTCGGGTTGCCCCCGGAACGGGGATCGACCTGCCCGGTCAGGTATATTTGGCATCTCGAAACCAATATCGAATGAATGAGAAATTACGAAAAAGGACAAAATCGGGTCAAATATTTGACCATGCGATCGCACAGGTATGTAAACCTGCGATCGCAATATGGCTAAAATTTTAACAGAATGTATTTTGGTCCTTCCATGCGATCGCAGGAGGCAAAACCTTGCGATCGCATGGTTAATCTGACGAAGTCTTGTTCTATTTTTGTGCTATGCGATCGCAGCTTGGTTAAACAATGCGATCGCATAGGTCTCGCGTGAAAATGACATATGTCGCACGTTTTGGTTCATTCCTTTTCGTTTTTTCAACCGATCTTGATGTTAAATAGGACTGTGGACGTCCATTTTGACAGAGATTTGATACAAAAGATAAGCAAACACAAAGAATTCATTTTCATCATCTTTTGAACCAATTATTGCATTTAAGTTGCACAAAATCTGGTTTTCCATTTCATTCATCCGTTGGAGTACAAAATCAATTTTGGTTATTTGTACTTGAGTTTTGTAGTGCTACCAAACTCAAGCGAAACCGTTGTATCTTGGGAGTCATTTGCCAAAGACCGAAAGCACATTTATGGGCAATTTTGACTTAAGGACAAAGAGTTCAACTCTTGTCTCGGTTTATATTCTTCATTTCAGTGATTTTCGGTTCTTGATTTTTATTGCTTTGGGTCACTTACACGAATTCCGCCAACATGAACATATGTATCCTAAGATACAACAATGGAACTACTAGATAGCAAGTTTAATACAAAGTTGGGGGAATTGAGTTTTTTGTTTGAATAAAATTACCAAGTAGTGGAGAACGAAAATATGGACTGCAATAGATACTGAAATTTTCTCTTAGGTGACCTTTCAACTCCACCATAAACAGGACAGAAAAAAACGTAAGGGGCCAATTTTAGTTCCACATTCTTGTACGCAGGTCGCACTCTCACATGAGTTCAATAACTCGATTTGTTAATCTATTCGTGATTTGCATCCCTCCTTGCATGCGCAAGCAAAAGAGAGCCTATATGCTATACTAGATTACCGCTTTGTAAAGTGGGGCCATATAAATATTAGTAATAGTTTTGTCAATTTTTCAATATGGGATAAGTCCCTTGCTTTTCCCTTTTCTCTTTTCCTCTAACTATTTTTTTTTTTACACTTTGAACTTCAATTTATCATTCACCTGAGTATAATTTTAGGCAAATAAATATATAATTTTGATGTTCATGATGAAGTGAACACAAAGCTACTTTTATCTTTTACAATGAAAATTACAAGTCCCACACAAAATTCTGCCTAAACATAATATAAAACTCCAATTTTTCTAGCAAAAGTTTGCCAAACAATCGATTATTGGGTCAAAACGTCTTTACATTTCAAATTGATTGTGCAAATCATTCTTACCTATGAAATTTTAGAATTTTCACCATCAAATCCACTTTTGCTTGCGTAAAATATTATTTCTGTCCATTGTCATCCAAAAAAATCAATTAAGTGGCCTTCTCAACACGACTTGTACCACTTTGGAAGGGTACTTTCGTCCATACACATATTTTCCATTTCTTATTATTCAAGCAGATAGAAATAAACCGACACACACAAACGGTAAAATTTTTCCATTTTTTTTCTATTTTGCTGACGAAATCTCCCACTTTCGGTTGCAATATAGGTGAAATAGAAGATACAAATATTCTAGAAAAAAAAAGACGAGACTGATAATGACATATATGAATTGCGGTGAACAAGGCCACAATAAGAAGAGATGCAAAAGGGCACCGACACCAATACCAAATTAGGGCCACATATTTTGAAATTTTTTTCCTTTACCTTTTGCACATATGTTTTTTTTTTTTTTTTTTAAAGTTTCAAATCATTTTAATTGCAACTGAATAGCTTTGGCTTTTTGTACATATCTCTTGGTGAAAGTTTTTTTTAGACAATGATATATTTGTTCAACGCACATATGATTATTTTATTGGTGATATTACATTGTTGTTTTTACTTATTGTAGTTCTACGGTTTTGCTGTTGTTTTCATTTTCTGTAGTAAATCAATTTTTAAGCAATGATATTTTAAGCCAACAATACAATTTGTGATGTCCGGACTCTTTAAAATAGAGGAAGTGGTTGTGTCAACACGACAAGACACAAACTGATGTATAGGTATGGGTATGGGTATGGGTATGGGTATGGGTATGGGTATGGGAGATCCGGCTCGGATCCTTCAAATCTGAAGAGGATATGGCATACGGGCATAGGGAGTCACCATTGATGGATGTTGAAGTTGTAGGAAGAGGAAGAGGAAGAGAGAGAGAGAAAAGAAGAGGAAGAAAACCCTAATTGTAAAAAAAAACTTGGCCCACAACTTTTAAAGTGTTAAAATTGATTAAAGAATCAATTTTGATTTTCAAGATGAGTTGCAATTTATGAATGACTGCTTCTAAATGACTTGGCCCATAACTTTTAAACCATTAAAATTGATTTAAAACATTAATTGCTATTTTAAAGAAAACTAGTTACGATTTTAGAGCCTAAATTGCGATTTCTAATGCATGAATTTTTGTTTCTAAAGAAAATCCAATCCATTAAATATTACATTACCCCAATTTAATTCAATTAGCCAACTGAAAAAAAGTATACACACACACAAAAAGTATTTAGAATTATTAGTATACAAATTTAGAAAAAGATATTTAGAATTATTAGTATACAAATTTAGAAAAAGATTTATGCTTGGAAGATCCACGTACCTATTGTAATTTAATTTTTATTTAACTTTTTAAACATTAATTTTGGGGGAAAAATTGAAGTTTGGAATCTGTACTCACGTACCCGTGTTTGAAATTTGAACTCTTTTTAGCCATGTCCTCGTATCCTAAATTTTAGGAAAAATGATTTAACACTTAAATATGTATCCGTACCCAATACCCATACCCAAGTCCGAACATCATAGAATACAATTACATAGGGATGTTCTTCACAATAAAAAATAGGAGACGTTATATACAAAAAAAAAAAACAAAGGTATGAACGATAAGTACAATATTATTAATAGATTGGGAAGTTTTACACAACATCAATTATTAAAGACCAAATAGTACACAACAATTCTAGTAGACCCAATACATTGCATTCTTCACCACTCAAGCTTGATTATGATTTCAGTAACATTACAACAAGAGTCTTACATAAGTAGTCACATCACTACGAGCCCACAACATAACCGAAAAATCACCTCTGAAAAAGCGTCTGCCAGGATTTGCTTGCCTCCACGAATTCTTCATCTCAACTTGGATTCTACACCTGCGCAATCAATTTGTCATTATTCTTGATGAAATTTGGTCTATTTTACATTATTTTATTTATGAATAACTAATAAAATAATAAATAATTACTACTAAGGAATAGACTAGTTAGGTGGGATGAAATGGTAAATAGGTATGTGGATGAAAGTATCATTCCAAAAAGGTATGACTCGAAGTGAGGAGGCCATTTAACAGAGCTTTTTGGATGAATATGAACATAAATGATATTTTGCATAAGTAAAGGTGAATTTGATGGTGAAAATACCAAAATTTCATAAGTAAGAATGATTTCTACAATCACTTCGAAAAGTAAAGACGCTTATCCCAATGTACCTTCTTGAAACCTTATTTTCCATTATAGTAGATGATGCTCTCAAATCTGAAAGATCATCATCAATAGGCATTTCTAGGTGAGTAGAAATTTGGTACATAGATAAAATTTAGAAATTGATCATACGAGTCGTTAAACTTCTTAGCATCAAATAAAGTAGTAAGATTTGAAAATTTAGGATCCGTATCACATATTAACGCAACAAAAATGTAAAATAGAAAACTAACAGCAAAGAACTTGGGAGAATTCTGGCGGCGAGAGAGTTGGTGGGGCCACAGGTGGCTAGGTCGCTGAGAGCAACCTCAGCGGCGGAGCGTGGAGTAGTAGTTGGGGAACTCAAACATCTCACCATTAAAATTAACGGTGGCCTTGTAGCGCGGCGCGTAATCGGGATCTTCTCTGATGCACGGTGTACAATGGCAGATTGAAGCAGCTCCGCCCAAGCCAGCTCCCGTTGCTGGTGGAGTGAGTGAGTGGAGCTTTAGCAATTGTGCTGTATGGTGGGGTGTGCAGTTTGGAAATGGGGACCTGCCATCTGCAACTTTTTGGGGGAGAAGACATGATTTTTTATAATTTTTGGTGAAGGGTATTTTTACTTGTGTGTGTGTATTTTTGTTTTATCTATTAATTAGAGTTAAAAGGACAATGTCGTCATTTTAAGGTCCACTAACATAATGTGTGGATAGAAACTATATGTATGGACGTAGTAATAAATTAAAGATTGAGAATTTGAGACAAGTTACTATTTATTTACCTCAAAATTTTACTCATTCATCACTCGTCTAGATTCTTTTTCATACATTTGACAAACCCGTACACGCGTCAAACAATACAAGTACATGTACAAACCACTAAAATACAGCCAACTCCATGTCTGCCCAACCATGTCGACCAGAAACCAAATTATCAACCAACAATGTCTAACCATAACCAGAATAATAGCATAAACAAGAAGAATCCAGAAACCAATACAATAAAAGCTCCTGCGCAACTTGCCATTTTCCTTGTCATTGTTGTGCAATTTTCCCCATGTGTCAATCGTCTGTAATTTGGGAAGAACTCGAAGAATTCTGCATAATATGCCCAATTTAATCTCAAGAGAAGGGTTAGGGTTTACTACTTGTTCGATTGTGTGAAATGCGGGTGGGATTTGGGGATTTATGTTACATATATACACTTATTGCACTTTGTGTAAATTTCTACATTTTCTAAACACGATTTGGTGGATAGGAAACAACGTTTTCATAGAACAATTGAACATATTTAACACGGAATGCACCCACGTAAGATTTTCGTTCGACATGTGTCCACGTCTATTGAGTTTATGAAACGAAATTCAAATAAGTGATGTATGAGTAAAACTTTTCAAAGTTGTGTGCCCGCTTAAACATTTTGAAGTTTAATGACTAAGTAGTAACTCATCCTAAAGTCCAAAAACAATTGAAATAATTAATTCAAAAAAATTAGAGTCACAGTCAATAGTTGAAAACGATGAATGTAATTTACCCAAATAATAAATAGCCGATGGCTTTACTTGTGTTGGTTTTTTGGGGGAGGAAACGACTATAGTGTTGTGGGCCCACCTCGTTCTTTGAAACTTTTGGACTACATTTGTTGCTCGACACAACCCGAACGTCATGGTGGTCTCACAGGCCTAGCTGTTTCGGGCTTAGACAACTCAGGTCAATTTACACCTCTACTTGTATAGCCTTAACTTAATACATCATTATCACAATTCTACTATAAACATGTGACAAAAAATGAAATAAAAATGAAATTACAAATTAAACTTTTGTACAATGATCTCTTGAATACAAAACACTTTACATTCTCGCATCAACAATAAGTAGGTACAATAATTTACAATTATCACATATTGTGACGTATAAGTTTATCTCTACACTACATATTTCAACATAAAATTCTTTGAACCACTAGTTTAGGCCCCAAATGAAGAATCTATACTTACGACCATTTGTAAACTACACGCGCTTGCAGTATCGAGTATTTGTAATCACTCATCGTGTAACAGAAAAATAAATTTATAACATCCTAAAAATTAAATACACTTCCCATGCAAAACATTTTTATTAACTTTCCATGCAATGCTAGGCTGGTTAGGATAATAGGATTTGCTCAATTCAAAATACATTCAAAAAACCCTAACTAAATTTATCTCATTGGTCCACGCATTTAATTTTATCTCAATTTTATTTGGTAAGTTAATAAATCCCAATTTTAATGGCCTTGGGTTTTAGGGTTTGTCCCCACTTTACCTTCCTTATTTATTTCGAACAGAAGTTTAGGGTTATAATACTCTCTCTATTTTCCCCATACGTATTCTCAAAATATGCAAACCACGCACCAATCAAAGCCCAGATTAATGGTGGGCCATACTTTTGACAAGACAGTTACTGTCTTAACGACCATTTAAAAAGTGGCGCGTGTATTCACGATTTTTGCTCTCGCGTCATTAGGGTTTTCTTGAAATTTAAAGTGGATGGTGATAAATATTGCACCTCACTGCCTCGCTGGCATAATCTGACTAGATTTTTTCTCTCTCTCTCTGTTACAAAATATATTTATTGTGTATGTATATATTTATACGTAAAGAAGAACTATAAATACGATGTATGTCTCCACAGTGAATTCAGACACAGCAAAAAAAACTTATTTCGAGAACAAATGATTTTAAAAATATACACACACAACACACAGTCTGGCCACCCCACCCCTCTTGTCAGCACTTTCACTTTTTCTCTCTAAAATATTTCTCTTTCTCTCTCTAAACAAATTTCAAACCTAAAAATGATAGGGTTCTCTTTCATTTCGCACTCGAATTAATCGCTCCCACTTTTGAATCACTTACAGAAAATCTGATAAATGGATTCTCCAGTGTGTTCTCTATTGAATGATATCTGTTTTTGAGTGAGCCGTGGATAGAGTTTTCTGGGTCGGATCAAAGAGGTTTTGATCTGATTTTTCGATTTAATCAAAGGTTCGTTTTCTCACTTATTTTTTTACCGTTTTCCGTTTAATTTTTTTTTGTTTTTGCTGGACTTATGAGTGTTTGATTTTCCGATTGTGAATTCGTACTAGGTTTTAGCTGAGTTTCAGCTGATTTTTTCCTTGTAACTCTCTTTATCTTACAGTGAATTATTTGTTTCTTTTTTTGTTGGTCCATCATTATTATATGTCCTTTCTGGGTTCCATTTTCTTTAAATATTCTTATCATTTTATGGTTCTTTTTGTGCATCTCAAGTTGGGTTTATCCATTGGAATAATCGAAACTTTTCGAGATTTGATAAACCCTAATTTAGTTTAGTGAATTTAATGCATAAGATTAATTCATTTGACTTTGCTTTCCTATTGTTACAATTGAATGTGATAAATGGGTTTTTAGTCAATTTTGAGCGATTAATAATTTTTCATCTATCTTATTGAAGTTAGATTAACATTTTTCAACTAAAGAAAACCCTAGAATCACTTTACCATGTGGCCATTGATTTTGTGACCCTTTTTGCTGTCTATTTGGTGCGTTTAGCTATACATTAATTGTAACGCATGCTTACTTAGAATTTTTTTTATTGGATCCAGCTTTGTCCCGTTTTGTCACTGTGTACTAGGGTTTTTGTCAGTATTAGAGTAAAATTAAGGTTTTTACACCTGAGCTGCCGCCATTTGTTACTGTTACTTGTTTTTAACCCTGTATCATTCATCTCTACGTTTTGGCTTATGGTGTAATCGTGTGTCTTAAATGCTAGATTGATTGCGCATTAATTATAGTTTTCAAATTTTCATTGTTTCGCATGCGAATGGATATGTAATATTTGATACCTTTAACACGAGTTAGCATTATGCTTTAAACTTTAAAATTCAGGTTTATAGCCATTGTATACATTGACTTTGTGGCCTAACTGAGTGAATGTGTGATCAATTAATGCGTTCCGTGGTTTTAGGTTTTTGATTTGGAATGGATAAGAGTATTGTTAATGTGGAAGAAAATCATCATGGAATTTGCAATTCTTCTGCTTCTGCATCAAAGTCTTTAGGATCAATTGCTCAAATTAACTCTACTACTATGGACTTCAGTACTGCTGTGGAAGATATTGGAACACTAGCGCATAGAAATTTCTCAATACGGTAAGTGCATGTTTGGTAGACGGTACTTATTGAACAAGACCGCACAGTATAAATGATAAAATCCTAACTGGTTTTTCTTTTTCAACTCTTCCCAATCTTTTCTAATACTTCTTACCAATCATGATCTACGTTTTTTGTACACTCGATGAACTCTTTTCACCTTCAAGAACTATGGTTATATCTTTCTGGTTAGTACATGTTAATATTTCTGTGTAAATGTGTTCATGTCTATGGTGCTTGCTCTTATAATAGGACTCCCTACTAAAATAGGTTCATGAGACCTGTTGCTGTTAATGTTGTATGCATGTTTATACATTGAATGATACTTGGTATATCGACACATTGGATTAACTTGTGAGTCTTTCTGTGCCCTTATGCTAAGAAGAGTGATGGTGGCACACTTTGCACGGGCACGCATAAGGTACAGTGTAGGAGTTCCTTGAGTTTCGCTGAGTATGTTGTTGCAGTCAACTTGGGCCGAGTTGGTTTTATGCTCAGTATTCCATTGTGTTACCTATTATGTTTTGTCCTTTTTCTGTTCTTTCAAGACTTGATCTGAGAGTCTCATATTGGATATATACAGCCCAATGCTTGATAATCCAGTTAATTAATTTGTTTAATGCTTTCTGTAGTGGAATTAATTGTTTTTTTTTAATCAAATTTTACTGTATGCATACATAAATGGGGGACGAACTTGGGTTGTATGTATGTGAAAGTGCTTGTAGAAAATAACATTGGAAATTTTTTATTACTCAATTTCTAATGTGAATGCAGTGGATATGTGGCTGGAATGAGGATAAAGAATGGAAAACTTTGTTTGCCATTTGCTCCAGAAGCTGGTTTTGGTGAATTGGTGGACAACCTACCTCCATTGTATGTCCCCAGATTTCGATGGTGGAGGTGCTTAAACCGCGTTTCGGATTTTGGCACGGTAAATACTTCACTGCAAGAGTCTATACTGCCTCACCGAAGTAATGATCACATAAGTACTTCTCTAAGTATTGATGGAGAAAAAAAAGGGGGTCCATTCTCAGCTAGAGGCAAGGACATCACAAATGCTGAAACTCAAGGTAGAACAATGATTGGTACATACTTGAGAAAAATCTAAGTACTATACATCTCGTGTTCATTAACGTTGTAATAGCTTTTGCTTGAGTATCCTTTTGAAGTTTCCTTTTGGTCTTCTCCCAAATACTTTTACAGGTCATAAGCATAGATCAAGGGGCTTTGGAGATGGGGAAAACGGTGATCCTAGTACTAATATCCCGAATATTAATCCATGCCAGACTGAAGGACGTAAAGCTAGCACGTGTAAATTTTCATTAAATTAACGTGGAAATAGTGCTTATTGTTTAGTATTCCTGATAATAATCTCAATATCACGGTTGTCTTTCTTATAAACATCTATCCCATGTTTTGGTAATATCAAAACTAAATGCGCAGGCGGCAAAAGTGGAACAGATGAAAGGGATAAAAAGAGTGATAATCCAAGTTTTGTTAGGACAGAACCTAATCCATGCCAGAGTCAAGACAGACGTACAAATGCAACTGGTAATTTGATAGCAACTGTGAAAATTTTCAAAACTGCATATATACTGTTGTTGTCCAGTGATTAAGAATGTCTTTCGTTTTGTAAAAGATATTCCCAAATATAGAGAAATTGGTGTTCCCAAGACAAAAACTTTGAGGAATGACAATGGTGACATGGGTCTTCGGGTCGAGCTCCATGATAAGGCAGTAACTTCTGATATGGCTCATGTAACTGGAATTCCTTCCGTTGAAGGTGATGAACCAGACAATGCATCCTCTGGTAGTGATGATAATTCAAGTGGATTGCCGCATAGGAGGAAACCGAAGTTGCGTTATTTGGCTGATATATTGGAGGACAAAGGAAATCAAGTGATTGAGCACCCGAAAGTTAGTCATGCTTCATCCAGCAAAATGCATGTTTTATGGTCCGAGTCAGGAGCTACTCAGAAGAAAAGAAAAATCCCTTGTGTAGAAGACAAAAGACCTCTGGAGATGATCCATCCAAGTAGTGCGGCTAAAAAACTTGGGGCGTCTGCTTTAGATGCTGAGAAAACATGTAGGAGAGTAGAAATTTCGAACTCGAAACCAGAAGGCGATGCATCGACAAAGTCAGATTTGCGACTTGACACAAAGACTCAGTGGATCAAACGTAGGAAAAACAAAGATGTTGATCACAGTGGAAAGTTAAGACAGATGCATGTTGAAGCTAGAATAGTCTCTGTGCAAGAGGTACCGAAGAGAAATGATGTGGACTCTGCAGATATGCTGAAACAATCTGTTGTTGCCGAAACTTGTTCCTTTAAGTCTGTACGTTGCACTTCCACATTAGGACAAACTGGACCATGTTTTAGGATTTCTCAATCTGGACAACAAACGGAGAGAAACTCTAATTTGTCCAAGAATAAGAAGCCAGAAGTTGAAGCTGGTCACAAGTCTTTGGTGCTTTCAAGCACGCTAGGAGAATGCAATATCAGTGGAAAAGTAGCATTGGATCTCTCGCTCGGCAGCATCATTAATAGTGAAAGAAAAGAGACGGATCAATTACTATTCTTGCAAAGGGCCATTCCTGATAAAGGTCCTCAGTGGAAAGATTTACCCTTGAATGACAATCAGACATTGGTCCACAAAACAGCTATGATGCGAGGGAAGCCATTGCCGAATCTTCTTGAAAACAGGAGTTCGCCTCTGCACAAAACCTTGGTATGCAAAGTTTTCTTTAGCGTTCTGTAATTGCTTAATTTTTATAATGTTTAATTTATTATTTAGCCGCGATTAGTTAGCTGTGCTCCGTCAAATTGGCAACACTAAATCATTATGAAAGCAATATTTGTCAATCAAGCCTTGGAAATTCTAATGCCAATCTGACTATCAAGGCCAAGCATTAGGTCTGTTTATTTCAGGTAATCTTGTCATTTGATTTAGTATAACTAACTGGGTTATTTATGTTATGTTCCCAGGATATCTCTGCCTCCTACATTCAAGAGAAAGCTAGAAAAGGTCAAGTACATCCTGGACTTTCCAGGTCCCGGATTCTTGAAAAGACCGACACGAGGAATGAATTTGGAGCACCCGATGATGTAACTATGGAAATAGCTGAGCTAATGGCTAAGAACCAGCAGGAAAGGACTCTTGGTAATTCGTGGAAGTATTTCCTACCAGAGGCGACAAGTACAACCATTAGAGAGTCTCCTATACTGCATGGTGATGGAAATGCAGGCATGAAATTTTTTTCGCTTACTAACCCAATAAATGGTGTAAATGTTGGAAGGGACAATATGGGAACTAGTGGTAACAGTCCTAACCAATTTGCTCAGTTAAACAGAACTCAGTTCGATTTGGGAAAACTAGAGGAGAGGGGATTCAAATTCTTCAGTCCATGTCCCCAGAATCAAGGGAGTAAAATGCAATTCTCAGCTCCAGGTTCAGTGATAAAAGGATCAAGACTTGGCGAAGGAGAAGAATCGTTGTGGTCGTTGAGAAGAGATAATTTGCCAGATTATATTAGTGTTCCCCAAAATCGCTCCAATCAATCCAACAATCTGGGAATGCATTCATTCTCAGACCAGCGCCATAAAGGAAAAACTATTAGTGACATAAAGGGTGCTGAGGAAAAACTAGTAGTGCGTGATCGGTCATTTCCAAAACCAGGGATTATCGGGTCGAATCCAAAATCTGTGGGGTCATTAGATCCTTACAAGAATGATACAATTCCAGCAATGCAGTTGCTGTCTTTGATGGACCAAGCAATGATATCAAGTTCTTCTTTCAATGTGGGCGTGAAAAGTATTGTTGACAAAAGTTTTTCTCCCTGCAACTACCCCTTGAGTTTCAATGGGGATAAGCACCAAAGTTTGCTTAATGGATCACGGCATCGCCATTCTAAAGAACTTCCTGGATCAGTGCCTGATGTTTACTATGCTGGTGATAGCTCAAAGAATTCTTCATCTTATTTACACCGTAAGATCTTAACTTCCTAAAAGTTTCATTTGAATTCTTGCCTTCTGTTGAGTACTTTCCTACCCTTTCTTCATTGACATTGATTGAGAAAGGTGGTTTTGCAGGTAAAACTGTTTCCAAATCTCTGGAACAAGATGGCTCAGGGAGATCACAAAGATCCAGAACTGCAAATGGCGCTTTACTTTCTTTTAGAGATTCTAGTACAGGTGTGGACAAGAAAATTGGGCACCTCGATCCTTCACATTCTAGGAATTTTCCTCAACAATCTCATGGAGATGAGTCCACTGACTTCGAGGCCCCCAGTGACCTTTTAACTCCACCACCACTAAGAAATAGATCAGAAGTCGAAGTTTGCACTATCAACCTGAACCCTGCTGACTTCAGCATTCCCGATTCTCAGAATGAGTACACTATAAGCTCAAAGGATTTGGAATTCCGAAAGAGGAATGCTTCCAAAGAAAGATCTAGGTCCGGTGAAGTAAACGGGCAAAAGAGACGAAGGAAAGCAAAGGATGTGATTGCGAAAGAATACAAGAGAAAATAGCTCACAAGCCTTATTCGAAGAAGTAGATAAATGGCAGTGGTGGATCTCATGTCTGAATTTCGGGTATCTGGTAATTTTTCAAGTTGCATGATCTATAGTCCAAAATTTCATATGGGATTTATTTATCTTGTTTTCAGCTGTTTTATTTTTTCAGGATTTTGAGCAAAATAACTTGTTTGGATATTTACAGAGGAAAAGTCAGATTTTGCACACATATGTTTGTATTTAGGACATGAATTGCTGATTCTAAATCATAATTCTGTACACATACTTTGATTGCAATGGTTGATATCTTCAATTGATTAGCTTTAATAATCCAAAAATGTGTTCAATTTACATATCTGGAATATTTATCAATATTTGTGCTGTTACTTTCTGTTTTTAGAAGGAAATTAGCTTTAATATTCAGGCCCTTGATGATGCTTGCGTCTCAGAGTCCTCGACCGTAAGACAAAATTTAAATAAAATAAATTTGTTCTATCGTTAACAATTTAAACTTTTAAGTTTCAAAAAAAAAAAATAAAAAAAAAAAAAAAAAAAAGAAGAAGAAGAACAATTTAAAGGTTTTGATGAGGTGTGTATGGTGAAAATACAATTAAGATTCATCAATATGGAACAAAATCATCCATAGATAATTTTTGGTCGAATAATATTACCACTGCATAATATTTTAAAAGATAAAGAAAATAAGGTTACATGATGAGGGTGACACTCACCTTAATCTCTTTTGACATTCTTTGTTACCGAATTTTACATTTAATGTCACTTATATTACTGAATTTTTAAATTGTTTTATTTACCTCATTGTACTTTAAAACTCGTTTTAGTTAAGCTACCATGTTAATCGGTCCATTTATGACATTAAAGTTTCGTTAATTCGCTGATGTAGCCAGTCACATGAGATTGAGTTAATTACACCAATTGCCACCAAATTTACCCTTAATAGTTAGTATCACTTATACAATTCAACTTTGAATCATTTTATTTACTTCACCGAATTTTAAATCTCATTTCATTATACCACCATATTAGCCGGCCGACCATGAGAGACCACTACAGTCTACACATTATGGATTCCGAACCTTTGTCACGTTCTTATACTTTATAGTTTTATGTATTTTATTCATTTAGGGTTTGTTTGTTGTGATGTTCAATAATTAGAACTAGGTTAAAATGACTATTTTTCCCTTCTAATCATGCAAAGGATTTTGAAGAATATTGAGATATTTATTGAGTTCATTATTTTTGGGAAAATTTAGCAGATTCTTTGGAAAAAGATGGGGTAATTTTTGGAAAGTTGGTTGCTTAATATTGGAATGGTACAAAATGATAGTATTTTTCAATATCTTCTTCAATGACATTATTTTTCAATTTGTAAGTATTTGGTGTATATGTCAATTGTTCCCTTAGAACAATATCACCCAAATATTTTCAACCTTAGAAATTAGATTACTCAATAAATCATTCTTCGTAAAATACTAATTTTCACGTCAGAGAAGCAAGGAGGAGAGTTTCCCAACCCCTTCGTGCAGGATTTTTCAAAGATTTCAACGATCGTCAAACTCTTAAAGTACTAGTTTAATTTTTTAACTTCTTTCAATTTGAACACTCTCGATTTTTAATCGCTTAGATTCAACTAATTCCAACTAATTTTTCTCATGATTTTAAAAGGGCAAAATGATATTTAAAAAAATAAAACGTGTAGTTTGATTCTAAGTGGGAAGTGAATGACAAAACTAATGTAAGAAGAGAAAAAATGATAACTTATTTAAATGAAAAAAATACTTAGAAATTAGATTACTCAATATATCAATCTTCGTAAAATACTAATTTTCACGTCAGAGAAGCAAGGGGAGAGTTTTCCAACCCATTTGTGCAAGATTTTTCAAAGATTTCGACGATCTTCAAACTCTCAAGATACCATTTTAATTTTTTGATTTCTTTCAATTTTGACCTTCTCGGTTTTTAATCGCTTCGATTCAACTAATTCCAACAAACTTTCCTCATGATTTAAAGGGCAAAATGATAATTAGAAAAATAAAACATGTCGTTTGATTCTAAGGGGAAAAAACGAATGAATCCTAGAAAAAATGAACTTATTTAAAAAAAAAAAAAAATACTTAAAAGGTGTAATTTATATTTTGTAGTCAATAAAATCGTGCCCTCGATTCTATTTATCTTCAGCTCATGCATTTACTTCTCCCATGCATGCAAATCACGTATGAATTTATGCAAACTACCTCATTACTTGTAAGTATAAAAACATACGAAATTGGACAATTAACATGTGCAATTATTAATCATTAACTAATTCACTCGACAAAAATATATGAGATTTATGTTATTTAATAATGTTTATAACACCCATGACATGTTTTTTTAAGCAGATTCGACATTGAACAATATTAATGAGAAAGACAACTTTTTTTTTTTTTTTTAACTTTATTCCCCTACATATATAGTTGATGGATATTGATTTTTATTACCAGTGTATGTAGCAGAGTGGTCTACTACAATTGATTGATATTATATAACTGTATTGTCTTTTTAAATTAATCAATTACAATGGATTCCACTGATATATAAATTGGTGGTGATCATCCGTAGTGATAAATAGTGTTCCTCATTGTTGATGCATCCATGTGTCTCGGTGGTTTCATTTACTTGGCACAAATTGTTAATTTACACTTTTAATTGCTAAAGAGTTTTTGATGAAATTTTAATCTCCATATCGATGACGACATAAATTCATATCCTTTTGGAAAAAAGGGTAGTCATCGGAGCCAATTTTGGGTTGACGTGAGCGAGGCCCGCACCTTAGGACCAAAATTGAAGGAGCCATTTTTGGTTAGTTCCACTTTTTTTAAAAAAAAAATGCAGTCCATGCGTTATCCAAATCGATGCATATTTTCCACTTCTATCACGATCCAAAAAAAATGATAAGGCCCAATCCAATCCAATCCAAATTGGTCCATTGGAAAATATATTTATATTTTGTTATACATGCTGAAATCTATACAACAATAAATAGTAATAAAAAAATTATTTATTGTATCTTACCGGTCAATCTAATATTATGCATATTATTATGCATATTCGAGTATTTTTACATGAATCCTAATTACTGAATATATTAATTGAAAAAAATTTCAAACAAATAATTTTTTTGTTGAATGTTGATGTTGGCGGATTTGTGTAAATGACTCCAAAAATTACAGAAACAAGAACCGAATGGAAATCAAGAAATAATCGTGGCAAGAGTTGAACTCTTTGTCCTTAAGTTAATATTGCCCCGCAAAGGTGCCTTCGATCTTTGGCAATTGACTCCCAAGATACAACGACTTCGCTTGAGTTTTGTAGCACTTCAAAATCTCAAATACAGCGAACCAAAAATGGTTTTGTACTCCAACGGATGAAGAATGAAATGAAGAACCAGAATTTCTGCAACAAATGCAAGAAACTTGGTTTAGGAAATGATGAAATGAGTTCTTTGTGTTTTCTTATCTATTCTGTATCAATTCTCTATCAAAATAGAAGTCCACAGGCCCTTTTTAACGTTGGAGATCGGTTGAAAACGAAAAGGAATGAAACCAAATCGTGCAACCCTTCAAAAGGACATGTCTGTTCACGCAAACCTATGCGATCGCATAGTTTAACCAATCTGCGATCGCAAGGTACAAAAAAATAGAACAGAACTTTATCCAGATTAACCGATCGCATGGAAGGACCAAAATACATTCTGCTTAAAATTTAAGCAAGTTGCGATCGCAGTGTAAATTAACCATGTGATTGCATGGTCACACTTTGACTCGATTTTGTCCTTGTTCGTAATTTCTCATTCATTGATATTGGTTTCGAGATGCCAAATATACCCTTTAAACATGCAAATAAATCTAAATTTTCTTTACGGGCGTTGCCCCGAGCCCCGCGACTTGATCAGGCGGTGTCGATCTCCATTTTTCCGAAGCGTCGAAGTGGCAAACTAATGTATATCGAGCGGATTGGGTCGGGTCTTGTATATTTGGCCAAGTTGACACGAAATTATTTTCGTTGTTTTAACACTTAGTTAATTTTTCGATATATTTAAACCAATTTCAACAGTTGACACTTTTGTGGTTTACAAATAAAAGTGTAAACCAAATAAAAAGTAAATGTTTGGTGTATGGCTAAATTAATTAAATTGTTATTAGCATATAGTCCCCCCCCACCCCCCCCCCCCTCTCTCATTTATCTAGTGGCTGGACTCGACCCATTCTTTTGTTGCCATAGGCATATTATTTAACCTACTAGTAAATGTCAACCCATACGGCTCAATATAGTGTTGGGATGTGATGAAGTACATGATGCCATGGTTATGAAGTTGATTATAAAGTTTCAACGTAACAATTAGTTCTATAAAATATTTGTGGATTTTGAATGCACACTACAATTTAGAAACTTAATTTATAAAATTAAGTCTCAATTGAAAATTACATGACATACCATAGTAGTCATGGGTTAAGATTTAAATTTTTTACTGCCTTTCGCAAAAAAAAGGTAAAAATTAATTTTTTTTTTGAATAGGACAGACTTGGCATGAGAAAATATAGGTACGTCTCGTTTGACACTCCATAAAATAATTAGCTAATACATAATATATCTATATATGTTTAACAATTTCCAAGAACATTTGCCTATATTAACAAGAAAGTATTGTATGCAATTAATGAAGCCGACAAGGATATTTAATATCATTTGTCATTAAATGTGAAGATATGTATTATTCTTCATTAAAGTTGAATAAATGGCACATGTTCAAGGAACTAATTTAATTAAATGACTGTCTTTACAATATTACAAGTTAAGTATACAAAAACCTTGTACGACCAAACATTTCTAATCACACCCACTTCAAAGTGTGTAATATTTAGTATATTTAAAGGCGGATTTGCTATGAGAGTGGTCCAATTCGAGTCAAATCGATTTCATTTAGTTCGATTTTTTTTAGAATAAAAAATTTATAAATTTTAAATTATATTGCATAGACATCCAACATGGTATATTAATAATTAATAATTAGTTGGACCAAGTTTATGATTGAGTACTCTAAACCTACTTATCACTAATACATTTTTTTACGATATACACTTTCCATGATGCTTAAAAGTTAAATATTGCTTGTGTAAATTGTGTTAACATGTTTTTAATGTTTTCACAAATATAGAAATAGCTATAGATATTTTGTACGTCTATTTGACATAACTGTAAAAATTGTAATAAGTAAGTCAACAATCTATTTTTCCACGGTCGCACTTCCCATCTTTTTATTTTTGTGGCACTCGATTCTACAATTCTATTTCTACCCTTGTGACCTTATCTTTAGTTCAAAGCTCAATTAACTAAACAAAGAAAGGGGGAAAAATGGGGAAAAAAAAAAAATTACAAAATCCACTAACTATTATCTTTTATTTCATTTTCTTCTTTTTGTAATTTATTTATTTTTAATTAAACATAAGCGTAAAAATTGTACTTTGAACAAAAAATTGAGCTTTTAATTAAACAAGAGTAAAACCATCAACTGGGGACCTAAATGTTAAAAAAAATAAATGGTTGGGGGATTGATACTGACAAAATATCAGGATGGGGACCTACTAGTTACATTTTCAATAGGTTGGGGACCCCATCTGTAATGTTTCTGTATATATAACAGACCCCTCGCTGCCTCGCATGTGATTTGGTGCGTGTGTGTTTTTTATTCCCACACGCTTTTCTTTGCAAAAAAGACGCACTTTCTCCTAGGAGAGCAATTGTCCATTCAAAACATTTTGGCAGTCTTTCCAAGATTCAGAACACTATACACTTCCAGTATTCTCTTCCTTACTTCATTTGACTTGCAATTTTCGAAGAATTTTTCAGCCAAACATTCTTTTACTTCTATTATTGTATTGGAGTGTTTTTTTTGTTTGTTTACACTTTGTGGAGACTTGTTCTTGTTCTTGTTCTCTCTTCGCCTTGCAGATTGGTTCGAAAGATTGAAGTCCCATATATTTCGGATGAAAATATGGTAACTCATTTCATTTGAGCACATATTTTTGCTATTTGGACTTCAAATCTTGTATTTGCGGAGACTTGAATTCGAAAAATTGGGTGTTCCTGTTATGGGTATTTTGAGATTTGATTTCATGGTCTTGGGGAAGTTTCTATTAGCTGGAAGAAAGAATCTTACTTTATAAATATAGATAAAATCTTGTTTAGTTTCTCTCGTTGCTAGTGAATTAAGCTCGAGAAAGATTACTTCTTCATTTGGATTTTTGAATGTTATTTCTGAGAAGAATAGTAGAGAATTTCTTATATTTTCGTATTAGATGGTCATCCGTTGGAAGGCGGCAATAAGTGGAAAAAAGTTAATCCTCTACTTTGAGATAATACCAATCAAGGGAAAATTAACTGAATTTTTTCTTTGATTGGGGTTTTCATATCGGTTACTGAGTTATGACCATAGAAGTTATGTACTACATATAATTTGCTTGGTGTCAGCATACTAATTTGTAGCGGTATAGGATCTTTCTTTCCTACCAAGAGTTTGTTGGGGAAGACGGATTGGATCGAGAGGCCACACTTGTGCCTTTCTTTATCAAGAGGATTCCCAGCATTTTCAGTCTTTTAGTTTGATGCATACAAGGTGTATATTGAAAACAAGACAGCTTATTTTGAGGGAAGTTTATTTTTTGAGTCATTCTGATGGCATCAATTAGAAGAACACTGTCTCCTGTGCCTCGACCTGGAAGTTTAATGAATGGGGAAGCATGTCAAGTTGCTTCTCCTCTGTCTAAGTCGTCTTCAAACAGTATGAACCCCCCAACACATAGTGGTCTCTTGCCTTCGTCACTGGGTTCACTTGACTATGCATTGTACAAAGTTCAAAATTTCATACTCGGCCTTTTATCACAACGACCTTCTCGGTCCGTAGATAGGTCGAGGGTAAAGGGACAAATTTGGCGGAGAGCTCTTTTCCATTTCTTTATATGTTTTGTCGCTGGGGTTTTTGTTGGCCTCACCCCGTTTTTTTCACTGAATTTATCCATGAACGTCATGTCTAGACACCAAGATTTCTTCTTCGAGGTGCTCCAACCAGTTGCCAACAGTCAGTTTCATGGCGGGGAAAGAAACGAGACATTGGTACTTGGCAGATTGTCCTTAAATGAAAATGCAACATTAGATCCTCACAGGATGAACAATGAACCAAAAGACGGCAACTCTGATGACGTTGTTTCTAATAGTTCTTCAAGTTCCGTTAATCAAGGTTCAAATCCAGTGTTGCATAAGCTTTTGATCATTGTGACTCCAACACATGCTCAACCCCTTCAAGCGTACTATCTGAATCGTTTGGCGCACACATTAAAATTGGTTCCACATCCTTTCCTGTGGATCGTTGTGGAAATGAACTCGCAATCTGTGGAAACGGCTGACTTATTGAGGAAAACCGGTGTCATGTACCGGCATCTATTCTGCAGTAAGAACTCGACTGACATGAAAGACAGAAGAGTGCACCTGCGGAATGTGGCTCTTTCCCACATTGAAACACACCGTCTTGAGGGAATTGTGTACTTTGCAGATGACGATAACATATATTCCGCTAATCTCTTTCACCCAATGAGGCAGATCAGGTGCATTTTCTATCAACCAGAAACTTTACTGCTTTGAACAAAATAAACTTGGAATTTTGTTTCTTATTCTTATGTTCTGTAAATGTAAGTGATCCAACCAAGGATGGCGAAACATGTAGAACCTTATGAAAGCTTTTAATTGTCAAGATACATTCACATTACCATGAGGGGAAAAAACTTCCTATTTGGTGCAATATGTGTGAGAAAGAAAACCTAGCATGATGCCTAATAGTTTAGAAGCAACCGAATACTCATACTTAAGTAACTAAAGAACTTAAATGAAACTGTGAAACACCCTTTATAAGGCAAAACAACGACTCCAAGCAAAATACTAAAGGAAAAGAACATGCTTCTTCATAAACTGCACACGCATCCCAAACAGGTTTGGACATTATGAAGAAGAAAAAGAAGTTAAAATCGTGTTTATTACTATCCAATATTGTGTAGCAAGCATGTTCCTAGTGTACCCAAGGAGTGCCTTGCTTTCTGGAGGATGATTAACAGTGTTTGCAGTTTAAAGTAGAGCAATTGTTATGATGCGAGATCGTGCCAGACTGAAAACTTAGTTCTTCTGGTTCAGATTGCATAGATTTCTTGAGACGTGGTAAAGTAGAATGCTGGCAGTAATTTTGTTTTTCTGGAGTTCAATTCCACTATTCCTCTTTGATTTTTGATCGCAAAATCAATTCTTCACAAAGAAGCTTCAGCCGCAGGTTTCTGATCTTTATATCTTTTAGGAGCTGAAGCTTCTAGCCCTAAATATCATCTTTTACGATATCATTCTCAATCTCTTCAAAATCCAAATATTATTATGATTTTCAACGGCAATTCCGTACTTTACTGCTAATTATGTTATCAGTCAATGTGGGTTTTTAACCAAATTTTCTTTGTTGTTCTTGTTATGTGGATCAAATAGAAACCATTAATTGAGTCTAATTAACATGAACTTAGAGCTTCCTTAGGTATACAATGCACAGTGCTATAGTAAACCACAAACTACAAACCAGATATGTGATGCATTTGATATTGCATAAGCACTATATATGCCAAGATTTATAGCCATTGGTCTTTTAGTTTAAAGTTTTAATTTATTTTTCACACACAAATATGTTAATTAATAATTAACATTAAAATCAAAGCAAGCAAAGAGTTAGGTTCAATTTTACTTTTCAAGTGTTGGCAATACGGGAAATGCTGTCTTGTGAATATTTAGTCTTTCAAAATTGCTATGTGGTTGAAATGTGTTGCATAAGATTTAAAACAATTTATGGGCAGTTCAGTTTCTACCTTACTGTCCTTCCTTTACATTGAGTCGTTGCCTTACAGCCAAATAACAAAAACCCCATTCCTTCCTCATTTTCCATCCTCCCATTTCTTTTCACTCTCGTTTTCTTTTTATACATTGTTTGACATATTAAATTATTGTTTTCACATTAAATAAGAGATTCACATACTTTGGGTAGTTCAACCCTTCTGGATGATTAGTCTTAACTTTGCTCCCGGGGTAAGCCTTTAAGAGTGGCTTTAGATGTCATTAAGAAAATGATGAGCACTTCACTTATGGAAACTTCTGATCGTCATGATCTCGACCTGTGTGTCCTTTGTTTTGATTGATACATGTTCAAAATGCAGGCGGTTTGGGACATGGACAGTGGCGAAGTTGATGGAAGGTAGAAAAGACATTATCTTGGAGGGTCCAATCTGTAATGGCTCTCAAGTAATAGGATGGCACATAGATGACATGACGAAAAGATTTCGAAGATTCCATGCCAAGATGTCTGGTTTTGCCTTTAATAGTACTGTTATTTGGGATCCAAAGAGATGGCACCGGCCTACCCTTGAACCAATCAGGCAGCTTGATACAGTCAAAGAAGGTTTCCAAGTGAGTGTCTCTATAACAATAATGAATTTGATGGCAATTTAGTAGATCACTCTGTAAGCCTTTGAGTTACAACAATTTAAATTCCCACTTGATTTTTGAGATTTTAACCTAATTCGAACCTGGAGCATGTTTGACTAATCTTAAAACATTTACTTATAAGTAAATAAATTAGTTTTAAAATAAATAAATTTTTTATTGGTCAAAGTTAGAAATAAGTAAGTTACTTATTTAGATTGTAAGGTAAGAGTCCGAATAAGAATATGTTTGGTAAATATTTTTATAGATTATAAGCAGTGAGTCCTACGGAATGTGTGGATAAAAAATGGGTAAAAGTTGTGGGTCTGGATTAAAATGATGTTTGACAAGCTTATAAGTGCTTATAACCACATACAAACATTTTAACTTAAAAGTCAAAAAAGCAAGTTATCCACCATGTTTGGAAGCAAAAAGTTACTACTTTTACTTAGCAAAACATGCTCCAGGTGTCATATCTTACTCAAGGTGGAATGGTGGATGAATGATTAAAGAAAGGAGAATAATAGTGTTGTAAAAGGGAAGAACGAAGAGTACGAGAGAGCATGAAGGAAGACGTTTCATTTATATTCATATCTTGTACTGACATTATATACTTGCATTGTAGGCAAGTACATTTATAGAGCAAATTGTGGAGGATGAAAGTCAAATGGAATGCTTACCTCAGGAATCGTCAGCAATTATGGTTTGGCACCATAGCATGGACTCACGTTCCTATCCTCAGGGCTGGTATATATACACTAGTTTGCATAATTCCTTCTTTGTCTTGGCATAAAATGTTTTATCTTATAGCAGAACTTCTCTAATATGGAGTATTTGCATGTAACATCACATTTATCTCTCTCTCTCTCTCTCTCTCACACACACACATCTGCACACTTGGTGGCTCTCTCCTCATAGACGTATCAAAATTCCATATATGCATGTACACACGCATTGCATCATGTGAATGTTCTAAAGAATGAAAACAGACCACCTAAAGTTTTGGTATGGATATGTTGCATCTAAGCACTCGTCTTTTTTATTTCTGGGGCAATAAGAAAAGGCAGTCTTTTAAATTCATTGAATACATGTGTTACTTCACTCCATCGGGATTTATCTTTAATATTCCTTGATTAAACTGCAGACAAGTTTGGTCAGGAAGTAAAAAGCATCTGATGCTTGCTAGAAATGCTTGCGTGTGTTGATGATAGCGATGTAGTCCAAACTAGAGAAGCCAGAGAATGGAAATGTTCAGGCAATACCTCTTTTCATAGTTTTGACTGTTATTTCTGTACAGTTACTGAGTTTAAATGTTTCCTGGATCGGCTGCTATCGATTGAAGAGCAATATTGTGGCCATCTAGCTAGGGCATACCGTCCACATAGTTGGAGAGTTGCAAATCTTGGCAAGTATATTTTTCTTTATGTGAATCTTTTGAATTCTGACTTTGTTGTTTATTGGAATTTTCTGTTTTTCGACGAGCCTGTTGCCTCGTGTCTTCTCCGATACCAATTTGTATATCTTTGCCGATTTTACCTTTATCCTGATTAATCCAAAATGCTTTATTATGCGTCTGTTCTTTTATTTCTGGACAAGATGAACAAAATGTTGTAATGCTGTATATAGCTGTTTTATTGTGTTCACCTCAAGGTTAATTTTGATGAAAAATGATAAACACTGATGATAAGTTTGGCATGTTGGATTGCATCTCAGTAGATGACAATAAAATATCCGGCTTGAGACAGAACAACCAGATTCTGAAAAATAAGTTAAAATATTGCCTAATGTACTGTATAGTGTTGTCGTATCGGGTCTATAGGAGATTGCATTTGGCCACCTCAAAGGAGCCTGACCTGCTTTACATGTCTAGTCATACTGATGCAAAGGAAGAATGAACGACGAATGAAGAAAGAACAAAGCCTGTTCGAACATTACCTTAAGATAAAGGACATGTTTATGAGACTATCATGTTGTCTGTCAGTTTCCTTTCTTCTTTACAAGGACCATAAGCCCTACTGCACACAAGAAAATATATCAAGTTAGCCATACTCAATCCAGCAAGAACCAAGTAGTAGAAATCATAGCGTCCCTTGTTAATATTGCTTGAAATCCAACTTTCGTTTCCCCCTCTTTTCGTGAGATCGTCAACAGAACTTAGTATAAAACTAGCTAACAAGTTCGCCGCAGACATCCCAAGTCCATTTAGAGTCGAAGCTATGCTCGACATGCTTCTTGGAAACTCCGAAAAATAGAACTCATACTGTGCAATTGCGTTCACAGCTTCTGCAAATCCACTCAAGCAATACTGTGGCACTAGCCACATTGCTGATAAATGAACAATAGCCTGTGGCTTTTCTTCGTATCCTTCTCGAATCGCAAGACCCCGTCTGATATTCTCTACGACTGCTGTCACCATCATAGCCATAAACGAGAGAAAAATCCCGGCTCCCATTCTTTTCGTAGTACTTATATAAACACGTTTTCTCATTATTCTCGATGCCATGGGAAGAAATACACGATCGTAGAGAGCGATCCATAGTATAACGGATATAATAGTAAACATGCCAAACGAGCCTGCGGGAATCTTGAAACCCGAACCAATGTTTCGATCCATGGAAGTGGCTTGGAGCACTGGGAAAGAGTTCTGGCAAATGTTTATAGACATTATCATTCCTGTAGACCATATAGGGATTATTCTGATTAGTGATTTGAGTTCTTCTATTTGATCTACCGTGCAAAGACTCCATGAATCTGCAGATTTCCCATCTGGGGTTAAATCTTTCTCTGCATCTTTAACAATGCAAGCCTTATTCAGAAACCTAAAAATCACAAGAAAAAAAGTATGCCCACCTTCAGATGCCAAGTTTGTACAGAATTTATATACCTTACACTTAGGTTATATATACGAAAAAGGAAAGAAAGTTGAGCTTTATTCTCAATAAACATGAAGTCGGACATACGGACATATCAAGCCATGTCAATTAGTCGGACATACGGACATATCAAGCCATGTCAATTGGTTTACTTATTCCGCTCTTAGCACAATCTGGCTAGATCAAGACTCAACTCGATATTCATGTATACTATTCATGTATACGCAAGATGCTACAATCAAGCCATGTCTATCGTACCATGTCGATTCTATTAGCCTTAATCTATGTTCAATCACCTTCTTTCTTGAATTCGTAGTACGACTCGTGAAGTTAATAACTGCATAATATTCTACTCAAGATTGCAAACTCAGATTATATATAGAGGATTTTAAAACAACAGGAGAAAGAAATCTTGAAATCATTAACTCTCACCTGAGTTTATCACTTGGAAAAACCAGAGCTGAACCTTCCTTGCAATGGTAGACAACATCAGTGCAGTTTGTCGATAATTTTAGACGTCGATTTCTGTAAGAGGCTATAACGACTTGAATAAACCCGACGACTAAGTTCGATTTACCCTTTAATTTCACATAAAATGAGGAAGCCATAAAGAATGAAACAGCTGAAAACAACATAAGCACCGCAGGCACTGCAAAACCAATTTCCCATCCCATGTTGTCTTGAATATAGACAACACAAGTTACTGCTATAAGGACAGACAATGTGTATGAAGCATAGTACCAACTGAAATAGCTTTCCATTACGGCAGAATTTTTCCGGCCATCTCGGGTTTCGAGTTGGTCGGCCCCGAAGGCTAAAGAAGAAGACCTGATTCCTCCAGCTCCAATGGACATTAGTCCAAGAGAAGTACACAGAAAAATGTATTGGAAAATTGTTGGAGTGTTGCAAGTGTCACTTGATTCATCACATGGAGGAGGTCTTGCTTGAGGAAATATTGTTGTTGACCACAAAAGAGTCATCCCCTTCAATAAAAATTGAATCAAAGATTCATTTCTTGAATCAATACAAAACTAACAATTATGGCTTGTCTATTTCTAATAATTCTAACAACTCAAAAGGTTCAACCTATACAGGACGGCTCGATATAGATGGCATTATGCAATGGTGCTTAGTCGTCACAAAAGGCCTTAATTCGTGCTATGGTAAGAAATGTATGCCTTGTTATGCATTGCATTCTGTACTTCTCCTTGACATAGTTCATCTAAGATCGTAATTTAAGATCAAATGTGGAGTCGATCAAAAGTGCGACCCGTACTAGGTCGGGCCTAGCACCATGGTCGGATCTAGACGGTAGCTAAAATATTTTTTAGATCGAACTAATATATATATATAAAAAATATCTATATAAAATTAAAATTTGTTTTTCAAAAAAAAAAATTCCTATAGTAAAAAAAAAAAATTTGTTGGGTCTGGAGGACTCAAGCAAAAGGGAATCCCCTTGTATCCACTCCAGCGTCACTGCGTGGCATCTTGTTTGTATCGAATCTCACATTGTTGACATTTCTTTTCAATTCAATCGTCATGACACTTGACCAATGGAACAAATTAAGCCAAAAAATAGAAACTGCCCTTGAAAAATGCATTGGTGTTTCCAATATAAAATTTTGTTTGCTTATGCAATACAGAAAACATCAAAAAACAATTCAAAATCATATGTCATGATCTTGATGCCTTAATTTACTTTCAAATATCACTAAAAGTGATAGTGACAAAAATAATTTAATAATAGTCTTGATTAAAAAAAAAACAAAAATGAAAAATCATAATAGTAAAGTCTAGAAATTTAGAACATTAGGCAGGCACGTCTTCGTTTTATAATGCTAGACAATATTAAAGAAGATAATTTACCGTGAAACAAATTATGGATCCGAATCCGATGGCACGAAACCGACCCAAAAAGGAATCCGCAATTATAGCCCCAAGAACAGGCATGAAATTGGTTGCTCCTGACCAGAAAAACATAATGTTTGATGCAGTGGTCATTTCCATATGATACTGTGTCATTAAATACAGTATCATGTTTGGCATTAGCCCATAAGTAGCCATCTTTTCGAATGCTTCATTTGCTGTAAAATAAATAAAGTTAATTTTAATTAACAATTCATAATTTGATTAATATAGACATATCAAGAAAATCTAATTCCTATTTTTGAGAACAATTGTAATCAAAGAGTATCAAAAAATGAGAAAAATACACACAGATTTATAGTGATTCTTCACACCTCTATTGCACAAAAGATTTCCTGTGGGCAGGAGATCCTAGTGCACAAAAAAGTATTAATTATTAATTATACAGTCCGTACATAGAAACCCACCCCCACCCAAATATGTGTGTGTACATATACATGTATGTAGATGTAAGATGTATAGATTTGACCTATGATGAAGGGGAGAGTCCTCAAGCCACCCTTTTGAGTACTCTGCAAGAGAGGCTCTTCCATCATTGTTTTCTTCTCATCCCAAGAATTCTCCATTGTTAACTTCTTTGCACATATGCAAACTCAGCTCTCTCACTCTCACTCTCACTCTCTCACACTCACACACACTCACACAGAGACACAGAGACACACGGAAACACTTTATTTTTATAAGATAGGTGGAAGCCAGAGAGTAGAGCCGAGAATTTGGAGGAAGTTCTGCCAGACGCCAAGATTGTGACATTTTTGTTGTTAACATGAATTCACTGATTTTTATGTTTCATAATTAAATATTAAAAGACTTTATTTATTTATTTGTTTCAAATTATAGTTCATTTTTCTTGTTAAAATATAATTGATTTCCTAATAACGTCTTTATTTTAATGTATCTTCTTATCAATAAATATGAACTACCATAATATTAAGAATAAATAGCACTAGAGCACCTGAACTTTTGAATCTTGTGACGATAGGATCCCAAATCTTTAATGCCTAGCAACTGAGATCCCAAACCTTTCAAACATATGTGCTTGAGGTCATTTTATGACGGAAAATGTCAATTTGACCATTAAATAGTCAATTTTTTTTATTGAAATGACAATTTTACCTTTATTATAATTTAGGGTAAATAATACTAAGAGTCTCCAACCTTTAAACTTTGTGACAATAAAGTCCTGAATTTTTGATTTCTAGCACCTAAGATTCCAAACCACTCAAACATTTGCGTCTCAAATCCTTTTGTGATGGAAAACGTCACTTTGATCGTTAAAATTTCAAAATTTAAGTAAAATGATTGTTGTACGTATATTTAATTTTGAATTAAATAAAAAGAAACAGAAAATGAAGTAACAAAAGAAAAAGAATAAGGAAAAAGAAATAATCACCTTTCCCAAATTCAAACCACCCACCCCAACCCCAATGGCAGCGACACCACCGGCCACCCACCGAAAAATAAACTAACTAGTACTTGCAACATCAAACTCAGGAAAAGAAAAATAATCTCTTATAGTACTTGGTTGCTGAATTTTTGAGTTTTGAGGTTGGAAAATAAATGTACTGTTTGTGTGATGTCATGATTATTGGTTTGTATTTCTAAATTATTAATCAAATTACTGGTTTGAAAGAGTTGGCGTGATTATTTCTTTACTAGTTGGAAAATAAAGGTATTGTTTATGATATCATGATTATTGGTTTGTATTTCTAAATTGTTAATCAAATTAGTGGTTTGAAAGAGTTGGTGTGATCATTTCTTTACTAGTTTTTGCTTTTTCTTTAACGGTCAAACTGACTTTTTTTGTCACGAAAAGATTTCAAGCACAGACTTTTAAATGGTTTGGATTTTCCTATGGCTGGGCATGGGTCGGATTGGGTTGGGTTAGGGCCCTACCCGACCCCCAAACCGACGGAAAATTTCTAAATCGAACCGACCAAATTGTTTAATGTAAACCAACCGAACCCGAACCGACCCGATTCAATTCGGTTCGGGTCGAGTCGGTTTTGCAGGGTCAAAAATTGATTTTTTTTTCATTCTAAGAGCATCTCCAATAGACTCTCTATTTAAAAAGAGCATATTTGGCATTTTAAAGAGCATCTATAAATTTAGAGAGTAAAATTTTTTAAGTGCTCCAACAATCTCTTTATTTTTAACACTTTATTTTACTTCTTCCAATAAATATTTATTATCTTTTCATATATTTTCTTTTAACATGTCTCTCTCCTAATTATTATATGATTTTATTCTATTTTTATTTTATTTTATTTTGTATACACTAATTAATTTAATCATTATTTAGAGTATTGGAAATTGAAAGCTGTTTGAATGAATTTAATTATAAAGAGTGAGTTTGGCTCTCCAAATGTGGAGAGCCAAACCCACTCTCTATTTTGAAAAGTTAATTTAGAGAGTCCGTTGAACTATAATTTTTAAGTTTGGCTCTTTAAAATAGAGAGAATATTATGTTTAAAGAGTCCATTGGAGATGCTCTAATGCTTCTAAAATTCGTTTTCATTTGGTTTGTAACCTGACTGAGAACTAGGATTGTTGCCCAACGGGGATATGCTCATGTTTGCATGCTTCTAAAGTTTTTTTTTCATTCTAGTGAAGCAGGTTCGTTGCTAGCATTCAGACACAAGGGACCTTCCACATCATGAGACTTTGATTAACAAATGGACGAATCAATTTCTACCTGATCCACAACAGCCTTCTTTTGCATATTCAGATATGGGGTAACAGAAATGGAAGAGAGAACGAACACGAAATGGCGCTATGACTGAAGTTAGGGTTGTGCTTGCGCCGCTGTGGAGTGACTATGCGTCTGTGTGAGCAGTATTGGTTTGGAAATGTGGAAATGGTTTTGGCCATATTGCGCTTGCGCCGCTGCAGAGTGACTATGCGTCTATGTGAGCAGAACTGGTTTGGAAATGTGGAAATGGTTTTGGATAATTTTCAATTGGATAGTTTGGGCCTTGGGAGTTGGGAGTTGGGCCTTGTTTTTGTGCATTTTTTTTCAGCTTTGAAACCTTTCCCTTTTTTTTTTAAACGTTACAAATACAGAAATTGAGAATTAATTTTTGGGTCGGTTTCGAGTCGGTTTCAGGTCGGGTTTGACAACAAACCCGACCCGAACCAACCTGATAAGTTAAAATGCAATTTTGAACTTGAACCGAACCGAATCGAACCGAACCAATTTAGGCATAAAAAACCGACCCAACGGTTTGGGTCGGGTCGGGTCGGGTCGGGTTGCGGGTTGGCGGCTTTTTTGCCCACCCCTAGATTTTCGATGCTAAAACTCAAAGATTCAAGACCTCATTGTTTCAAATTTTAAAGATTGGGGACTTCCAATTCTATTTATCATAAATTAAAATAAGGGTAGAACTGTCATGTCAATAAAAAATTGACCTCTGATGTTTTCCGTTACAAAAGTACCTTAGACGCAAAACATTTTAAAGGTTTGAGATCCCGGGTGCTAGAAATCAAATGTTCGGGACCTATCGTCACAATGTTCAAATATTTGGAATCTTCAGTGCTATTTATCTTAATATTAATGTAAGAGTATATTAGAAAAAAATGTAAATAAAATTTACTTTTCTAATTATGTTAATTAAATTTTTTTAATTTATATGAAAATGGAAGTAAGTATATCTTTGTGGGATAGAGGGATTATGCACTTCAAAAATAGATTGGTGTTTATTTTTGCTTTAAGTACATGTTTGGCTAAACTTAAAAAAGTAATTTTATTTATATTGACGTCGGAACTTGCAATGTCCACGTGTCAACAGATCTCCATTCACTCATCTGCTAAACTGTATGTTACATGCACACTATGACAATCGTGAGGCACCAAGATCTCTAGAGAAAAATGGTCTGGCGATCGTTGGTACTCCGACAATTAAGTCAATTGCCGGTATATAGAGTAATATACGGAGAATAAAAACAATTGGGTGTGGGAGGGACAAGCAAGCAGAGATTTGAACAAAGTTTAGGGGTGAAATTGATGCGTAAAGAGAATGTATAAGAGTGCGTAATAAAAATCGTGCGTACCTTGAAATAATCGGAGTCCGTGTATTTATAGCTGCATAGTTCTAATTATTCTGTGTAAGCAATCAATTAGAACTCTGATTGGATTCTCATTCCTTATAGGATAAAGATAATCGGAACTCAATGCAATCACCTCAATTCTATCCCTTATTTAAGTTGATTCCCCTTATCACATTGCCTAATCTTTAGGAGATTGGTATTTGGTTCCCTTGTGAGAATCCGTGTTTCAATCAAACACAATCTGTTTTTAACTACTTCTCTAGTTATCCCAAAATATCGTGCTGCCTGCTAGTTATAATAAATACGAAGCCCGGCGAGACTCTCTGGGTCGGCCATGGGTGTCGAGGACCTTTATGGACTTCGCTGTACTCTGATTCAAGAATGCTAAGATATTCGATAGGTCTTCGATAGGCCTCCGAGGCATTCTGAGAATTTACAAGGCCCTTGCTGAGCACCTAAGACATTCGTTGAGTGTATGGGACCTTTATATAGGCCTTAGCGAGGCTTGAATTAGGCCTAGATGAGACGTTTCTTGGGTCTTTGCTGACGTGAATGCCTTACCAAAATTGAGTGGTAACAATTTATAAGTAAATGAGTAAGTTCTAAATTAAATAATTTTTTGTTAGTAAAGTTGAAAATAAATAACTTCTTCTACTTATAAACAAGAAAAACTAATTTATTTTAATAAATTTGAAAACAAAAGTTAATTTTTGAAAAGAAATTGAAGAAGTTTTGAATTTAGTAAAACATGTCGTAAATGCAACCATATTTGTGTATTTGAAGGAGATATCGAGTAAATTATTATGTGGAAAACACTAATATCTTAATTATTAAAATTAGAAGAAGAAAAAGGAAAACATTCCCAATGAAATCTTGCTACGATTATAAATAATAAGGATTTGAATTTTAGCCTATCAAAATAGAAATTATATTTACTTGTATACTCGTCTTTTTTTTGCTACATATACACTCAAAATTTGAGATAATTAAAGACGGGTTTGCTTCGATGGGGTTTTGAAGTTTTATTTATTTATTAGAAAACCCCCAAGTTCTTTACCTAAGAGCATCATTTTAAGAATTTTATAGAATATTTGGCCAAGTTTAAAGTTGTTAGAAGTAATTTTTTATTATCCAACATATTTTAACAAACTTTTTCAAAAAAAATAACATACTATACAAGTATCTATAAAATTATTTTTATAGATAAAGTTGCCAATTTATTAGGTTACTAATATGTGGCACGAGCCTCGAGCACTAGACTTTAAACCTATTTATTGGTTTGCTTAGTGGGTAGGGGCTTATTTTTTGTGTGTCATATTTTGTGGTTTAATAATGAGGAGAAATAATATATTTGATCTCTAATTTTTAAAAACGTAAAAGATATATTTTAATTTTTAAAAATAGTATCGAACATTTCTAACGTTTTAAAAAATATATATGGTAGGCCATTTAGGATGAATTGTCTTCTCCTTTAAATAACAAAAAATAAAAATAAAAACAAGAAAAATCAAATCCACCACCACCTCAAACCCCAAGATGACTTCTCGGCTAAAATAAAAATTCTTTTTACACAAAGTTTCGTCACAAAAAAAAGTCACCGAAGTTTCCAATCATACAACGGCTACACGTTTTTTCCTCCAGTCAATTTTGCTTATATATTACACGAAAATATTCTCTTTTTCCATCTAAAATTTTTCCTTTATTCTTTTCTTTTTCTTCTAATTTTCTTCTGATTTATTTCTTTTAGAAAATCCAACCAACAAATTTATTGTAGAATCTAAACATGTATCTAAATCCAAATGGTTATACAGAAAATTGACAACGATGTAAGAAGATGTTGTACTAATCAGCAACGACGAATCAGAATTCGAATAAGGCTTGTACAAGAAATTTGAAATTGAAAGAAAAAACTTGGTTAAGTGCACACCGACAAACGAGTGTGATAAAAAGGGCATAGTTGAAGAAGAGCATCTTATTCTAGTTTAAATGCCACCCCACCATACCTATTGGCACAAACAACACAATCCTGGTTGTCAATAATCTAAACTAGACAACCCCAAATAATTCTTAAACTTTCTGGTTTAAAATAAAAAATGAAACAAAAGTGGGTTGTAGCGGAAAAAGTAGAAATTGATATAAGGGTGTGTTTGAAATAATTCTTAAATCCATGGAAAATTTTTCTACGGTTTAAAATAAAAATGAAACATAAAAAAGTGGGTTGTATCTATTTGGTGGATTTTTTTTTTCCACCTTACAAAAGTAGAAATTGATATAAGATTTTAGTGCAAAAGAGTAAAGTTTGTTGGGTATAAGAAGTTTGGAGGGTGATAGTAATGATTTAACAGGCAAATTGAGGGTGTACTGTGAAAGTAGAATAGTTTTTTTCTTGGATTGAAGAAGATAGACCTATTTGCTATTCTTTATTTTTTAGGGGTACATTTAGTTTTTTTTGCCCCCTTTTTTCTTTTTTTTTTTTCCCTTGTTATTTAGGTAGGTAGGGAGGGATTCGTCATAAAGGACATATCATCCCTATTTCTTCAAATTTTAAGGATGTATCGATGCTATTTTTAAAAGTGAAGGTTATATCTTTTATATTTTTGAAAGATTAAAGACCAAATATGCTATTTTCTCTAATAATAAAAGAATAAATTATTTGAGTTTTAAAGTGGCCAAAGGATATGACATTGACATGGGAATTACTTTAATTGTGGATTTTGGTCTCTATCAACTGGTTCAACCAGTTAAGACAAAATTGGATTTTTCATAATAAAATATTAATATTACCTAACTTTGTTTCTAAAATATTTTACTTTTTTCTTGATTTGCTCATAGACCAATGCATGAAATTATGTTCTTATTTGACAAAAAACACGTAACGATATATTAAGAGTCAATTACATTTAAATTGTTTTTGTCTCTTAGTTGGATTTATTATTACCTCAACTAATAATGCAACCGTTATTACAATTTATATTACAAAATCAATTATAGTTGTCTAGATATAAAAAGTTAAAAAATAATAAAAAATTTCAAAAATTTTAAATAAAGTATTTCTCAATTAAAGTGACTATATATTTATATATAGGGTTAGTTACACTTCACATTTTTTCAGCTTTGTAATAATACCATTTTTATTTAATTTTATTCGTAGATATTGTCCATATCCTTTCATTTGTTTGCACAGATAGTCCACAAATAATATTTTTGACAATTTTACTCCCAACTTAAATAAATTAAAGAGAAAATAAAATAAAATAATTACATTTGAAGTCCCCATCTTTTTTAAAGTGTAAATAAATCATAAACTTTTTATTTTTAAAAATTAAAAGAAAAAAAAAAAAAAAAACCAAAAGGGTATTATTCCCCAACTCACGCTACCCCCAATCAGGGGATTCATCCATCCGTTTGTCGGCCAAAATCACCTGGGTTTGGGTCATCGGCAACCGAAGAGAAACCCCCCCCCCCCTAGTTAGGAGTGGCGCGTAGGTCGGGTTGGGTCAGTCGAAAATCAACAAAAATTTAATTTGGCAAAAGTTAAATCGAACCGACCCGAAGTTGGAAAAATTCGAGCCCAACTAAAACATATTTTTAAATATTTTTATTTTTAAAAAAATCGAGTACCAAGTTGGAAAAAAATCGAACTAAATCGAGTTGGTTTGGCGGTTAATCGGCCAGCCCTACCCCCGGTTGCACAAAGACCATGGAGGATTTATCCTCGATTTTTGCAAAAACCAACGCAAATCTCTCTCGGTTGCTCTTGTTTGGGTGGAGGTGGATGAGGGGTGGTGTGGTGTGGTGTGGGAAATGTATGGAGAAGATGATCTTTTTATTTTTTATTTTTTATTTATTTTAAACAATGGAATGTGAATAAACTATTTTGTTTTTGCTAAATTGGTTAAATTTAGGTCATGATCTTGATTTTTTGTTAATTAATGGACCTCTGGACGAATCTAACCGAACTCCAAATTTCCTTTCGGTGAATATAATTAGAAAGTTTTGGACTTAATGACATATTTTTATTATTTTAAGTATAAATCTATTTAATAATAATATAATAATAATAATAATAATAATAATAATAATAGGGTTATGATTTATTTGTACTTTTACAAATGTTAGAGTTTCAATTGCAATTTTTACTGTTATATTTTCTTTTTTATATTATTTTAATTTATTTCATTTATGGGTAAAATTGTCAAAAAAAAATTATGGGGACTATCTGTGCGTATAAATGAAAGGATGAGAACGATATCTGTGAATAAAATTGAATGAGGATAATATAGTTACAAAATTGAAAGAATATGGAACTGTACTTGAAATTCAATGCTACACAAATAAGGGTTGCCAAGGAGAGTGCTACACATAGGGTCCTCGACCCGTCCCGAATGGAGCGGAAAATGAGATTTTAGCATAAATAAGCTATTTTTTAAAAAGTATTGCAAGCACTCATTCTTGTTACATATATTCTAAAAATATTGTTTTTAAAAAAACTATTACTTTAATTTATTATACTATATATTATATATAGTAACTGAATCTTTAAAATTGGAATTGATTGGAATACATATATTAAATAATTTTTTATTGTTATAGTAATCGAATCCTTAAAAATTAGAATTGATTGGAATACATATATTACAGAATCTTTTATTGTTATCATTTGACATACAATGACAGCTGATTAATTCTTGGCCAAAATAAAAAATAAAAAATAAAAAAACTCATCATCGATCACATATCATAATTAAAGTGTAAATATAATTGTCAAATATATATTATTTATATTAGAAATAGCTATAACAACCACAAGCCGAACTTATGAGCCCTTTAATTTCTTTTTCTTTTTTTGTTGAGAAATTAGCTCATTAATAAATATTTTAAAAAATTAGATATTTAAGGGTTTAATTAATTCAAATAACTCTACCCCTAATGTTGCATGTGATGTTTAGATTATGATCTAGACTCTTCTGTTCAATATTATTGCAACTTCTATTGTGTAACATGCGATTCTTCTCTCCTATTATTATGTGGCTCTATAATTTTAGATGTTGGTGTTCGGTAGAAAATTTTCATGTGACCCGTATTAGCATCATATGATCTATGTTGCGTGATTGTGAATGCCTCAATTTCATGTATACGTGACTTATATAAACATCTCGTGACTTGTGTTGTATGGTTGCTAATGTGATGAGTGTTATTTTTATTTTTTTTTTTGTTTGTAATTTTAATATTTCAATAAAATTCAAGCATGTGACAATGAATAATTCTATTGATGTGACTTCTATTTATCGATGGTATGAAGTTGTAAGTAATATGTGGCCTACGTAACGATCCATGAGTTGTTAATGTGAGCATATTTGCTAAACTTTCTACTGATGAATATTCGTACAATTCAGATCGTCTATCACATAGATGATTTTGGTGAGAGAAAATAACTAATCAACGATATTGTAAGGATAAATTATGACGAAAAAAAATATAATTATAGTTATATTACATTGTTTCCTTATAAACTATTTTTTTATGACTAGCCCATATTACATTGTTTTCTTATAAACTCCTTGTTTTGATATTTTTTTTTTTTTTTATAAAAGTACTTCTTTCTTCCACTCTTATGAATAAATTTTACTCGACTTACTGAACTCTCTATTTACCTAATTGAGGTTTCATGAACCCTGCAATCGTATGTGTTTTAGCTTCTCGTCTCTACATGTCTTCATGGGTACACAAGGCTTCATCTTGTAATCTAGACCCTATTCCCAAATTCTCATCTACCGATGTACATTTCACTTTTCATCTCCGGTTGGGAATTCTTAGCATTGCAATTTCATATATAAAAGTTCAGTCTCTTTCTTTGTTGAGTTCAGTGCAATTTTCCCTATCCTCCCTGAGGAACAAAAATATGAAAAAATTGAGCAGAAATTTTTTCCCATTTTATCCTTCAATGTCCTCAAAATTTCCATAGAAAACCCATAAAAGAAACCCTTTATTTTTTTACTGTTATGTTTATCTCTCCAACATTTCATTTTTAGTACAATCAATTATACATTTACCCTAAAAAGTAATTTTAGTTGAAAAATTAGGTTTAAGGAATTTTGAAAGAAATGGTGCTGATTCAAGTGCAACACCAAAATGTGGCGGGACTATTGGAGCTAATGGAGTGGCGGTGATGGCACTGAGCAGAGGAGCAAGCCAATTTCTTTCCTATTAAATTAAATCATATATTAACAAAGTCGGCTCAACCTCTAGACAAATGAGATGATCACCTAAGTCCCCCAAATTTTAGGAAATTTCGTTCCAAATAATTTTACCAATAGAATCTTCGAGATAGATTTTTCTGTCCATGATAATTAAAAAAACTTATTTTGATAAATTTAATTAATTGACGCAAACAACTAACTAAAATAGAAATAAATAAATATTGTCCACGAAAAAGTTTGCATGTAACAAAATAACATTAATAAATTAATAATTTAAAATTAACTATTAACAAATTTTGTCATTGATTATTATTAAAATAAAAAAAAAATTATCTCAATATATTTAATTTGACGGTAGAATTTTCTTCGTCAAATAAAATAATAAAAAATTTAAAAATTTACCTTTTGAGATTATGTCGGTAGTCAAATAATAATTAAAAAATAATTTAAGATTACCAATGGCTTTTGAGTTAGTAATATTAAAGAAATAAATATTTCAATAAATTTAATTTATATGAAAATACCGTCAATAAATAAAGTAATTAAAATATAAATATAAATATTAGTGAAACAAAATTTCGTAGGGGAATAAAATAACAAGTGCAATATTACAAGTAAAACATAAAAAAATTCTTAAATTACTGACAAAATAATTAAAAAGTAAAGAAAAAATAAATTCTTCTTTGTCGGCGATCAACTACCGAAGCACCGTCGGTAATTGCCGACAACATTATCAACAATAATTAGGGGTGGGCGTGGGTTGGGTCGGGTTGGGTAGGTTTTGGACCCAACTCGACCCAAACTGAAACCAACCCAAAAAAAAAAAAATTGGGCCCGAAATCGACCCGAACCGATTCTGGTCGGTTCGGATATTTCGGTTTTGGGCCAATTATAGCTAATTTTTTTTTAAATAAAAATCAAGTCGGTTTTAGGTTGAATTTTTTCAAACCGACCCGAGTCGGTTCGGGTCGGGTCAATTTGGCGGTTATATTACCCATCCCTAACAATAATTGTTGACTGATGTGTATTGGTGATCACTAATTATATTGTTGTTTGTAATTTCATTCGAATTACTAACATATATTAATTTTTGTCAAGTACCATCGGTAATTTTATTGGTAATCATCTTTTCATTTATTTTTTATTTTTTAAATAATTATGTTTAAGAACGCCTCTTCAAAACTTTGTCTAAGGGCCTAAGGCCCAAGCAATTTGAGCCGCCTCTTACCCTCAGTTGTTGTAAGATGTGCAAAAGAGGGAAATGAAGGAAACAAAACTTCCTACTAATTGAGGACAATTTTGATTTGTGAAATATATTAACTAATGGAAAATTGGAAATTAAACCATTTACTTCTTTTAAGCAAATTGTCTACCACTAAGTCGGAGGTCACATTTGAATTAGTGTATAATAATTAATTAATTAATATCTAACTTATTTAAACTCGTTATCTCTTAAAAAAAAAAAAAAAAAACTTTCTAAATGATGGTGATACTTGGATTAAGTCAAACATCAAGTTTAGTTTGTTTAAATTAAGAAATAGTATGAACACTAAATATAGTTTTTCAGAAATAGATTTATCTAGAATATCGTACTTCGTTGGAGTTGTCAAATAATTGGATAAGAATTTTGTGTTGTCGATGATTTGAACAATAAAATTAAATCATCACATAGAAAGTGTTAGAGATAAACCATAATTCTACAACAAAAATTTCCAGCCTAAAACCGAAACCTACATGCTTCTCCCTTGCCATTAAAATTTCTATTTGACGCCAAGCTATGTCCACTAAGTTTGATGCCTTAACTCGCAATGGCACGTGGTTACTTTTTCCTCCCACTTCATCTCAAAATGTTGTAGGTTGCAAATGGATATTATGAATAAAACGAAAACTCGATGGTCATCGACAAATACAAAGCTCACCTCGTTACTAAAGGCTTTTATCAATGTCCTAATGTTGAAAATATCGAGACTTACAGTTCGGTTATTAAACCCACTACCATTCGCCTAGTTCTTAGTTTTGCTCTTGCTCAACATTGGCCAATTTGAAATTTGATGTCAACAATGCCTTCCTTCAAGACACATTGATTGATGATGAATATATAGCTCAACCTCTGGACTTTATTGATGAGTCTCATCCTACCCATGTTTGTTGCGTGCACAAGGCCATCTATATGCTCAAGCAAGCTCATTGAGTGCAATACCATGAACTACATGGCTTCCTTCTTCAAATGGGATTTACGAATTCTTGCTCCGACACTTCCTTATTCATTTATAATCACGATGGCTACACTCTTTAGACTATATATTGTATACGTTGATGACATTGTTGTCACCAACAATGCAGGTCCTTTCTATTGGGTATCCGTCCTATGTCTTGGGGTAGATCAAAAGCCCAACAAATTAGTTCAAATTAAAGAGGCCTAATGATAATTAATTTGGTATAGCAAAGACTTCTATTCTAATTGTTATTAGAATAAGGTTTCCTTGCATAGGTGAAAATTAGAGAAGGAAAGTCTCATTAGGACTTTATTTGATGCCTTAATTGGGGATTATAATCCATGTGTCTCTATATGTGAGTGCATGAAGGAGAGAACCTAACTCATCCAAAATAGAGAGAAAATGCGACACTATAGTAAATTCGAAGAATCTGGATAGCCTACGCAGCGGTAATGAAACTTTGATATCTTAGCGTCTCATAGTCCGATTGTCGTGAAATTTGGAGAGAACGTTTACAACTCATTGAATATCAAATCCAGTGGTTATTTCTAAAAGAATTATTATCCAAAAAGTGGTAATTTGGTGAGATACTTTCTTTGTTGTTCTTGAGTAGTGTTCATGAGAGAGTTGTGCTTGGGTATATTGTTAGTATTGCTTTTGAAGAGTTCCGTTTTTATAGACAAAGATTATTTGTATGCCAAGAATGGTTTAGTTCTTGATAATTTTGGTGTGCCTCTAGTGGTATCTAAGGAACAACATTGTACTCATTATTGTTGATTATAGTGGAAGATTAATTGTTGTTGGGTTGTGGACGTAGGCACGTTGTCGAACTACGTTAAATATTGTGTCGTTTATTTCACACATTATTTAGTTTGGTTAATACTCTATTTTATTAATTTCAATTAGGTTTACACAAGAAAGGGGATTCTTTATTCCGTTGCTTTGTTTCTAATATATTGTGTTCGATAAAATGGTCATTGCTTGAACTTTCTCCAACAAGTGGTTTCAGAGTTTCGGTTGTTGCTGCTTTGGGATTCTTATATTGAATGATGGAGGTTAATACAAGTAGAATGGTTACTCTAAATAATTCAAATTATCATATTTGAAAATGAAAGATGGAAGATCTTCTTTATGTGAAGAACTATTATCAACCAGTATTTTTTATCAACCAGTATTTTTCGAAGAAAAAACCTGGTAATAAGACCATCGATTAGTGGAACATACTTCATCGGCAAGTACATAGTTTACATTAGGCAATAGGTGAATGACAATGTGTTGAACCATATTAGTGAAGAAACTCATGCACGTAGTTTGTGGAGTAAGCTTGAACAATTGTATGCTCGAAAGATCGGGAATAATAAGCTGTTTTTGATTATAAAAAAAAAAAAAGATGATGGCTTTGAGGTATGGGAATAGAACTCCTTTGACAGACCATATCAATGCATTCTATGGTATTATTAATCAGTTGGCTGCAATGATTATCAAATTTGAAGATGAGATATAATGATTGTGGCTTCTTGGTACTTTGTCGAATTCTTGGAAAACGTTTAGAACGTCATTGTCTAACTTAGCTCAAGATAGTTTGATCTCAATGGATTTAGCCAAAAGTAGTCTCTTGAATGAAGAGATGAGGAGAAAAACACGTATATACTTTTCACAATCTGATGCTTTGGTTGTTGAGAATAGGGAGATAAGTCAGAGTCGAGATTCGAAGAATAAAGATATGAACAGAGACAAGTCTAACAAGTATGCCAATGTTGAGTGTTATCATTGTGGTAAAAATAGGCACATCAAGAAGTTTTGTCGACATTTAAAGAAAGATAGCAAAAAATGAGAAAGGTAAATAAAAAATGAAAAATAAGGATGTCGATGTTGATCGAGTTTCTACCGTTGCAGATGATTTCTATATCGTCTACGATGATGATGTTACCAATTTAGCTTGTCATAAGACTTCTTGGGTGGTTGACAGTGGTGCTTCATTTCATATTACATCTCAGAAAAAATTCTTCACATCTTATACACTCGGTGACTACGGAGCTGTAAAGATGAAAAATGGTTGCTTGGCAAAAGTTATGGGTATTGGAGATATAAGGTTAGAAACCAACAATGGCACAAGATTGATTCTCAATTATGTAAAGAATGTTCCTAACATGCAATTGAGTTTGATTTCTATCGGTAGACTTGATGATGAGGGGTATTACAGTACTCTTTCGGTAGTGGTAAGTGGAAACTTACAAAATGTGCTATGGTTGTGGCCAGTTGTAGAAAATATTCATCATTGTACTTGTTGAAGGCAAAGTTTTCCAAAGACATTGTTAATGTAGTAGAGAATGAAAGAGCAGTTGACTTTAGTCACAATAGGCCAACCCACAAGAGTGTGAAGAGAAGTAAATTGCTACTAAAAAAAAAACTTGGATCCGAAATGAAAAGTGTAGAGTTGGAAAAATGTTCTTGTTGCTTGATAAAAAAGCAGGAAAAAGTTACCTTAAAGTGTCCCACTATAGACGTATAGTGTGGGAAAGATGTTGATAGACACAAACACCTACCATTCTTAGAAGTTTCAACAACTATTCCTTTAAAGTGGTCTACGATAAACGGACAATCTTCCAAGTGTTACTCTCCCGATAACTATGGATTAGTTATTGACGGAGGCGGGCGGAGGAGGGGTCTGGGGGACTGGACCCCCAATTTTCGAGGTGTAATTTTTTTATTTTTATTTTTATTTTGTAACATTAAAATCTGCCCAAATCCAAAAAAAAAAAAGAATGGCCCAAATAACAAAATACCCAATTCCCAAGTAAGTAACCCAAGACCAAGTACCTAAGTAACCCAACCCAATTACCCAACAAAAGAATGGCCCAATTTGGTTTGTTTACATGTTGTCTTCCTCAACAAGCTTCAGCCTTATGTGCCGTGTTTGCTACTTCATTGAAATTGATTAAACAATCACGATCATGATGACTTACTGGTTCCATACTTCCATTTCACATTTTTTTTTACGCATAAGTCACAATTTGAGACTCACACATGAAGTGACGTACGATTATTATTAACACAATTTGAAAATGTAATTTGGTTGGGAGATCAAATATTTCCAATTTTCCATTGTGAATCTGTGATGAAATATGTAAATGGAATCAATCGGCTTATTTTACATTTTACTTCCATTTCACATATTTTTCTTTCTTTTGTTGATTAATAAATATAATAAATAGAGTTATTATTTATTAGTTATACATTATATTCAAATATTCAATAAGTTGAGACTTTGAGCCCTCATTGAGTCATTGTATTTTCATGTTTAACAGGATATTATTGGTTGGCTGGCTGAGTAAAATCTGAATAGCAAATCAACATTTTAGGCTCCGCCACTGCTGCTGGAGACTTCCATAGCAGAAGCAGATCATTCACCTTGGCTTCCAGTTTAAGTTATTGAACGGTCTTATCCTAAGGTAAGCAATGGCTATCCCTTACTCATTTAATGAAGTATTGGAAATGATTGTGGCCTTGTCGGCCTTGTATGATTGTATATTTGGGTGGCCTTGTCGGCCTTGTATCAATTGTATGCATGTGGCCTTGCCGGCCTTGTATGATTGTGTATTTGGGTGGCCTTTGCTTTTTTTTTTTGTATGTTGTTCTTTGAATTAAATGTTTAATGAAGAATGGAGAAGTACTTCAAAAGATTGTGTAAATCTCATCCTTCTTGAGTCGACAAACTATTGATGAAACAAATGTCCGAAATGATGATGAGAATGTTAGAGAAGAAATTGATATGGGATCGGAGGATAATGATGATGAAATGAATGATATTGACATTTTGAATGAGCGGTGATGAAATTGAAGAGATTGATGTCGGGGATGATTTTGATGAAATGAATGATATTAATCTTTGGACAAGATAGAGGTGAAATTAATGTTGAACAATTACATTCGGACCACGGATTAAGAAAACCAATCAATAAATATGATGTTAATGTTCGAGATATAATTTGAAGAGAGTATGTGCAAAGGGTCCTTGTCACCTCATGATCATGAGTTTGTGTCAACAAAAAAAAGAAACAAGGAAAGACGATTTAGTACTAAGTGGTATGATGAGTATCCGGGTTGGTTAGAATATAGTATAGGAAAAAATGCCGTATTTTGCTTGTATTGCTATCTTTTTGGTTTAAGTCGTGATTCATTTGTTGTCGGTGGATTTTCAAATTGGAAGAAGAAACATAGTCTCAGAAAACATATTGGAAAATGCCATAGTGCACACAATCTAGCTCGGGTTAAGTTTGAATCATTCAACAACCAAGAAAAAAGTATTGAGGCTAGTCTTTTCAAGTAATCGAACAAACACGGAGTGAGTATCGAATCGTCTAAGCGCATCAATCAATTGTGTTCGATATCTCATACGACAAAAGCTTGCTTTTGCTTTTCGTGGAAGTGATGAGTCCGAAGATTCAACTAATCAAGGAAATTTTCTTGAACTATTAAAATGGTTGTGTGACCATAATCCACGAGATTAAAAGGTTGTGTGTTTGAAGAATGCTCACGGAAATTTGAAATTGACTTCACCGGATATTCAAAAGATATAGTAAGTGCCATTGCTTTTGAAGCGACTAGGGTTATTATCGGTGAGATTGGTGATGGGTTGTTTTCTATTCTAGTTGATGAATCTCGTGATATTTCAACTAAGGAGCAAATGTCAATTGTTTTGCGATATGTGAAGGATGGGTATGTAATGGAACGTTTTGTTGGTATCCAACATGTTTCAAGTACTACGGCTCTCTCACTTAAGATTGCTATTGACGACTTGTTTTCTAGATATAGCTTAAGTTTGTCTAATTTGAGAGGCAAGGTTATGATGGAGCTAGTAATATGCAGGGTGAGTACAATGGTCTCAAAACACTTATCTTAAAAGATAACCCGAGTGCCTACTACATTCATTGCTTTACTCATCAACTTGACTAGCTCTTCTAGTTGTGACAAAAAAGCATGCGGATATCCAATCTTTTATTATTTGGGCGACGGTGTGGTGAATGTTGTTGGAGGATCGGCAAAGCGGTGTGATCTTATTCGTGAGAAACAAAGACTCAAAATTCTTGCGGCGCTTCAATGTTGGTGAAATATCAAGTGGACGAGGCCTTAATCAAGAAAGCGCTATCAAGCGTTACGCGCGATACGTTGGGGATCTCACTATGGTTGTTTATGTAATTTGATGCTCATGTTTTCAACTACAATTGAAGTGATTGATACAATTGCTAATGATAGTACAAATTGTGGAAAAAAAGGTGAAAGCGCGTGTTTTGTTGGCAACAATTCTTACATTTGAGTTCAGTATTTGGTCTACATCTCATGAAGAAGGTGTTAGGAATTTCAAATGAATTGTCAAAGTCATTGCAAAGGAAAGATCGAGGATATTGCCAACGCCATGAAATTGGTAAAAATATGTAAACAACGGCTCCAAGAGTTCGGGGATAATGAATGGGATTCTTTTTGGTAATGGTTGATATCTTACGTGGAGAGCACAACATTAGTGTCCCTAACATGAACGATATGTATACACCTACGGGTCGTTCACGTATATCAACGTGACAAATTTACATCACTTAGTATGGATTTATTTTATCGATGTCGATATGCAACTACAAGAGTTGAATGATCGGTTTTCGAGATGTGAACGAGTGAGTTACTTCTTTGTATAGCATGTTTGTGTCCGAGATAATTCATTTGTTGTTTTTAACAAGAGCAAAGTAATTCAAATGTGTAAGTTTTATCAGAAAGATTTTCAAGGATTAGATATTTTGCAACTTGATGATCAAATTGACACATATATCATTGACATGCGCTCCGATGAAAATTTTGGAGGATTACAAGGTCTTGGTGAACTTGTACGAAAGTTGGTTGAGACAAAAAAGTATGAAATATATTCGTTAGTATACAAGCTTTTGACATTGACATTAATTCTTCCAGTTGCAACTGCTACGGTAAAGAGGGTATTTTCTACAATGAATTATGTCAAGAATCGATTACGCAATCGAATGGGTGATAAATGGTTGAATGATAGCTTGATTGTGTATATTGAGAAGGATGTATTTGACAAGATTGATGATGATATAATTATACAACGTTATCAGAGTATGAGAACTCGTAAAGAACGCTTATAATGAATTATCAAAAAAAAAAATTCACTATTATGTTGTTTCAAATTTTTTTTTTATGTAATTTTGGGACCCCCCAAGTTCAATTTGCTGGCTCCGCCACTGAACGGAGGAGAGTCAAAGATTTCTAGAGAAGTTACAGAAGATGAACACAAATAAAAATCGATTAGTGTATTATCAAGAGGGAGAATCTTGATGATTGCCGTCCCATCACATGGATGACGAGTCCTTCCACGACATGAGGCGGGGGGAGAGATTGTTGGGTATCCGCCCCATGTCTTGGGGTAGATCAAAAGCCCAACAAATTAGTCCGAATTAAAGAGGCTTAATGATAATTAATTTGGTGTAGCAAAGACTTCTATTCTAATTGTGATTGGAATAAGGTTTCCTTGCATGGGTAGAAATTGGAAAAAGAAAGTCCCATTAGGACTTTATTTGATGCCTTAATTAACATTATAAATTAAGGCATTAGGGATTATAATTCGTGTGTCTCTATATGTGAGTGCATGAAGGAGAGAACCCAACTCACCCAAAATAGAGAGAAAATTTAAGAGCAACACTATAGCAAATTCGTAAAATCTGGATAGCCTGCACGGATTGTCGTGAAATTTGGACAACAAGTTTACAACTCATTGAAGATCAAATCCAATGGTTATTTCGGATGGAATTATTATCCGAAGAGTGACAATTTGGTGAGATACTTTATTTGTTGTTTTTGAGTAGTGTTTTTGAAAGAGTTGTGCTTGAGTATATTGTTAGTATTGCTTTTGAGGAGTTCCGTCTTTGATAGACAAAGATTATTTGTATGCCAAGAATAGTTTAATTTTGATGATTTTGGTGTGCCTCTAGTGGTATCTAGGAAACAACATTGTACCAATTATTGTTCATTATAGTGGAAGATTATTTGTTGTTGGGTTGTGGACGTAGGCACGTTGTCGAACTACGTTAAATATTTTGTCGTTTATTTCGCACATTATTTAGTTTGGTTATTACTCTATTTTATTAATTCCGATTAGGTTTACATAAGAAAATGTAAAAATTTATTCTGCTGCTTTGTTTCTAAAATATCGTGTTCGATATATTAGTTATTGTTTGAATTTCTCCCAACACTTTCATCAATGATTTTATCTCACGGCTTGGCTCTCGTTTTCCGCTCAACTTCCTTGGTCCTATTTCCTTCTTTTTAGGTGTGGAAGTCCTCCCTTCTTCCACTGGACTTCTCCTCTCTTAGCGCCAGTATATTCAGGATTTACTACATCTCACCAAATATGCATGGTTCCCAGCTAGTTCAGACACCTATGTCTCTATCTACCTTAACGATAGGATCCTTTATTGAAGCCACTAAATTCTGACAAGTTGTTGGTATCCTCTAGTATCTATTACTTAGTTGCCCTGACATAGCTTTCACTATTAATAAATTGTCTCAATTTATGCATCGTCCAACCTGGCACTGGGCAATATCAGTTAAACGCTTGCTGCATATCTCTATGGCACTTCTCATCATGGCCTCTTCCTCTTTGTGGTTCTCCTCTCACTCTCCATGCCTTTTCTGACTCTAACAGGGCAGGGAATGCAGATGATGGCACGTCCACTACTGCTCATGTGATGTTCCTTAATCGCACAATCCCATTGCTTGGAGCTCTCGCAAGCACTGAAGCTGAGTATCGAGTTGTTGCCAGCACTGCCTCTAAAGTCTTTGGGTCAAATCTCTTCTAGGTGAACAATCAGCGTCTCATTTCCATCACATCCAATCATCTAGTGCAACAACGTGGGAACTACTTATCTCTGCTCGAACCTGATGTTTCACTCTCGAATGAAAGCATATTTAAATTTATTTCCACTTCATTCGTGAACATGTACAGAATAGTGAGCTCTGCATCTCTCATATCTCCACCATGGATCAACTAGTTGATGGCCTAAACAAACCACTCTCCACAACTTCAACTACTTCGGTCCAAGATTGGTGTGCTCACGGAAAGTCACGGTACCACCATGTTGGAGAGGCATGTTAGATATAAAACATAATTCTATTCACTTGTATTAAGATATGTAGAGTTTACTATTCTTTATCATTAATTCTAAAGTGTAGTTATTGTACTTTAGTTCATCAAGGTCCCTATAATGTAATCTGCATATCTTGACAGATAGTGATGGATGAAATTGAGTTGCCATTATTCCACAACAACATTAATTATAACAAACACGCATTGGAATCAAACTTAATTAATTGTTATACAATGATGGGATTAAAGATCTAGTTTAAATTTTGAGTACAATATTGGACAAAAAGTCCCCATGAAATCCATAAGGCACTCTCTCTGGTAATGCAATTTTTGCTACTGCTTCTCTTGACAACTGCTTAGCATCTACTATATAGACCTGCAAAATATTGCATTAATTAGGGGAAAAAAATTGATTCTATTAGACAAAAAATTAATCCAAATATTACACGACCAAATTATTTAGAATACAATAATAAAATAGTATTAATGATATTTTTGTCTTGGAGATTATATTTAAATAAATAAATGTATTTTTCTCTCGACAAAGGATGAGATATCAGAACATGATGACATAGTACGAACAGTGGCGGAGCTAGGGGGTGCAGGGGAGACGTGGACCCCCAACTTTTTGGGTTTCTCTTTTTTTTTTTTTTTTTGTAGTTTTTAAATTTTTTAATATATAATTTAATTTTTACTTAATATCAATTTAATGGATGACAATTGGATCAATTAGAACTTGTTTGGTATAGTTTATAAATTAGTTTATTTGATAAAGAATAATAAAAAAATTTAGGCTACCAAGGCAAATTTTTTGTCAAATAAACTATTTTTTATCAAATCAGTCATTTTGGTCAAATAAACTAGTTAATAAATTAGACTAAACTGGCTCTTAATGTAAAGCAATTGGACCTATTGACCTAATAAAATTAATAATATAAATTTACAAATGATTGACTCATTACTCAAATGATAATACAAAATTAATAAAAGCAATTTGCTTGTTAATAAATATCGTGTTCAAATAATAATTGTATATAACAATATTAAAAGGATTTAAATTTGTGTCCATCGACTACGTAGCTTAATTTTAGATAAAATAGATATAAATTCTATTTTTGTGTAATGACTTCTTGTAAGTTTTTTAAAACTATAACTTATAAAAAGATATTAGATTCTCATAAGAATGAGAATTCGAGAATTGTGATTTGAAAAAAAAAAATCGAGGGGACGTTGCCCCCGAACCCCCACAAGATGGTTTCCCCATCCCCCCGCCCACTCCTATTTGGGACCCCCAACTTCAAAAGTCTGGCTCCACCACTGAGTACAAATAAGTGAAATGACAGAATCCATAAAAATTATATAATAAGTTCTGAAAGAAATTCCACAGGGGGCCCTTTGAGAATTTAGAAATCCAACGCTTTGATAGAATTAAAGATACTAAATGAAATGTTTTAAATATCAATTTATTAGTAAAAAACATTCTCCAACTTTTGAATTGTTCAAATAAGAATTTTATGTAAAAGTTGAACCACCAAAAGGAGAATTGGGAATTTTTCTGATAGGAGATCAAAGTGTTTTTCTAAGTCAAGTCTCATTGTCACTATTTATTAAAATTATGTACGTGTAAGGATTCTGATTAAAAAAATAAATTTGCCCTTCGTGTGAACATGTGTGTTCCATGTTAAACTTAAGTTACATCTCTAAGAACTTTTTTGAGTATTTAGATCATATCCAATACTAACGTGGATTGTTTTAAAAAATTTGTCACATAGGTAAAATAGATAGTATTTAAAAAAATCTTTTCAAATATTATATAACAATGACTCTATCAAGTTGATATGGCTAAATTTTTTTTACTCTAAAGCGATATCTAGATTCAAATATTTTGTTAAACATGTTGACTCAACAATTTATTTCTTCTCTCTCTTTCTCTCTCTTTCTGTTTTTAGAGCATTGGATTTTTTCTATCTTCCTCTCCATTTTATTTGTTATTATTTTAGGATATATAAAAGACACGTAGGCAGTAGTATTGGATTGTATATAGAATTCATTGAAGACCAGTTTTAGGCTTGACTGTGTATTTAATACACATTAATGTCACGTAGACTACAAATCTTTCAACATACTTGCCTCATAAACTGCAATGCATAAAATGCATGTGCTCTTAAATAAGGTATCATACTATGCAAATGTATGTTTGTGTGTGCTTATAAATACTTATAAGTCGGTCAAACATCAATTTTATTCACACATTTAGTAAGATCCACAATTTTTATTTACTTTTTATCCATACATTTCGTAAAATCCATTACTTATAATCTACAAAATCTTTACCAAAATTATGAGTGAAGTTCATTGTCCTCATTTATAAAAACTATGCACGTGTCAAAACTTTGATAAAAATAAATAAATTTCGTCTGCACATGAGAAAATACGTTGAAGGCTAAACTTAAATTAATAAATATATTATCTCGATAATAATTTAAGTTTTTAAACGAAAAGTTACCTCAGACATATTAATATCTTCATTGTGTAGAAGAGTAATGATCCAGCCATCATCTTCTTCAACTGCCCCATTCTTAGGAACAAAGGTAGTCCCCGTGCAAAACGTGTTAGTTGGGAACATATGATATTCAACCTTTAACAACTCCTCGGATGTTTCCTCGTCCTGGAATTTGTCAAATTAATTGAAACATAGTAACAATTTGTCCAATGCATGCTCGAGAAAAAAAATATATATGGTAAAGGGGTCATTTTACCAAGGAAAATTCGAGTTTTCTCTCTTCAAAATAAAGTTTAGCCAGCCCTCCATACTTTGCCATGCCTGTTCACAAATTTAGTGAGCAAATAATAATTGAAAATCATAAAAGATTATATTTTTTTTACATATAATAATAACTTGTTTAGTAAAGTAGACTATTATATCATATTCGACAATAAATTAAAAGCATTTGTTTAGTAAGATAGTAAGAGCATGTTTGGCACGTTTGAAATAAATAATTTTTCTAATGAAAAAAATAAAATTAACTTAATTTGAAACTACGATAAGTGTTAATTTCACAATTACTTTTTTATGCACATGAAAAAAAAAAAAAAAAAAAAAAAAAGGTAACATGGTCAAAACACTTTTGGAAATTAAAAAAAAAAAAAAATTACTTAAAGATAACTTTTATATATGTAAGGAAAAAAAAGAAGAAGCTAACATGTTGTATAGTCATGTATTGTTAGATCATGTCTAAGACTGTTTAAAAAAGGTTACCTGCAGCGGAGCTTGCAGTTGAATCAACAACTTGTGTGTATGCGTATTTGTTTTTGAGACCTACAAAATTTCCATTAATAAAAGGAAAATCCATAGAGAATTGAGTTCCAGTGAGATTTCCGTGCTTCAGCTCTCGAGTTTTCATATTGAGTCTCCACTCGTAAGCACGAGTAAAAAGCAGTCCATCTTGTGGGTTTTCACCATTTTTTTCCAAGGAATTTATGTGCTTTAATCCTCTAGAAAACCACTCAAATTTGTTCAACCCTAATTCAGGTCCTGGTATGATTGATTCCTGAGCTCTATATGCCATCACCACAACCTTGTAGTTCACCAAGAGCTAAAATTAGGCATTTTCAATACAATTTAGGAGTCATTATTGGATAACAACTTCAATCTTCTAAAAATTTGATCTATCACATAAGCAAATTGAGGGGTAGATCAAGATGGGAGCTAAAACAGTTTTTGAGCCGAACTAATGTATGAAAAAGATAAAATTTTCATATAATTTTTTTGGGGCCAATGAAATATCCAGCACAAGGAGCCCCTGTATCTGCCCTTGGAAGGATTGATTTATTTATTTTTTTTTATATGTATATTTTAGTGTTTGTCATCATGTGCAAACTAGATTAAATTTCTCTTCAAAAATAAATACGTGGAAATTTTATATAAGTGGATGTCGAGGGAATTTGAAATTAGGACATTTTTGTGCTTTAATGAAATATGAAAGGATTATATACCTCTTCTAAAGCTTAAACTAACATAAAAATCAAGCATTTATTTATTGAATCACCAACTTTTTAAAAGTTAAAAACCAGCGATCTAAAAAATCATTTCAGAGCGGCGCCTAGGTTCTACTTAAGCTTGAGGCATGGCTTTCACGCTTCACTCTCTCATCTGCTGAGCTTCGCTTAAACCCGAAAAGCTTGAAGTTCGGCATTCATATCAAGTCGCACTTTACGATTTTAGAACACTGGTTTAAACTTACGATAAAGAAATTGTTTAATTATATTAATGTCTTCAACGTTCCAAAAACAGTTAACCCTTATCTTTGAGGGTAGTATAACAATTAAATTACCTCGTCGCCATCCTCAAAACAATTGATTTATGAAATGCACAACTTGCTTCCACCGGAAACCATCGGATGGATTCAGCATTGCCATAACGAGGCATTACTCCGATTCTTGCATATTCTTCCTTCTCGTACTTTATTAACCTACAAATTTGTTTTAATTTTAGAAATAATTATTTAAAAAATAGTATTTATATGACTAGTGACTTGTATATAGAATTGAAGCGTGATAAAAGTGACATTTATAATACACTTACGCGCCTCCTCTAATAACTCTCTTTAGGTCTCCAATAAGTGGAAAATCTAAGACCACATTGTACCTGAAAAAGACAATACATTATCATTTGATGTCTATACAAATAAATTGTCCATGTATGTGTTATCCTTTGGCATGACATGACCTATTGATACGACGGTCAAAATATATATAGTTGCACCATGTCGGGCTTCTATAATTCTATTTGAATTTTTTTCGACTGACACACAACACGGCACACATCAGGCTAAATTGGTCCTTCACGTGTTGTGCGACCCAGCTACGTACGCCCATCTAAACTATTTAGGTACCTTAGAGTCTCGTAATTATTAATGCATACATGAAATTAGTAACCCTACCTTTCAGTAACCCCTATTTCATGGACAATGGTACTCCTGTTGAATTTGAGGTCCACTTTGTGAAGTAATTTCGTTCCATCAGCTGCAATAATTAATGAATTTATTCATACAAGTAACAACAATCTCTGCAATACTGCATAGGATATTTTGGTAGGTTCGACTGGTCAGACATACAAACATTTACATGTTTCTTGTAATTAATGACGTCCAATCGAGCATAATAAAGACATGTTCCAGAAAGAATTACGTACCCGAGATGACACCTAGTACAAAATAAGGTTTTTGTACGTCAAATCCAATAGTAACAAGCTCACCAGTTCCTGGAGCTCTCTGTGTCCCTCGAGTATTAACATTTAAAAGTAGAATCATATTAGCTCTTATTTAATGTTCGAAACTAGTACAAAATAAGAGTGTTGATCCCATTCAAAGATATGGATGGTATTCAAAGATATGGATGGTATTTTAATAAATAAAAAATCAATAATATTGTTATTTAAAAATGTAAAATTAAAATGATATCAAACCGCAATGATACATGTTTAAGATTTTATCAAACCAGTATAAACAGTTTAGTTTGAAAATAGGTCAAAAATTATCACTCTCAAACATCATCAAAAAGACATTTGGCACAAAAATTGCATGATTATGTTTTGATTATCAATGAAAGTACAATTTATCTATACACCATTTATAGTTTTTTTTTTTTTTTTTTTTTTTAATTTTTGGTTGAAATTAGGAATTTCATTTACCAAAATAATAACCCAAATATATTTTGAAAGTTATTGATTGATTGAAAATATAGAAATTATTTGGTATGTATGGAGTCTTGAATAAACAATATTTTAATTTTCGGCATGTTTGGTGGATTGAGTTCCATGGTAAATTTCATCACGCCCTTCTTTTAATAAGGTCGTCCAACTCTGTTTAACCCAAATATGTATCCATATTTTGGGATAAGTAGTGAATTAATTATATTTAGTATATGACAAACCTTTGGGTGGCTGGTGAATGGGCGAGTCCAAGCTCCATTGAGATCCCAATTCCCTAATGTTTGTAGAGTAAGAATGTCAATCTCTTGAGGTACATAATTCTCAGCAATAGAGTACAATTTCCCCGAATGTTCAAAAACATTGGTATTGCTCATGTGCTTGTTTGGTATGCCAAATCTTAACTGCATAATATGTCCAATATTAAAACAATAATTATTGTAATTAAGATTAATTAACAAAATACATTCTAGTTATAATACATATAATTTATCAAATTGTGTAAAATTAATTATATTTCACAAAATGTTTATATATATTTATTAATTATTGTATTCTAATTTCCTACAAAGCGCCATTCAAAAGAATAATTAGGGAAAGATAATTAAACGACCTAATAAATTAGCCCCTCCTACTAGTTGGCAGGTAACATGTATCGAACGACATTGTTAACGTACCATATTTAGAACGAAACTTGACAAAACGGCCAGCGGATCCCCTTCGACGGCCGGAAGAAATGCTGGTTTTTCCTTTCTTTTCTAATAGAAATGTATATGTTCCAACATATTTGTTGTTGTAAATGACATTCCAATTGCTTCCACCACTCGATTTACTCAAGCATAGAGCATGTAACATTCCTTCTCCTTCTATCCATATTTCACTTGTTCTTCAAACAAAGATACTGCAGATAGTAGTCCTCCGAAAAGAGGGTTTGACCCTGTCATAAATATTATTATAATTTTTAATTATTGAATTTCGAGTAATTTTTTAACTTCAAAAAATCTGACAAAAAAAAAAAAAATCATTAATATTGTTTACGGGATGTGATTGAAAAACTATTAATCGAGCTTTTCTTCTTTTTCATATTTGCATTTTTGTAGCATTACAAAGGGCGAGCGCCCAAAGCAACCGTAAGAACAAACAGAGAGCAAAGCGGGTCTCCAGGCGATCGTCTGGGATTTGCTCAGGCGATCGCCCTGTGCTATTCCCAGGCTGCAGGATTTTTTTCCTTTTCTCGAATTTTACTCCAATTAGGTAACTTTTGAGCCCACGCTTTTTAGGTCTTTTGGCATCTCTTGGGACTATTAGGTAAGTATATATATGAGTTATTAACTCATATCAAGGTTGTTCGGTTTTGTTGAGTTTTGGGAGAAGAGAACATTACAAGACACACAACGCGGAAGATCAAGATTCATCTATCCAAGAACGAAGATCAAGATCAAGATCAAGATTTCTTCTCACTCAAGATTTCTTCGTTAGGGTTATGAATTTCATTGTTTCTCTCCTCCTTTTCTCTTATTATTAGTATGTTAGGCTAGTTTATTTTGTGCTAGGATTACGATGAAGTTTGTAATCTAAATTCTTCCATCTTGAGACTTGATTTTTAAAATTTATTTCATGATAGTTTTGAATAATTAATTTTGATTTATATGAATCTACAATTACTTGATCAATAATTGTATGATTGTTGTGGTGTGTTTCTTTGTCGAAAGATCGAAAGCATGCTAGATTTTATTTTAATTATCTTAAAAGTCGATAGGTGATAAATATACCGCTACGCTTTAAAGTGATCTTTAATTATCCATAGAAATTTAATGCTTTCATTTGTATTCGCATTCATTATAGAAATATAGTCGAGTCATGCATATGAATAGGTTTAGCATTATTCGAAAAGAAACTGTTGAACAATCTAGGGATATTGATCTTCATAATCGATGTAATTTGTCAAGACCAAGAATCAAGAATAGAGGAATCGCGATTATAAGCGGATTCGGGATCCTAGTACTCTTCTTTCTCAATTTTAAAGTAATCTTTATTGACCTAATTTTTAGTTATTTGACTTATAATTAGTTTATTGTTTTAGTTCAAATTCTTATTAGTTCTTAAACAACAAAATCATTCAAAGTTCAATAGATTCGGTTAAGGTTATTGTAATTGAACTGAACTATCTAAATCTTCATGGGATCGATACTTGGACTCAACATCCATTTTACTACTTGAGCGATCTGTGACTTATGCGGAATTATTAGAGATATAAAATGTTGACAAGTTTTTAGGCGCCGTTGTTGGGTGATTTAGTTTTAGTTCTTTTCAATTATTTTGACACTAATTCGAACTTATTTAATTGCTTTAATTGTTTTTATTATTATTATTATTATTTTAGTTATTTCCATTATTACTTTCTCCGCTTTCTTTTCGGGCCATTGCATGCGAAGTGTGAGACACGGGTCTCTAATTCCAATTGATCAGAGATTGAACGCACTTTTCATCGTGGAAAGAGAGAGAGACAAGGAAGACACACCAAAAGACAAAAACGACAAAAGGCGAAATGAACAACAATGAAATTGCTGGAAGCGAGACAGGAGATTGATGAAGACAATATCTTCGGTTGGAGACTTTGACTCCATGATTATCGAGAATCAATCTAGCATTGTCTACCCACTTTTGGGTACCGAACTTTTCGGTTGAAGACTAATGTCATTCATCTATTCCGAATGGTCATCAATTCTATGGCAAAGAGTGAAGAGAATCCACATACACATGTTTCTAGATTCTTGGAAATGTGTCAACACTTCAAATATCAAGGAATCTCGTATCGACGCCATCCAATTCGTTTGTTCCCACATACTCTTAGGGACAAAGCTCTTGAGTGGTATTGGACTCACTACCAATTGATAGCATAACCACCGGAATGATTTAGCCCAAAATTTTGCAGACTAAATTCTTCCCGCCATCAAAGGTTTCGTGAAGCATGACATTTCAATATTTCAACAAATCGAAGTAACCCCTTTGATGATGGGCGTGAGCGATTCAAAAACATGCTAAGGAAGTGTCCTCATCATGGCATTGGCAAGGGCCAACAAATTCAAGACTTTTATGCAGGATCGCTCCCTTCATGTAAAAGTATGATCGACTCTTCCTCTAACGGCTCCTTATCTACCAAAAGCAGTTGTTGAAGCTCCAGAGTTGTTTGAAAGAGTAGCTACCACCACCTGCTATGTGGGCATCGAGCAGAGTCATACACAAGAAACTGTAGGGTACATGAAATAGACTTTGCCCCTAAGATTATCTCGCAAAAATAGACGCTTTGGCACACAAAGTGGAGAACATGTCACAATCAGCATTTGTGATGCAAACGAAGAAATCAACATGTGAAGAGTGTGGGGCAAATCACAGCACATCAGAATGTCCTATTCTCTCACAGCAACCAGAGCAAGTCGAGTATGTTCAAGGTGGTCAATACCCACAAAATAATCCATTCTCCAATTCATTTAATCCAGGATGGCGTAATCATCCAAATTTTTCCTGGAGGGATAATCAGAATAACAACAGACCACAATATTCTCGGTTTGATTTGACGAAAAGAGAGTTTTATTAGAAGATGCACTCGGTAAATTCATCGAGAGGACTGAGAAATTCATAGAAAAAACAGATCGGTTCATGAGATGGTAAATCAACTTGCAAAATCAAGCGCGCTTCAACTAAAAATTTAGAAACACGAGATGGGTCGGATGGCGGTTGTTATATCAAGTAGACCACAGGTACCTTGCCAAGTAACACCGAGGTCAATCCTAGAAAGCAAGTACATGCAATAACTACCGAAGTGGGGTTCGATTACGAGAAATCCGTATAAAAGACCGATTTGCGAGATAAAGAACGGTACCTTCCATCGATGAGGAGCAAGTGGAAGCAGGATCGAGCAAGCAGAGATATTGGAAAAGTTCGGTTACACCACGTGCTAAGGCGGTAGGTTCCTATCAAACCATATGAACCTCCCATTCCTTATCCACAAAGGTTAAATCCAAAGAAGAAGAAGCAGGATCGACAAATGCGTAATTTCTAGATCATCTAAGGAAGCTTCATATCAACATACCATTTGTGGAGGCCTCTAACTCAAATGCCCAACTATGCCAAGTATATGAGACGGTGCTTTCAAATAAGAAAAATTGGCGAGAAGGGATATAGTACAACTTATCTGGGAAGTAAATGCTATAATGGAGAGGCAACTACAGTATTAAAAGACATGATCCAGCTGACTTCACAATTTCAATTACCATCGGTAACCTCGTGATTGACAAGGCATTATGTGATCTTGGTGCAAGTATCAATTTAATGCCCCTCTCTATTTTCGAGCGATTAGGAATTGGTGAAGTTAAACTCGCAAAATTTAATCTTCAGGTTGGGAGACCGATCCGTTAAAAACCGTTTGGAATAGTGGAAGATGTGGTAATGAGAGTGGGAAAGTTATTATTTCCCATTGATTTTGTTGTTCTTGATATGCCGAAGATGTGAAATCCCTATCATCTTGGGACGCCCCTTCTTAGCTACTTCAGATGCCCTCATTGATGTTTTGGGGGATATTGACATTGAGAGTTCAAGCATGAATGGGAAGTATTTCATATGTTGGGTAAAGATTCAACACCTCCACCACCTCTTTCTTATTGGACAGGTTATCAAGTGGAGACTTTAAAGAAATTCAAGAACAACTTCTTTAAAAAGTTTTGGGATACAAAGCCACCAGAAAAGATGAAAGACAAAGGTAAACAGCATTCGGATGCAAGAAGTCGCCATTGGTGAACATAAGGTTGAAGTCAAGTATTCATCCACAAGTACATGTTGGAGTCATAAATGGAAGATGAAGAACAATCGGACATTAAGTCAAGCTAATGACGTAAATAAGCGCTTAATGGGAGGCAACCCATTTTCTAACCCTTTATTTACTTGCTTTATGTTATAGTAGTTTTAATCGGTTTAATTAATTTATTAGTTTTTTTATTTATTATTTAATGCCCTTAAAAAGCTTCACTATGTCAATCGTGGGATGTCCCACTTTGCAAGAGTCATAGCTCCATATCTCGATTCCACTTCAAGCTGGACCTTCACTTGACGGATCCATCTTCTTCATATCTATCTCCGGGAGTAACTCGACCTTTCCCTCCTCTATTTGTTTTATTTTGCTATTACATCGGGGACAATGTAATGTTTTAGTAAAGGGTGGGTTAAGTATCGAACACTTCATTATTTTGAATTTGTTTATTCTTCAGTCCATATAATTGCCATTTTTTTTTTAAATTTCGTTTTTAAAAAAAAAAAAAAATTATTTTTCGTCTTTCAAAAAAAAAAAAAAAAAAATTTCTTTCATAGTTATTGTTGAATATCTTGTCGCCAATGATGAAAATTGTTTGAAGTTAAGTACATTTTAGTTAGAGTATTAGACAACACTTTAATTCAGTACTTTTATCTAACACTTATCCATGTTAGACTAGATTCGAAGCTAACGAGTAACCTGCTGACTTATCACTTATTGGAAACATGATTTGAGTGTATGTGTTGATATTATTGACTTAGATCATTGTGAAAAATTCCGTTCCTAAATTTTTAGATTAGTAACCAAACCGTTTTGAGAACAGGTTTGGGGAATTAAAGTACTACTACTGGTTTTGAGAATTTTGATGGTTTTGACCTCTCGAGTCTCATCTTTGGTTGAATAGGTTATAGTAAAGGAATCTAAACCGAGCACTACTTCTTCTTTGAATAAATAAAATAAAATATCGACTCGAGCAATTGCCTATTAGGGTATTTTAAAACTGGTGCCCTAAAAGTCATCGACTTGGGGAGTCATAACGACCCAAAGCTCATTACATGAGTCCAAAAAAAAAATTTACATCTTTACTTCTCTTATAGCACGTGGGACTCGAGCAATTAAGTCTGTTAGGGTATTTCAAAACACTGGTGCCCTATGGTCATCCGACTTGGGAGTCATCTACCAAAGCTACTGAGGTCAGCATAGAAAGCTAGTATGAGAGAAGTATTGCACAAGATGTAAGATCATTTATATGAGTAAAATAAATAAAAAGTGCTAAAGATGCTCAGTAAGGATTGCTAGATTAAAACCTAGAGATCAAGATGAGAATTTAGAAATCATTCACCACCCTAGTTCGAGAATACAAGTTCTAATTTTACCACTTTATTTGAAAAAAGCTTTGTGTTGATCAATAGGAACCAAATGTGCTAGAACACCTCGGGATTGAGAGAAAACATAAGATGTGTGTAATTTCTGAGAGGTGTAAGGAATAAATGACTACAAAGGGGTTCGGGATTGTAAAAGTATCAACAACGTAATATGAGTCGTGGTCTAATACATGAGTAAGTTCAATTTTTGGCTAATCACACACTACCAAAGGTCGAGCATTGGATAAGTGAAAATTCTTTGTGTTGTCCGATCTCTTTCTAAACGTGTTGCTTAATTTTCCAACTTGAGGCATATGGTAAGAAATTTACATAACTTTTTAATTCTTTTAGCTTAGTTTAAAGTTCTAGTTTATTTTTATTTTTGTTCGATTTAACAAAGGTTTAGTTGGGGTGTTTGATAAGTGCATTTTGTGCACTTATTATGACCTTTAAACTAAGCTTTTATTCCGTCATTTTATTGAATTGTTACTTAATTTTGTGTTTTAATCTCTATATTTGCTTTTGGACTGTTAAATAGCAATTGGAGAAGAATGGATGAAAAGAGCAATAAATTGGAAGATATTTGAAAGAATGAGGATCAATTACACTCAATCGAAGTTGAAGGACCAAATTGGAGATTATATAAAGTTGAAGGACCATTGGACATTGTTGAAAGTTGAAGGACCAGATTGGACATTGTTGAAAGTTGAATTGGACATTGTTGAAAGTTGAAGGACCAGATTAGACATTGTTGAAAGTTGAAGGACCAAAGAAGACATAATTCATAATTGAAGTTGAGGACAAAAGCGCGAGCGCAACATGTCTGGTCGGGCGATCGCCAGATTAATCTTTGAAGCGGCCGACCAACAACCGTGAAGACAAGCAAAGAGAGCAAAAGCGGGTCTCACAGGCGATCGCACAGGATTTGCACAGGCGATCGCCTGTGCTATTTTTTAGGTCTGCGGGATTTTGTTTCCTTTTCCGAATTTTACTCCAATTAGGTAACTTTTGAGCCCGCGCTTTTTAGGTCTTTTGGCATCTCTTGGGACTATTAGGTAAGTATATATGAAGTTATTAACTTCATATCAAGGTTGTTCGGTTTTGTTGAGTTTTTGGGAGAAGAGAACATTACAAGACACACAACGCTGGAAGATCAAGATTCATCTATCCAAGAACGAAGATCAAGATCAAGATCAAGATTTCTTCTCACTCAAGATTTCTTCGTTAGGGTTATGAATTTCATTGTTTCTTCTCCTCCTTTTCTCTTATTATTAGTATGTTAGGCTAGTTTATTTTGTGCTAGGATTACGATGAAGTTTGTAATCTAAATTCTTCCATCTTGAGACTTGATTTTTGGCAATTTATTTCATGATAGTTTTGAATAATTAATTTTGATTTATATGAATCTACAATTACTTGATCAATAATTGTATGATTGTTGTGGTGTGTTTTCTTGTCGAAAGATCGAAAGCATGCTAGACGCTATTTTAATTATCTTAAAGTCCGATGGGGATAGAAATATACCGCTATGCTTTAGGTGATCTTTAATTATCCATAGAAATTTAATGCTTTCATTTGTATTCGTGATTCGCTATAGAAATATAGTCGAGTCATGCATATGAATAGGTTTAGCATTATTCGAAAGAAACCGTTGAACAATCTAGGGATATTGATCTTACATAATCGATGTAATTTGTCACACCAAGAATCAAGATAGAGGAATTAACGATTATAAACGGATTCGGGATCCTAGTACTCTTCTTTCTCAATTTTAAAGTAATCTTTATTGACCTAATTTTTAGTTATTTGACTTATAATTAGTTTATTGTTTTTAGTTCAAATTCTTATTAGTTCTTAAACAACAAAATCATTCAAAGTTCAATAGATTAGGTTAAGGTTATTGTAATTGGTGGCGAACTATCTAAATCTTCATGGGATCGATATTTATAATACACTTCACGCGCCTCCTCTAATAACTCTCTTTAGGTCTCCAATAAGTGGAAAATCTAAGACCACATTGTACACTGGAAAAGACGATATACAAATAAATTATCCATGTATGTGTTATAACTTGTGTTAGACCACCCTTTGGCATGACATGACCTATTGATCTGACGGTCAAAATATATATAGTTGCACCATATCGGTTCTGGCTTCTATAATTCAATTTGAATTTTTTTTGACTGGCACACAACACGGCACACGACAGGCTAAATTGGTCCTTCACGTGTTGTGCGACCCAGCAATGTACGCCCATCTAAACTATTTAGGTACCTTAGAGTCTCGTAATTATTAATGCATACATGAAATTAGTAACCCTACCTTTCAGTAACCCCTATTTCATGACAATGGTACTCCCGTTGAATTTGAGGTCCACTTTGTGAAGTAATTTCGTTCCATCAGCTGCATTAATGAATTTATTCATACAAGTAACAACAATCTCTGCAACACTGCATAGGATATTTTGGTAGTTTCGACTGGTCAGACATACAAATATTTACATGTTTCTTGTAATTAATGACGTCCAATCGAGCATGATAAAGACATGTTCCAAAAAGAATTACGTACCCGAGATGACACCTAGTACAAAATAAGGTTTTTGAGCGTCAAATCCAATAGTAACAAGCTCACCAGTTCCTGGAGCTCTCTGTGTCCCTCGAGTATTAACATTTAAAAGTAGAGTCATATTAGCTCTTATTTAATGTTCGAAACTAGTATAAAATAAGGGTGTTGATCCCATTCAAAGATATGGATGGTATTCAAAGATATGGATGGTATTTTAATAAATAAAAAATCAATAATATTGTTATTTAAAAATGTAAAATTAAGCCTCAACTAGTTATGTTAAAGTGAATAGTAAAAATATACAAACGATATCAAACCGCAATGATACATGTTTAAGATTTTATCAAACCTGTATAAACAGTTTAGTTTGAAAATATGTCAAAAATTATCACTCTCAAACATCATAAAAAAGATATTTGGCACAAAAATTGCATGATTATGTTTTGATTATCAATGAAAGTACAATTTATCTATACACCATTTATAGTTTTTTTTTTTTTTTTTTTTAATTTTGGTTGAAATTAGAATTTCATTTACCAAAATAATAACCCAAATATATTTTGAAAGTTATTGATTGATTGAAAAATATAGAAATTATTTGGTATGTAGAATCTTGAATAAACAATATTTTAATTTTCGGCATGTTTGGTGGATTGAGTTCCATGGTAAATTTCATCACGCCCTTCTTTTAATAAGGTCGTCCAACTCTGTTTAACCCAAATATGTATCCATATTTTGGGATAAGTAGTGAATTAATTATATTTAGTATATATGACAAACCTTTGGGTGGCTGGTGAATGGGCGAGTCCAAGCTCCATTGAGATCCCAATTCCCTAATGTTTGTAGAGTAAGAATGTCAATCTCTTGAGGCACATAATTCTCAGTAATAGAGTACAATTTCCCAGAATGTTCAAAAACATTGGTATTGCTCATGTGCTTGTTTGGTATGCCAAATCTTAACTGCAAAATATGTCCAATATTAAAACAATAATTATTGTAATTAAGATTAATTAACAAAATACATTCTAGTTATAATACATATAATTTATCAAATTGTGTAAAATTAATTAATTATATTTCACAAAATGTTTATATATTTTATTAATTATTGTATTCTAATTTCCTACAAAAGAAATAATTAGGGAAAGATAATTAAACGACCTAATAAATTAGCCCCTCCTACTAGTTGGCAGGTAACATGTATCGAACGACATTGTTAACGTACCATATTTAGAACGAAACTTGACAAAACGGCCAGCGGATCCCCTTCGACGGCCGGAAGAAATGCTGGTTTTTTCCTTTCTTTTTCTAATAGAAATGTATATGTTCCAACATATTTGTTGTTGTAAATGACATTCCAATTGCTTCCACCACTCGATTTACTCAAGCATAGAGCATGTAACATTCCTTCTCCTTCTATCCATATTTCACTTGTTCTTCCAAACAAAGATACTGCAGATAGTAGTCCTCCGAAAAGAGGGTTTGACCCTGTCATAAATATTATTATAATTTTTAATTATTGAATTTCGAGTAATTTTTTAACTTAAAAATCTAAAAAAAAAAAATCATTAATATTGTTTACGGGATGTGATTGAAAAACTATTAATCGAGCTTTTCTTCTTTTTCATATTTGCATTTTTGTAGCATTACAAAATTCTTTTGTCACGAGTAATATTTATTTCCGTAGTTACTTTAAAATTTGTTTACACTTATATTTAGATAAAATATACTTATTCGATAAAATGGAACAATTTTCCAAACTATTTTAATTCCATGCATACCATTTCTATAAAATGTGATCAATTAACCAACTAATATATTTGTCACAAATTATTATTGCATTGAAGAATATAAATGTTGACTGATTAATATGGCCAAAATAGATACATAGTGATAAATCCAAATTAAATAAATGATGTTATGCTGGAAATTAATAAATTATTTGATAAAACATGCTTATGTCGAATCGAGCAAATTAATTTCTCGACAAAATGTGTACTTTTTTTTTTCTTCTTGATAAAAAATATGGTTTTTCTAAGATCACACTACAAGAAATAGCTACGACTTCTCTATAGTCACTATAGAATAGCGTATATAGCAACGCCACACTCATGTCGTCGCTATAGTGTAGTGAGAGATATAGCGACAATATTTGTCGTCCCTATAAATCAATTTAATCATCGCTTTTGTTTTAGAAGATGGCGGAAAGTTTTGCCGCTTTTTTCTATCTATAGTGACGACAAAATTTATCTACAATGAAGACAATGTCGCCCCTATGGGTGAGATTTTTTTTTAGAAAACTTAGAGTGGAATTTGATTTTTCACTAATATTTATTTTTTACTTTTTAAGCAATTATAGAAAATATTGTTCATTGAACTAATATATATTATGAAAACAAATTTAGTCATAAGAATTTATTTGTCTCCAATAGTTTGGTTGTAACTTTATAATCCATAAGTCAAGGGTTCAAATCATATTTCAATCATTATAAAATAAAAATACTTGACAAAACTTAGTGGATTGGGTTGGGCTTTTGGTGGGTCGAGCTTCAAGCCCATACTTGGTAGATCGTGTCAGGGGTATGTATATGAAATTAATTTTTATTATTATTAACAATTTGACTCTTTGACGACAAAATCGTCGCTAAAGAAGCTACAACTATAATGACGAAAATGTCGTCGCGATAAAATTATAACAACTAGTCTATAATGACGAAAGTCATCACTATAATATTATATCAGCGACTTTTCGATCTATAGTGATGACTTTTGTCGTCGTTATATACAACATTTCTTATAGTGTCATATGGATTTATATAAATTAGAGAATTATGTACTTGTAATATTTAATTAGGGTTCGTCATAAGTAGAGTTAAAACATTTTTGTCTCAATGGTTTAATGCTTTCGAAACATGTTAAGTGCAAGTTGCACATGTACTTTTGTAATTAACCAACTTGGACAGACACTAACGTACGAAAGCAAGATTGTATAATACAAAATAAATGCAATTGAATTAGGGTTTAACACTTCCAAGTGATTTCAAAGATAGTCCCTAGAGTCAAAGTAAATAATATATACTTGTGAGAGTTGTAAAGCTTAGATCAATTAAATACCAAAAATATAATTAATATATAATAGTTCGAGCTATTCATTTTAATAGGATTGACATTTTAATATGAAACCTCAAGATTTAATACAGCATTAGAGTTCATTAAGCTCAAATGAATAATTTGATCTGACTTAGATTCAAACAAACACACGGATTCCAAGATTAGTGTTCTCAAATGAATCACCATCTTACGGAGACATGTTAAAGGATTATTCGATTAAATATCAAAATTATAACCAACATATAAAGACTTGAGCTACTCCACTTAACAGAATTGACTTTGTAAGAGTGATGTAAATATATATTGAATTGCCTCATCTAACGGCACGCTAACATCTATAGAATTCATTTTTTAAAATATAGATCGGACACATGAACAATTTTCATAAATAAAAAACAACAAGACTTAAATACATGTCTTTGTCATCTCATCAAAAAGTTTAAACTATTATTATAGCTTAGTTTAAAGTTCTAGTTTATTTTTATTTTTGTTCGAGGACGAACAAAGGTTTAGTTTGGGTGTTTGATAAGTGCATTTGTGCAACTTATTATGACCTTTAAACTAAGCTTTTATTCCGTCATTTTATTGAATTGTTACTTAATTTTGTGTTTTAATCTCTATATTTCGTTTTGGACTGTTAAATAGCAATTGGAGAAGAATGGATGAAAAGAGCAATAAATTGGAAGATATTTCGAAGAATGAGGATCCAATTACACTCAATCGAAGTTGAAGGACCAAATTGGAGATTATATAAAGTTGAAGGACCAGATTGGACATTGTTGAAAGTTGAAGGACCAGATTGGACATTGTTGAAAGTTGAAGGGACATTGTTGAAAGTTGAAGGACCAGATTAGACATTGTTGAAAGTTGAAGGACCAAAGAAGACATAATTCAAAGTTGAGGACAAACGCGCAGAATAATAACATGCAAGTCGGGCGATCGCCCAGATAATCGCCGGGCGAGCGCCAAAGAACCGTGAAGAACAAACAGAGAGCAAAGCGGGTCTTCGGGCGATCGCTGGGATTTGCTCAGGCGATCGCCTGTGCTATTTTTGGTCATGGGATTTTGTTTCCTTTTCAATTTTACTCCAATTAGGTAACTTTTGAGCCCACGTTTTTTAGGTCTTTTTGGCATCTCTTGGGACTATTAGGTAAGTATATATATGAGTTATTAACTCATATCAAGGTTGTTCGGTTTTTGTTGAGTTTTGGGAGAAGAGAACATTACAAGACACACAACGCGGAAGATCAAGATTCATCTATCCAAGAACGAAGATCAAGATCAAGATCAAGATTTCTTCTCACTCAAGATTTCTTCGTTCCGGGTTATGAATTTCATTGTTTCTTCTCCTCCTTTTTCTCTTATTATTAGTATGTTAGGCTAGTTTATTTTGTGCTAGGATTACGATGAAGTTTGTAATCTAAATTCTTCCATCTTGAGACTTGATTTTTGGCAATTTATTTCATGATAGTTTTGAATAATTAATTTTGATTTATATGAATCTACAATTACTTGATCAATAATTGTATGATTGTTGTGGTGTGTTTCTTTATCGTCGAAGATCGAAAGCATGCTAGACGCTATTTTAATTATCTTAAAGTCCGATAGGGATAGAAATATACCGCTATGCTTTAGGTGATCTTTAATTATCCATAGAAATTTAATGCTTTCATTTGTATTCGCATTCATCATAGAAATATAGTCGAGTCATGCATATGAATAGGTTTAGCATTATTCGAAAGAAACTGTTGAACAATCTAGGGATATTGATCTTCATAATCGATGTAATTTGTCAAGACCAAGAATCAAGATAGAGGAATTAACGATTATAAACGGATTCGGGATCCTAGTACTCTTCTTTCTCAATTTTAAAGTAATCTTTATTGACCTAATTTTTAGTTATTTGACTTATAATTAGTTTATTGTTTTAGTTCAAATTTTATTAGTTCTTAAACAACAAAATCATTCAAAGTTCAATAGATTCGGTTAAGGTTATTGTAATTGAACCGAACTATCTAAATCTTCGATGGGATCGATACTTGGACTCAACATCCATTTTACTACTTGAGCGATCCGCACTTACTTGCGGAATTATTAGAGATATAAAATCACGACAATCTCCACACAGTAAAAACACGAAACAAAGAAATAAATACGACATTTTCAATCTCGAAAATCATTTTATTACAAGATATTTTTTTAGTTTTGACTTAACGATTTCAAATCAAGTTAAGGTGAAAGTAAATTCCATACCATTTCTAATGTAAACACCCTCAGGAAAGTCATCTGCAATCCTTCCTTCAATGCTGGTCAGAAAAATGGCTTCTCCAATTTCTTCCACAGGAGCAAAATTACTCTACAGTGCACATGTAAGGCATCAAACATCAAACATACAATACAATCAATATTTTAGATAAGATGTTTAACACATTATCAAGAAGAGGCAAAAAATCTGAATTTAAATCTCGTTATCAGGGTGCAGCCACAATTTTTTGGAGGGTGACTACAACTTTTGAAAAAATAATAATAAAATTGCATTTCAAGATCGGAATACTATTGAAAAAATAAAAAAAAAAATTCCACCTGTTTGTCATCACTCATTTATAAAAATTGTTCATGTATTAGACAATAAAAAAAAAAAGCAATGAATCGAGTTTACATGTGAGAGACGTATTGAAGACTAGATATATGAGATGGTATTTTGCAAGAAAAATGTACCTGATTTGGAAGAAGTGGCTGGTTGACAAATTCGAAAAACATATCGACGAAGGCATCTAATAATTTCACAGAAGTTTCTTTGATTGATTTTGGAACATCAATTAGATTAGGAATATTATTCTTCCTGCAAATTTCTCAAGAATGGCTGTAATGAAGCTTTAAACCGATGAGCTTTGTGCTTCAATGGAGTCCTTTGGGAGGAACTACTTAAATGAAATGCATAACTACCACAACTAGCCATTCTCTCTCTCTCTCTCTCTCTCTCTCTCTCTCTCTCGTGAAAAAACACACACATATATAAGAGTTTTATACTGGGACGGATCCAGACAACAGCTAAAATAAATTTTAGACCGAACTAATATATGGAAAAAAAATCTATATAAAAACTGTCTTTAAAAAATTTTTATTATACTAAAAAATAAAAAGAAATCTTCAGGCCAAGAGGACTCCAAGTCTCCAACAAAAGAGCCCCCGTATCCACCTCGAGTTTTATATATTAAAACATAAATAATTAAAGTTTAGAACAAGTTCTACTAACATTCTTGGGTACATGATTATTCAATACAAACTTTTTGCATTTTAGGTGTTACAATTAGAGTATTTTAATTTTTTAAACTTAACATCGTGCGTGACTATTTATATATAGCCAACTTTTTTAAATTTATTAAGAATGACTTTGTTTGTTGATGTTGTGAAGAAAATATTATTAAATTAAGAGATATAAAAAATAGTGAAAAACAATTTTATCAATTTTTTAAAAACTAAATATTCACAGACTCGAGAGACAACCTTGACAAAACAAACTACATCAAATCTCATTTAAACTTATGTTTTTGGTGGAATATTCGAAATTGAACTAGATGAACTTACCCCAGAAAAACCCTAATAGATTAACAGTGAATTTAATAGATTAAGTGTTTCTATCTGGATGTCAATGTATGTATATATTTCAACTTGCAATAAGAACAACTTAACTCATATGATCAGCATCTTACCAAATTGATGAACAGATAAAAGCGTCTTTGCTAACTTTGTTTTGCTGCCAAGTTGCTCTAGAAAGAATCTAAACTAAGGAATTAAGATTTTTAATTGGCCACTATTGTTTTTAAAAAAATTAGAGATAAACAATGGAACCAAGTGAGGTTGGATTGAGGCGGAGCACGGACGAGAATTAAAATATTTTTATTTTTCATCCCGTTTCTCCTATGTACTTATTTATTATTTTTTAAAATAGAGTTTAAATTTTAACACTTAAAAAAATTATAAAATAAAAGTCAAGATGCAGACCATATTCCTTCTCCCCATCCCCTTTCCAATTTCCAAACCAACTGGAGAAGGCCATTAGATCATGGCCGGGTAATACGAGACGGAGAAATACATGATATATTGTCATCTATACTAAAAACTGGAGGTGGCAAATGGATCGGCCGACCAGCCTCGAAATGAGACAAGCCATACTGAAATTGAGCCAAGGCCAAATTTACACGAGCCAATAATTTGTTGGCCCAGCCTGCCTTAATTTTTTAATTTTTTTAAATATATATTTGAAACAATTAAATAAAGAAAAAAAAATGATAATCCTCTTCTTCTTCTTCCCCCAACCCCAAAACCAAAAAATGTCCCCCACCCCCCACAGTCAACCAAACTTGGAGATGGAGATGGAGATGGAGAAGGGGAAGGTGGGGGATTTCCAGCGACCAAGGGGGAGAAATCTCCCCGATTTGGTCGTGAAACAAATGAGAAAATCTCACTGCTGGTTTGCAGATGCTACAGGTTTTGGGGATTAGGAGTGGTGGAGGTGTAGGATGGGGATTTGGGTCAGATTTTCAGAGACTTTTACCAAAAAAAAAAAAAAATTAGTCCAGTATTAGTCTGATTGATCCATATTTTTTTGGGCCAGCCCGGAATCTAAATTATCTAGACTAGTATGCCGAGTTGGTCTATTTTGCCACCTCTACTAAAAACATTGAATAATAAATTGAAACAAAACACTTTCTTCTTTTGGTTAACCATATATAATAGGTAATTCACCTACATAATTTTGTTACAAATCGTATTAAGCTTTGATTTTTTATTTCATGTGCTGAAATATACATTACTAGACAGTCATTACTAAAAAGGTGGCAATAGTGACTGAATCGTCAATGAATATATTTTGACACTAGCACGGACAGATTGATGACGACTTAGCTACAATTTCTTTTTCTTTTTTATGAGAAGAAAAATATTATTACCAACAAGATTATTCATTAAAATTTTGTGTTTGTAATTTTTTTTGTCACTAATATGTCTGTAATTAGTAAGAAAAGAGATTAATTAAAAACTTAACAATGGATTTTTCAACGCTAAATTTTCTAAAAATTAAAAACAAAATTTAAAAAAAAAAATTACTTGCGAGAATTATACATCCCTAATGTACTTAAAAAGATTAATGATTGTAAAATTACTAATGAAAAAAAAATATGTTGTTAATATTTATAAAAATCAAAAAGTTATTTAAGAGATTAATAAAATTTGATATTCGATTCTAAAGAGTAGATACTTGATGTACATTTTCATTGTCTCATCCTTCTTGACGAACGAGACAGGTGCACCTCACGATGAAACACTAGAAAACAAATGAATACACTATATTCCATGTTTGTAACTTTTACAAAAACATTAATAATATCAATAAAAATACTAACGGGGATAATTTTGTGTCGGTAATTTAATAATTTGTTTTGTGAACATGTAACTTATTGATTTTTTTTAATACAAACACGAGAATGTTAAGATGAATATATTATGATTATCTTAGAATGGATAAGATCAGTGGCAGACATAGAATTTTACGAAGAGATGATATTATGTAATTTTTAGAACACTGAAACTGCGTTGATATTTTCAAACCACTGGAAAATTGTTTCTCGAAAAGCCGTTTGAACTGTAATTTTGTCACTAGTTTCACCGGATCGAATAGGTGGTTTATTTTGCACGCTAAAATCAACTAGTTCAATATTCATTGGAAAATACATTTTTTTGTGATCAAGATGAGAAAAATGCTATTCATTTGAAAATATCTCGAGCTTTCAATTTCTAAAATTACATAGTTTTTTGAGATATTAATGCTCAGTCAAATATGAGACTTCAAATTCTAAAATCTAATCTTCCTACTTTTCCTTAGATACTTTCTCATCAAATTTCAGGAAAATTAACTACAGAATACATCGATGATTTCAAAAACCTCAAAGATTGAGCACTCCTTTAAGCATTGGAATCAAACAAAAAAAAAAAAATGTCTAACAAAATATGATGATTTTATATTTTTAATTTAACACAAAAATCGAGAATTTGGCTTAAGAAAATAACTCATCTCCAAAATTTGAGAGATTTAAACAAAAACAGATACATTTATCTCTTGAATTATCTTGATAATTACAATAATCACTTACTTGAAATTATTTGTAAGACAAAGTATGGAATAACTTCTAAAGATGCAAACTAAAATTGAAAACCTCTGCTTTTGCTTAGGATTCACAAATACGACTAAAACATAGAATAAACGTCCCGCGATTACAATATCACGCACCAATCTAGTTTGGAGGCCCTTTCTTGCTCTCTATTCTGTTGCTTGACAAAGAAAAGGGTAGACAGTCGGATAGAGAAGAAAGACGAAGCAGAATTGCAGATGAATTTAGACTTTTTTTTTTTTAAAAATGAGTGGGGACTAGGAGATGACTTCTTCATTTTTGCCTGAAATAAATTAAAGTTAAGAGTGGTCTGGACCCCCTTTGGTCCCTTCATAAATCTACCATTGGACAAGACAAGAAAAGAAATGAAAAATAGGATAACAAGAAGTGACGCTAAGTCAAAAATAAAGTAAGTCTATGTAATAATACAATTTTAAGTCTAGGTTAACTTTAGTTTTGTGGGACATTGTGTTGGGCACAATTTAAATTGGAATAGTTTTACATATACCTTAAAAATACAATTTGATTCTTAAAATACTATCTAATTTTTTTTTTATAAAAAAACCAAATACTATTTAATTTATTTTTATTTTTAAACACAATTTCATTTTTGTTATTACAAATAGTGTTACACTGGTGTAACAGTTATAATACTTGTAACACATTGTGTTATGCATATTTTGTCGCGTTGTAATATATTTCATCGCCACCACGGTAATATATTTCGTCACATGTGTTCCACCACCACTTGTAACAAACTATGTTACACTTGTAACACACAGTGTTATGCTATTGTCGTCGTTGTCGTCACTACCACCACCAACAACAACAATGATGCCCACCACAAACTACCACCATCAATTATGCATAAGCAAAACCTCTTAGAGAAACAAACAAATGGATTAATCAAATTCACAATCATCTTTTAGTTTCATATCTGAACCAAGTCTGATTTCGAGATCAAGTTCTAGTTCCAAATCTGCAATCGAAGATGGTTGATGTTGGTGGCGATGGTCAGTGGCAACATGGAAATTTATGTGGTCGTAGTGGTTTTGCAATGATGTGAAATCCAAAATGAATGGTGGCAAGGGATGTGTTGGCGATGGAGATCTTATCGTTGTTGTTGTAGATTAAGGAGTTGTAGTGGTTGATGGTGCGTGTAGAAGGAGGAGGTGGTGGTTGTGGCGAAGGTTGATGGTGTTAGTGAATGTGGTGGTGGTGTTGGGTATTGTTTTTAAGGTTTGAGATTGAAAATTTTATTTTATTTTATTTTATTTGGATAATAATTATAAAATCAAATCGTATTTTAAGAATAATAAATTTAAAAATAATATAAAGAAGGGGGTAGCTGTCATAATTTGCTCATTTGGATTGCTATGGACAAATAACTTGGATGGAGAAAGTGTCACTTATGGAACTGCTGCTGGATTTGGGCGGTGAAATGTGTTAACTAATGGGTAGTATTTAGATTGTTGGGCTCGAATTAAACGGGGTTGAGACAGCCCTTGTGCTATAATGACTTGAGCATGGTTTTAACCCAAAATGAAGGAAAACTCGCCAATTAAATTTTGGATAGTTTCACCATTTACTATAAAATATAAAATAATTTAAAAAATACTATTAAACTTTTTTATTTTAAAAATACTATTTTTATTTTTGTAACACTTGTTGTAACATTTGTTACGTTTTTACTTTTATTATAAAAAATATGCGTTACATTTGTTATATTTGAAATTTAAATTGTTAAAAAGTAATTGTAGAATTTTTATATAAAATCAAGTATGTAGAAAAATTATGACATAAAATTTCAACAAAATTAGGCTCAGTATCAATTTTTTTTTTAAGGAAATTGGATTCTACTATTGAGTAAATTTTAGTTGATAAATATATACAGTTTCCATATATTAGTGTTTAATTTTTAACAATTTCTTATTTATTTTTCTTTTTATTTAAAATTGAAAATTAAAGATCCATTCACAAAAAATTTTAGGGGTGGACGTGGGTCGAGTTGGGTCAATTTTGACCCAACCCAACCCGAAACGAAAAAAAATCAATTTGTGGAAAGCCAAACCAAAACTACAAAAAATCTAAAAAAATGGGGCCGAAATCTACCAAAACCGATTCGGGTTAGTTCGGATTTCGGTTTGGGCAAGTTGGAAAAAAAAATTTGTCGATTTCGCAGATTTTTTGCCTAGTCATAAAAAATTTCATGAAATTAGAGACCCAAATATGCGGATACTATCCGAATCAAATATTTGCACCACGCAATAATCGGAAATTTATCAACGATGTAGTACTCTATGTAACCTTAAAATTCTACTAACTTGGGAAGAATGTATTTGTCAATATACATTTGTTTGAACGTGTCATGTTATTGTAATGTGTTTGAGTTTCTTTCACTACATTGAAGTGTAATATTACAATATATGTGATTTTATATATTTGTGTGGAATTTTATAATTGTTGGAAGAAGAAGACTCAAAATTTGGATTTAAATATTTGTGTGCACAAAACGTCTTTATCGTTTACTATTTTTTGCGCAAATTATTTTTATCGTTTGATTTATTTGCAGTAATGAATTATTTTGATAATTTTAACGGTAAATGTTAACGGATATAGACGGCATGGACCTTTTCTGCAAAGAAACGTTTATTTAGATACTCAGATGTCAAAATTCAAACAATAAAGATGATTTACAAAATGAGAAAAAAAGGTTAGGGACGAAATATGCTAATTACCCTTGTTACAAATATGAAAAAATGGGGACGATTAGTGTAATTAACTCTTATTTTTATAGTTAATAAAAGTACTTAATTTAAACCTCAATTATAAGTAAATTTATTAAGCTTAGCCAAATATGAAGTTGAGGATAAATATATTAAGCTTTATCTGATACATATATTGTTCATAGCCCATAGGGAGTCGTTACCTGCCATTAATAGTCAATGCTGCTGCCATGGATATTACAAACTTTCTGCATGTGAACTGTATCATGACACTGTTATGGAACTTCTGTTAAAAAGCATGAAAAATCTCAGTGTTAACACTGCCATGATCATAATCGTGATGAACAAGAAAGATCAGATTATGAATTTATGAGTTTTACTTTACATCCATCTCACATGATCTTCATGTGAATGAATAGAATAAATAAATAAATAAAAATGTGCCATGGATCCTAAACTTATTAGGAGAAAATCTTTGTTTGTTAGTGCACGTTGGAACATGTATGAGGAATACGACATAGTATGTAGAATGATCGACATCTTAGGCTGCCGATGAGTAGATTGAACCAACATCTGTCCGAGTAAATAGAGAATATATAGGTTTGCGTAGAAATTAAGATTTGAAGTTTTATCTTAAAATGACTAATTTTGTTAAAAATAGTAACCTTTAAATCTTTATATATTGATTAGTATTTTTATACTTAACCTATGCAAGATTTTATTCTTAACATGTCATCGCAAAATGGTGGCTCATTTGAACACATCTATCTTATAATTCTAATGCTCGTCTGAGTTTAATGGACTCTAATACTATGTAAAAGTTGTGGTTCCATCTTAACAAGGTTGACCCCAAATTAATTTTAGCATTCGTTTGATTTTGTTTAAAAATTTGAGATCAAAGTCAACAATTAATTTTAACCACACATTAGATAGGATCCATAATTTTTATCAATTTTTAACCACACGTTTCATCAACTTTTATCAAACTTTTATCAAAAATTTTGTCAAACAACCCTCTAATAAAAATGTCTAAGACCCATATGATGATATTGGAATTTTCAAAATTTTATGAATTTTTCGTTATTTTTGTAGAATATTTATTTACGTTTAAAAGATTCAACACGTAAACAATTAGAATGATACTATCTCGAGAGAGTTAACGCGGATTTTCAACCCTTCGCTCCGTCTCAAAAGTCCAAATATACCTTTCGAATTTAAGAAGGCTGCCATTCGGTGCTATTACTACATTAGATCATTGACAATAAGTGTGTAAGGGCCGGGGGCCATCACTGTTTTCATATTAGGACTAGACCCACCATCCACCCCACCCCTAACCATAGCCCTATCTGGAACATGTTCAAGGATTTGACATGGCAGGTAAAAGTGAAACATTTAAGGGCAAATAATATAACAAGAAAATTTGTTTGTTGCTGAATAGTGTAACATTTCATACATCAAAGTAAAATGATTGGCAAAAAATTTGTACCCAGTTGCTGTATCCTGAAGCTTTGTCATTAAATGTTTGTCTTGTCTTTTTCAGTAAAAAAATAGAAAGTCACAAAGGCCACCAAATGAATTCTCATTGTATTTGACGATGAAGAGTAATCTTGTATTTTTAGTAGAAAATTGTTATATTATTCATATTTAATATATCGACATATATTAGATGGATTGATTCATATCGGAATCGATCTCACTGTCTTGGAGAAGACGCTTATTCGGCCACCCTCTTGAGGTGTTAGCAGTGGTAGGAATAATAAGTTCTCTCTCAAGAGCAGGAGATCGAGGATTCTCTTCACATAAAGACGTGTCGCGTCAATAATTTATCAAATATGCAAATACTACATTAAATATGAGTAACATAACAATTGTTCACTATGGACAATGGATCACTTCTCATTTGACGATATGGTGAATGAATTGTGAGTAAACTACTATACTATATATTACTATATTTTGTGATTAAGAAAAATTCATAGATCGACCCGTATAGTTTTGAAAATTTCATTATCGTTTCACATTGCAATTTCTATATTTGCACTTTTTTCTTTCCAATTTTTCTTTTTGTCCATTAGTACTTTTGTAACATACATGATGGGATGGTGCCTAGTAGTACTAGTAGGAGGTGTCAAATAGTCGGGCCATTCGAGTCGTGGTGTTCTTAAACCAAGACATAGCTAGGCCAGTTTTCAAGGGGCTATGTCTTAATCTTAAATTTTGTTTTTATTATTATTTATTTTAAAATTAACAAATTTGTCTTGTTATTAAAGGGGAGTAGTGTTTACACGCAAGACTAACGGATATTTTTGACATATTCGGACCAAAAGGACCATTTGTATACCTGAACCATAGTTTCGGGACCTTTTGCCAAAAATAAAAGGTTGTGAACTATTTGCACACGACACGCACAACAAGCATACGTTAGAAACTATTTGTGTCAAGATAATCAAATCTGAAAATAAACAAAATTTTCTTATTTTTGCTCTAAGAGGATTCTAGACACTTCACATAATGAAGTTAGCTAATCGTGGAAGGTAATGATATCTATTGCTATATATCTAATCTTTTAATCCGAACATGCACTTCAAATTATTCTCTTGTTTACTAATTCTTTTATATTCCGTTTGTAAAGTTACACTACTTATACTCTACATCTTTTGTTCTTATAGAAGGTTTGACTTTACTTTTATTTTGACTCTTTTTGTACTCATAATTTTATTTTTTGATAAACTAATAATTTTTCGTATCAAATCTCGTACTTGACACGTAACTTTATATATTTGTATTTACGTGCATACACATGTTTTTTTTTTATAACGGTTTTTCTCTGTAACGGTTAACCGTTTATAATTATATATTCTTCAATACATATCAATCATAATCATGATTCAATTTATAGAGATTTGTGATAAATTTTAAAGATCATTTGAAAAAGGCCTTTCAACTTTTCCTACTTGAAAGAGATAGTCGAGCAATGAACTTGATCATTAACGGGTCGATCCACGACTGATGAACACGTAATGGATGCACCATATAGAGACACATTAGGGTCCGGACCCAATTCGGATTTGGCATATGCTAGGTGGCTTAATGTTGGTGATCATTGTAACTGCCCAACAGAACATGGACAAATAGCTAATGAATCAAATGTTGGACGGACCCCCAATCAAGTGATTGATTTCACGTTTGTCGAAAGTGTTACACTTGACCACGAAATCACTAGGTTATTGGATGATTTATAAGTAATATTTAATTGAAAATATAATAACACAATTCAGAAGAAAAAGTCACTCGTCTATAAAACATGGCGACACAGAATTTGTCAACAGTATTAACAATAAATTGGTAATAAAAGTTCATCTATTAAAAATAGTGACATATTCAACGATGGAATTAGAAACAAAGATGTTCAACTAATAATAGGAGAAATAATCTCCTACTCACTTACGTTACCCATCTACGTTGATCTACGTTGAGGTGGCATCATATGATTAGTAGTTTTTGGTTTCACACTCATTATTTTTACCAATCATGTGATGCCAACTCAGTGTGAACAAGATAAATAGACAACATGAGTTGGTAGGAGATCATTTCTACTAATAATAGTCCCATACCATTGCCCAAAAGTCAAGCTCAACACAACAAACCTCTCTATATGCATGATGCATCAACCCACAATAGTCCTAGATGGCATCGAGCAAGGACCAAGTCAAACAATGTTGGACTGAATTCAAAATGATTTAATTTACCTTTGCACCTCTAATATAATTATTATATAATTTTATGTCATATACATTCGTTGAAGTTTATTATGTCTTGACCTCCAAAAATGGCTGTCAACAAGAATTTCACTCCTCTTCTTTCAATGTGTATTCTCCTCCTTACTTGGACGGCTAGGTGGTTTATTCAATCACGTAAGTGAGCTTATGAACGAGTGGATATGAAATAGAAGATAAGGAAAAATATACTATGGTAGAGGTAACAATTTGAAGGCCCCTAACTAAGGATTTCTCGGGTGGTTATAACATTTGAAGAATGATTAGCATAGAGAACTTGATATATTGTGTGTGTAATATTTTCAACATCCCCCTCTTGTTGGAATGGGATTGCTATTTATAGAGAAATCTCAACTGATAAACCCCTTTCGATGCGGGACAAATTGCTCAATCTTAAAGATCCTTGCGTCACATCACTAGCATTTATGAGGAAGTCCTTTTCAGCCGCAAACTAAGGAACTATGATTGTGACAAGCCGCATTGGCAAGTTGTCCAATCAGTCCTTTCAAGACTAAATTGCAGGTTTGGCAGGGGAGGCTTTATAAGTACGCAACCAGGGTCGGACTTTTACAGCCTCGGTTGCCAAAGCTCATAATAACCTCGGTAGTCTAAGCTTCTCGGTACAAACAGCCTCAGTTGACATGGATCGCGCCCACGTCGAGCCCAAGTGGGATTGGAGAGTAACAATAAAAGCCTATTCCCAAGTGGGAGAGGCTTGGTAGCAGAAGCGAGTCTCCAAAGTTGGAGAAGCTTGCTGCGAAAGAGTCTATTTTCAAGTGGGAGAGGCTTGGTAGCATAAGCGAGTATCCAAAGTTGGAGAAACTTGCTGCGAAACAGCTTAGTTTCAAGTGGGAGAGGCTTGGTAGCATAAGCGAGTCTCCAAAATTAGAGAAGCTTGCTACGGAAGAGCTAGTCCCAAGTGGGAGAGGCTTGATAGCATAAGCGAGTCTCCAAAGTTGGAGAAGTTTGCTGCAGAAGAGCCTATTCCCAAGTGGAAGAGGCTTGGTAGTAGAAGCGAGTATCCAAAGTTGGAGAAGTTTGTTGTGGAAGAGCCAAGTCCCAGTGAGAGAGAGGTTTGGTAGTAGAAGCGAGTCTCCAAAGTTGGAGAAGCTTTGTCATGGAAGAGCTAATCCCAGTGGGAGAGGCTTGGTAGCGAGCGAGTCTCCAAATTTGGAGAAGCTGTTTGCGGAAGAGCCTATTCCCAAGTGGGAGGCTTGATAGCAAAAGCGAGTCTCCAAAGTTGGAAAAGCTTACTGTGAAGAGCCAGTCCTAAGTGAGAGATGCTGAGGCGAGTCTCCAAACTTGGAGAAGCTTCTTCGTGGAAGAGCCAGGTCCCAGTGGAAAAGGCTTAATAGGATAAGCGAGTCTCCAAAGTTCCAAACCTAGTTCCAAGTGGGGAGGCTTGGTAGGAGAAAGTCTCCAAAGTTGCTTGAATAGCATATTTTCAAGTGGGAAAGGCTTGGTAGCTGAGTCTCCAAAGTTGGAGAAGTGTGGAAGAGACTAGTCTCAAGTGGGAGAGGCTTGGTAGCGAGCGAGTCTCCAAACTTGGAGAAGCTAGGGGAAAAGCCTAGTCTCAGTGGGAGAGCTTGGTAGCGAGAGCGAGTCTCCAAAGTTGGAGAAGCTTGCTGCGGAGAAGAGCTTATTCCCAGTGGGAGGCTTGGTAGTAGCGAGAGTTGGAGAAGTTGCCCAGTCCCAAGTAGGGAGGCTTGGTAGCGAGCGAGTCTCCAAACTTGGAGAAGCTTTGCTGCATGAAGAGTCTATTCTCAAGTGGGAGAGGCTTGGTAGCAAAAGCGAGTCTCCAAAGTTAAAGAAGCTTGCTGCGGAAGAGCCTATTCCCAAGTGAATGAGCTTGTTTGCAGAGGCCCTTCCAATATCAGATGAAACATGATATTGGGCTTTTCCCTGCTAGTGTCATGCCTTAATGAAGATGTTAGGCCCTTGTGTGGGTAGGGTGCTTCTACAAAAACTAAGTCCCAAATGAGGGAGCTTGTTTGCAGAGGCCCTTCCAATATTAGATAAGACATGATATTGGGCTTTTCCCAGCTAGTGCCATGCCTTAATGAAGAGGCTAGGCTCTTGTGTGGGTATGACGCTTCTACAAAAATCAAATCCCAAATAAGGAAACTTGTTTGCAGAGGCCTTTTCAATATGCCGCTAGTACCTCTTCGGAGAGGCATACGATAAAATTTTACCCTAAACTTGATTAGGCACTAGGGCCTCTTTTTAGGGATTACGTTTTCAGATCAAATGATTGAATGATAGACTTGGCGCTTCTATAATGCCATCGCCTTTTCTTAGAAGCCTCAAACAAGCAAACAATCGAAACTTGATTTATAAATAATCAAATGTCGGTGCCTCTTCTCAGAGGTGTCACCTAAGCTCCAACGAGATATAGGCAATGCCTTATGAAATTTAAACCGTTAATCAAGTTGGATAATCTCGTATATATAGTTTTTGAGTGCCTCTTCTTAGAAGCCTGAAACAAGCAAACAATCGAAACTTGATTACTGAATAATCAGATGCCAATGCCTCTTCTTCGAAGGACCTACGCTAGCCCCAATTAATACTTGCGTAGCGTCCTTTCTTCAAGAAAACTCCTTTGTTCAATGAGATTTAGACTTTTGATCACATTTCACTCGTGGTTGAATGTGTGGCTTTCCACAGACGGCGCTTGCTGTGGAAGAGCGTAGTCTTAAGTGGGAGATGCTTGGTAGCAGAAGCGAGTCTCCAAAGTTGAAGAAGCTTGTTGCGGAAGAGCCTATTCCCAAGTAAGAGAGACTTGGTAGTAAGCGAGTCTCCAAAGTTGGAGAAGCTTGCTGCGGAAGAGTCTATTCCCAAGTGGGAGAAGTTTGGTAGCAGAAGCGAGTCTCTTAAATTGGAGAAGTTTGCTTTGTGCGAAGAGCCTAGTCCTAAGTGGGAGAAGCTTGGTAGCAGAAGCGAGTCTCCAAACTTTGGAGAAGCTTGCTGCGGAAATCGCTTAGCACAACGTCTACACTTCAAATTTCTCTCCCACTCCAAGCTCCGTACCTCACATAAATGAGGTCCCGACCTTGTAGGACCAAATCTCCCAATTACGAATCTACCACTTTTTGAACGCTACCAAGTCCAGCACCTCTCATACATGATAGAGGTCCTGAACTTTGGGGACTATTATTACGCCCCAATCCCACATGGGCAGGGCAATCCCACTTGGGCTCTACGTGGGCACGGTCAAAGTCAACCGAGGTTGTTTGTGCCGAGGAGCTTAGACTACCAAGGCTATTTATGTCGATGAGCTTTGGCAACCGATGCTGTAAAAGTCCGACCCTGGTTGCGTGTTGAGAAAGCTTCCCCTGCCAAACTTACAATTTAGTCTTAAAAGGACTGCTTGGACAACCTATCAATGCGGCTTGTCACAATCATAGTCCCTTAGCTTGCGGCAGAAAGAGACTTTCTCATAAATGCTAGTGATGTTACGCAAGGATTCTTAAGATTGAGCCACTTGTCACGCATCCAAATGGGTCTATTAGTTGAGATTTCTTTATAAATAACAAACTCATTCCAACAAAATGGGGATGTTGAAATATCAAGTCCTCTATGCTAATCATTCTTCAAGTGTTATAACCACTTGGGAAATCGTTAGTTATGGGCCCTCAAGCTGTTACCTCTACTATAGTGTATTTTTCCTTACCTCCTATTTCATATTCACTCGTTCCTAAGCTCACTTAAGTGTTGAATAAACCACGTAGCAGTCCAAGCAAAGAGGAGAATACACATTGGAAGAGAAAGCGTAGAGTTCTTGTTGACAACTATTTTTAGAGGTCAACATTATGCATACACACATATATACATAAATAAGCATCGAAAGGGTATATGATGCTATTCAACAAGCATTAGCTTGCTTACTTTTCATATAGCATAATGCATATCGTTTATAGATTTTTTTTATCTCACTGCTCTAACCTCCATCCACCCTCCTAACCATCCACAAAGAAAACAAAAGGTGTAAGACATCGAGGTAGGGAAAACAACTTATCTTTTTTCTCTTTTTTTCAGGGTCGCACCCGCCCAAACAAACTGCTAGACAATCGCCTAGGGCCCCCAATCATTCAGGGCCTAAAAATTTTAGTCCAATTTTTTTTTTAAAAATCAGTACTTACATGTGAAATGAACCTAAATAGAAAACAAGTCCAAAACTAATCTACATTTTCTACTTTAATCTAGTCTTTAAATTGTAGACCGTGCAATTTTTCTTTTAAACCACATTTTAGAAATCTTTGGGCTTGTTCGGTAGATTTTTTGGTTACTTTTTGACTTTTCAAAGTTTTTGGTAATGTAAAAAGGGTTGAAAAGTCAAAAATTATAGGCAAAAAATGGGATTTTTTTTGGAGAAAATGGCAGCCGAACAAGCACTTTATCTTGAATCAAAACGATTTTTCAAATTTTTAGGATTTGATCAATAAATAAAATGGCAAAAAATAAAGAAGATTTATACATGTTTACCTCAATGTGAAACTACGACCTGTCTTCAGCTGCTGCAGTGTTTTTACTATAATGAATGATGATATTTGTTTACAAGAGATTAGTCATATATATAACAATCCAATGAACGTTCTCTAATTAAGTAATTATAATGAAACTCTAAGACAACCCAATTAAGATTCTCTAGTTATAATGAAATACTACAATAACCTAATTATAGAGGCAAAATTTTAAAAAACACCATTACTTAAGCAAATACAAATACCTTAGACCTTTACTCTAAGGCAACCCAATGAAGGTCGATCCACGTCGTTCAAATTTCTGCGTGTATGATAAATTATGTTCCACAACTTAACGCAAATTTCAATTATTTTTCCATTCAATGAAGAAGAAGAAAAATGTACATTTTTTTACTGTAACTCTGTCAAAAATTTATATTTTAAAATATCTCAATTTATTAAAAGTCACATTTTAATTTTCTCTTAGACCTCCAAATTTCAGGACCGACCCTGTCTTTTTTTTTTTTTTTTCCTCTTAATTTTCACCAAACAAGAAACCATCTTGTCACATTATGTAGAAGATTGTGTAAAAAATATTATTCAAAACTCCAACCTTTTCCCTTCCATGGAAATGGACCCATTGCTGACATCTTTAGTTTATAAATAAAGACAAGTTTCCAAATATTAAATGACAATTTAAGATAATATTATAAGACACTATACATTTGTATGGCTTGATTGCACTATGATCTTGACATTGCTTCATGAAATAAAATCTAAAATAAGTCTAACTCAACCACTAAAATTTTAGAAGATCTTCATTATGCCCATATAAAGATATGGATTAACAAAAATAGGCACCATGATATTGATTAATCTTTATTCGTTTTTTCATTATATCTCGATCCGAGTCAAGTACAAAAATGAAATGTTCAATCGAGTAACGCAAAAGACATAATTACCTCTTTTGAAGGCGTACTATGGTATCTAGAAGTCTAGTCTCTTTCATGCTCATTACAATCTTTAACAAACTTACAACATAGGCCAATTAATAAACAATGCACACTTACCAATTGACAAAGTTGTGGGGTACTATATTACCTTCAAAGTTCTCACATAGAATTACACTTTGTGAGGCGATTCAATATGGTATTATAGTATAAATTTAAATTTTGTTGAGTCATTATGTTTAATAGAGTTTTTGAATCTAGACGAAACTTTAAATAATACTTATTTTTTTCTATCATATCAATTTGACAGCGTCTTTGTCAACTTGTATATATGGGAAAATAATTTTTTCTAAATTGTCTATTTTATATTATTTTTTACATAATTCATAATTGCATTAAAGATGCTCGGCAAAGGATTCGGCAAAGGATAAATGCACAGTGTCAACATAGGTGAAACTAGAAAGATATCGTTTTCGAAATTAATGAGAGGTTGCGTGGTAGCATAGAAGGGGACCCCATTCTACCACAGGGTTTAGCAGATGACCCATTTCTTCCATGGGTCCCCTCTCATCATCACACTCACCCACACCCACACCCACACCCACACCCCCACCCCCACCCCACCCCACCCAACCCTACCACCTTACCCCTGTCTTACAAGTGTTGTATGAGTCATTGGGAAATGATAGAAAAGAGGGTGTCGTTATACATGTACTGCATACTATATATTCCTTCCATTTCTAAGCTAAAGTTTGTCAACGTCTTTATTAAAAAACCTATCTTCTCAATTCATTTCTCTATATCTCAGTGAAAAACCTAGCAAGCCATTGCCAATTCGTACAGAATTTCTTGATATACCGAATGTAAAATCATATGCACAAACAAGAACACGCACTAAAACCCACAAAAAACGCACTGTTCATCTTAACAATGAATACTGAGCCTAAGAATTCAGAAACTGGTTTGATTCAAAAAACCCACAAAAACCCAGAAAATTCTGCAGAAACTGCCACCAAGAAGATTAAGAGAATCCGAGAGAGTGCCACCAATGGAAAACACCCAGTTTACAGGGGTGTTCGAATGCGAAACTGGGGCAAATGGGTGTCTGAAATCCGGGAACCCCGCAAGAAATCGCGCATATGGCTTGGAACTTTTCCTACACCAGAGATGGCGGCCCGGGCTCATGATGTAGCAGCATTAAGCATCAAAGGCAGCTCCGCCATACTGAATTTTCCGGAACTTGCCGCTGCCCTGCCCCGGCCGGTTTCGCTTAGTCCACGAGATGTTCAGGCGGCGGCGGCTAAAGCAGCTGCAATGCAGAAGTTTGATTTGATAAAATCGCCTTCATCTTCTTCTTCTTCACTGTCATCTCTTGTTTCTGCTATAGATCTCTCAACAACTTCCGATGAATTGAGTCAGATTGTTGAATTGCCGAGTCTTGGATCATGTTTCGATTCGCTGGAACTGAGGAATGATTTTGTTTATATTGAGAACAGCTGGTTCGACTTGGATCCTCCTCCACCGCAGTGGTTGCGCGGTGGCGATGATGGTGATGGTGGTGGTGCTGATGTTGAAAATTCGAGCTGCTTTGAATCTTTGTTGTGGAATTATTAGTGTGTTTATGTATCTTGTCTTGTTTAAATTTGTGTGTTTTAGACAATTAGCCCTTTTCATTTTTCATTGAAGGGTTAAAGAAGCTTTCTTCCCCCAACCCCACCCTCACCCTCACCCTCACCCTCACACCTCAAACTCTCTTCTTTGTATGTTTGTGAACCATTTGAATGAATCTAACTATACAGTGTTAGGGTCTCATAAAATTACACATTAAACTCTCTCTCTCTCTGTGAATATATATACAAATATGATATATTCAGTTTATAGCAAGTGATGATGGAGAATCTATGAAAGTGACCAATATTTCCCATAAGGGCAAACAGTATCATCTTCGTTTTCCTCCACCTTTTTACCTTATTTGCACTAAAAAACTTTTGGCGCACATGAAAAAGTAAACCCACCTTTTTATTTTTAAGTAATTCATGATTGGCTGAACTTCAAAAGTAAGTAAAATTTAGGCTAATTGGTGCGAATCCGCCTTATCATAAAGTGCACTCAGGAATCACGATCAGGGCCGGCCGGGTGAGTCAAAAAAATTTGGAGGGGAACTACTGCTACTTAAAAAACAAATTTGCACTTTAAAAAGTAATATTTTTTAAAACGGGATCAGACTATAGTCAAATCCTACCCCACCCTCCTTCGCTGCCTTTGATCACGACCTATTTCGTTTGATTCTTGGCATTTGTGGTCCTATTTGCACATTTTTTTTGTGGAATTGGGACTTACTCCATTTCCTCTGTCTAATGGGCGCTTCCCTTGCACATTCCAAATAAGTAACTTATTTTTAATTGTCAATTATTTATTTTAAAAGGTATTTACTTGCAATAGACTTATAAATAAACTCTTTTAAGCTTAGCCAAACATATACTAGCCACCTGTATTGACCGAACCCCCATTTAAGTATGTATTATTAATAAATCATTAAATCATACCATCTATAATTAATTAATTATACCCAACATAAGAATTAAATTTAAATAAATAAATAAATTATTTCCATAACATGTCACTTCCAAAAGTTGTTGCCATAGAAAATGAATAAAAATTATTAGAAAAGATCTCACTGTCGTTGTAATGTCGATTGGATACGGCACTGTTTAAGATCACAGCTTCTACTAGCCTTTCTAGTCCACAAATTTATCGAGCATATGGATCAAGCCACCACTATATAGTTCCTATATCGTCTATACAACTTTTTATTGTACTTCGTTTAGAAAGAATTTTTGTAGACGATTTTAAATTTATTAAAAACGAGTCTTGATCTCCTACTTACTTTATGTTCTTTCATTTATAATGTCATCATGAAGAAGCATCACGTGATTGGTAGTTTATGATTTCACACTAATTATTTTTATCAATCATATAATGTTACTTCAGTATGAACATTATAGGTGGACAACATAAGTAGATAAGAGATCAAAACTATATTAAAAACAACATTAATTTTGTTACTGTTTTCATCTCTAATGCAATAATTATCACAAGGGATTGTTCATAAATTGTATCGATTTCATCACCATGTTCTTGAATGAATAAAGCCAGGTCAGCCAATTTAAAAAATAAGAACATCCGGCACAATAATATAATTAATTGTCAAATGATTGGGAATTTTTCCTTTTTTTTTTTTTATTTTTTTTATTACGGTAGGTTTCCGTTTGTGGAAGTTAGGATGGTTAGATCGTAGTAGAATCATATATTTTTCGGATTATAAATTATATAAACGTGTGTTTGGTAAGGTTTTTTTTAAAATTTAAAAAAGAATAAAAGATAATACGCTTTCACTTTTGTTTAAGAGGACCGTTTCATCTACTAATATATTTGATAAATAAATTTAATAAATAATTACGGTCATTAATTTAAGTTAATCTAACCGTCTAAATCTATTAAAACCTTTAAAATTCTTATACCACATTCAAACACATCCCAATATTTCCAAAAAAAAAAAAATCAAGAAGAATATAATATATCAATACTGCGAGTGTGTTGGAAAATAATCGAGAATAATTCCATATTAATTGATAACAAATTCCTGAAATAATTTGTGAGGTTGTGTTTTTACCAGTGTTTAGAAAATTGGACCAGATCGGCCGGTTCAACAAGGAAAACTGGGAACCGGCCACAAAATCGATCTAATTTGCCAAATTAACCATGCTTCAAAAAATTGGACCAAAAACCGAGGTTTTTAATGGTTGAACCGGACCGCGTTTTAATTAAAACCAGGATTTTTGGGGATTAATTTTTAATTTTTAAATTGGAAATTATGAAAAGTCTATTTAAAGCCAAGTTTTGTAAGTAATTTTGTCTATAAATATTGGTTTATTTAAAAATAACTTATTTTTAGAAATTTTATTAGATTTTTAGATTAAATTTTTAATTGAAACCGATTTGACGCTTTTGACCTTTGATCCGTTGCCTTTTTTGGGTTAATGGTCAATTCAATTTTCTAAACATTGGTTTTTACGGTTAACATGTTTTTGTAAGATGATGGATCGTTTCAAAATACCGATCTTGAAATTCTAGCTCTAATACCAAATTGAGAATTTAAGAATTTAAGTTTTATCTTGTTAAAAGAAGTGACTTAAGCTTTTATATGTATATTAATTTTTTTCTTCGTATTTAAAGAATATAGGGTTTTTATCTCATAACATCTAATAGATATAGTTATAGATCGGTTGGAGTGGCAAAAATATTCGTATATTCAATTTTATATTAATTGAGTGTAAAACTTAATTTCTCGTTGTTATATTATTACAATTGTGTACCTAAAACTTTTTCATTAATTAAACCACCTCAAGGGCCAACTAGCAATTTCTAATTATTCTATATATGACGAGTGTCTCATCTTGTTACAAATGAAAATTCTTTTCATTTCACTTGTTATTTATCTCATCTTTAATATGACGTGGGACTATCCTTAATACCCCCCACCCCCCACCCCACCCCCTTCTGTCCCTGGGTCAATCTATGTTTGTGTGTGGGTGTGTATAGACAAACACATTTATACTTCACAGCCAAAAAACCCTTTTTGGTTGAAAATACATTATCTTCTGGTGACCCGAAGACAGCCATACAAGATGCAGTATGCATGTGGTTTCCAAGTACTACTGCTGCAAGTTGATAACTATATATATTGTGTGTATGTGTGTTAAATATAATCGTTTGTTTGATTTTGTTTAAAAAGTTTAATAAAAATTTGAATTAGAGTCATTAAAATTACATTTTATTAGCTATTATCAAAGTCTAAGTCTGCTAAAAAGCTGATTTTTTAATAAAACCATACAGACAGTAAAAAAGTTTCACCATTTACACACGTTTGTGTATTCTTGAAGCCCACAAATAATTGGGCAACTTTCTACCCAAAAACCTTTAGTCGGCTAAGAGTCATTTCGGTATCATGGTAGTAAGGTAAGCGGCTTGGCAGCTGTCGATTTTGTTAGCATTCTCAAGTCTTGGATTGGTCCATTCATTAAGTATTGGAATCGAAACATCTCTTTGCCTACTATTCCTTCTCTTTATATCTATCCCGTATCATTTATCTTTTAGCAAGTTTAGTTGTATACTGCATGTGCACCTAAACATGTAAGACACCAAAATCTTGAAACTAATACTGCCCCCATCACATCCTTTGTTTTGGAAGGCTGCTTTGTAATATGTATAGATTTTGGGTAGTACGAGAAATCAAATCACCACATGACCCCATTAAACTGTAGCCTCTTCCTTGACTGGTCCCAATTGCATTTGTACTTTAGTCTTCCCACACATGATCTTTTATCAATCTCATAACATTGCCCAACACCACTTGTTTTTCTTGAATAAAGAAATGGAATTAATTTTTTCTTTAAATACAATAAAAATAAACATAATACTTATCCCGTCTATAGATGAGTTTTAAATAATTACACTTCCTTATAATTATACGTTGAGAAAAGTGTCTCTCCTACTCTTGATTACTTTCGAAGGAGATATTGTGTAAATTTATGATCGTACTCCAAAATCTGGAAGCTTTTAGCTTCATCATAGTCTTTATGAATGTGACCATAAGTGTCCCCGAAATAATCTCTTGACCTTGGGTAGAAAGGTCCAAGACCTAACCCAAGATTAACCTACTACATCAAAGCCATTAAACCACCTTCCATAGGCGCACCCGACACCTTTTTCTTACCGGTCTCTGAGCTCGATCGGCTCAATGCAGCTGGTGGGTCTACCTGAACCTTATTCATGCAGTCTCTAAGTCTCATGCAATATATATCAGCCTGATTTTATTTTATTTTTCACTTGATTTCTTTTCTTAATTACTCACACTAACTAGATATATCGAGCTGCTCGAGTCTTCATTATCCATCTTCTCAAATGTTTGAGATCCCGATAAAACTCCACACACGTACCAAGTCTTCCATAGCCTGTTTTAACTTGGGATTAATCTTTAGGAATCCTAATTGAGTTGATCTTCATTCTAATCCCCAAACAAGACCTTATGGGAATTTGCAGAAGCACCCCCTAAAATTATAGTGTTCTACAATTAAGTCCTTAAATTATCTGTAGTTTGCAAAGTGGAAGTTATGGCAGTGGGAGCCCTTCAAATTTGTTTAAATTTTCAAGCTGATTTATTTTTAGTTTATGATGTTTCTTTCCCAAAAATATTTTAAAATATAAGCATATGTTTGGAGTCTTTGAAATTATAATTTAAGTCTTATATTATAAGTTAATGCAGTAAACGTGTGGATAAAAAGTGGTTTGTAAGTTGTGGGTCCCCATGAAATGTGTGGATGAGAATTATGTTTGTGGGTTGATAAATTTGACCAGCTGAAATTTTAATTTAAGTGGTGTCAAACATATGCTTAAGTAACTTAACTTTTTAAACTTTAAATCAAAAAATAAATAAATAAATAAAACTAGCCAAACATGCCCTTTGACAATTAGAAGATATGAGGGAAACAAATACTATATTTTAATATAGTTGGAACCTGAAGAAAAGACCTAATAACTGTGCTTCTCCGTGAAGTTTAATAAAAATACTTTTCTTCTTAACATATGTTTTGGTTATGATATTGCATTAGGGGACATGAGACATTTATTCTTGCCCAGAAGCTAGGGAATAAAAAATCGAATTTAATTAATTACTTTTATTGTTTATACTTTTTATATTCTTTTCATTATTGAGATATAGTAATTAATAAAGAGATTCTGTATAAAGGAGAGTCAATTACCCCTGTAACATGAGGGGGTTAAGGCAGGGGTAGGATTCACACAATAGTACTAGTGTTACAAAAGTGAGTAAATAAAATTTCTAAGTCGAATAGACAGAGTAAATAATGAGTTTATTAGAGAATTGAACTACTTCTTCTAATACAATAACTTTTGAGGATGACAGGCGTAACCAGAGTTAGAGTTCAAACATAGCTGTACAATATGCATCTTCAGTTGCCTCGATTGAAAGTGTGATCCCAGTTAATTGTGATGGTCGGAATTATTGGCTCTAGCGATGGCTCTTGATGTAAGGTAAGGGTTAAGTCTTGATAAAGCGTGATCAAATTCCTTATTTGAGGAAGAGACGAACATATTATCGCTTGAGGGGGAACCGAGATGATATAGTACCATATTCGACGGAGAAGTGTTGGAAAAGTGCGAAAAAAAATCTCGCATTGACTAGATAGTGGATACATGATAAATAATGGGTTTACGAAAGAATTGTGATACTTCTTTTGGGATGCAACCTCAATTTGGAACACTAAGAAATAAAAAGTTGCCTCTGCAAGCATAGGCGAGTTGGTAAGTTTGAGGTGATGTGGGAGAAATCCTCCGACAACGCAGTGTTCGATTTCAGTGCAGGCGATTTTATTTTGAAATATTGTGGAGAGTGCATCTTGGGGTTGGCTCTGTTGGGCTCTCTCCTCAGTCCCTACCACTCGCAAGACATCCTTCGATTTACAACTCGCTGGTCAATAAATCTCGACACGGATAGAAGATTTCGCCTTTGGAATTATCCCCTTAACAAAGAAATAAAAAGCTTCTCATGGGTAGGAAAGTATAAAGGGTGCACGAACCCCATTAACTTAAGATATATCATGATTTACCTCCACCCATCATCGAGGGGTCGGGGATGGGTGGTCAGGACATAATGCAGTGGCTAACCCGATACTGGTAAAAAAAAAAAAAAAAAAAAAAAAAAAAAAAAAAAAAAAAAAAAAAGAAATAAAAAGCTAATTCAAAAAGGAATACATTGACTTGGAAGAATTTATGGAAGTAATATTTGTAATGAATGACATGAACAAGTTACGCCTTGTTGTCTTCTAGCCTGGTTTATTATATTTATTAATTGAGTCTATAGTCTTTGTTGAAAACAATAAAGAACAGATCCTACGGCTAGATGGTTGATAGGTCATATATTTTCCTTCTTTAATTCATAGTTACTATGAATCTATTCCCTAAGGCTTAGCTTGTTGAACAAAGATAATATTTTAAATTTAATTCATTTCTTAAAGATCAATAAAGAGCAACCCTAATCGAGTTAAACACTAATTTAGTCAAATCAATCAACTAATCATTCCCTGATAATATTAATTATTTGTTTAAAGAAGTGATTAAATCACAATATTGATTGACAACCCCTATGATCTATTTAATTTAAAATAATTATGGATTATATAATCTAATTATAAGTAATATTATCAGTCGCTATTCATAATTAATGAGTAGGGCCTCGCAAGAAATTATTAAAATGTGTTATTATTGAATGGGCATGTCTCCTTTGATATGACTTGTCCAAATAGTTTGAATGCTGGTGCCTTGCATGGCATGCAACTTGACAAAATGTATTAATTGACAAAATAGTAATTATAAGTAATTAACAAAATGATTACTATATAGCTAGTAATTATTATCTAAAGATTTTGATCTACCTCATGATCTGGACATTCAAGATTAGAGTAGGGTCCTAGCTAGTACACGACCTCGTAGCACTTTCAATGCTCTTTCGATCAGAGAAAATCAGGTTAAAAACAATAATACAATTATAACTTATTTGATAAGATAGATTATGAAGTGATAAATAATATTAAAAAAATAAATAAACAAAAATAATTCGTCTGCATACCAAACATAAATAATTTTAATTTTACTAGAATTAAAAAAAAAAAAAAAAATTCTAAGAAAGAGTCTTTTCATTTCCTGACATGAGTTATGAAATGAATAAATTTGTTGATAAAGGAATTATTGAATTTTTTTTTCATCAGATTTTTCCTGCTTTTCAAGACATGCTCTGATACGGTGGTTGATTGACATGACTGTACATAATAAACCCTAAAATTGAAAATCCACACACAGAACACCAAAAATAAAAAAAAAAATAATTTCATGGTCGCTTCTTCAAAGTTCATTGTTAAAAGTAATATTCTAAAAAGCGAAAAGCGTGATTTTTTTGAGTAGAACCGAGTTTCAAGAAGAGGCCTGACAGGAGAAAGCGTGCGAGCGATGCGAGATGAGAGATGACCTAGGTGGCGTGGCTAGTTTTTTTAGATACAAAAAAGATATAAGCGCCTCACACATAAAAGAAAACTTATTTCATTTTTAAAGCAGTGCACGAAAAAGATATAAACGCCTAATCGGCGAATTTTGAATTCATCATTTCGTTTTTCTAAAATTCAAAGCACGATTCTGATATTAATTCATCATTAATGATTCGTTAGTACTGACACCTCTTCTTTCGTGTGATAAGTTGCTCACGTATATTTTAAAAAACGATGACACACTTCAGTACAACATCAATAAATGTAAATATTATTGTGTGAGTTGTATGGACTTTAATTTTGGTACAACAAACAATGACACGAAAAGGATTGGTGGTGGTGATGACTTGGTTATGAAGGCAAGTTGTGGCCTCAATTGTCAAACACCTACATTTCCATTAATAATTGGATTCTACTTGACCCCTACAAACAATGGCCCTAATTTTATATTATGTATTATTAAAATATATAGTATAAAACTTTTTTTTTGTCCTTTATAAAACACCACCCGCTAAATATATCAAAGTATTGTTTAGTCGTTGAACCCAAAACTCAATAATAATATTGTGTAGGCCTCCCTGCACTACCAAAAGAATCATTAAAATGGTTGGTTTCGACAACATTGAAGTCTATCTAATTGATCCGAATGGAGTATGGGATATGGGAAAGAGGAGCAGTTATATGTTGCTCGAATCGGACAACTGTCCAACTGACACTAGGGGTGGTCCCACTCCTGTGTCAGTCGGGCAATTACCCAATTCGGACAACATATAATTCTCGTCATAAAGAGATGTTTGACACAAATCACAGAATTGAAAATTTTATTCTCCGATATTTTCGAAGATAAATAACATTTTCTCCAACATATATGTGACCATCTTAAAGATTCTAATTGATTAGATTAGAGCAATTAATTAATATAGACGACATATTTTATGCATGTGGCATGCATTCATTGAGATATACGTATCACAAAAAAAAAATTATATTCATAAAAATAAAAAAATCATTTTTGGATAAAGAAATAGACTTGCAGCCACTATTTGCTAATAATGAAAGTCTAATTGTGAATAAATAAAATGCTAGTGGTTAAATTATATATCTATAATGAGATTACATACAATATATTTTATTATTAAAAATAATGCTTCTCTTTAGGGATCAGTAGTGGCATATAATAATAATTTTTCTTATGTCAAGCAGTATTTATTTATTAAAATACAAGAAAATATTCCATTTTAATCAAGTCAAAAATCAAATTAAACAACATTTTTGTACAAATTAATATTCTCAAAAAGAACAAAAAAAATCCTACGTGTTAAGTTGAATTAAAAAATGCTAGTGTGACCCCCAAATGATTTGGTTAAGATTCTATTAAATGGCACCACCACTAATGAATAATGGAAACAATTGGAGGGCTTTTTTTAATTAATTATTTTATCTTAGTAGAAATATAATTTAATAATGTTTGTCGACACAAATTAGGGTTTTTATGGTTGTTTACTTTTCATGATGAGACAGAAAGACAGGTGTTAGGAAACCTTAATCCACATCTCATGGTTACTTGAATTAACCCTAACAAGTCAATAACCAGTTTCATTTATTTATAAGGGAATTTTTAAAATTATAATATTTTGAGATGTGGAATGAATTTAATGCAACTAGTTCACTAGAAAAACATTAGTTATTTGAGCAATAAAGACCTACAAAAGTACATTATTTTGGTTCTCGACGAAGTAGAAGAGAGCCCGACTAAAGACACTCTCATCAAGCAAGGGCGAAAGTCAGCTAAATGATCTTACAATATATAGTATAATAGCGATTATTCATTAGATAAAAGTAATATTCTAAAAAGTGTGCATAAGCGCTTCGATAAAAGTAGTGTTCTAACCTCTCTGATTGGCTATAGGCGTGCAATTAAGTGTTCACACCTCTCTTAGGCTATAAAGTGCACAATTAAGCACCTAAGTATGTGTTTTTTTCAAAAAGTGTAATATATATCGCACCTATATATATATTTTTTTTATATTTTATAATATTTTAATAATATTATAAAAAAACACTTTTTCAAGTCTAATATCTATCTAAATCAAAAAAATTTGAAGTTCAACATCTACACATTGTCATGATTTTCGTCTAAAAGTCTAAAGGATTGATCTTCTCTTGATATTGTCTCCTAGCCGCCTAATGTATTTTTATGAAATATGTATAGAAAAATTATATTGGGGTACCCTTCAAAATATCTCTTTTGTAATGTTGCAATAATTTATGTTAGAGCTCTAATATAAATTAGAATTTAGCAATGTATGTAAAGACTAAAGTGTCTATGACTATGAAAAATGTTCAACTTTTCTTGATGTACAGTTTCCTTGCATGCATAATTTGATTCGCGTGTGACCAATAAGTCCTTATTTGGTTCGAATTAAAAATTTATTAAAAATTTCAAGAATTAATTTTAACCACACATTTCATTAGACTAATTCCAACCATTCATTTCATGATCTTTTTATTAAAATCTGCTAAAAAACTTTATCCAACAAGTTGTAAGTATAATTGAGTAAGAATTCACATCAAATTCCTTTTGCTTAGACAAGGTATTGATTAAAAAGAAAAATATAAATTCGACATCGACTTAATAAAAGTCTATATTTTGATTACTTTTATAGAATAAAAATAATTAATATTTCAAAGAAAATTCAGATCGAACATGCATCACCAAAATAGTTTGAACTTGTTCGGTGTGATATTTTTGGGCCAAAATAATTTTTTTTCGATTTTATTGTTGACTTTTTCAAACTAAATGGTGGCGAAATGATAAAAGTGTTTTTTTCAACAACTAGTATATCATCCCTGCGCGATGCGTACTTCTACTTTCATGATAGTGATTTTAAAATATTTTAAGGCATATTGTTTCTTATTACATTCAAATAAAAAAGTATCATATAAATAACGTTTGATTACATATTGATATGAAAAAAAAAAAAAAAATAGCTAATCTAGATTTTCAAACACCTCTTTCAAAACTACGTTTGTGGTGGAATTAGTTCACTGAATTGGTTGACACTCTATCAATCACAAATCAACATTTTCAATCGTATGATTTGTAGCTACAGACAATCTTACGTAAAGTTGTCATGACTAAAGCCGATTTTTTCCATGTGGATTAAAGAATGACTCTTTCAAATATATTTTTAATTAATTTTTGATCATTTGATTTTCTAAATTGTAAAAGTTGCGTTAATGATATTACGCAAATTTAATAATGATCTTATATTGATTAATTAATATAGCATTCAATGTGATTATTAATACACGTGTTGGAATAAAGATGATTATTTAACAAATGAATAGTTGGAAATATAATTTGGGAGGCTAAAAACTTTGAATGAAATGTTTATTTATTTTTTATTTATTTGGGAGATGTTTTGGGCGGGAAAATAGGTTGACTTTTATTGATGGTATCTTACTTTTATATATATTAAGATATTTTAAAAAATGATAACTAAAAACGCAGAACAAATTCTTCTTGTTCATACAAGTATAGCTTATACAGCACAGAGTACAACTAGCTCAAGCACAATACAAAATGTTGTGGCTAACAAAAATCTAGTGCAGACAGAGAGATAGGAAACATACGTTAATAACAGTTGGCCGCATGTCGGCATAAGAAAAAAAAGTCATAAACTTACCTGAGATAGAACGGTCATATCCCTGCTGTCTGTCATATTTTGAGTGATTCTGAATCCGCCACGTAGCATTCTTCTTTGGTACGGAAAATTCAAGTCAAGTTGTAACTTTTTAAGAACAGAAGGGCCCACGTGTTTGCGGCTTTGGTCTTGTAAATTTTTATTTTCAACGACACTCGCATCTTATTAGATTTTCCTTTCAAAAATTTAAGTGCACGTTGAATGGAATTTAAAAGTAATTTTTTAAAATAATTTAAAAAATTGATAAAATATATGATAAAAACATTGATAAAAATTGGGTCCTATAAAATATAAATTTGAAAAATAATGAGTTTAAAAAAATTATCCAAATATAAAATTAGATTGATTATCCGAACTTTGATTATACTTAAGAATTACTTTTTAGAAATAAGTTAAAATTCATTTTTTTAAAATTAATTCTCTCAAAAAAAAGTTGAATGGCCCTCTGAACCCGTTATGTGTGAGCTAATATACGTTCTTAATCGTGATAATTGAAAAAAAAAAAAAAATCTTGTGAAAAAATAATTCAGAAGTCTATTTTTAATCTTGTTAATTTTAGTGAAATAGAGAGTTTTCTATGAGGAAAGTATATTTTTGGGACGACATTTAATGTTTTAAGACTACGTTGCATAGATTGGTTCGACTACTAGCTATGTTGACATTGGCTCCACCTACCCACAATTTTAAGCAACTTTTATTTTTTTCCCTATTAATGCATCATGCATTGTGATAAAAAAAAAAAACAATTTGTTTTATCTGAGATTCCTTTTGACAAATAATAAAGTTATAGATTATACGAGAAACGCGACAACTATGTGAAAAAGATCCATCAACAAGTGAATAATTTTTCACTCATTTGTCAGCAAGTCTTCAGCTGACAATTGAAAGATGAGGGGAGACAGCTAAAATGAGCCCCATGAGAAGTTTAATTTAGCCAAGAAACCATGCTCATAGATAGTGAAATTTTGTTGAACATGATGAGGACCACAGGTGTTTGATCTCGAATCAGTATCCTAATAAATAAAGAAACCTGACATGTTAATGTCAAAGTGTCACGGGTCAACTCTTTAAGTCATGCAGTATAATTATTTTTCGTCTGTGCAACATTAGTCTTACTTTATTCGATTACCTTCCGTATTCTTCGTCACGAGTCTAAACATGACACATTGCTTATTTTGACCACAAAGCTTACTAACATGTAAACAATTGTACCGCACTTGGTGCTAAGGCCCTTGCTTATTCGCAATGTACATTGTCATCAATGTTTTCAACTCTATTGGACTCGACTTAGCTAGCTTGCCTATATATTCATGCATAACATATAGTTCAATATTTTCAAGCTCTTTGGACTAGCTAGCGATAGAGGGGAGCATCTTTTAGTTTCGAAACATACTCATGGGAGCTCTTTTTAGTTCCATCGAAGCATTGAGAGTCATTCGCATATTCCACAACGTAATCCTTGTGCTCGTTAATTTCTATGGGCATATTAGCTCATTGTGTGCTGCAATGCACTTCGATAGAGCCTTCGCCCAAGTAGGGCTATTTAATAATTCACGACTAACTTGAAGTGCCTTCACAACATACTCATTCAACGTTATCGACATCTTGCCATATTTCGCCTAACTATGTAACGCTCCATGACTGCATTTATAACCAACAGACCTCGCGGTAAGACTAGAATCCATAGTCAATGCTCACGAATTAGCATAAAAGGCCTTTAAAATGCTTTCCTCGATAGCTCATTTCATCTATATGTGTTAGTCTCAGAGCATAACAATGCTCTATCGGTAATCTGAGACCCTTTCTAAGTACCCAACGAAGACCAATCGTTACCCAATGAGTTTCAAACCTCATACGGGTACTTTAGCCCTCTCTTGAGGTGCATAACAATAGCCGTAAGGTGGCCCTCAGTGGTAACAGAAGCATGGGGGAGACTGGTTGACTACTCACCAATAACCCAACTCAAATGGCACCAATAAACGTCTTTTGATAGAAGAATCATAGTTTTATAATTGATGCTCCCGACCTCCAAATGACGCTCTATTTGATTCCGTAGTGAAACTAACATCTTCAACATTAAGTCCACAAAATGTCAACCCCAACAGATAATCGACTGTTGAGTTATTACTCGTAATATTCTGAAATTACGACAATGTCATTGCTGACACCATCGCCTTCGACCCCTACGTTTCATAACCAAATGAACTCGATTGTCATCTGCTTTAATAAGAAACTTCCTAAATTCTTAGCCTTTGGCAAACTCTCCATAAAGTGGCTTCTCAAACTACATTGCTAAGATTCTATGTTTATCGCACGAAGTTGCTGCCTATTACGGTCAACTATAACTTCATGTCAAGCCAACTTCTTCCATCGTCTCCAATAAATAAGGACATTAGCATTACATTAAGTTGCGGTCCATTATACAAAACCATGCAAGCAAAATGATGACATTTTCTGTCCTTTCGAAAACTTTTTAATTTAATGGAAGAATTAAAATAGCAACACGTACATAACCACAAATAATTTTATTCTCTCAAATTCTCTCAACTTTTTAAAAATAGATTAGCTTCTCCAAAAGAGATTATTTGAACAAAAGCGATGTTTAAGAAAAACAAAATCTTATTTTTTGTCGTATAAGAAAAAAAATTGAAAAAACAAATTTTTTATATGAAAAGTTTGTTTTTTTCATATATTAGCTCGATTTAAAAAATGTTAAGTTCCCGTCTCAATCTGCCCCTGATTAAAAGTCTGATTTGTGAAATTTTCATAACAAGTTACAGTGATAATTAGCCTCAGGACCTTTGGTGTAGAATTAAAGTTATGTATTATAATTTATCTTCAAAAAATTGACTCCATAAATGAACCCTAAACATTCTTGGACAATGTCCTGAAGACAAACCACTTCTACAAGCCCAAAACATTTGGGCCTCTGAAAGTGTTGCAAATTGAGAAGAATGGCCCAATTTGAGTGAAAGTGAAGTCTTGTTTTTGTTCTTCACTTGTAAACTCTAGATCACAGAATTGGAGTCTATAATTGTAACATTGTTTCTTCGTAGTGAATGGGCTGATGGTTTGTGATCTATTTCTTCTGTGCATTACACCTGTTTGAAGAATTGCTTCAAAGAAACTCTTTATACTAAATTTCTGATTTGATCCTGATATACTTTGATTCAAGTTGTTTTGGATTCAACTATTTCACACAGTACGAACTCTTCGCATTTTCTTCAAATGTTTAGCCTAATGAGACCTCGTGAAATCATCAAACACGTAAATATGAAAAAGTTATTTCAATGCAAGGGTGCAGGGACGGAGAGGGGTGGGGGGTCTTGGTCTCCAACTTTCGGGGAGACCAAAAACCCTCAATATATATATATATATATATATTTTAATTTAATAACCAACCAAAACAACAAATATTAAAGCTCAAATCTAACAATGAATGAATTAAACAAATAAAACCTAACAAAATTGATTAATCTAATGTCACTTCTTCTTCATAGACACAGTTCATCTTCACGTCTTCAACCTTTGACAAAAAAAAAAATTTGATTGCGATTTCATCTTCAACTTTTTCCACTTAAGCTGGAGATTTTTTTTTCTTCTTGCTATGGTAAAAATTAATTCCACGAAACAAATTCTAGCTTGAGTTCAAATCGTGATTCTTTTGTTGTCGGCGAGTTCTCAAATTAGAAGAAGAAATATATTTTCAGAAAACATATTGAAAAATTTAGTAGTACACACAACATAGCTCGGATGAAGTTAGAATCATTCAATAACAAAATAAAAAAAAAAAGCATTGAAACTAGTCTTTTCAAGTAAACAGAACAAACACAAAGTGAGTATCGAATACGTCTAACTGCATCAATCGATTGTGTTCGATATCTTCTTATAAGCTATTTAAAGATTATGACTTATAAAAAAACATTAAATTCTCATAAAAATAAGCTCAATAATTATGGTTTGAAAAAAAAAAAATCAGAGGTGCTGTCCCCTAATTCCCGAGAAGGTTTCCTCCCAGCCCGGCCCAGCCCGGCCCCGCCCGCCCCCGCCCCGCCCGCCCCGCCCTGCCCCACCCCACCCCACCCCACCCCACCCCTATTTGAGAACTCCCCAACTTAAAATATTTGACTCCACCGTTAAACTTTCTTTTATACCAACCAGGCATGCCAACTTCTGAATTAGTTAAATCAAATTCAAATTGATAGCCGCAATGAAGAATTTTGTCCTAATTGAACGGTTGCATATATGGATACATAAATAGATTATGTCACAAGTCATTTCGAATTACCCACAATACAAAAAACTACTTTATGCACTCTTTTTCCCTTCATATTTTAAAATTCAACATATAGATACACAATTGGATAAATGAGCTCAATTTAGTTTAAATCTTAGAACTTTTGATCTTTAGGTACAATTTGCATTATTAGGTTATAAGTCTTGTGACAACCTAAAATGGGGTTGAATAAGTTCATGCAATCTCAACCAATTTTTAATTTTCCAACCATTTTTTTCGATTGCCAACATTAATATACGCACAATCCAAAGTCTAAGTCTCTGACAAATATTTTGATGGTCAAACCGTGCAAAGACAACATCAAAAAAGAAGTATAATTACAGACAGAAAATCTCATTACTAGAAAGCATTAGCAAATGTAAAGCTACCCATAAAATTGCTTTAGTTCATTTCTTCACAGCATTCGAACCACCAAACTGGAGAAATCCATGCTACAAAATGAGATCGCCTGACATTAATTATCAATCAAGGTCAGTTCCAACCCAAGTACCCAATATAATCATAGTAAACAGAAGTAATTAAATGCAATCCCATGAACAGAATGAAATAAAGCAGAGAAACAGAGCAGACAACTACACATCACCCTGTATGGATTATACCACATTTTCTATCTCATGAGCATTTTTTTTTTTTCAATATAAAAACTTGTTTTGGCATAAACTTGTATTAATTGAAGAGAATGAGTTCAAAGATACCTTTACCAGTTAAAATTCCATCATATACTTCTAGTTCTTGACCATTTTGATACACGACACCGTGAAAATTTGTCTCGAGAAAGATTCTTTCGGATTTTTTATACAAGAGAATTCCACAATGAACGAAAATGTTTGTCATAGCAACAAATATGTCATAAAAAAAAAGTGAATTTTTTGAGGAAAGAAGAGAAGCAATTCTGCAGACAAAAATTGCAGGGGCAGGGGTAGACCTAGAATAAGTTTAACTGGATTAAAGAAGAAGTGCATCATAGACAAGCTAAAAAGGTCATAAATGCCTCCAACTCAACAAAAGATGTAGTCTCACAGACCATAAATAGTGGAACTAGATTATTGTAGTTTGAAGAATGCCAATACAATGGCAAAAATATCATATTCTCTTCAGTGGACTGATGAATACCTATCAGCATTGCTACCTTTAATCGCTGATACATTATGTTTTTGAACATTTGAAGAACAAAAGAATGTCCAATACTTTTTCTTCCTTGATGAAAGAGTTTTCTTAGAAATATAACTTGAAACGCCTCATCCAACACGTTGGAAAGAAACGGAAAAAAGAATAACAATAGTCCTAAGAGCCATGTTAGTTGTTGTTTCAGACAATGGATCTTTTTCTTAAGATGGCCTTTTTATGCTGCAACAGTGGCTTTTCTTAGGCTACCTTACACTGCCCACAAAACCCTTTTAACTAATCACTACTCTAAGAACTCACAGCAAAATGAGCGAACTAACCTTTTATCTTTTGACATAATATTTGATGCCTCTGCTTCTATTCCCGTCTACGTTATGTGGGTCAGTTATGAGAATGAAGTCTAGTTCAGCAGTGTTCAATTGTTTCCTTTGAAGTCAGAGTCCATTTAGCCTAAAAACCTATTTCTGTGATCAAGTCACAAATCCCACTTCTACCAAACACTTCAATTTTGACCGCCTAACAATTTTTGCCTATGCGTCAATTGTCTATATGCTATTTTTGTTGCAATCAAACAAAATTGAACAATAATGGCATTTGTGCTCTAAAGTTCATCATATTAGCTGTACATATCTGACTTACATACATTAGTTCCCTTTTTGCGCGGAAATAATAATAAGTGACAAAGGAAATAAGAACATATTACCTACCTAAACCACAAGTTAACAGCCCATGACCACAGCTAACTTTATTCTTCTAGTTATACTCAATTTAAGATTCGAATCACAACAATAATAGATTATTACAAGTCGATACAAGCATTCTGTATCGTTTAACAATTTACTGATACAATGGAGTATATTAATACAGAACAGGACATTAACTTTCTTACTAGACCAATAGCACTAAATAACAATAGTAATGCTACAAATATCACACAATCAGCCACAACATTTCCCAAAAGCAAGTTACTCCTCATATAACTAAAAGAGATTGTTCTCAAGAACAACTAACAAAACAATATTATAACACAAAGGACTTTATATAATAGGATTGTGTCCTCGTAAGATTTAAATTTACTTACCTTAAACAGTTGATATTACTACTGTTGCTGATTCTGAGAAGGTGCATTTGGCGGAGGAGGCATTCCAGGCCTGGGGGGACCAAACATGTGAACTTGACCGCCAGGAGGAGGTGGCGGCATGCCCGGGCGAGGTGGCATCTGTCCAGGAGGCGGACCACCAGGCATTCCAGGTCTCAGTGGCGCGCCGGGAGGTGGAGGCCCCCGCATCATCTGAGGTGGGGGAGGACCCATTGGCCTCTGCCCGTATTGTGGAGGCGGAAACTGCCCAGGAGGTCCAGGCCTAAACTGAGGTGGAGGCTGCATCGGTCCACCGGGCATCCCAGGCCTTGGAGGGAATCCACCAGGGGGCGGCATAGACGGAGGCCTCACAACAGGAGCCTGACCCCCAGACACTTGCTGCTGGGGAGGATAAGAAATCGGAGGCATCGAAATCTGTGGGGGGCGCGAGATCTGTGGCTGCATCATTCCAGGCGCTGGTCCACCTACTCCTCTCACAGGTCCAGAAAGCCCAGGCTGGGCCTGGATAAGCGGACCAGTCGGCACACCCCGGCCGGCGGCCCGGCCAATCCCGGGTCCCGGAATAGCATTTGCACCAGTGGCCTTTACCCGAGACTCGTCTGGGGGAGGCGGGCCCTCCACAGTTATCGAAATGACCTCCTCTCCACGGAGGAGAACGAGGCCAAGGGTGCGGCGGTCCTCGCGCTCCTCCTTGGATCCTTTTGTAGGCGGAAGTTTCCGAAACTCTTCGCAGTCTCCGAGCACCAAATTCATGTGTCGATCGAAGGCCATGAATTTTCCGATGAGCTGACGACCGTCCTGGATCGTAACGCGCATCCGATAGTTTATGTAATGGAGCATCTTGGAACTCTTCGACATCGACATTGTGGCTGATTCAAAATTGGGCACACTTTCTCTCTCTAAACCCTGGTTTTTTGTGTGGGAGGAAGGGAGAAGAGGATACGCGAAGAGAGAGAGAGAGAGAGAGAGAGAGAGAGTGAGGGTTAGGGTTTTGGGACGGAGTTTTTAGTCTTTCAAAATAGTCCTCGCTAAAATTACATATAAGTTACTTAAAATTTACTTACAACATTGAACTTCCCAAAAACAAAAGGATAAATACACTTAAGGTCCTATCCTTTTCACTCGTCACAATTTCATCCTTCTTCAATTTGTAATTGTACTTGTGATCTTCAACTTTTTATTAATTCTTGCAGATGGTCCCTACTGACGGAATCTATCAAAAAACTTTGTTATGGTGTTGTAAAAAGACATTCTTGCCCTTAAGCCCTTAACTTTAAATAATACAAAAACAGTGTGACCAAAAAGTTTTCAATAAAAAAAAAAATTGAAACATGAGGTAAAATAAGTGTTTCGAATTTGAACAAAATTCCACGAGGACAACTTTCACGTGTGGTGGGTTACATTACCAAACAACGGACCGGTAATGTCACGTGTGAATATCAATTAAAAAATTAATATTTGATTAACGAAATTGTTTAACAAAACTATTTTCAAAATTTAGTTGTATAAGTGTTTATTTGATGGAGTTTAAAAATAGTTTTTTATGATATTTTGAAAAAAAAAATTAGTGAGATGTATAGTTGAAAAATTGATAAAACTTGTGGATCTTATGAAATATTCTGTTGAAAATGAATTAAATAAAAAAAGAGTTAAAAAAAACTCTTCCAAACGTGTGCTAAATGGAACAAATCAAAGAGTTTAATTTCGATCATTCAAAACAAAGGCGTATGAAATAACTTATACGTTCGATTCGAGCGAGAGTATATGCGTTTCTAGCTTCATTTTTCCCAGTCGGTTAAAGGTTGAGAAACCGCGCCTCTGTTCCTCTGCATGTGTGTCTGAGAGAGAGATGGGTAGTAATGCTATTTAAAATGAGTTTAGGTATTACTGCACTCCACCACTACATTGTCAAATAAAGTGAGATCCCACCACTACATTGTCAAATAAAGTGAGATCTATATTGATTCATTTTAATAGAGATATTGCTACCTAGATCGGTGCTAACTACTAGTAAAACGTAACATTATTCCATCACTTATTCAAAAGAAGAATGCCATCTTGCACTAGCACCTGCGGCACCACTACTGCTAAGTAATATTATTTTATTCAAAGTGTTCACCTGCCGTCATCTTAGAACATCTCTAATACAACAATATAGATTATTGTATATGTGATAAATAAAATAGAGATCTATTTTAATTCATTTTAATAGAGAAAAAAACATCTCCAGTGGTTGAGTTGTAAATTAGAAAATTTATGGTCTACATATAGAAGAAAGAGTAGAAAAAAAATTATTTAAAAAATTAAATAAAAAATAATTAACACACATTTCAATAGAAATAAATTATAAAAATTATATATAAGAGATTTAACACACATTTCGATGAACATTAATTATAAAAAAAAAAATAGAAGATGTCTAGCACACCGTCCAAATGTGGACGGTATGCAAGACATCCTCCACTTTTTTCTTTGCCATGTAAGCAATTTGAGATAATGTGACACACTTTTTAGTGCAATCCATGATTGCATTGGATATACTTTTATAGATTATTTTATGAGCTTCGATATTTTTCTTTTACAATTATTGTGTTGAAACTTACCTTCACCAAAATAGTCTTTTATTAGGAAACCACAACCCAAAATCTGACTCTATTGCTATTTTGCACGGCAATCCACATCAATGTAATGAAGGTGAAGGACCCACAACAATAACTAAAGTATCTAAATAATCAACCCGTTTCTTCATATTTGGAATATCACTCAATGATCAATCAAAAAGATATTCAACAACTAAAAGAAAGATAGATTCTTTTTGGATCTTTCCTTTCTTCAAACGGAAGGAGCAGAGATATAATCAGACCAATTCCCGAAATGTCTTTCTAGATATTCATCAATGTCCCGGCTATTCACAAAACGTGAAGAGCATATGCTTTTGGAAGAAATCGAATAGTTTCTTGGGAATCCTACAAGATCCGTTTTTTTTTTTTTTTTTTTCTAATAGAGTCCCCCACACAGATAGAGGTAGATAAACGGTAATTAATTCTAACTCCCACATGAGGAAATAAAGTAAAAGGTCTCGACAAGAAAATAATCATATTTGACCGTTGTACATTGCTAACATCAGGAAATGAAATAGTCGAGAATCCCAAGTAACTGGCCGAGCCGCTAAAGTAGCTAGGGAGGCTCGCACGATGGGCTAGTAACTCAGTGGTAGAGCGCCCCCTCGATAATTGCATCGTTGTTCCTAGGCTGTGAGAACTCTCAGCCACGTGGTTAGTTCAATATGCTCATCGGCACCTGACCTTAAGATGTGGATTATCGAAGGCACATTAGCATGGAGATCTCAATAGAAAATTGAAGAGTAACAACAACAAGTGATTGAGTTCAGTAGTTTCTCATATAAAATTATTAACTATAGAGATATAATAATATGGAGAAGACAAAATTGTTTCAAGCATCGACATAACCGGAACAATTTCTTTGTTTTCAATGCCTCCGAATTTTTAGGAATTAGTCACTTTAACAACATTCGATGGTTATACGGGTATCCAAAATACGAACAAGATGAATGTGAGGGAAAAAAAGAGAGATAATATATATACCTTAGTGAGAATTCTTGATCTCTCTCAATTCAAAAACCACCGGTATTGCTTGGTGGGTCGAGAATGCTCGACTTATTAATTTATCGGGTAAACTACTAGGAGCTCACGTAGCCCATGCCGGATTAATTGTATTTTGGATATGAATCTACAAGAAATCCTAGACGATGTTTGTTATCCTGGATTTTTTTTTTTTTTGTCTTTTCTGAATGATGAATCTATATGATATACTAGTGGATAGATCAATCCTTTTGATAGTACGGCAGTAGCATTTAAATGTGCAAATGTCGGAGCAAGGAGCAGGGTCGGTTAAATCATCTGGATTTAATCAAATACAATTTGAAGAATTTTGTAGGTTCATTGATCAGGGTTTGACAGAAGAATTTTATAAGTTTCCAAAAATTGAAGATACACATATCAAGAAATTGAATTTGTCGGATCTAAGTGTTTGCTAGGTAAGCATCTTGTAGTAAGAGGAGTAGATATAAACCTTGTAGACCATTCCTATGGGATAGCGAAGGGAGAGCCCCAATTGGTAGAAAAACCCATTGTTCCAAAAAAAGCCGCTAAGCTCGTCTGGAGTTTCGCCAGCCCACGCTAATCACGCATTACGCATCGCTCTCGCTTTACCATTATCTTGCTCTCGCCTAGGTTCGAAAAGCTTAAAACTCGACCTACATGTTTTACGCTTTTTAGAACATTCAAAAAACCCACAACCCCTTGTGGTCCAGCCTATTGTTGAAATAAACAACTCACACACACTCCCTTTCCAAAAAAGATCAATACACCAATCACTACAATTAGATTTATTAGATTTGTTGCTAAAATATACTTATAATGGAAATAATCATGTTAGTAACAAAACATTCTTCAAAATGGTCTAAAGGGTAAGCTAAATAATATATATATTGGTTTGTTTCTCGAATAACAAGCTCAATATGGTAGCATCGCCATTTTCTCTGTATCAATGGAATCTCATCATTCATACATACCAAATTGGTATAGTATATTCATATCATAATATATGAACAGTAAAAACTAGTTCTTATTAAAACTAGAACTCATAGGGAATAAAATAGATTTAAAGAAATATTTGATAGATCATATAGAGGTGACGAATAAGATGGGTAACCAAACAATAACCAGTACACTTAGTGTGATTACTAATACAAGAGTCAAAATAAGGACAAACAACCATATGATCCCATAGATTTCTCTTAGGAATTCCAATCTGGAAGGTCTTTGCTACATTACACCTTTGTGCGAATAAAATTTTTAAAATTTAAATTGTACTTTGTTAGTCCTTCAACTAAACATCGTGAATCCCGTTAGTTACTCAATTCCAACTAACGAAAATGATGAGTTGGCAGAAGAAATTGCTTATGTGTCCGTTATTTTTGTCCAACTCAACATCTAAAAAACATGTTGGTCTCTAAATATACGCTTCGCACTCGAAAGGCCCCTAAACTTTAATAATTTGAACATCATTAGTCCATTCGTCAGTTTATTTAACTATATAGATACTTTTTTTCTTAAGAATTTTATATTTAATTAATTAATAGTTATTTCTTCATTATAATTATTATAAGATATTTTTTTTTGCAAAAAATTAATAATGTGTAGAAATAGTAAATCGAGATACCCATTTTATGACAACTTTCAATTTTCTCTCTATTTTTGTGCTTTAGTGAGTCTAATATTTCCATAAATTATAGTAGTTTATTTATCTCTTCATGTTTAAAAAAATAAGATTGTTAAAATCTGTTGAAAGCCAATATCATCTTCTTCTTTTTTCAAACTACGAAAAATGATGAGTGGACGGAATTATTTAAGTGATGTTAATTCTGTTCAACTTAGCAATCACCCTAACCAAAAAAATAAAAATTAGACAAGAAAAAAGAAGAATTAAAAAAATCTTAAGATAAACAAAGAAAAAAAATACAGTGCACCTACACTTAACCTTACCCTGAATACCATTTGTCATCTTATGCGCCTTACAAAACACTTTTGGACAAAATTCTACATTTTTATTTTTATTTTTTTGGTCAAAATAGATGTTGAGTTGGAAGACTAAACATGTATGTTGTTAAAGTTAAGAGCATTTTTCGCTCAAAGTGTATAGTTCAGTGACCAATTATGTTGAGTTGGACAAAATTAACAACCACGTAAGCAATTTTGTCTATCAACTCATTATTTCTATTAGTTGGAATGGTAGAGACGGATGGAAAGACTAGCAGAATTCACAATATTTAACTAAAAGCTAACAAAATAATACTTTATTCGCACAAAGTGTAGAATATAGCTTTGTGCGAATATAGAAACTATTCAGGTTTTTATCCAACAATGTATGTACGCGTTAAGAAATGACGTTGAGGTAGTAGAGGCAACTTTTATGTTCTTCTCTTAGGACTTGTTTGATATAAATTATAAAACTAATCTTTCAACCAAAAATAGTTTATTTATTCAAGAATGGTCAACAATGTCATGCTGTGAAGCTAAATTTTTTAGTCAAATAAATAAGTTTATAAACTACACCAAGCGGAGCACTTAATGTTCCAGCCGGTTCCAGCCACCACCAACCTTCAGCCCTCCTTACTCTGCTCTATTCATTTTTCTGTTTTCTACGCGTTTTTTCTCTTACTTTGATAATTTCCGGTTTTTAATTAATAACTTATTTTATAGAAAGCACGTTAATTAGATATAACTCCTTTCATCCACTTTCTTTATATGCCAATCAACAGCAACAATAGAGTCAGGATTTTTAAGATTTTTTGAAAAATGAACTGCTATTTAAAAAAAAAAAAAAATTACACTTCAAGATCAGAGAGATACTTGAAAAAAAAAAGCACTTTAAAGGACCAGACTACAGTCCAGTACTGAGTATCCCACCCCTATCTCCGTCTCTGCCTCTGATCAATAGTTTTATCATTGTATTTGTGCCACCAGGGTTCAGCACTATTTCAAGAGCATGTTTGGCCAAACTGAAAAATAAATAATAAGTCACTTTTTATTTCAAAACATATTTTTAACAAATGAAGTTACTTAGTTTAATACTGTTAAAATTTGTACCCACAACATAGCCAAGAATCACAAAATTGAGAGACAGAAGGCGCTTGCCACGACATAATTGGTTTGTAGTTTGCATATATTGAGAAGATTAGTTGAAGTAAAACCATAAGAGCCAGAATTGATGTAACACGAAACCTGAAACCTTCCAAGTCTAATAGCGATATGAAAAGCTAGATAAGTCCACAAGCCGTCCAAACGTCACCAAGTAAAATTCAGGACCCCGTAGTAACAATAAAGGATGCTTTAGTAGGAGTAGATGTGTCAAATTGGCTGGCCGTCAAGGCCTAGACGACTCAGCACCCATTATATCTTAAGGGGGATAATAATGTTTTTCGTATTATATCTTACATGCATAATAACAATATATTGGAAACTAATAAAACTAACCTTCTCAGATCTGCAAAATCATATTTGAAACACCAGGAATTATTCTGAACGTGCACCGTGTAGTTCTGGTGGCACTTGATTAAGGCTTTCTCGAATCATCTCTTGTATTCTTCTCTTCATCAGCTTGTCTTCTACAGCACGAAGCATGTCTCGGTGAAACATTTCCAGACGAACGAGTTTGCTGCTATCTGATGATTCCAACATATTATCCCATTCTTTTGCAACATCAAATGAACCCGAGCTCTTGAGTGAGGATGGAATATCATGCTCTTGGAAAGGCTTACCGAAAATAGAACCATGAAGTATACTAGCATATTTTTCAGCTACCGAAAGTTTCGACTGTAGAAGCTTCATCTCGTCCATTGCCCCCGATAATCTTTCATCAATTTCTTCGGGATTGTTTTCTTCAGTCTTATTTTTCTCGACCTCTTCTGATTCCTCGTCCTTGAAATCATCCGAGAGTGGAGGCCACATTACTAGAGTTGGTGCATAGCAATCAACTATCTTACCGTTTCCAAGGACCCCACTACGTCCCCTGCCCCAAGACCATAGTCTATGTCCACCATCTGCTACAAGAACAGTGTGAGCTGCACCACATGCAACTTGCAAAGCTACTGGAAATTTTGAATCATACGTCTCGGTACAAGGAAACAGTAAAGGAGAAACAGCATCGCCAGCATCATTCCTAGACAAACTAGCATCAGGGCATAGGCCAAGGCCCTTCTCCATCCCCCAAGACCACACATCTCCAGCAGATGAAACAACGCTTGTGTGAAATAAGCCGCAGTCAACAGATATTAGGAATATGCTCTGTGGCAATTCTTTTACAGGTTCTGGGGAAAGAAAACTTTTAGTAGTTCCATGGCCAAGCTGCCCTTTATCCCCTAAGCCAAACGTCCAACAAAAACTTTTTAAAGTGTCGCTCGGTCTCTTTTTCTTCGCAAGTATCGCCGTGTGGGAAGCGCCACATGCTACATCATAGACATCCCAAGGAGACTCCGAGTTAAATGTTTCTATGACTTCGGGATGTAACCTGCTTTCCCTGTCCCCCAAACCTAACTGGCCATGGTTGTTGCCACCCCACGAGTAGCATACAAGATCACCGCCTTCGTAGGTTTCTCCAGCGCTCACCAATGCCACGACATGCTCATTTCCACATGCCACCTTAACAACGGTGTGACCATGAAAATCCCAAATTGGAATTGGAGCAGAACTGCTAACAAGAGCAAATTTCCCTTCTGAGGACTTGCTTTGCTGAGAATGTGGACAATTGCCCCATATCCATAAGCCCCCGAGATTGTCGATTGCAAGTGACATCATTCCTCCAGCTTTGACAGAAGACATCTGAATGTGAAAGTCAAGCACTATCAAAGTCAATATTAAGAGCACTGATTGATTATTTGAGATAAAATCAAACTGAACTATATTTTGTTCCAAAGTAGTCAATGAAGTTTGTCTTTTCTTCAGTAGAACAAAATAAAATTCAGCGACTATGGTGAAACTTTTCGTAAGCTGAGTGACTTAAAGTGTTTTTAACCCAATTTAGCTCATACCTCCAGAAGCTTCCCACTCTTCAATTCATAATCTTTCTTAGAGGAATCAGGAGATCCCAATTCAAGGAAACCCTCTAATATACGGGGCACCACAGAATTTTCTTCATTAACACCAATTTGGCCATCCGTGCAAGGATCAAGGAATACTTGTATCTTACAGGAAAGTTTGCAAAACAATTGAAACTACTTTCCCATAAATCTGGATACTGGATAAAGCATATTAAAGCATGAACGATAATTTTTAAAAGGATACAGGCATTGAAACCCCAGCCCCAAACAGATCCGTGATCTGCCATCACATGAGGAAGTAAGCAATATGGAAGATGAAGTAGAATTGCTTAAACAAGAAACATTTATCCTATTTACAGTGTGTCATGTGGCTATTGACATTCTTTAACATACGTATGATACATTTACAGCTTAACAATGGCATTGAGAGCATTTTTGTATAATTTTCGAGTTTCAAATTTTTTACAGAAAAAAGGGAAAAGGAAAATACAGGTTTGGCGCTAATAGCACAGTACGAGAACTAGAAGATAAGAATCTAGTAAAAAAAGTTATTTTGGGCTAGGAAAAAAAAAGAAAAGAAAAAGAGAAGAGATGGTCTAGATAGAGCAGGAGAAAATGATCCATGCAGTGGACTTAATTGAGTTGGTTTCGGACTTCAAATTGAGTAAGTGAGCAATCACTTAAAATTAAGACAGCAAAATAAGATTGACTGCATAAAACATCCAGGAAAAATTAGGTTCCACTCGATGGCTTTGATGATATCACGATTCATAAATGAAAAATCCACTGATGATCATGAACATAAAATCCTTGATTTATACATTAAGCATATGAGTTATGAACATTTCTCTGAGTTGTTTCTCATTATAATGCGACAAGTCCATCATAAGAGGTTTACACATTTAATGTCAAACTCATTAACCACAACAAAAGTTTATTTTCGGTAAAAATCCTAAGGTGAAATCACGCCACCACCTATTTATGAAAATTGTTCACTAAGTCCACGAAAAAATGAATTTAGCCTGCACGTGAGAACGCATTTTAAGACTAAATTTAAATAAAGTAATCCGTCTCATCTCATCTGCTCAACATTTTATATTTTTGACTTCGAAAACACAAATCATTATAACCTGCAAGTGCTAGACTGTGATAAGCTCCAGCAGCAATTCCAACAATCTTGAGCTTCTCTTCTTTTTCATCATCAGAACCAAAAAAGTTTACCCTGACTGGAAAAAGCTGATCGGCCTCTGAACTGGTGCCGAGCCGGCCAAAGGTTCCTCTCCCCCAAGAATACACTCTTCCATCACCTATACATGAATAAATATATGAAATCCCACTTAAGTTCAAACTTCTTAGTTCCTATTGAATAACTACTTCACTTATTAGGTATCTGTACATACATTATACATACATACTGCTTCACAAGCAAATTGATCATCAACCTTTGAAAACAAACAAGTTGCACAATCAGCTCTCGATAGCGAAAACTGTCCCAATCTTGGTTAAATTGTCACGAGAACCTCATGAAAATAAACCACACTTCAATTTCTGAGCACAACCCAAGTTGTAAAGCAAAACCTATCTTCCTATAACCAGACTAATGAGGATCGCTTGACAATTTTCGACAATTTTCGGCATTAAGAACTATAATGAAATGTTGAGCAGGATTTGGAGGTGCAATTTTCCCTATCTAAATTTAAAAACCTGAAAGGGTTTGGAAAAAAATCTATTCTTTCCATCATTTAGAACACAAGGCTGTGGTGTGGGAAGATAAGTTAGTAAAGTTACCAGTAAGAGCGAGAGTGTGCGCTTCTCCAGCTGCAATTGAAATGACTTTTCGAGACAGGCTGCCGGTTTCCATGGGAGTTCCGGCATTCTCCATTTTTTTCCGGCTGGTGAAAGACTGTGCAGACACTGGGTTTCAGTTCCGGCGAGAGAGAGAGATTTTCTTAAAAGACCTTTGTTGGTGGATAGAGATGAAATGGGCGAAATTTGCACAATAATTTTTAATTATCACACCACATTTTTATTTTATTTAAACTCCTCCACATTTATTGATTATATCATTTATATCTCTAATTTTTTTTCGACAATTTTTTATATTCAATTTTATTAATTAGCACATCTCGTTTTTAATAGTGATTTCTTTTAAAATATTCTATTTACATTCTTTGAAATAAGGAAAAAATATTTTATCGCACTTATATATTAATTATCTTTTTAAAATATAATGAGAAAATAAATCTTTTTACACTATCTTAATAGAATTTTTGACCGGAAACTATTATTAGAGACAAAGTATGTTATTTAATAGAAAGTTGGGGATAAAAATGCGATAAAAAAAAGGTTGAGGACAAGAGTGCTACAATGAGCAACAATTAACAACCTTAAATACAATTAAAATATAGTGCAACAAATAAACAATATAGTGTGAATATAATTATCAATCATTTAATTAATTGTATAAGACGATACTTACGTGATTTGAAGTCCTTAATTTTAGGTTAAACATCGTTTGAAGTATATTGAGTATTGAGTTAGATAAGAAGAAAATAGACAAATTTTATCATCAAATGCCTAACATACTTATTTTCTCAAATAATACATATGTCTTGTACTATTTGTAAAGTTAAAAATAAATTTCTAATATTTTAAAAAATTAGAGGCTAAATATGCTATTTTCTCTAAATTATAAATCTTCGATTACAGATTTGCATTGGTTAATCTACGAATAAATTTTTTTTTTCCTTTTATCTTTGAGTTTATCCACGAATAAAAATTTACTTTTACTTTTAGTACCGTCTCGAAGAAATACCCTCAGAAAAATGTAAGAAATAGATTTCTAAAATTTGAAGTAAGAAGTTTTATGTATACAAGATAAAGAAAATCAAACAAATATTTCGTGAATTTTAAGAAGAAAATTGAAAAAAAAAAACATTTAAAGCAGTGTCATTTTCAAATCGACCATAAAAATGATCTTTATCCTAATTGATAGATAAGTAGTATTTAATTAGTTGTCAATTTGGAATTCATGTCCCACAATACAAATCATTATAATTCTTACATAATTTAAATCTGACGTGGCAGCATGGTGTCCGTTTATATTTGATTTTGACAATGGTGTCCGTTCATATGGTTGTCAATTTGTAATTGGCAAAGTTTTGATGTAATTATGTTGGACGAGAAAATATAAAAAAAATATTACACGTCATCCAAACTTAGAGCAAAATTTCATTGTAATCATTCAATTTTATTATTATTATTATTATTTTATTTCAAACTCAATTATTGAAATTTTAATTCCCAAACTTCCACTTCAGATAATATTTGTTGCAAATTGAAGATTGAAAAAGTTGTGTGAGAGTAATGCCACGTAAATCGATTATTGATAGTGAATAATTATAAATATTATTAATCTTAAAAAAAGATTTAATATTCAATTTTTATCAGAAAAAAATTGCCTATCAAAGTATCCAAATAGGTAACCAATCTTAAGTCCATTGGACTAATGTTAAAACTAGAGCTTGATGTCGGCTGAGTCGGTCCTCGATATTTCAATACGCAAAATCACTTGTTACAATTCGGGTATTTCGTAAATGAAACTATTCGGTTCCACGAAATTATTAGAACCAAACTCGAACCGAAAATTTCGATTCCGATGCGAGTTCGGTTCTACCCATTTTTTTTTTTTAAATAATTAGTTGACAGTATGTTTTGAAAAAAATTAAAAATTGTAAACTCGTTAACATTAAAGTATGTTAGATATTAAAATAATTTATGAAAGATATAAACATTAACTAGAAGAATAGACACCAAAATTACAAACTCATAAATTATAGTTAAAAAATGAAAATTACGTATGAAAATTGAGGATTCGTTTCGGTTATAGAAGAGTTTCACATTCCCTGTCTCACTGTGTGTTGAGCGAAGAGAGATGAGCGAAAGTGTGAAACAGACAACAATATTTTTATTGAGTATTCTGAGCAAATAGCAATTGAGAATTTGAGATTTGAGTAATTATAATTGGGTCGATTGAGTTTGAATTTAAGAGTGATGAATTTTGTAGTTTTTGTTTGTATATTGGACAGTTTGACTCTTATCTTTGGTACCGTAGTATTGGATTGTGGGTCATTGGATTATGGTGAATAAATTGTAAAAAATAAAAAATTTATAAAAAATTACAAATTCGGTTTCAGTCAGGTATCCATGGTTCTAGATCAAGAACCAATAACTGAACGTTTTGATTCACAATTTTATTTTTTTGGAACCGGAGTGGAACCAGGTTCCGGTTTAGTTTTGGTTCGAGAGGTTTGCTTCAGGTTAAAATGTCCAAATCTAGTTAAAACATTACTAAAACGACGACGTATTCATCTTCCTCTTGTAATTTATATTTCTGCAACTATGGCAATTCACTATCTTATCAAATGTTGGGTTCATTTAGAGACCGTTCTCATCCCTCAAAGAAGGTACCCAGAAACCTTTCTTCTTCCCTTTTTCTTTTTTTTTTTCAGTTTTTAATTTTTATTAAGTATGAAAATATTCTTGAATTGACAAAAAACTGCAGCAGAAACAAGAAGAAGGATGGTTGGGAGTGAGTTTCAAGCCCGAGAACTTCATTCCGGGCCTCATAATTGGCTTCATATGTGGGCTTTTCATGGACTTATCGAAGCCCGCAAAAGGCTATAATGCTAAGAAAATCAGTGGCCCCTTGTTGGGACAAAATCAACAGTCACCAAGAATTGTTTCAGCTAACACTGATGAAGAGCTCAAAATGGTTTGCTCTTTTTTTTTTTTTTTTTACATAGTCCCTTGTCTTCTATTGTTAAATTAACTAAAATCTTGAAATAAAGTGTTGAACTTGAATATTTTATTTATTTATTTTTGTTTATCATATGGCATTTTGTATAGGATGTGCATTCTTGTTATATACTTTGTTTATTGGTAGTTTTCAAGTGTTGTTCTGCAGTAGGAATTGTGTTAACAGACAGCTAATTATTGAGAGTATATAAAGATTTTTATAAAAATTAATTAATTATGGAAATATTATCTATGCTACAACTACAAGCAGTAATGAATTTGGGAAATGAGACACTGCATAAAAGATTGTAAGCTATTTGCGTTAGTTCTGATTATTGTTTTTGTTATGAAGTTTGGATTGGCAGCTAAGAACAGAAAGTTTAAGAACGGATAATCTATTTATTGTTGACAAGTTGCCGACTGGACTTAGGAAATTTGATGGCAGGTTTTAGTAGTTAGGCAGGACCTGAAGATGGGAGCAGGAAAGATTGCATCTCAATGTGCTCGTAAGATTCTTCTATTATTTATTTATTTAAGATTTCTGAGTTGATCGTGTATATTTTGATGCTTCCTGGCTAATTCGCCATATGATTATTGCTTGATTTAAAAACTATGCAGATGCTGCCACCGGCATGTATTCTGAACTTATGCAAAGGTATATTTTTAACCTGATTAAAGTTCGCTACCTTTCTCTAGATAGCTGAAAATTCAGTCCGAACAACCATCCAATAAATTTATTGTCTTCTGTTTATCTTCGTGCTATGTTTCGTGGTTGGATTAGAAGTATTAAAGAAGAAGAAAAAAATTAAATTTTTCTCCATTATACTATTCAACTATATCTAGTACTACGTACAAATCATTTCCTCTTTGTGTAGCACGGAAGAAATTTGTTGTTGTCTCATCTGAAAAAAGCAGATCCTTTGAACTCCACCCCCTTTCCCCCAGTTTGTGGCCCGTTCTGATTCATACCACTTATTTATTTATTTATTTTTCAATCAATTGATTGAAGTTGTTAAAGTGGAGAATATAAGCTTCTTCTTATGTGCAAAGCTGTTGAGGAATTTAGAATTACTTATTAACTGGACCACGCGGAAACCATGCCCACGTCCACTATTTAAATTGATTTTTCTCTCCAGATATGATGGTTATCTCGGTGAAACTTGTTGGATTATGTCTTGAATTTTCAAGGCCCAAGAAATATAAGCCCATGACAAAAGTTTGGTTAATAATATGAACAAGTTTCATGCATCTTAGCCACAGGATTTGACTTGGGCACCAAGCAATGTTAGAACACTTCTTAGCCATTAAGATTTGACTTGGGCACCAAGCAACGTTGGAACACTTCTTAGCCACAAGATTTGCTTGGTGCCCAAGTCTCAAAACCGTGGCTAAGAAGTGCTACAACGCTGCTTGGTGCCCAAGTCAAATCTTAATGGCTAAGAAGTGCTTCTAATATCGCTTGGTGCCCAAGTCAATCTCTGTGGCTAAGATGCGTGAAACTTGTTCATATTATTAATCAAGCTTTGTCGTGAGCTTATATTTCTTGGGCTTGAAAATTCAAGACATAATCAACAAATCTTCACTCGGCTTGAATTACTCAATCGCCAATCGAAAATTTCTTCAATTCTTCTTCAGTGGCATCGTCTTCTGCACACACCAATCAAGTCTCAAGCAATGCTTGAACTTGAGAGCGAGGGACGAGGTCATCATATCATTTGGATTATCAACTGAGAGCAAGCTTTTATTACAGTTTATATTTCTCGGGCCTTGAAAATTCAAGACATAATCCAACAAATCTCCAGAATTACTCAATCGCCAATCGAAAATTTCTTCAATCGCCTTCTTCCGAGAGCGGCATCTCTCGATTCTTGACACACATCAATCAAGTCCAAGCAATGCTTGAACTTGAGAGAGCGAGGATAAGCTTTGTCATCATATCATTTGGATTATCCGCCGTGCTAATCTTTATTATTGAAACACTCCTTCCGATATGATATTCGCAAAAAGTGATATCTTACATCAATATGTTTAGTCCTCTCATGATACATTTGATTTTTGGTCGGATATATAACACTTTGACTATCGCGAAGCACAATAATTGAATCTTGTCTTAATCCAAAATCACTAACCGGACCTCTCAACCATAATGCTTCCTTCACCGCTCACATCGCCATGTACTCGCTCGTTGTCGACAAAAGCAATTGTTGATTGTAGAACCGCTTTCCAACTAACAACACAACTAGAAAGAGTGAAAACATAACGAGTCAGAGATCTCCTCTTATCTAGATCACCGCATAATCCGAATCCACAAAGCCAACAACATTTTCACTTGTGCTATTGTCCTTCTATATGTTAAACCAATATCTCGCAATACCTGCGAGATAACGGAGAATCTATTTTGACACCGCCAATGAACTTTTCTAGGATTGCCCACAAACCGCTTACAACACCGACGGCAAGATGTGAAATGTACAGGCAGTGCGAGAACATAGCATACATAATGCTTCCAATCTGCATTTAGCATAAGGAACACTAGACATATATTCCTTATCTTCATCAAGATTCGACATATATGATGATAACACGAAATGAATTGCAATAGGAGAGTATTCACAGCTTACAATCTTGCATGCCAAATCGCTCAAGCACTTTTCAATATACTTTTTCCGAGACAAGTGTAATTTTCCTGCACTTTTATCTCATGAATTGCCATTCCCGGTGATCTTTTTGGCTGCACCTAAATCCTTCATCTCAAACTCACCTTTCAACCGACCTTCAAAAATTAATCTCGGACATATTCTTGACAACAATCAACATATCATCAACATACAATAATGAGATAAACAAATGAACCATCGAGAGCTTTCTATGATCACATACGGTTATCATACTCACTTCTTGAGTACCCGTGGTTGATCATAAATGTATCAAACCTTTTATACACATCGCTCGGAGATCGCTTCAAGCTATATAATGACTTTTTAACAAACAAACATGGTCTTCCTTTCCATGGACTTTGAAATCCTCTAGTCGATTCATATAAATTTTTTTCTTCAAGTTTGCCATGTAAGAAAGCTGTTTTAACATCTAGTTGTTCAAGCTCCAAGTCAAATTGAGCAACCACAGCGAGCAAAACACGAATAGAGCTATGCTTCACAACTGGAGAGAATACTTCATTGAAGTCAATACCCTCTCTCTAAGTAAAGTCTTTAGCCACTAAGCGTGCTTTATACCTTGTATCCTCAACCCATGGGATTTCATCTTTTTTTGAAAATCCATTTGCATCCAACAATCTTCTGCGTGTGTGGTGGTTTCACAAGCTCCCAAGTTTGATTCTTATGAAGAGACTCGATCTCCTCACTCATGGCAGTCACCCATTGAGAAGATTTATTACAAGAAACAACCTCTTTATAAGAATATGGTTCATGACCATCAAGGTCTTCTGCTACTATCAAAGCATATTCAACTAGGTTAGCATACCCGTATTTTTGAGGTGGCCTTGTTTGTCTCTTTGCTTTGCTTGTAGCAATGTTATACGGTTCTTCTTTAGGTGCATTTTGTCAATAGATTCTTGCACCTTATCATCGCTTGATTGAATTGTAGCTTCTTTATCTCGTGATTTGTCTCTCGTAGTTTCAACATGTTCCACCTACTTGCTAGCACTCTGATCTCCATTAGCAAACTCCTTTTTTTGACGGAGCATAGCAGACTCATCAAAGGTCACATCTCTGCTTATAAGGAACTTAGGTGAGTTGGGATGAACACACCACAACCTATATCTCTTCACCCCAAATGCATAGCCTAGAAATATGCATTTTCTTGCCCTCGGCCCAAGTTTATCATCTTTTTCATGGGTGTATGCAAGACAACCAAATACTCTTAAATTAGAGTAATCAACAGGAGAACCGGACCATACCTCCTCGGGAGTCTTCAACTCTATGGCAGTTGAAGGAGATCTATTCACCAAGTAGCAAGCCATTTGAATAGCTTCAGCCCAAAAATCCTTTGACAATCCAGACTGTGAAAGCATGCAACGTGCTTTCTCCAAAAGTGTTATTTATTGGTTTTGTAATCCCTGCTCTATTGTGGTGTTTTCTCGACGGTGCGATGTCTAACAATTCATTCATTCTTGCCGAACTCATTAAAATTCACCAAGCGATAATCTAGACCATTATACGTCCTCAAGCACTTGATTCTTTTTACCATTTGCTTCTCAATCGAGCGTTTTCCACTTTGTTTAAAGGTGTCAAACACTTCACTTTTATGCTTCAAGAAGTAAACCCACACCTTTTTTGAATAATCATCAATAAAGGTCAGCAGACATCTTGTGATCCACCTTTAGATGTTCTGCGGGATGGACCTCAAAGATCTCGAATGAATGTAATCCACCGTACCTTTGGTTGTATGAGCGGCCGTCTTTGAACTTTACCTGGATTGTTTGCCATAAACACGATTCGCAAAAATCCGGCTTTTCAGCTTTTACGGCTCTGAGTAAATCTCGTTTACTCAATTTTATCATACCCCTCTCACTCATACGCGCCCTAGTCGCATATGCCACAACCGAGTAGAAACGAGATCTAAATCAACTGAAGAAGATACATCAGCACTACCAACTATAGTGCTTCCTTGAAGATGATAGAGGCCTTTGACTATCTTTTCTTTCATCACGACAAGCGCACCTTTTAAGACCTTCAAAACTCCACCTTCAACGAAATAACGGTAGCCGTTAGAATCTAGAAGACTCAAAGAAATAAGATTTTTCTTGAGCTCTGAAACATGCCGAACTTTCAATGTTCTAGTAACACAATCGTGCATCTTGACTCTGACTGTACCCATCCCAACAACAACAAGTGTCTTGTTGTTACCTAATAAAATTGATCCTCCACTTATTTCTTTGTAAGTAGAAAAATAATTTTTATTGGGAGACATGTGAAAAGTGCATGCCAAATCAAGAATTCACTCGTCACCTGAGTTGCTGGTAGACACTGCTAGAACATTTTTAGCATCATCAGAATCTGCCTCTTCACTTGCAATATTTGCAGCATTAGAAGATTCTTGAACTTTGTTTTTTCCTTTATTTTTGCGCTTTGGACAATCTTTTCGTATATGTCCCGTCTCGCTGATTAACTCAAAATATTTGAATTTTTGGAACTTGGATTTTGATATAGCGCACCTCCATTGCTCGACCCTATTTCTTTTGTCCACCTCTTACAACCAATCCTTTCCGCTCGATTCTCGCCATGATTATCTGACAACCGTTTTTTCAACTCTCTTGAGTTTAAAGACACTTTGACATCCTCCAGTGAGAGACTCTCTCTCTCATACATCATGGTGTCTATGAAATGATCATATGAAGGAGGTAATGACCACAAAAGAATTATAGCCTGGTCCTCATCTTCAATTTTGACATCAATGTTCCTCAAATCTAGAATAATTCTATTGAATTCATCTAGATAATTTTTTATGAGTATACCTTCTTTCATACGGAGAGCATATAACCGTTGTTTCAGGTACAAGCGGTTAGTAAGAGATTTGGTCATGTATAGAGATTTCAATTTGAGCCATAACTCCGCAGCAGTAGTCTCATCTACAACCTCTCTCAGAACCTTATCGGATAGACACAATTAAATTGCACTGTGTACCCGCTCCAAAAGGTCGTCAGCATCGTCTTTTGACAGTGTTTCTAGTAGCTTTTCCCTTCCTTCTAGTGCCTTCTCATTTTAATTCGCCATAAATTAAAATCATTTCTACCATTAAATTTTTCTACCTCATATTTCGTGGCCGATGTCGCTCTTTGCCGCCATCGCGAAGAAACCCAATTCATTAAAGCCAGAAGCTCGATACTAGTTTGTTGTGACACTTGAGGAAAATAATTAATTGATAAGTAGAGAAATTAAAATGGTAAAAATAAATAGCTCAAAATGACATTAAAGAATTTAACGTGGTTCGGCTTTTAGGCCTACTTCGCGGTCGAGAGCGATCAAAGAAATTTTCACTATGAAAATTGAAAATTACAAGATGACTTAAATTTAGTCTCTCAACCCTTTAACCAAATACACCCAAACCTCACGTAACTCACTCAAGCTCACTATACTTGCACCCAATTGTTTTTGCTCTCTTTTTCTGTTGCTTGAAAAATTAAAACCAATGGCCACTTATATAGCCATATTTGCTTGGTGCCCAAGTCTAAACTTGTGGCTAAGTAGTGCTATAACGTTGCTTAGTGCCCAAGTCAAATCTTGTGGCTAAGAAGTGTTCCAACATTGCTTGGTGCCTAAGTCAAATATTGTAATCTTCAATTTTCATAGTGAAAATTTCTTTGATCGTCTTGACCGTGGACGTAGGCCTAAAAGTCGAACCACGTTAAATTCTTTGTGTCATTTTGAGCTATTTATTTTTGCCATTTTAATTTCTCTACTTACCAATTAATTATTTTCTGGGGTATGTCACAACAAAACTAAATAGCATATCTTGACAAGTTCTACTTTCCTTATTTTTCTACATATCAATTTTCAGCTTTTGATCATTTGCAAGGATAATTAGAACCCCCTTTATCTTAAGGAATGTCAATTAATAGCTTTATCATTGCACCACTAGGTTTGGGCACTATAATGATTTAGAGCATGTTTGGCTAATCTCAAAACAAGTAAAGGTTACTTTTTATTTCCAAACACTTTTTGGATATGTTACATTTTTTTTTTTACTTTAAGTAAAAATTTACTTACTTCAGAAGTAACTCGTACTTTAATGTCAAAAGTATATAACTTACTTGTTTGCAAAGTTGACCAATAAAAAAAGTTAATTTATTTTCAAACTTAATTATTTACTTATAAGTAAACTTTTTTGGCTTAACCAAGATGCTATATTTAACAATAATCTATTTATGATTTCTTTCCAATTGCATTATTATATTTGGTGACTATATGAGAAGTAACACCTGATGCAGCCATCGGTCCCTCTTGAGGCAATGGGAGCTTTATGGGCAGGCCAAAATAGTTGTTACATGCAAGAATCAGCAAGAAATGTAAGCAGGTGATCTACTCCTAATTTTTGTTCGTTTACTTATACGCGTCCTTCATACTAGAATCTTCTACTATTCTCGTGCATGAATTACAATACCATTGTTATTTATCAGGAATAAGCTGAAGGATGCAGCCGAGGGCATCGGCCTTCCAACTTTTGTTGTTGCTGATGCAGGACGTACACAGGTTATATTTTCATATCACTTTTAAAGGTTAAAATGTAAATTTGAAGTCCAAGACTTTAAATAAAGAGTATTTAAGTGATTGCCAGATATAAACAACTGTGAGATATATATTTACATATCATATTACGTAGAATGGCATGTCCATATGCGTTTTCAAATCTGTCTCACGGGCATTCTTCTTATGCTCATCTGCCTATCTCTTTGTTTATAATTTCAAGTTTTCAGCGCATAATCTGTAAATAAAGTAGAATCTTGGTGTTTCAATTATCAGAAAAATCTATTGTTTATATCTTAGGAGTTTATCAACTGGGAATTTGATTTACACTAACCTCCTACCATATTGAAATACATCTTGTGATTCAAGCAACGGAGAAGTTTAAACAGCACTTGCTAAGTTCTTAACAGATAGTCAAGATCACATAATTTCAATAATGTGCAAAGCTGCCATTTGCAATAACATATATGCTAATGCTAGACAGCATCAAGATAGTATTATTTAGCTGCACTAGGAAGTTTTAGAAAACAAACAACAAATTTAGCCTTCTTCCCAGTAAATTTTAGGTCGGCTACGTGAATCCTTTTTGCCGTCCCGTGCGTTCATCATCAGATCTACTGACGACTCAGATCTGAAGCAACTAGATCATTTGGAATTGCAACATGTCACATTAGATTTTAGTCAAACCCTTCCTCTTCTGACTTGTTCTATTGAGATTGCGTTGAGCCCATGAACGGGAGCCTCTTTAGCTCTACACAAACTATATCCCAACCACCTCAGTTTCATTCCCTTAATTTATCTTCAATTGGCGCCACCTCCACTTGTTTGCACATGTTTTCATTTCTTAATCTATTTTAGTATAACCACAAATCCATCTTAGCATTCTCATCTCTGATACGTTTATCTTATTGGCATTTTGTCCTTTAACAACCAACCATAAAACATAACAGCTATAACCACTGTTCTGTAGAATTGACCCTTTATCCATTTTGGAATTTTCTTACCACATAGAATTCTTGACACTTCTCCGTGTCATCCAACCACTCTAATCCAATGCATTACATCCGATTCTTTTCTTCCTTCCTTATCAATAATCAAATAAATAACTAAAACAATCACTTTTGACACAGTGGCACTGGGGAAGTTTTGAGCCAAATATTATTTCAACCTTACAACTTACACGTGGAAAACTTGTATTCCATTCTTCCCCTTGTCAGATCATTTTTAGACTCTGGAATCCCTCTTTGTGCTTTTGTTCGAGGAAGTTTTTACGTCTTTAATATCTTGGCCTTTCTTTGCAGATATCCGCTGGGTCAAAGACAGTTCTTGCTATTGGACCTGGTATGCTCCTTCTGAGATCTACTTCTATTGCTTTTTCAAATAATCTTCTATCTATTTTTTTTTTTTTCCTCCTTCCTTTCATTTGTTTGCAGCATACATCTAGTTCTGTACACTGCAAACTTCTGAACAAATGCAGTCAAATTTGGCTATAAGCTTAAAAAAGAGTTGTATTGAAAACCCAAAAATAAGCAAAAAAAGTTATTTAAAAGTGTCTTAATCCTCTTTCAAAAGCATGCAAATAATTGTTGCTCTCATTTGTTCACATTATTGGTATATTTCTGGTAAACCAACTATTCTGGAGGCAAAGTATCAGCACTCATTAACATCTTCCAGTGTATATATAATCTTCCTATATTGTCGAGAAATATAGAAATACTATAACTCTGTGATAATTATTCCATCTTTGTTCCTTGTGAATTCATATGATCTGCTAAGCCAGTGTTTGCACATGTAGTAAAAAATTCATGTCAATTTCTTGATTGAACAGGGAATAAATCCGTGGTGGATTCAGTAACAGGGAAGTTGCGCCTGCTTTGATGACACTGAAGGCATTCTTTCACGGTTATGACTTAGTTACGATTAATCGATTATCAGCGACTGGAAATTCTTTTGCTGTATCTCATGGACTATATAGGCCATTGCTGAAACTTTTCAAGGTTATTGTAGTATTGACAAGATGAAAAGTATCACTTTCATTTCTTATCCTGAACATTCCAAGCTATTATGGGATATTCTTTTTCGTGTTACTGTTTTGATTCATACGTGCAGTCGAACAATATGTTTTAATTACTTACGAGATTTCCCCTTTTCCTTTTCATCTGTTTTCCAGCCAAGATAGAGTAGGTTTTCAGGTTTATTGATGTTTAGCTAAATGTAAATGCTGAATTTGGTTTGAGAAGAAAGAGGAAGATGAAAGGAGAATATTGTGACTGTAAGCGCATATTTGGTACTCAATATGGGATAGCTCTTTACATGATAAAAGACGAGATTATTACTTTTTTTCATGTCTGACGTGTGCATAATTTTTATAAAAATAAAATGGGTGATGAAGAGATTTGATTCAAGACTACTATCTATTGTGATATTAGGTTAATCATCTTATTTGAAAGTTTAATGATTAAATATATGACACGTTTATTTAACTAAATTTAATCTTAAAAAATATACATTTTTGTTAGCACACACTATCGGCGTATTGAATACTAAATACATGTTTGATATATGTAGACTAGATGGAAGTCTACGGTATAATGAATAAGATTTTTGAAGTTATTTTTCTTATTTCTTGGTGTTCAATGCTATTAACTCTTTCTTACTATTCATGCAACGCTAGATTTAAGAGTCAGACTTCTTACACGTACCCAAATTTTGTATATGTAATATGCTTTTGTACCTAAACTAAGGTATGTATGCAAGCGTCTCTTGTTGAGATTAGAAGTGTAAATTGGACCGTGATGAGTCGAGCCACCCTTGGCTTCTAGCATGCTTAAACATTAAAATTATAGGGGCATGGCAAGGGTTACATCCTTTTTACTTTGGACCGTCTCAAGCCTCTGCAATTGAATTTAGCGTGGCTCAGCTATAAAGAATTGTGCTTTTCACGCAAAAAGATGTCTATTTCATTAAGAGGCTGTTTTGTACAATTTTTTTTGGAAAAATATAGGTTTAATATAGGTTTTTTTGAGTATGATATTATTGATTTTTCAAAAGATTTTAAAGCGAAATGATAAAATTGTTCTTTCTACTTTAAAGTGAAATTTTGTTGATTAAAAATAATTTTATCATTTCACTTTAAAATATTTTGAAATGTCAACAATATAATGCTAAAAAAAACTCATTTTTTTCAAAAAAATCCATACCAAACAGCCTCTAAGTAATGTCTAAAACCATGATCTCAACTCCAAACCATGAGTGGGATCTAAGCCTATAGTTAAACACCTGAAGTTATTATCACAAGTAGGCAAAAAGGAGACTATAAAAGAAGAGGTGAGGTCATAGTCAGTTCCGTCTCATATTTACAAAGCATATTTGTTTACAATATTGGACAAAACTGCACATAACGACTGACCAAAAAAGATAATTTGCCTGAGATCTAAGTAACATTGTTACCATGTTAGGTCAAGTTGGTAAACAACTTTAAAAGATGAGGGCAGATCATAGTCAACAAAGGTGCTAGTAGAACGGGGACAGACCCTTTACAAAAGAACATGGAAATATCCTCTCATGCATGGGAGCCCATTATATTCACATAAATCTTGAGACACATTGTCTTCAAGGTCACTTACAATCCACTAGTGGTTACTTAGAAGCTTCAATTATTTATTTATTTATTTATTTTGTTAGAGTAAAGTTGAAGATAATTTATTATTTTAATATTCAAAAATATATTTTATAATGATTCTTGACGAAGCAATATTTTTTATTTCTTCGAGGCAACTCTTCAAGAACATCTTTATGTTGCGATGCAATGCACATGCATAGTATCAATATAATATGATGTTTTTTATTCGTACGAAATTGTGTACTAAACTATACTATGTTTAACAGTGTAAAATTAGAATTTTAAAAAAGATATGTATGATGAAAAAATTACTTAAATATGTAATTAATAAAGTCTAATATAACATGATACTTAATTTATCAGTTGGATAATTTACATTATTTTGCTTATTTATAATAAAAGAAGTTACTTATTTTAATAATAAATAAAGATTACTTCAAAATAAATAACTTTCCAACTTTAACCAACAAAAAAAATTATTTAATTTACATATTAATTAGTAAATTTTTAAGCTCAACCAAACAGTACTTATATATAAACAATCATGATGAAAACTTAAGTGTTTATTTACAATAAATTTGAGATCGAGTGAATCTTTTCTCGCCACTTCTCGTCCGTTTGATTCGTTGCTAACATCGGTTTTATAAAAATAAATAAATAAAGAAAAGAAAAGAAAAGAAAGAAAATATTATGGAGAAATGAAAAGATTGAAAACACTGATAAAAGAGTACTTATGCATGTGATTACTGCTAAGATGCAGAAGTTTAAATTATTGCCTTAAATAAGTAGATTATTCTTGATCCACCACTGTTATTTTAATTTTATCACAGGCCATTTATTGCAGTTATTAATTATTTAATTTCATAATAGCAAGAGTGGCTTAGGACATACTTCTGTTTCACAGCTTTTTTTTTTTTGAAGAAAAAAAAATTAATTAACATGGGCATCTAATTAATTAAAAATTAATTAAGTACAGGCCTATGGATCAGAGATGCATGGGATCGCACACACTACTAGCTAATAGCATCTTCACTAGTAATATATATAATAATTAACTAAAGTTGGCTTGAAGCCAATGGAACTTTACCATTGGGGCAATTATATTTCTATAAAAATAAAAATAAAAATTTAATTGAAAAAGAGCAGGAATTTCTATGGAATATGCCTGTGGAATACTTTTCATGATAAGTGTTATCGATCAGACTTTCACCAACTTATTTGTTAAATTTGAAATTTTCGTCCGACAAAATTTTTACCAATAGATTGTTGCTCTCTAGAGACGGATATTTCCGTTATATCTTCGAGCCTACAAGCATAAATGAAATTTGAAAATTATTTTAGAAAATCGCTAATTATTCTAAAATTTTGAAAAGAAAACCCTTCTTAAAAGAAGATTATTAGTTAAAAAAGATGTAGACCGCGCATTAAACAAGCGTGTTGCACTCACATGATTATTAATAACGTGTTTTGTTAAACAGATTATACAGTATTGTATTCTATATTAATCTTGTGAGTGTAGGTCGAAACTTGCAATCTGATTGAGACATTGAATTGAATAACAAATTTTATAAAAATATATCTCTTCTTTAATTATATCAGAATTGATATCAGTTAAATTCAGAACTGGAGTTGTATTGAACATGGAACAAAGTTTCAGACTGATTCTCACATGATGTGCATGAAAGTAGGCACCCCTTTTTATTTATTGGGACCCATGCATGAGCATATGGTAGTATTAAATTCTCTGCAAAAGTATTTACTAACAAACACCTAACAATTTTAAATAAAAGGTAGCAGAAAACTATGTAAAATCCTCATTGGTAAAGAAAAATATGTCAATTTATTAAAAGGTAGCAGAAAACTATGTAAAATCCTCATTGGTAAAGAAAAATATGTCACCTTATAAACATTCTCTGTGAAATTTTGGGAAATTGCATGTGCCCTAACAGCTTCCTTTTCATATATATCCTTTCCAAAAACAAAATTATATCATTTATATTAATATATTTTATAATGATTCTTGATGAAGCAATATTTTTATTTCTTCGAGGCAACTCTTCAAGAACATCTTTATGTTATGCGATGCAATGCACATGCATAGTATCAATATAATATGATGTTTTTTATTAAATGAAATTGTGTACTAAACTATACTATGTTTAGCAGTGTAAAATTAGAATTTTAAAAAGGATATGTATGATGAAAAAATTAATTAAATATGTAATTAATAAAGTCTAATATACCATGATACTTAATTTATCAGTTGGATAATTTACATTATTTTGCTTATTTATAATAAAAGAAGTTACTTATTTTAATAATAAATAAAGATTACTTCAAAATAAATAACTTTCCAACTTTAACCAACAAAAAATTATTTATTTTAAATATTACTTAGTAAATTTTTAAGCTCGACCAAACAGTACTTATATATAAACAATCATGATGAAAACTTAAGTGTTTATTTACAATAAATTTGAGATCGAGTGAATCTTTTCTCGCCACTTCTCGTCCGTTTGATTCGTTGCTAACATCGGTTTTACACAAAAATAAATAAATAAAAGAAAAGAAAAGAAAGAAAATATTATGGAGAAATGAAAAGATTGAAAACACTGATAAAAGAGTACTTATGCATGTGATTACTGCTAAGATGCAGAAGTTTAAATTATTGCCTTAAATAATTAGATTATTCTTGATCCACCACTGTTATTTTAATTTTATCACAGGCCATTTATTGCAGTTATTAATTATTTAATTTCATAATAGCAAGAGTGGCTTAGGACATACTTCTGTTTCACAGCTTCTTTTTTTTTGAAGAAAAAAAAAAATTAATTAACATGGGCATCTAATTAATTAAAAATTAATTAAGTACAGGCCTATGGATCAGAGATGCATGGGATCGCACACACTGCTAGCTAATAGCATCTTCACTAGTAATATATATAATAATTAACTAAAGTTGGCTTGAAGCCAATGGAACTTTACCATTGGGGCAATTATGTTGCTGTACAAATAAAAATAAATATTTAATTGAAAAAGTGCAGGAATTTCTATGGAATATGCCTGTGGAATACTTTTCGTGAGAAGTGTTATCGATGAGACTTTCACCAACTTATTTGTTAAATTTGAAATTTTCGTCCGACAAAATTTTCACCAATAGATTGTTGCTCTCTAGAGACGGATATTTCCGTTATATCTTCGAGCCTACAAGCATAAATGAAATTTGAAAATTATTTTAGAAAATCGCGCTAATTATTCTAAAATTTTGAAAAGAAAACCCTTCTTAAAAGAAGATTATTAGTAAAAAGATGTAGACCGCACATTAAACAAGCGTATTGCACTCACATGATTACTAATAACGTGTTTTGTTAAAGAGATTATACAGTATTGTATTCTATATTAATCTTGTGAGTGTAGGTCGAAACTTGCTCGATAATCTGATTGAGACATTGAATTGAATAACAAATTTTATAAAAATATATCTCTTCTTTAATTATATCAGAATTGATATCAGTTAAATTCAGAACTGGAGTTGTATTGAACATGGAACAAAGTTTCAGACTGATTCTCACATGGTGTGCATGAAAGTAGGCACCCCATTTTATTTATTGGGACCCATGCATGAGCATATGGTAGTATTAAATTCTCTGCAAAAGTATTTACTAACAAACACCTAACAATTTTAAATAAAAGGTAGCAGAAAACTATGTAAATCCTCATTGGTAAAGAAAAATATGTCAATTTATTAAAAGGTAGCAGAAAACTATGTAAAACCCTCATTGGTAAAGAAAAATATGTCACCTAATAAACATTCTCTGAGAAATTTTGGGAAATTGCATGTGCCCTAAGCCCCTAACAGCTTCCTTTTGATATATATCCTTTCCAAAAACAAAGATTATATATCATTCATATACAAAGATGATATAGCACCCACGACAGATATTTTTTTTCCAAAATATGGCAAATTCTTCAACCATTTTCTGGACTTTGACATCGAATATTGTTTTGCTCGTATTAGTACCAATATTTGATACTAGAAGTACATATTCTACGTAGATATTCTTTAATTAAAAGGTAATTTTAATGTAGTCGATTGAGACTTTTTTTTTTTTTTCACAATTTTGTCCAAGAAAATGAAGACGCGCACACACTTTTACCATTATTGCTACTATATATATAAATGGAGAGATGATATAGCTATAGTGGATAATAATTATAGTCTTCATCTTTGGCGTGGCGTCATGCGCATTAGTCACTTTTTAAAAGTTTAAAAATTATAAACAACTTTTAAAAAGAACTAAACGCGATGATCGCGATATCAATAATCTTATATTTATTACCCAACATAAAGGCTTATATCATCTTTCTAATATCATATCCTCTACTTTTCTTGAATCCATTTTTCATTGGGCTAAATTAAAAATAAAATACTACAAAATTCGATAAATCAAAAACAATTTATCCTAGAAAATTAATTAACTAGAAAAATATTAGCGAAATTCTCTACTTTCTCTAACAATCTATATCTAAATCAACTGTTTGTAGTTGTGCTGGATATGTTGATGAATCAAGTAATCGTCGCCTTCGGCTACATCAAACATAATGTTTTGATGGAGAAATTGTTGGTGTTGATGAGCCCTCATGAGTTCCTTTTGTCTCCTCAGCTCTAAAACTTTCCTATGCGAATTGGAATGCTTAGTGAGTACAAATGTCGGGCTTGCTGCGGGTCTGTACTCGGGGACGAGCCGGCCCGACTTGTAACGCACTCCACATGCATTGCATAGTGTTTTTGGACCCATAGGCCCGGTCCGCCATTGCGGTGTCTTAGCGATGGCACAATGAAGGCACTTCCGCTCCTCACCACCATTTTCGGTGGTTGCAGTGTCAAAACCTTCTTCCTTCTTCATCGCTGCCATCACGGTTTTCTTGCCTGAGTTTGAGGCAATGTCAGACTCTGAGGAGGCTAGCATTGCCGGGACACTGGAAAGTGGCGTTGGTGACAGGACTGAAAGGCGGGACGTCCAGTTACCATGAGCTGCGCGTGAACGCTTGCTGCGTGTCTTGGCCGGGACCGGCATTTCGTGCCTAAGCATTGGGGCGGCGATGGTGGTGGTGGTTTGGGAATGAAATTGGTGTGGGTGAGTTTCAGAAGCTTCAACAGTTCGGGCCTTAATTCCTTGTATTAGCTGCAGCCTCTGCAAGTCTTCACTTGAAAATGATTCCTCCACAAAATTCGACAGCCATTCCAATTCAGCTAAATCATCGTGCTGTAAAAATACAACAAAATTTTAGTTTGTTAAAAATTCGATATGACCAATCGACTATATAAGAAAATTGTACAATTATCTTTTATCATCCACTTAGAACCCGTTTGGCGTGGATTACAAACTAATTTATTTGATCAAATAATTTGTCTTTGCAGATGATATTTTGATTGGTCAAATAAACTAGTTTATAATCCACACCAAACGAACTCTTATTAACTACACATTTATAGAACACACAACTTATAAATACTTAAAAATTAATTTCAACATTACCAAACATGTGCAAATCATATTAATGAATTTGTCATTTCTTTTAAATCAAAATTCCATGAAAGGGCTGTTTGATAAAGTTTTTGATAAAAAAAAACGAAACAAAGCCAAAAAATAATTACCGGCGTGCAAAGTTCAGTATTAGAGAATTGGTCATCGGTGAAACTCCGGCAGCCGCCAATATATCCGGGAAAATGGGGTTCAGTAGTAGTACAACTGGAGAATGAGGAATTGCACGAGGTGTCCATGGCCGTGGCGGCAGAGGAGTCGGTGGAGACTCCGACAGATGTATCAAACGTGTCCTCCGGGAGCATACAATCATCATTTGGGAAGTCTAGGAGTTCTTCAATGATGAAATGGTCACCGTTTATGGCATAACTTCCCTGGAAAAAACCTTGGTTTTCCATTGAATTTTCTTGAATACTCAGAGCTTGAAGGAAGTGAAATTTGTGAAGAAGGGGGAAGAAATATAGTATGTGGACAGATTAAAGAGAGAGAGAGAGAGAGAGAGAGTACTGTGTGTTGGGGAAGTGAAGTTTTGGAGGAGAGAGATGTGGAAGGAGAAGGAGGGGGATTTATTTGCGTTTGAAGAGGACAGGCAGACAGCACAAAACTTGGATTTTGACGAGGAAAAACTATGGCTTTAATATAGGAATATTGAATGGTAGTTATATTTACACCATATTTTTTATTATGTATTATATTTTAATTATATTTAAAAAATTAATTTCTATTCATTGTTATATTTAACTCTTTAATTATTTTTAATTGTATTTTTATCTCTAATATTTCGTTAATCAGTACATTTTGTCTCTAGTGATAATTTTCGTTACAAAAATTCTATTAGTGTGCTTTAAAGTGAGAGATAAATATTTAATCATAAATTTGTATTTATCTATTTGTTTGTTTGAAAATACGAGGTACAAATGAGTTGATTTTTTAATTGAATCCGTTATCAAAGACAAGATGTGTTAATTAATAGAAGGTTGAAGATAAAAATACAATGGAAAAAAAATTGGAGATACAATTGTAATAGGGTAAAAGTTAAAAATATTTTATGCAATTTAAATGTGGTGTACTCGTCAAAAAACGTGGTGTGAATATATTTGTCATTCTCTTTATCCATGTAAGAAAATAATTGTGTAATTACCATAAACATGGTGTAATATTTATTGGAGACAAAATGATGTATTCTTTATTGGAGACTGTTTCACTTTATGAATGTATTTGATAAATAATTATAATCTTTAGTTTTAACTAATCTAACAATTTAGATATATTAAAATTTTTATTGTGATGTGATTGGATGTGGGTATAATAATTATAAAAGCTTTTATAGATCTATATCGTTAGATTAATTTAAATTAAAAATCGTAATTATTTATTTATCAAATTTATTATTTGGACCAACTATCCCCTTATTTATTACTCCCTCCGTCCCAAATATATAGTCTCTTTTCCCTTTTTTTAGACGTCCCATATATATAGGCATCTTTCTATATTGAATAGTAAAAATTTTGTTCTTTTACTATTCTAACCTTATTTAATTTGCATAGATATATCTAATTTAATCTTGATATTTTAAATTATTTACATTACCAATTAAACTAATGGCATCTCCACATCTTTTGGAAAAATGAAAACAATAAAAAATTGACTCTCTCTCAATAGAAGTGGATATTTGGTTGCTAGTTTTCATGCAGTAATAAATTTTTCATTAATATTATTTTTACACGTAAAATTTATTAAATAAGGGTGAGATAGGAAAATTATTTGTATTTTTTATTTTTTCCATACTGTTTTAGTCCGCGTGAAAAAAAAAAAGGCCTATATAATTGGGACGAAGGGAGTAATTATTATTGGTCATGAGGTGTTATGATCTAGTATATGAATTGTGTAAAAACTATTTTGGTATGTTTTGTAGCGGGCGGAATATGTTGACCTCTAAAAATATTTGTCAATAGAAACTTCACGTCTCTTCTTCCTACGTGTATTTCTCGTCTTACTTTGACTATCACGTGGTTTATTCAACCACATGAATATATCTAGGACCGGGTGAATAGGTAACAAAAGACAAAGAGAAATACATTATGGTGGATGTAATAGCTTGAGAGCTCATAACTAACGATTTATCAGGTGGTTATAACATTTGAAGAATAATTATTATAGAGAATTTGATATTTCTTGTGAGAGTAATGATTTTAACATCTCTTCTTTGTGGAAATCGAGTTTGGTATTTATAAGTAACGTAGCCCATTACTTTTTGTGAATTAAATTGTGAATGTTATGCAATAATTTTAATTCATATTTTATTTAACTACTTTATAAAAAAAAAATTTAATTATGATCAAACATTCAAACGAGAACTTTATCCAATGGTGTTTTAATCATTTTAACATTTTGTGTTTGTAGATAAAAAATATAATAATAATAATAATAATAATAATAATAATAATGTGGAGGTTAGCTATTGCGTTTAGCGTCAATAATTTTAATTACAGATCACATTATTAGTAATTGTTACTAACAATTTTAATTTATCAATTTGCACACTTGTTTCTGGTTACAATTTTCATTCAAAAAATTTGTTAAGAAAGAGTAAAATGAGTTATCCGTCTTTCGTATTTAAAAACAAGTAAAAAATTAAATAAATACAAAATTGTGACAAAATATTTATCCTTCGTTTTAAAGCACGTTAATAGAATTATTGGATAAAAATCGTCATTAAGAACAAGATTTAGTAATTAATAGAAGGTTAAGGATAAAAATCGATGAAATAAAAATTAAAGATATAAATGTGACAATAAATAAAAGTTAAAGACTATTAATATAGTTAAAACGTGGTGCATTTATGAAAAATGTGGTGGCAATTTAACCAACCTTACGAAAATAATGGTTATATTGGCTCCACATTTTTTATTCGTTGCAGTACATTTTAATTGTAATCAAAGTTTTTAATCTTTATTTATTATAGTACTTATGTTCATGACTATCTTTTCGTTGAATTCTTATATATAATATTCTATTACTCTTATTGATGGTTTTTGTTAAAATATTCTATTTCATCATGCTTTGAAATGAGGAAAAAAATATTTTGTCGTATTTTTATACATTTTATTTTTGTAAAAATATGATTGACAAATAAGTCATTTTTGTTCTCCCAGCGAATTTTTTGGATGGAAACCTTATCACAAACAATGTGCACTACTTAATGAACAAATAATGATAAGAATGCGACAAAAAAAAAAAAAATAGAGATATAAGTACTACAATAAGTAAAGATTGAGAACTTAGATAACAATTAAAATGTAGTGCCAAATTTCTTTTTTTTAATTTTTGCTACTTGTATATCCCAATTTACATCTTCACTTACACTTGCTTATGTGACAGTAGAATTTAGGACTGAAATATTTGACCAAAATATATTTTCAATTTTCTTTTCATTATTTTATTTTCCTCAATAATAATGAAATTAGATAAATTTATCTTAATTTGGTAAAAAAGTAATTATTTAACTTTATTCTGCAAATTAATTCAAGCTTTTAGAAACCGATCTAGCATGTGACAATCCTATTTCTGTGTTTTATATTTATAGGGTTAATTACACTAATGGTCCCCATTCTTTTCGAGGGTTTATAACGATTTCATCCTCATTCTTTTTTTAGCGAGATATCATCCTCATTCTTCTATTTATTCTCACAGAGGGTCCCAAATCACTATTTTTCACTATTCTCGAAAATTCTATGACAATTTTACCCCTTGACTTAAATAAATAAAATGATATGAATAAAAAATACAATGAAAGTATTACAATTGGACCTTAACTTTTTAAAAGTACAAATAAATCCTAAAAATTTATTTTATTCAAAAAATATTCTTCCCAAACTCAAAAGAAATCATTGTTCATTTGTCCCAAACTTGCAATTGTCCCTGACGATTCTTTATTGTCATTTCTCAATCCCCATCCACTAGCATTGCTCTTTCGTCGCTGATGAAGTGAATGGAAGGTGTAGACCCAAGTTAAAGAATTTTTCGGTTTCCATGTCTTTGCCACATAAACATCTTAGGTGACTTAAGCGAAAACTTAAAAATGGCGCCCGTGTTTATTTTCCAACTTGAGAACGCCGTGTAAGTGAAATTTGGGAACACTGTGAAACTAAAGAACGCTTCTCTTTCTCTTGATCATCGAGATTTATGTTCCAAATCATTTGGCATTTTCGAGAAATCACGCGCAGAGATTCGCACAATGTTTTGTTAGGTTTTATCCCAATCATTGTTTCCCAGACCGACTTCATTAGTAGAACTCAGCGAGACTTCTACGAGACTTGGCTTTAACAAATGGATCAAACATCTTTCTAACAGGACTAAACCGGGCTTTTGATCATTGCTGGCTCTCAAGCTATCACTCTCGATTGAGCAAGAGATTGCGATAAAGCCAATTTTGCGATTAATGACTTGTGTAAATTGACATTTTGATCTCTTTCTTGTAGATTGTTTCCATCATTTGAGGACCACCACGGGCTCATAAGTGATCTTGGGGACTGAGGCAGGGTGGCTATCTACATCAACGATGAGATTGGTTTTCTCGATTATCCAAACATAAAGAAGAAACATTTGGTGGGACACTTTTTCCTAGATGAGTACCGCAAGAATCATTTAAGGAATTCCAAGAACACAACTCTATCTATTGGATTGCTAACGGATGTTGTACTTCACTCACGAGTTTAGCGACATTCGATGACCTTTTCCTTCAACTGGTAAACTATCTTTTTGGGTGGGGGTGGGGTGGGGGTGGGGGTGGGGGTGTGGGTGTGGGGGTTGAGTTTGGGAAGAACACTTATTTGAATAAAATAAATTTTTAGGATTTATTTGTACTTTTAAAAGGTTAAGGTCTCAATTGTAATACTTTCATTGTATTTTTATTCTTATCATTTTAATTTATTTAAGTCAAGGCAAAATTATCATAGAATTTTCAAAATAGTGAAAAATAGTGATTTGGGGACCCCTCTGTGAGAATAAATAGAAGAATGAGGATGATATCTGCTAAAAAAAAGAATATGGATGAAATCGTTACAAACCTGAAAGAATGGGGACCATTAGTGTAATTAACCCATAATTATATTGTCTTCGGGACTCGTGCCTAAAATTTTATTATCTTATTTTTAATTAAAAAAAAATGTCTGGTTTTCATAATTATTTTATTTGAATAATTTATATTCGACCTTTTGCTTATTTTACAATCATATTCTGAAACTCCACTAATATGGACAGTTGTTACGGCTAGGCTTCATGGAAGATAACAGTAGTGATTTTCTCCTTGTCAATTTTTTAGCCGAGTAGGTGTCTGTAAGTTCGGTTTGATTCGATTTTTGCGAGAATCAAATCGAATTAAATATTAATAAAATTTTTGTCTTGAAATTAAATAATTTTATTCGTAGTTACTGAATTGAACCCGAACCAACTAGTTTCAAATTGTAAAATGTTTTATTTTTGTACATTTTTCTGTTTTATGATTGTACTAAAAACATACTAATTCAGGTAACTTAATGATTTATTTAATTAAGAAATTACGAAAAAAAACATAATATTGGGAGGTTATTAAAGTTTGATTCTTTGATTGAAACCATAAATTCGATTAGGGCCATTTTGTTCTTAGTTTTAAGATTCAAAATCAGTTAAATTTTTTATTGAAACCTCCGGTTTCGGGCATTTTTTTAGAGAAAATACTTAAACCCTAGATTGTAATCACTGCCACTTGGCAAACATCTAAGAGGGTTTCACCTTTTCCTTGGTGTTTCCTCCATTCAAATCCAATTGTAGTTGTTGGTTCTCAGTCACGTGTACTAATGCAACGCACCTGTGTTCCTGCTTGTGACAAATCACGTGGAGTAGTAAACATTAACAATAAATAAGAAAAATAGTATGTTTGCTTTCTAATCTTTTAAAAACGTAAGGAATATATTTCTAACTGTTAAAAATATAGCATCGAACATCTCCAACATTTGAAGAAATAAGTATAGTAAAACTTTATGACAATATTGTATTCTCATTTAAAAAATAAACAAAAAAGAAAAAAGAAAAAATAAGAAAAAGAAAAAAATAATTAAAAAAATAACCAAATGTACTCCAAAAAAATAAAAAAAATAACAAATATGTCGTCTTCTTTATCAAACCTCAAAATCCAAAATTCACCACCACCCCCAAAAATAAAAAAATCCACCATCTCATATCCAAGAACTGTTATTGTCAAGTTTTGACTGTTGTGGATTGTATACACTTCTTGTTGTCTAGCATATTATTTCACACCTTGCCAGTCAATGCATATGTTATGAAAAACTTCAAAATATTTAGAGGAAAGTAGAAGACAATGATGTATAACAAGATAATAGCTCCCAACCCCAACCTATATTGATCTTTGCAAAATCCCTGGTTAACATACACACCAATTAACATTGCAATTTTGACAAAACAAACACATTAAACGAATGGACTCACCTACCTAGAAGAAATCTTAGTCGTGTGAAACTTAGAAGAAAACAACAGTCATTGCTACAAAATAAGTGCCAAGAACAACTCCAGTGGCGAAAATTTCTTCCAGCCTCTATGAATTAGGCATCAGGGATGGTTTCACCTTGTCTTTGAAAATTGTCGCGATGGTTCCATCATTAAGAATTACGATTATCAGAACCATGAATGGTGATAAATCAAATTCGAGATGAGTGCAATGAGCATAAAACTAAGCACAATATCTATAATTTGAGATTTGGGATGATGAATTTTGGAATTTTTGGGTTTTCAGGGTGGTGTTAGATTTTGAATTTTGGAGTTTGATAAAGAAAGTGTTAACTTTGTTACTTTTTATTTTTTTTGGATACATTTGATTATTTTCTAATCATTTTTTTTTCTTTTTTCCTTTTTTTTTTATTTAAAGGGGTGGACAATTTCGTCATAAAAAACATATATGGTTATTTCTTCACACATTGTAGATGTATGGTGCTATTTTTAAAAGTCATGGGTATATCTCTTACGTTTTTGAAAGATTGTGGACTAAATATGTTATTTTTTCTAATAAATAATTAATGAAAATGAAAACTAAAAATAATGAAATGTTAGTGATGATCTTTTCACCTAATTTTAGATTGCCTAATTTAAGGAAAATATTTGATACCTTTGAAGATTGAGAAGATTTCAGTAAATAAACATAAAAATGCCATCAAGATTAAGGTGACGTTTGTTTAATTTTGTTAAAAATCAATTTTTAGTAGATTTTGATAAAATTTGATAAAATATGACATTGAAAAATTGTGAGTCTCATAAAATATGTGATTAAAATTAACAGTTGACTTTAACTCAAATTTTTATCAACTATTTAAATAAAACCATAGACTAAGTCTACATTAAAAAATTAAGTCTATATTTGATAAACGATATTAGATACAAATAATAAACGATATTTTAACTTAATTTTTTTTTTAATATTATTTTATACTCTTATCTACCAAATATGCTATAAGAGTTACGATCAATAATAAATTACAGTAGAAGTCCAGTAATTTCTCAAAACTTATATCGAGATAGTGTGGAGAGTAAAATTCTTTTCTCTTTGAATATTGCTAAAAATGTCAAAATCAATTCTACAAAGTTAAAATTTATTAGAGTGCTTACATTCACCATTTACTCCTTTTTAATGTTATTTATGTCAATTGTATCGCGTTGCAAATCTAAGTAATAGTCATACATGAATCATGAATGGTTTTAGATCGTTCATACACTTCTTTTTTTTGGGCCACCTATTGCATTTAAATTTTACTAATTTTGACTATTTATATTATATTTTATTGATTTTATAGGACTCTCTATATATATTCATGAGTTTAGTTGAACTAAAATTTCTTCAAGATGCCTCCAGAGTAAAGCTAAACCTGTGAGAATTCAAGAAAACACATTCATTAGTAAAAGCTTCAGACACTAGAGATGAGATTTGATTATTCAAGTTGATCCTTAATTACTATAGCTTTTGAAGTTTTTTAGAAGAGTTTTTGTTGAATGTTTTGTTATTACATATTTAGATTATTGAAAATTTTCAATTTTATTTATTACTTCAAATTTCAGTATTTGATTCATTTTAGTTTATTACTTTATTTACCGACTAAAATTTCGTCAGTAAATTTAAATTACCACTGATATCAAAATTCTGTCGATATTTTTAGATTTTTAAAAAAAAAATTGGTTATTATCTGAACAATCTTTACTAATAATTTATAAGTATGGAGTCGTAGAATCAACTATTATTTGGTTAGTAATGGTTAGAAATTACAGCGACGATCACCTCAATATTATCGTTGACGATTATGATTAAAATTAATATATACTGGTGATTCATATGAATTATTGATAGTAAATTGTCGATGATCACGTACAAACCTTGTTAGCGATTATCAACGCAAATGTAGTCTACAATCACTAACAATACTTTGGTCACTTGTTGATGACGAGAAGTCGTTTATCACCAACGAAAATTTTGTTCTTCCTATATATTTTTAGTTTATTTAATAAATTACCAACAAATAAATTAAAAAAATATTTTTTATTATTTTATAATATTATCGATATATAAGTTATTTATTATTTTAACTTTGATGGAATTTTCATTAATATTTAATTTAAAATATTTTTGTTAGTTTTATTTATTGACAAATTTTTTGTCGAGAAATTAAATTGATTAAACTATTTATATTTTTAAATATTACTAACTAAAATATCGTTCATAATCTTAAACTATTTTTTTTAGTTTTTATTGAATCCCAACAAAATTTCATAAGTGTAATTTTAGTCTTTCGTATTTACTTTATTTACCAACAAAAAATTCTATAGTTAATTAAATTTATTCAGACAATTTTTTTTTTATAAATATTCACATATGAGAACTCTATAATTAATCTTTCATTAGTATTTTAATTATAGATTTTTCTTCAGTACTATTTATTTATTTTATCATTGTATCTAGCGACAAATTTTGGGGTCTACTTTGATATTAAGTGCTTTACAAACTATTTAACTTAGTAGTTTGGTTTTATGCGCAGCATTTGCACAAGTTGACACTTATGATTTATACACGCTTCTAAGATACGAGTTTGGAAGGATAGAAAACTTTATCGCTACCTCTTAAATAAAAACATACAATGGTAGAAGTCTAATATGCAAAGAAACGTAGTCATTGTTTGCTAGATAATTTTACAAATAACATTTGTATCAAATGGATGGACTGGAAAAGGTTTTGAGGGTATCGTTGAGACATAAACTGGACAAGAAATGGGTATATTGTAGGTTAGAATAGACTTATATTGAGTAAATATTAGAAGTGGTAATGGACTCGGGCTAGCTCAAGAGAGCTCAGCTCATTCCACCACAATCCTATGAGTCGAGTCAAGCTGCACTCGGCAAGTAAAGCCTGTTGACTTTGTGAGCCCGAGCCCACAACCCCACCTTACTTTTTTTATTTAGAACTTGTTTGAGAGAACTTTTTAGCATATTTTGATAAAAAAAAAAAAAATTAATGAAATGTGTGGTTGAAAAATTAATAAAAGTTATGAATCCTACAAAATGTGTGATTAAAATTAATTGTTGACTTTTGAGCATAATTTTTTAATTAATTTTAATTTGGACAAAATAAGCACTTAATTACATTATATATCGTTGTTTTTTTATCCCACATTTAATTTATCAAAAATTAAAATTGAAATGCTCGTAGATGAGCCGGGCCCATGGGTTGAGCCAAGTTTGGTCCTTTTGTCAATGTGTCGAGCACGGCTTGCCAAATGGATCGAGTCGAGCCTCGGTGGCCATCTCGTAAGTTGGCTCGATCTATTGCCATTCTTTAGTAAGGGTGTGTTTGATTGGAAGATTTTCTATGGAAAATGTCTAATCCATGGAAAATCTTGTCGCATCAGTTGAAAATATTTTTCATATTTGGTACATTTGATTTGCGTGGAAAATGAAAATGATTTCCAAAGTACAATCGGTTAAAGCGTGGGTAAGAATGAAAAGTTGGAAAATATTTTCTTTGCCAAAAATAAGTGGTTTTTTTTCTACTTACATGGAAAATCTTTTCTTTTCCATGGAATCAATCAAACACACTGATGTGACAAGATTTTCCATGGATTAGACATTTTCCATGGAAAATCTTCCAATCAAACACATTCTAAATGTTTGAAAGAGACGGCCAAAAAATGAAATTATGTAGTACCCAATACAATTTGGGCCACAATCTGTCCAAGTCTCCAGTACTGGAAAAGGCTCAACCATTGAAGCCCAAGTAAATGGGCCGAGTCAGCAAAATCTTGTTTTATTCATTTTTCCTTTCATTATACCAAACAAAGGAATTAAAATATCTAAATAAAACATAAGGACATTTGTATCAATATCATAATAATAACATTATATGGTTAAACATAGCAAATATAACAATACGAGAAGCACATTAATATTAAGCACATGCTTAGGTGAGCATAAATGTTATGTTTTAACATAAATTATGGCACAGTATCTAAACAAAACAATATATTAATAAAAAAAGTATCTTAATAAAACAATATTATAATAAAACAGTATTATAATAAAATGTATCTTAATAAAGCAGTATCATAAATAAAATTATCTTAATATATCAGTATCATACATGATAATATCTTAATAAAAAAGTATCATATACACGAACTACAACCCAATAGAAGAACAATATCATATATTGAAACAATATCAAGCATTTTGAATGAAAATGGTATCAAAGATTTTGTACTACTAATTAAGTATTTTGAAATAGTGTCATTATTTCAACTATAAAATATTTAATTTTGGATGTGCGTTTGTTTGGTGGAATTTAAAAATAGTTTTTTTTTTTTTTTAGAAATTTTGAAAAAAGTTAGTGAAACGTGGGGTTGAAAAGTTGATAAAATACGTGGGTCTCATTAAATATGTGGTTAAAAATAAGTTTGCAAAAAAAAAAAGAGTTAATAAACATGGCCAAACATGCTATAATATAACAAAAAGTAAAACAGTATCAAGCATTTTTCATAAGACAGTATCATAGAAAACAGTATCATAATAAAATAGTATCATATAAAACAATATCGTGTTTGAATCAACGTTTTTTGCAATTGTAGGGGCACGCTAGTCTTTTAACACTGAAATGTGACTTTAATTGAATGAGAAAATTATATTATCTACTTGTATTTTTTAACAAATTTGAATTATACTACATTAAATTTTTCTTTTTAATAATACTATAAATACATTAATTATACTGAATAATAAAAAATTGTTTTTTTTAACAACTAATACTGATTTCAACTTATTATCCAGAAATCAAATCTTATCATTACATAAATAGTGAAGTAATTAAAGATAATTACTAAATTATCTTTCTTCCAACACACAGTCCACCATTTCCAAACCCCTTTGAGTTTGTAACAGTACAAAGAGAAATCCCTACAATGGCTTGAAGAAGCTTAATTATTTCTCTTCAGTGTCAATGGCTTGAATAAGCTTAATTATTTCTCTTCAGTGTCAATGGCTTCGCATACAACAGTAACAAATTCAGATGTAGGAGTAAGAAAAGACAAAATAATCCAACAATGAAGAAGAAAAAGTTTTCCCATACATTGAAGAAGAAGTGTACCATGTCGACCCCCGTAGGAGAAAATGAATTTTTTTTTATTAATATTATTATGCTATGCCTGTTATCTTTTTCTTTAAAATTTGTTTTTTCAATCCCCAAAAAAGTAACAAATTTTTTGTGCCCGTTTTCAAAATAATTAGAGTAATTTTGTGAGTAAAATTCATTTAACATCAAACACGATAAATTTAAGTTATTTAATACCTATTGAAAGCTTTTTTTGGTTAATAACAAAATAAATCAAATTTTAGTGTTGTGGACATCTGAAAAATATTCATGTTCTGTTCAAAATTGTTTTGTCATCATCTGCACTTTTTGTCAAACACTAGTCGTTAATTGTTTTTTAATAAACTTTGTCACTATTGAATGTGCTAGCAATATGATAATTGTTAGTGATTTACTGAATGCTAATGTGATAAAATACGAAACATTTTGATATAATGAATGTGTATAGTTCAAATCAATTCATTATTTTTTCATATCTCAAACAACATATATTTTTATGCTTGTTAATTTATCTTATTACTATTTACATATTATTATTTCAAATCGGTAATTTACAATGTTATTATTCTTTGTTACCATTTTTCATAATGTGCGTTGTTTAATGTTATTGTGACTGAAAAGTGCTATTTTGTCAGATCACATACAATAGATAATTTAATGATAAGAATATTTTTATATACGGCGTGAAATTTGTAAATTATGTAACTACTATTTGAAATTCACCGTTTGATTGATATGAACTTTTTTCAATTTTAAACATTTTTTATTTAATTTGAGATTAGTAAGGAATTCTTAGATCATTTGACACGCTAACCTAGTGCGTTCCATTTTATTTGTTGCAGAAATATATATTTTATACATCCAACGAGTCCTATTTTGATATATTAATAATGTAGATACTTCATTTTTTTTTAAATTTTAAATTTGAGATAATATTATGGGATAAGATACTTTAATTGAAATTGATTAAAGAATAATTTGTATGGTAACAATGTATAAGTTCAAGATTTTTTAATAGTCCAGTATAATACAACATTCTTTAAATTTGATATTCTTATAATTTTTATTTTTGTCTAGTAAATCTCAATTTCTATAGAGAATATGGTGTATTTGTGTAATTATACATAATTGAATTAAGTTTGGGACATAAGATTTAAGAGCCCATAAACAAATATTAAGTTACCGGCCTTGGATTTACTAATTTTTTTATCTAAAATGTAAGTAGTGAACTAAAAACCCTTGCGCCCAATAGCTAATTTTTAAGGTTGCTTGCTAAAAGGTCGTGTCAAACCACTCAAATCGCAAAAGCATCTAACTTATATTAAATAAATTTAAAATATTTTTTTACATAAAAAAGACTTAAACACCCTTTATTTAATAAGCATTGTTAACATATCATTAACATACCACAAGCCTGCTATGCCAAATTAACAGACCAACAGGTCTGTGGGTCTGTTAAGGCCAATTTTGGCCTTTAATAGTCAAAAATTTATTAACAGACCATAAGTTTGTTAACGCGAATTTAAACATTTTAACTGATTTTTCAATTAACTTACTTCAAATGAATTTAGATATACAGAAATTTAGGGGGGTGTATTCAATTGAGACTTTTAAAAACTTTTATAGACTTTTATAAGTAGGTGACTTTTGTGAAATTCGTGGACTTTTAAGTGACTTTTATAGATTTGTTTGGAAATAATAAAAGTCTTCTTTTAAATATATGTAAACTTTTATTAAAGACTTCTGTAAACTTCTAAATACTTTCACTTTTTTTAAATATTAAGCTAAATTTATATATACTATAATATTATTTTATATGTCCAAATCATCCACAACACATGTAATTAAAAACTCAAAATAATAAATTATATTTCTCATTGTTAGCCTATCATTCTTATTTAATGTGAAATAAATAAAGTAGGTTAACTTATGTTATTGTATATATATATATAAGTATTGATCAATTCATTCTTTATTTTCAATAAAAAAAATTCTCTAAAATAAAGAGAAATCATAAAAGATTGTGTATTCTAGATTCATTTTTTTTGGCACAAAATTATTTTAACAGTGTTTATAATAATATAAATAACAGACAAATAATGACACATATATTTTGTTGACTTATTAGCCAAATTAATTATTGGCTAAATTACATTAATAAAATAATCAAAGTAAAACAAAAGATTTCTAGTACAATACCAAACTATTACCATGGAATAATTTTTAATAATTAAGCGAAAAATTTGACTCCCACTAACATTAATCAAAATACTGTAAATTCATCACGTAAAATATCCTCAAGTTTTGACACAAGACTATTGTGATATCAAAGTTTTGATTACTGCAAATTCTAGATACAATTGCATATAAATTATTGATTACAACAAATTCTTACTTGAATGGAAGAGATATGAAAAAACCCCAGAAGTGAAAAAAAATGGACATTCTTTATTTTGGGGCTCTGAAGTCTTCACAAATCTCACACCAGATGAGTGACTTCTTTTAGATTTCTATATATACTTTTCACTAAAAAATTTCCAAAAGTCTCAGAAGCCCCAGTAAATAGAAAATCTCTATAAGTCTTTTTCAATTTGATTACTCCGTAACTTATAGAGACTCATACAAAATTTTAATTGAATACCCCGTGACTTTTAAAGACTTTTTAAAAGTTTATAAAAGTCTCAATTGAATATACCAATACTTTTAGAGATTCTTAAAAAATCTACATTGAATATCTCTAAACTTTTAAATACTTAAAAGTCTTTAAAAGTCTCAATTTGAATACACCCCCCTCTTAAAGTACAAAAGTACAATTCATACTTAGATTTATACATATTTTCATGATTTATACTACAAAAATACAAAATTTGTAAGTTAAAAGAAGAAGATAGAGATGAATGAATTTACTTTGAAATGAGATTTCTTACACAAATAAAATGAGTTGGATTCTAAGATTGAAATGTGATAAAATCTAATCTTGAAATCTTTTCTTTTTCAATCTAATCTTGAAATCTGTTCTTTTTCATATACAGATGAATTTTAAATCGTTTGAAATAGTTATAAATAGGAAAGAGAAAGTAAAATTATATTTGATAATTTACGGGACAAAATTGGTCAACAACTATTTTAAAAAATTGATCAAATCACCTTGCCATTCACGAATTATCCCACAATTTTTTAACCCCCATGGTCGGATCTATACGAAATGTGGGTTTGGCACACCTTTAGGTAAAGTGTGGACCCCTATAGATAATCACCATTAATCTTTTTAATAAAACCGATATTTACGCTACTAAACAGCATTAATTATTATAAATCAAAAAGAGACCGCCGCCGAATATTCTTCTGATCAGCCAATGAATTTGCAGGATCGTACAATATTCATGGGTCCACTGGGCCTCCCGCCCAAGATCTGGTTCTTTGTGCCGTTTTGTGGGCCCCCACGACAACCTGTCGGCCCACGCCTTGGCCAGCCCACTGACAAACATCTTTTCATGTTCACACTTGATTAGTCCACGTGTCCTTTCGAGCCATCGTATGTATACCGTACGTTGACCCAATTTTTGGTGTATTTTAGGTAATTTGAGATTATGTCCGTGTTTCATCAATTAAGGAATCTCTACAATAGGGGTTGGTAGCATCATTATAGAGGAGTCGACTTAAAAAGTTATTTTTTAAATATAAATTTTTACTTTACTTTGAAGAAAGTAAATTTTATTAGTAAAAATAAGTTTAAAAATAATGTTTGTTATAATAAATAATTTAAAAGTAAATAAAATTGTATTTTAAATACGACTAGAACATTTTATTTTGCAAATCAAAATTTTAACTTTTGCACAAAGAATCATTGTACAAGCGAAGAATTTAATTGGATTGGCTTTAGCTATAATAAATAAATTTAGTTTTAGCCCGACTTTGTTCGATATTTGGAATATGAGATTATACAAATAGGTTCAATTAGAAACAATTTTGATTAAATATTTCTACAAGTATCTACAAATGAGATAGGTTAGTACCACTTTCGCTTCGTGCACGTTTGATATATTTTGCTTTCGATACTTAAAAAACGAGCTAGATTAATTAGAATGGATGGAATATAATTATATTTATATATGAATTATTTTCTAAGTTTAAAATTTATATGTAAATAAATCGGTCTAGTAGTCATTGTCACACAATTTCTAGAAATAATAAATTATATTTTTCATTGTTAGCCTATCATTCTTATTTAATGTGAAATTAATAAAGTAGATTAACTTATGTATCAGTATATATAGATAAGTATTGATCAATTCATTCTTTATTTTCAATAAAAAAATTCTCTAAAATAAAGAGAAATCATAAAAGATTGTGTATTCTAGATTCATTTTTTGGCACAAAATTATTTTAACGATGTTTATAATAATATAAACAATGAGACAAATAATGACACATATTTTTGTTTGACCTATTAGCCAAATTAATTATTGTCTAAATTACATTAATAAAATAATCCAAAGTAAAACAAAAGATTTCTAGTACAATACCAAACTATTACCTTGAAATAATTTTTAATAATTAAGCGAAAATTTGACTCCCGCTAACATTAATCAAAATCTTTGTAAATTCATCACGTAAAATATCCTCAAGTTTTGACTTTAGACTATTGTGATATCAAAGTTTTGATTACTGCAAATTCTAGATCTGATTGCATATAAATTATTGATTCTGACAAATTTACTTGAATGGAAGAGATATGAAAAAACTCCAGGAAATTAGAAAAAAATGGACGTTCTTTATTTTGGGGCTCTGAAGTGTACAAATCTCATGGTAGATGAGACTTCTTTTTAGATTTCTTATATATCTTCGGCTAAAAAGTTTCAAAAGTTTCTGAAGTTACGGTAGAATAGAAAATGCTTATAAGTCTTTTTCAATTTGATTCTGCCAAGTAACTTATGAGATTCATACAAAATTTTAATTGAATCTCGTGACTTTTAAATACTTTTAAAGTTTATAAAAATCCCGATTGAATATCACAAATCTTTGGGATTATTCTTAAAAAATCTACGTTGAATATCTCTGAAAACTTTTAAATCTTAAAAAGTCTCAATTTGAATACACCCCCTTAAAAGTCACAAAAGACAATTAAATCACTTGGATTTATCGATATTTTCTACGATTTATACTACAAAATACAAAATTTGTAAGTTAAAAGAAGAAGATGAGATGAATGGATTCTTTTGAAATGGTTGGATTTACAGCAGAATGAAATGAGTTGGATTCTAAGATTGAAATATGTTAAAATCTAATCTTGAAATTTGTTCTTTTCAAATATCTGGATAATTTTAAATCGTTTAAAATAGTTATAAAGTAGGAAAGAGAAAGTAAAATTATATTTGATAATTTACAGAAACAAAATGGATCATTATTTTAAAAAATTGACCAAATCACCTTGCCATTCCCCACTTATCCCACAGTTTTTTAACCCCATGGTCGGATCTATACGAAATGTGCGTTTAGCACACCTTTAGGTAAAGTGTGGACCCTATAGATAATCACCATTAATCTTTTAATAAAACCGATATTTACGCTACTAAACAGCATTAATTATTATAAATCAAAAGAGACCGCCGCCGAATATTCTTCCGATCAATAATGAATTTGCAGGATCGTACAATATTCATGGGTCCACTGGGCCTCCTGCCCAAGATCTGGTTCTTTGTGCCGTTTTGTGGGCCCCCACGACAACCTGTCGGCCCACGCCTTGGCCAGCCCACTGACAAACATCTTTTCATGTTCACACTTGATTAGTCCACGTGTCCTTTCGAGCCATCATATGTATACCGTACGTTGACCCAGTTTTTGGTGTTTTTGGTAATTTGAGATTATGTCCGTGTTTCATCCATTAAGGAATCTCTACAATAGGGGTTGGTAGCATCATTATAGAGGAGTCGACTTAAAAAGTTATTTTTAAATATAAATTGTTACTTTACTTTGAAGAAAGTAAATTTTATTAGTAAAAATAAGTTTAAAAATAATGTTTGTTATAATAAATAATTTAAAAGTAAATAAAATTGTATTTTAAATACGACTAGAACATTTTTATTTTGCAAATCAAAATTTTAACTTTTGCACAAAGAATCATTGTACAAGCGAAGAATTTAATTGGATTGGCTTTAGCTATAATAAATAAATTTAGTTTTAGCCCGACTTTGTTCGATATTTGGAATATGAGATTATACAAATAGGTTCAATTAGAAACAATTTTGATTAAATATTTCTACAAGTATCTACAAATGAGATAGGTTAGTACCACTTTAAGCTTAGGTACTGCGTTTGATATATTTTGCTTTCGATACTTAAAAACGAGCTAGATTAATTAGAATGGATGGAATATAATTATATTTATATATGAATTATTTTCTAAGTTTAAAATTTATATGTAAATAAATCGGTCTAGTAGTCATTGTCACACAATTTCTAGGTATTGACCACAATCAATTCGTAATGTTAAATGTCTTGAAAATTAAATATTACATATGTTTCAGAGTTTTAAAAATTATTCGTAACTTGTGATAAAATTGAATTCATTCAATAAACATTACCATTAAACTTTTTGTACGATTCTCTCGTGAATAAGAAAAAAACAATTTCCATGCTTTTAAAGATATTACCTTTTAAACTTTTACAGTGATTCTCTCGTGAATTAAAAGAAAGACACTCTCACGAATTCAAACTATTCTCAACGTTTTTTTCGTTTGACAGTAAAACACGCATTAACTCTTTTACTGTAGCAAATAGCCACTATCAATTTATCGAAAAAACTAAACTACTTGCATGGGCACAACATCGTCGTGGTATATAAAACAGACCAAGTGTGTGAATATATAATAAAATTTCTTTTATTTAAAAACTCCTTAATTTCCCACAAGATGAAAGTCAAACGTGGATTCTACGCCATTCATTATTCGCGTGGGCAAAGTTTTAAAAGTTATTTTCCTTAATGGAGTAAAGTCTAAGAAATTAAATGGTCGCAATGAGCACTATATAAAGTGACACTAATCTTCACGCGCGTTGTTCATAGACCCCACAAATATACGTTATGCGCGTGCTTACACCAGTCTTCACGCGCGATGGGCCAAAGTCCAAAGACCCTGCACAGATACGTTGCGCATTACTCACGCGCATACATATTTTACGGGTCTAACTTTGCCTTTGAATTTATTAAAATCTATAAACAAATAGGTGCAAGTTAAAAATCAAAGTATTAACAAGCGCAAAGCGTGACTAACTGTAGAAGTTATACTTCAAGTTTTTTGGGTTTAATTGATATTTAGGCGAGGATGAGATGAGAGTGAAGTGTGAGAAAATGTTTTATTATTTTTTATATTATTTTAAATATTAAAAAAAAAAAGAAAAAAATTTTTTAACTAAAAAACGTATGCCTAGACGTGACTAAGCGAGCCTAGACCAGGTTAGGCGCGCGTTTTTTAGTTAAAAATATAGTTGACTAAAAAAGTGTGTACTTAAGCCTAAGTGAAGCGTGACCTATCATAAGTTGACTAAAAAAGTGCATACTTAGAGCCTAAGCGAGACGTGGAAGACCGGTTATGCTGCTTTTTAGAACATTGTTAAATTTTTTTTTTATTTTTAAGTGATTAATTTTGTGCACAATTAGTTGAAAAAATTATTAAGGTAACACAGTTTCTTCCATCACGATCATTTGGAATTGAATAGTCATAAAAATGACACTCAGAAATGTTTTATTCGAACATAAAATAATTAATTCTGTATTTAAATATTTAAAAAGTCATGCTTATAGTCTTTAATCTATCAAAAATATTGGGAATGATATGTGATGACACATTGGCATGGACAAAATAAGTAGGCATGATAGGTGGATAAGAGATCATTTCCAAACAAAATATAGAAAGTAGGTTCTAACATACATTTCATATATCAATTTGATGTCAAAATGGATGTAAAACGATTGATAAAAACCATTGCTATAGAATTAAAAGATTAAAAATAACTCTTATAAAAAAATTAAATCGAGAACTTATATGTCACATTTTGAATGTGCCGAGATATGAGTTCCAATTTTTCGTCAAAAATTTTGATTTAGGGCGTGTTCGATGTAGTTTATTTTGAGAAAAAATGGATTTTTTTTGGTATTTTATTGATTTTTCAAATTTTTTTATAGTGTAAAAAAGTTGAAAAGTCAAAAATTATAAGCAAAAAAAATAACTACCGAACACGACTTTAATAAATTGGTCATCGAAGCTAAGGTGTACAAATTTTCAAACTTGAAAGTGTTGGTGGCACATTTTGAGGAAGACTGGCGTATAATGTGGAATAAATTATATTTTCTTATTTAGTGGATCAGTCAATGATATGAAAATAGTCCTTAGAAATTTCAACAAGTGTTACAATTTTTTCTCAAAAAAATGGACTATTTTTCCTGTCTACTTACCCACCATAGACTTGGAAAATAAATAGGTGCTGACCTGCTAATGATGTAAACCTAATGGAAATGTTACTTTTACAAAATTTTGAAAAATGATGCAACGATTCAAAATTCTTCATTAAACATGTTTTTCTTAATTTTTTTTTGAGAAATAATTTTTCATGATAATAAACCGAACACATTTTTAACAATTTTAAAATAAACTCACAAAATAAAAAGTGAAATGAATTCAAAAATTCAAAATTGAAAACTAAAACACAAATCAAACAAGTCCTTAGGTTTCCTTTTCTGCCTTGTTTTTTTTTTTTTTTTTTTTTTATGTTTTAAAGTGTTTTAAACTTGCGAGCTAATTTTGAGGTGGCTGACTTTTTCTCACGGTTCGTCACCCGGAGTAAATTCGAATCTGATTCTGACTTATATACACTTAAAAGTAGGACATTCGACGATTCTTCTCCTTGTGGACCACTGCCTTCCAACAAGAAATGTTGCCTTCCAGGTCTTGGATTCAGGATTATGCTCGATCTTAGTAGAGAAATCTGCCTTGTTTTGCAATGGTGGAGGGGGAGGGAGGAAAAAGAGGGTTGGAGGGTGGTGGAATATTTGGTAATTGAGCAAGTTAATAATTAACAAATATGAAATATAATGTATTAATGAGAATATTATTATTTAAATTGAATATGTGTGACTGTATTTGATGATAAGTTTAATTATTTTAGTTTAAAACTCTATTCTAAAAACTCTTTTTAAGCTTCGCCTAAGTAACTTAGGCTTGAAGTTCGGCATCTGTGGCATCTAGATCATCTTCGTGTTTCGTTCTAAATCTGGCCATCGTCCCAAGTTCGATAAGTTTGAAGTTCAACTCCACATTTAGCTATACTTTATATTTTTTAGAACATTAGTTTAAAATAATATACTTCGAGCTATGTAGTTTAGAGACCGTGCTCGTAAATTTCCTTAAATAAAAAATTAGAGAGGAAGGGAATCATATTATTAAACTTTTAACCAAATGTTTTGCTTATATGAGAAGTAATAAATATAATAAAAAGAAAAAGAATAAATGAAAGGTGCAATTACAAGTTCCCCTAAGAGTAGCACTATTGCAAAAAGCGCAACAAACTGGAGTGGGATTTGTTTCTTTAATGCAGTGTCGCATTCTGATGTGACTTGAGAGGTCCCAAAGACACAAGGAATTGCAGAGGCACATCTGCCAAAGTTTATTCCTTAGTTAAAAAGTGAAATGATATCAAATTTCTTTTTTTTTTTTTTAAATATTTTAATTATAACAAAAACAAATACACAATTATCAGAGAACGGGATTTAATTTATGTAATTTGTCAACGTCTCTTGAACATACACAAAGAGAATACTTAGTATACAAAATTAGATCTTATAAAGAAAAAGATTCTCAAATTTATTTTTTTAAAAGTAAATTGTATATTATTTGACTGTTAAAAAAAAAAAAACTCTATAATCTAAGAATATGTTTGTGTATCTTATAAGAATTATAAATCGATTGAGCATTATTTTCGTCAACAGCATTTTCGTAGAATTTCACCTCGAGACATAGCCTTCTTATGATCAGGCGATGTCTCGATTTCGATTTTCTTTGAGCAATTCTTTCTTTCTTTATCTACTGGCATTTCGGTGAGTCAATCCAAAATTTATGTCACGCATTTTGTGCCATTGATTATAATGTCAAAATCTTCCACAAACCATACTACTCTAAGTCCAATTACTATACAACTTAGATTAAACAATTTTGAAAATATAAAGATGAAAAGAAATCAAAATTTTAATAATTGATCATAGATAAATTTTGCCTCTACTCTCACGACAAAAAAACAACGACATCCTATTTTTTTTCATTATTCATCAACATTTTAGCCCGAGTAACATTTGCTCCTCTATTTAAATCTCCTTTCATCATCTCTATCTCTCTCTTACATTCACTATCAATTCTTGCTTTGTCGTCAATGTATTTTTGAATTCCATCATCGCCGACACCAATGCATTCTTCTTGTTCGATACCCACTCATTTTTGTGATATTCTTGTTATTGAATTTAAATTCTAATCCGAATATCAATGCGAGTAAACGGTACACTACTTACGAAAATATTTTAAAAATATATTTAATATACAAAATTAAATAAATTAAATGTCAGTGAGAATATGATGGAACATTAAAAAAGAAGACGAGGTGAATCTTTTAAAATGGACGGATTATACATATAAAAACAATAAACAAAACCAAAAGCAAAAGCGAAAAAGCCAAAGGCAACAGCAGAACATCCGACTGATATACTCTCAAAAATGGTCTCACTTCTGATTTCTGTCCCCTCTTTTCCTTTCATCCTAAACACATAAACACGCGCACATTAATCCATATTTTCCCTTTCACTTCAACCTATACATACACATAATTTTAAGCCCAATCGTTTGCAGCCTGTTGAATTTGAATTACATAGAGAAAAGTGGGGTTAATCGATAAAAAGGGTTTGTTTTGTGGAGTTTTCTTGGGAAAAATTCGGTGTATTGGAACTGTACAAACTCCGCGTGATCCGATAATGGAAGATCTGTGTTTAGTGCTTGACGCTGCGTGCTTTTGAAGGAACAAGTCGACAACTTTGCCTCCAACCAACATCACAGGTACAGACGCACACATACACGCAACCACTTATTATAAACGCATAGGTATGTATGTAAGTATCAGTGTTTGTGGGACTTAGAGCTACTTGATCACATGGGTTTTGATTTTCTGAGAATCTGAGAATGTCTTGGTTTACTGTTAGAAATTTGAAATATGGGTTTTGATGATTTTGGAATATTCATGTAAAACAAGAAGAAAAAGAAGTCTTTTTTTATTGCTATAATTTATTGAGTGAATCTTGATTTTTGAAGTGATGATGGCGGTGACTTCGGGCTGCAAAGACGGTAGTAGAATGGTGATGGATAATGGCAAGTACGTGCGGTATACTCCTGAGCAGGTTGAGGCTTTGGAAAGGGTGTACCATGAGTGTCCTAAAGCCGAGTTCATTGCGCCGGCAACAGTTGATCCGGGAATGCCTCATCCTTTCCCCATCGAGCCCAAGCAGATCAAAGTTTGGTTTCAAAACCGAAGGTATTAAATTAAATTAGTTATGTCTTGTTCGTGTTCATGTTCGACTATGTCGAGCTTAATCACTTATCCCTCTGCTGCGGAACTACTACTTGCCTGGTAAAGGGTATATTGGCGAATGATTTATTCGAGGTTATATGGGGCATTCATATTTGTAGTATGTCACACTAATTTTTAAGGGCCGTTTTGTGAGATACAGTCCGTGAGGTGTGCGTCGCCATTATAGTCTACTTCTTCACACTGAAAACGTGCAATAGCAAGCAAAAGTAGCTTCGTTGATAGTGAAACACTGTAAAATCTATGTATGCTTTTCTTGAAAATTCGTATTTGTTTCTGTTTATTATTGCTCTGGTAATCTGAGCTTTATTTATAGTGATTTATTTTAATTCCAACATGGGAGTTATTTGTAGTTGGCGATTGTCCATCATAATTTTATGGATTACTTCATTAATTTTAGCGATGTGGATTTTATTAACATCCTTTTCTTTAATCCAGATGCGGGAAAAGCAGAGAAAAGAGTCATCAAACTCAAGCTGTGAATAGGAAGTTGACTGCAATGAATAAGCTGTTGATGGAGGAGAATGATAGGTTGCAGAAGCAAGTGTCACACCTTATAAGCAATTATAAATCGATTGAACATTATTTTCATCAACACATTTTCGTAGAATTTCACCTCGAGACATGGCCGCCTTCTTATGATCGGCGTGTCCTGATTTCGATTTTTATTTGAGCAATTCTTTCTTTCTTTATCTCTGAGATTTCGGTGAGTCAATCCAAAATTTTTATCCACACATTTTGTACCCACTGATTATAATGTACAAAAATCTTCACAAACCATACTACTCTAAGTCCAATTACTATACAACTTAGATTAAACAATTTTGAAAAATATAAAAGATGAAAAAGAAATCAAAATTTTAATAATTGATCGTAGATAAATTTTGCCTCCTACTCACGACAAAAAACAACGTACATCTTTTTTTTTTTCATTATTCATCAACATTTTAGCCCGATAACATTTGCTCCTCTATTTAAATCTCCTTTCATCATCTCTATCTCTCCTCTTACATTCACTATCAATTCTTGCTGTCGTCAATGTATTTTTCGAATTCCATCATCAGCGACACCAATGCATTCTTCTTGTTCGATACCCACTCATTTTTGTGATATTCTTGTTATTGAATTTAAATTCTAATCCGAATATCAATGCGAGTAAACGGTACTACTTACGAAAATATTTTAAAAATATATTTAATATACAAAATTAAATAAATTAAATGTCAGTGAGAATATGATGGAACATTAAAAAGAAGACGAGGTGAATCTTTTAAAATGGACGGATTATACATATAAAAACAATAAACAAAACCAAAAGCAAAAGCGAAAAAGCAAAGGCAACAGCAGAACATCCGACTGATATACTCTCAAAAATGGTCTCCACTTCTGATTTCTGTCCCCTCTTTTCCCTTTCATCCTAAACACATAAACACGCGCACATTAATCCATATTTTCCCTTTCACTTCAACCTATACATACACATAATTTAAGCCCAATCGTTTGCAGCCTGTTGAATTTGAATTACATAGAGAAAAAGTGAGGTTAATCGATAAAAAGGGTTTGTTTTTGTGGAGTTTTCTTGGGAAAAATTCGGTGTATTGGAACTGTACAAACTCCGCGTGATCCGATAATGGAAGATCTGTGTTTAGTGCTTGACGCTGCGTGCTTTTGAAGGAACAAGTCGACAACTTTTGCCTCCAACCAACGTCACAGGTACAGACGCACACATACACGCAACCACTTATTATAAGTATGTATGTAAGTATCAGTGTTTGTGGGACTTAGAGCTACTTGATCACATGGGTTTTTGATTTTCTGAGAATCTGAGAATGTCTTGGTTTACTGTTAGAAATTTGAAATATGGGTTTTGATGATTTTGGAATATTCATGTAAAACAAGAAGAAAAAAGAAGTCTTTTTTTTTATTGCTATAATTTATTGAGTGAATCTTGATTTCTTGAAGTGATGATGGCGGTGACTTCGGGCTGCAAAGACGGTAGTAGAATGGTGATGGATAATGGCAAGTACGTGCGGTATACTCCTGAGCAGGTTGAGGCTTTGGAAAGGGTGTACCATGAGTGTCCTAAGCCGAGTTCATTGCGCCGGCAACAGTTGATCCGGGAATGCCCCATCCTTTCCCACATCGAGCCCAAGCAGATCAAAGTTTGGTTTCAAAACCGAAGGTATTAAATTAAATTAGTTATGTCTTGTTCGTGTTCATGTTCGACTATGTCGAGCTTAATCACTTATCCCTCTGCTGCGGAACTACTACTTGCCTGGTAAAGGGTATATTGGCGAATGATTTATTCGAGGTTATATGGGGCATTCATATTTGTAGTATGTCACACTAATTTTTAAGGGCCGTTTTGTGTGAGATACAGTCCGTGAGGTGTGCGTCGCCATTATAGTCTACTTCTTCACACTGAAAACGTGCAATAGCAAGCAAAAGTAGCTTCACGTTGATAGTGAAACACTGTAAATCTATGTATGCTTTTCTTGAAAATTCGTATTTGTTTCTGTTTATTATTGCTCTGGTAAATCGAGCTTTATTTATAGTGATTTTATTTTAATTCCAACATGGGAGTTATTTGTAGTTGGCGATTGTCCATCATAATTTTATGGATTACTTCATTAATTTTAGCGATGTGGATTTATTAACATCCTTTTTCTTTAATCCAGATGCCGGGAAAAGCAGAGAAAAGAGTCATCACGGCTTCAAGCTGTGAATAGGAAGTTGACTGCAATGAATAAGCTGTTGATGGAGGAGAATGATAGGTTGCAGAAGCAAGTGTCACACTTAGTATATGAGAATAGCTATTTCCGCCAACACACACAAAATGTAAAGAAAATTTCTGTCTTTCTTTTCTGTTTGTAGGCATGCGAGGAGGAAGCATTTAATTTAATCTTTTTGGTTGTAGAGAAAATGTCGGGAAGGGAAACAAGTAGACTCACGAGGTTTTTATGAATTTGGAGAAATGTAAATAGTCATTTAAATGCAACTCTTTGTTGCTTTCTTCCGGTAGATTATCAATGAACCGAATGGAGTGGAGAAAAATGATTCTTACTTAAAATTAATAAGTAAATAACGAAGATTTAAAATAAATAGTTTCTTTATGGGTGAACGTTGGAAATTAAAAAAGAAAACTATTTTGACCGGAAGGTAAGAGTTAATTTCAAAGCAAGGAACTTTTTTTACTTAAAAAGTAAGAAAAGTAACATATCCAAAAATATGTTTTGAAACTTTTTAACTTTTTTTAAGCTTAGCCAAACATGCTCTTGGCTTAGTTTGTTATTGTTGAAACGGAAATTCTTTTGTTCTTTAAACTTCTGCTGAATTGGGAATTTTTGAACAATATCAGACATATTTGGTGCTAGTCTGTATAAATGTGGTTGGCATTTTGCAACCATAAGAGATGAAATTAAGCGCCTTAACACTATTCAATGTTTGGTTTTAGAAATTCTTTGTTTCGTTTTCTTGATAGGTTTGTTTTTCCTTGTGATGCAGGCAACCCTTGCCACCAGGGATAATAGTTGTGAATCGGTGGTCACAAGTGGTCAACAACATTTGACTCCTCAGCATCCCCCAAGGGATGCAAGCCCTGCAGGGTTAGTGGAGAATGTTTCTTGTTCCTTAGGTCTATTACTCTATTGTTCTTCCCATTGTGTTCTGCAATTAACATACCGTAATTGTATTTTTTTCAGACTTTTGTCCATTGCAGAAGAGACCTTAACAGAGTTTCTATCAAAGGCCACTGGAACTGCTGTGGAGTGGGTCCAAATGCCTGGGATGAAGGTTATGACATTCTTTGGTTTCAGTTTTTTGATTTGCTAAAGTTCATTAATCCAATTATTTTTAAAGAAATTAAAAAGGGCAAGAAAAATCTTGATGAATCAAGAAAACGGCTTAGTTCGTTGTTGTTGTTTGTGTATTTTTAAATGTGTAGGTTACATGCATGTGCACTTTGATATAACACCTCCCCCTGATTAGGTGAAAGGATGCACCATTACAAATTTATCTCTGCATTTAAAACTTTAATTTTTATTCACCTAGGACGATGGAAAAGGAAGAAGTGGAAGTTTCTCATATGTTCTTTGCTTCATTCTAATTGTAAATGGTTTTTGGTCTTCTTTCCAATTTTCTGGGCATTTCACTCATCTCACTCTTTTCCAGTTTCTCTTGTGTTCCATTTTCCAAGAGGCAGAGTTGTTTCTTATTTAATATAAATTTCTTCTAGCCTGATATTTGGAGGTTTGCTTTGTATTTTTTTAGTCATGTACTCTATCATCCTCAAATTGTTAGTCCTTTTGGTGTGCAGCCTGGTCCGGATTCCATAGGAATCATTACTATTTCTCATTGTTGCACTGGCATAGCATCACGTGCGTGTGGCCTTGTGGCTCTAGAACCTACAAGAGTAAGTTTGTCATAATATTCTCAATAAAAATTTTCGATTTTCTGATCTTATTTTCTAAATAGTTTGGTTGCGTAATCGGCATTGATTCTTTACTTCTATAATTATTGTAACCCTATAAATACGGTCTTTCTCTTTGTAATCTCATATGGAAAAGTTATACAAGTTCTATCATTCCTTTTTGAGTTTCTGTCTCTGTTATATTTAGTTTATAGTATCAAAATAATATTAAGTTCTGACTTTTGATCCAGGTTGCTGAAATTCTAAAAGACCGGCTCTCATGGTATCGTGATTGCCGAGCTGTTGATGTCCTCAATGTATTGTCTACTGGAAATGGTGGAACCATTGAATTGCTATACATGCAGGTTGAATTTTATCTTTTTGTGGCAGTCACATGTTGTCAACTATCTGCTCAACCTTTTAACCAAGTGTTGTTTCGTTAATTGATTCAGCTCTATGCTCCTACTACTTTGGCACCAGCCCGTGACTTCTGGTTACTTCGCTATACGTCTGTTATGGAAGATGGTAGCCTCGTGGTAAGCATTAATAACTATTTAAGCACAAACAAAAAATAGAGGAAAATCTCTCTTTTTTATTACTATTATTATTATTTTTATCACAAATTATTGATACATGGTATATTGTTCTCCATATAGATATGTGAAAGGTCACTGAACAACACTCAGAATGGTCCTAGCATGCCACCGGTGCAGCATTTTGTGAGAGCGGAAATTCTGCCAAGTGGATACCTAATAAGACCATGCGAAGGGGGTGGATCCATTATTCATGTAGTAGACCATATGGATTTAGAGGTATGCTAGCCAAACTTCAAATTATATTTGATGACCAGTTTCTTGAGTTCGATCTGTTAACACGTCTACAATTTTATAATTTCAGCCTTGGAGTGTACCCGAAGTGTTGCGTCCACTGTATGAGTCATCAACATTGCTTGCTCAGAGGACAACATTAGCGGTAGGACCATGTTTCAGTATTTGTCCCCGATAAGAACAATTCTCCTATGATTTGCATGTTGCATATAACTTATTCGTAGAAGTTGCTTGGCCATAACTTGGAACATTGTCAAATAATAATAAATATGGAGTATTTTCAACCGATATAGTCTCTGAAATGACTGAAAAACTTTTATTCCAGGCTTTGCGCCAGTTGAGGCAGATTTCCCAGGAAGTTTCTCAACCGAATGTCACCGGATGGGGTAGAAGACCTGCCGCTTTGCGAGCTCTTGGTCAAAGATTGAGCCGGTAAATGAAAAACCCTTTTTCGGTCTGCTTAGCCTTATTCCTGTCTAGGGGGATTTTAGTGATATTTCTTAGTTCTTGATATTTTCTGCACAAAAACCTATACTATCCTACATTTGGAAATTTTACTTATCTTGTTGAGCAGAGGTTTTAACGAAGCTGTAAATGGGTTCACGGACGAGGGTTGGTCTTTGATTGAAAGTGATGGCATCGATGATGTTGCTGTTCTTGTGAACTCGTCTCCCGGAAAATTGATGGGCCCAAATCTTACTTATGCTAATGGATTTCCATCCATGAGCACTTCAGTGCTCTGTGCTAAGGCTTCCATGCTTTTACAAGTAAGCATTTCAATTTCGTACAAAATCTGCTTATTATCATGTGTTAATTATGAGATTAGGATTGCAATTTCTCTGTCTAGGACACGCGAATAGCTCATGGTGTTAATGTTTTACTTTCTGTCAGTGTGCTTCGTAGTGGATGAATAATGCCTTAATCAATCACGTGTTAGCTTAATTGGAATAAGACTGACTGAAAATGCTGTGATTTATCAAGGCTAATACATTGAATGTTTGCATAATTTCTGGTTGGAATAATAAGAAAATTATGTAATTTAAGTTGTTGCATTACTTAAGTTTACAATTAACAACTATGAAGGAAGTGCTTTAAATTTATCCTCTTAGTCTTCAGCTAAATCTTGCACTGATCAACATTTATGGTTGATGCTTCAAAGACTTAATTCTTCATATTTTATTTAAAAGGATGCGTGGTATTCTTTTTGGTCATATATCGTTACTTATTATTGTTCTATTCTGCTTTTGTTCAGAATGTTCCTCCTGCTATACTTCTAAGGTTTTTGAGGGAACACCGATCAGAGTGGGCTGACAATGGAATCGATGCCTATTTATCTGCTGCTTTTACGGCTGGTCCTTGTAGTTTACCTGTGGCTCGAGCTGGATATTTTGGTGGGCAGGCTATTCTTCCATTGGCTCACACTATTGAGCACGAGGAGGCAAGTAACTTGGTTTTACATAATAGAATAGTTGTCAGCTGAAGATCATTGTGCTATATTTGACATCAACTGTTAGATCATCTGTTTGATGATGCTTTATTTCTTTGTTCGTGTAAAACAGTTCATGGAAGTGGTTCGGCTGGAAAATGTAAGTCATTATCGAGAAGACGCGGTTATGCCTAGTGACATCTTCTTTGTGCAAGTAAGTTGTAGGTCTCTGAGTTCAAATTCATGCACGTAGAAATGATTTATGCTGCTAAAGTCTAGTTTTTGTCATTGTAAATCCGGCTGCAACCATGTGTTGGACTACTGTACACTTTTCCCTTGTCCAAATATTTTGTATATTGGGTAGTCCACATGTCTTAGGGTACCCTAATGATCCTATCATTTATAGGACTTAGGGGGGTTGGGTAGACAAGATAGAGAGATGTGTGAAAAACCCTGTAATGTCCTTATAGTAAAAAATCTATAGCAACAAGTGGACATAGCTACCACAATAAATCTGTATGTTTGCTTTGCGTTTTCAGATTTTGTTTATTATTAGCTCTCAGAGTTGGGGTTGGGGATTAAGGTTGAATCCAATAACACCATGCTAAAAACACGGAAGTTTACTTAGATGTTTCACTGGCTTTGGAAAATAAAAAGTAACATCTTACCGTGTCTGGCGTTACCATGCATGTATTTAGCAAATAATCATCGTAATATCAATTGCTCAGGTATGCAGCGGAGTGGACGAAAATGCTGTTGGCAGCTGTGCAGAATTAATATTTGCGCCAATAGATGCCTCTTTCTCGGATGATGCACCCCTTCTTCCATCTGGTTTTCGCATAATTCCTCTGGATTCTAAAGCTGTAAGTGTTGTTTGGTACTCTATAATGGTTGGTATTGAAGGAGTCTTGGCTGATATACTGTAAAAAAATAATGTAGGATACCTCTAGTCCAAATCGTACACTTGACTTGGCATCGACTCTTGAAGTTGGACCGGCGGGAAACAGATCTTCTGGTGATTATTCTAGGCACTCAGGTAGTGCAAAATCAGTCATGACAATAGCATTTCAATTTGCATTTGAGATCCATCTTCAAGAAAATATAGCAGCTATGGCTAGACAATACATTCGCAGTATCATTTCATCGGTTCAGAGGGTGGCATTGGCACTCTCCCCGTCTCATCTTGGTCCTCAGGCTAGTTTGCTGCCACCACCTGGTACACCAGAAGCACAGACACTTACACTGTGGATTTGCCAAAGCTATAGGTAATTAATTGGTGGATCCTACCGGAATTCTCTCCTTACAATTTGGCCGCTTTGTTAATATTTGAAACTTGTATTATATTTTATTTGTTTTCAAATTATGAGCTACTGTGTTTGTACTTCTTATTATGCGAAGTTATTTGTAATTTTGTAGTTCCGGTGAAGAATGTTTTATGTCTAAAGAACTCTGAGGCATCAATTCATTTCACTTATTCGTTTTGCAGATTTTTCTTAGGCGTGGAGCTACTCAAACCCGACAGTGAAGGAAGTGAGCCAATTGTTAAAGCACTTTGGCACCATTCTGATGCTGTGATGTGCTGCTCATTGAAGGTAATGTTCATTCGTTTCTTTCCTTGCGAATCTGTGCATTGTCATTGATTGGGATGATGGATGATATCAATATTTTCCATTCATCTTGCTTATTATAATCTATATCATTAATGCATAAAGATGAACCTTTTTGCAACTATTGGTTGTTAAAAATATAATGCCAAGAAAGAGTTATTTTTACCACCACCCAAGACGTGCAAAGCTCCGATGAATTTTGTGAACCAGTGTTCTCGTGTCTAGCAGCTATAGGGTCTGATAAATCTGATTGTTTTGGAATTTGTTCCATATTTATTCTGTTAGTTTTGAGACTTGCGCATGCAAATATTGCATCTCATAGAAATGGACATGTATATGAACTTGGGAAATTTACTTAAAAGGAAGTTTACTTGTAAGAAAATAAGGATTAAATTAGATAATTTCTTTGTTGATTAAAGTTGGAAATGAGTAAGTCACTTATTTTGAAAGCAACGCCTACCTTACTCTCAAGGTAAATAACTTTTTTACTTAATTAGTAAAAAAAGTAAGATATAAACATACTTGGAAACAAAACTAACTTATAAGTAACTTTTAAGCGTAGCCAAACATGCTGGATCATTGATAGATTTACAATTTCTCAAGGCTCGCAGAATTATAACCATTTCTACGATGATGCAGGCGTTACCGGTTTTCACATTTGCAAATCAGGCAGGACTGGATATGCTCGAGACTACCTTAGTGGCACTTCAAGACATTACGCTGGAGAAGATTTTCAACGACAATGGACGAAAGGCACTCTTCTCTGAGCTTCCACAGATTATGCAGCAGGTATTATTCTTCGAATATACTTATCAAACTGTTCATAAATTGACCGTTTAGGCTTCATTAGGTTTAATTTTCTTTCAAAACTTTTAAAATATGTTGCCATTTTTAACTCATTTCCTTTTTCTAATACCCCCTAGAAGGCAAATATTTTCTGTTTCTGAAAGGCCAGACTTCTAAACATGCGATTCCGAAATTACCTATCAAGTACATGTAAAATTCGTATTCACATTCACGAGGAGCTTTTCGAAACATGAGAAACAAAAACTTTTTATTCGTAATTGAACGAATAATTGCACGTGAAGTAGATGGAGCAGAACTTTTCCCTTGTTTATTTTCGAAAACCTCCCCGGCCCGGTTGGTTGGACCTGAAAAATTGGGAACTGGTCCAGTTAGAGCTTAAAAACTGAGTTGAACACGACCAGGATCAACCAGATAACGAATGTGATCTTGCATTTGTGAGTCACAGGTCTTTTCTTAGTTCACCAGGTCCATAATGATGTCGTTGATCGGATACAATATTCCTCATTTCTTTATTTTTTTGGCCGTGCAAATGCTTGTTTCTTTAAACAACTCGGGTCATCATCTCGTTTCATGCTTTTGGCAGGGTTTTGCCTGCCTTCAAGGTGGCATCGCATTGTCAAGTATGGGTCGACCGATCTCCTACGAGAGAGCAGTAGCGTGGAAAGTGTTGGACGAAGACGAAAATGCTCACTGCCTATGCTTCATGTTCATCAATTGGTCTTTTGTCTGATCTTAAACATCAGATTAGAATTCGAGGAATACTAAATTATGCATCACATTTGACATCTCTTTATGAATTTGGCCTGTGCTTACAAGATTTTTAGTCTTAGCATACAATATCCTTCTTTATCTCAACTCTTGAAGTCGACGAAAACGAGGATTTTTGAAAGTAGTTTATCTCCATAAATTTTATAAATTGTTTTGTATTTGAAACTAGCGTTCTCTCTAGTAGCTAAAGTCACGTAAATGGTGTTCGGCTCGTCACGTAAATCATTTTTGGCTTCGGCGACAATTAGGTGGGGACACCCAGAATGTAGAACGTTGAATATACGCACAAGGGCAGAGCTACTAAAGGGCAAAGATGGTCAATTGACCTTATAAAGATTTTGAAAATGGTGGTTATATTTCCACTACATTTTAATTGTATAATAAATTTTTAACTTTTATTTATTATCTATTCATGCCCTTAACTTTTTTTTTCATCATCTTCTTATATTTAACATTCTATTAATTAAAACATCTTGTTCCTACTAACGATTTTTCTCTAAAAATTTTATTAGTGTGTTTTAAAATGAAAGATAAATATTTAATCAAAATTTTGTATTTATTTATTTTTCCACTTATTTAAAAATACGAGAGGAAATGAGTCTTTTTGTTATTTCTTGATGAAATTTTTTAACAGGAATTGTTATGAGAGATAATATGTGCTAATTAAAATGAAGGTTGATGATAAGAATGCGATAAAAAAAATATTAGGGACATAAATATAATAATAAGTAAAGGTTATGAACTTTTTATACAATTTAAATATAGTGCACTTATAGAAAAATATGGTGTGAATATATTTAGCCTCTTGAAAATTGTTCACAATTCTAAAATAGTCCAAGTTCACATTCAAAAATATAAATTAGTTCAAAATTGTTCAAGCCTAAATTTAAAAATATAAATTAGTACAAAATAGTCAAGTCTAAATTACAAACCGAATTTTTTTGATTCAAACTTCAGTCCAAATTGGGCCAAACACCAAGTTTTAATTCATATCATATGCTGAACACTCAAAATCCCATAACCAATTGATATCATCTATTCCATTTTCTTCAAATAACCGCACCCTAATCCAATAATTCAATTGTAATTTCCATTCAATTTCTTCAAATTAAAACTACAATAAGCCAAAATCAGCCATAGATCCTTTAACCAGCTCACCAGCTTGCAGAAGGACTAGGAGATGAGGGTTTATTTTACTCTCTGTGGTCATATTTTCAAAAGAAACGCCATTCAGCTAAAAAGAGAGATTGACTCAAATACAAGTAATTTTTTTTTCCACACCTCTGAGATTTAGGCTAACTAACTAATGAATAGTCGAATAGAGCAAATCTAAAATAGTTTTTTGGTGAGATATAAAATACAAATATCTAGAGAAATGAATATTGGCGTAAATCATGGGATAACCAACAACACAAATTGCTCATTATTTTAAATTTTAATCAAATTAATTTTCTTAGTTCTTACTGAAATTAATTTTGAATTTTGACTATTCAACATTGCCCCACGTCCGAAGTTGCTTCCTTCTTTTATTTAAATATATTGAATTTAATGTCAACATTTATGGAGAGATTTTATAACAGGAAAGCTCCACTTGTTAATGAGGAGAAAAATATTGACAGAAAGAAATCTAGCAGTGTAAGGAAGTTATCCAAAAGGAAAGATATTTGGGTTGAAAATGGTCTTGTTTGGGATGAAAGTGATATTGAGGTTGAAAATGATGTTATACGGGATGAAAACTCATGATCAAGTTGAAAGAGTTTTCTGCAATGAATCTCGTGAAGACTCGATTGCACAATCGAATTGGAGATCAATAGTTGAATGACAATTTAATTGTATATATTTCACGAAATTGATAATGATGTAATTATACGCGTAGTTTGTTTCTAATCGAAAAAATAAGGTTTGACCGTTCAAATCAATTTGACTATATCTACCCAAAACTTGAGAGTTAATCGAAACATGGTTTAGAATTTCGACTTGGTCGACTTTAAAATTATCCTTAAATTCGATTCAAATTCAAATTATTTATGCAACCCTTAATTATAATTAAGATTATAAGCTCATCAATCATCAAAGCCTACCCCATTTGCATCATTTAAAGCTTTTAAGATATAACTAAATTCACATGCGGGTGGTCCATTAATCATTATTAATTATTTGGACTTTCAAACACCAAAGCAGTGTGTTTTGCATGTGTGAGAGCTACATATTGGATCAACTTGCACCAACTTCTGCAATAGAATGCAAAAGGTTTTGGGAAATAAAGAAATTTGGGACCATAATGCACTTATTCCACGTGACAAAGAACATGAACCCTAGGATAATAAAGATTTGAGGACCACACCCTACTTGATCTCGTTGTCGACATTAGGTTTGGTTAATTTTTAAGTTAGAGATGGAATCAACTCCATTCTTTGATGCTCGAACAAATGAATAAATTTATCATGTGCGCGTATGCGTATGTGAATTTATGTCATTTTTTTAAATGAATAATGTTATTTATCACCACGGGTGAGGATCATCGATCAATGTGGTGTGTTATGTGATATTAAGGACATGAATAATTTTCAAACTTTATCACAATAAAAAGTTTGAAAAGTCAAAAAATCAAAAAAAACCCATTTTTTAGAAAAAAAAAAATCTATGTGATATTAAATTATAAAACAATAAAATATAGGAATATGAAATTCAATTTATTGTCCATATCATTTAATGCCCCATAATCTAATAATCATGATGAGTGATGATAAATAGTTTTATTCTTTTTTTATGTTAGGACGTAATGAGGTGAACAATTTTTACAAGATGGGATATAGAATTCTTATTCTTATTTATACCAAAGTAGATCTCATTAATTGTCTTAATAAATTTTACTCCGCAAACAAGGAAGTGCATTAAATTTATAATTATGACTCTAGAGCAGCAAAAAAATTAGAGTACATATTTAGTATGTAGTACTAGATATGATTAGATAATAGTATGAACAAAATTTTGATTTTGATTTTTTTATTTTAATTTATATATAGTTATATACTATTCAGTACTATCAAAGCCTTGTGCAATGCCAATTAATCTTTATATAATATTAACCAAAACCTAGTTTGTTTACACTTATAATTATATGAAATCAAACTCGATTGGAAATAGAGAAAAAATTGAAAAGTTAAAAGAAGATTAGAATTAAGAAATAGAGGTACGTGAGATATTTGTCAATTTTAATTCAACATAAGTGTATGTATCTCAGAGATTTAATGTTCCAACAAGTGACAACAAACTTGAATAATGGGACTTTGCAAATTAACAACTTCTCAATAAAAAAAAAAGGGAAACAAAAAATATAATTCTTGTGAGTTTAAATTTCTTAGATGTTCCAAATGGGATTTTGAAAATTACATTTTTATACGTAATATATATTGAATTCGGAGTTCATCTTAAAAGATCAATTTTGTCAAGAGATTTTAAAGCCATAAGTATTGATTTACTTTTTTCATATTCAAGCAATTACACGTAAAAATAAGTTTAGAAGTTTGTATTTTAGTTTAGTTCAAGGAAGGACAACACATTCCTAAAATGTCGATGTAAGAGCATGTTTGGGTGGACTTATAAGTTAACTAACAAGAAGAAGAGAGGAAAATGAGGTGTAATCTGCCTTAAAACCGTATTTTTAGAGGAGGTATATTTGGTGCGTTCGCAACTAAAATCGTATTTTTGGAGGATGTAAATTTGGTGCGGTCGCAACTATTCTTCACTCTTCATTCATGTGCCCCAAGCCCCCAATGATTAACATTTAGTTTACTAAACAATATAAAAGCACATTTGATATGTTTAGGCTTGGTTTGGTATTCGCTTTTAAAGCCGCAGAAAAAAAATCGGTTGTAGAAAGAATCGAGATAAGTGTTTGATAAACTCTTGTTTCAAAATTACTGTACATTTCAAAAGCGATTTGAGTGTTTGGTAAATAAAAGTGATTTATTGCTGCAACGGTATTAAATTACTAAAAAGGATATTAATTATAATAATGTTATTTTGTATTATTATTATTATCACAAGTGGTAAAAAAAAAAAAATTTCATAGTCAAATATTTTTTAACTAGACAATGCGTTCATTATTATTATTTTAAAATAAAAATAATAAACATCTAATAAATTTCAAATTTTATAAAAATTACAAAATAAAAGTATAGTCATATGGCGCTTAAAAATTAATGAAATTTATATTATTTTTTATGCATCTAATTTGCATCAATTCGATTTCTCAAATGGGTATTAAAATAATTAGCTTAATTAATTAGGAGTAAAATGAGTATTTTAATAATATATAAATGAAAAAGCTAAAAGCAAAATCTAAAAAGTTACCATTTTGCTCTTTCTCAAAATCTACTTCCAAGGGTGAGTCAGATTATTTTATAATCACTTTTAAAAAATTTGTCAAACCCTTAAATCAACTTCTGATTGTTTGAGAATCAGAAGTTGGGCTCCAAAATCAATCCCAAATGAGGCATTATACTTTTTAATCTTGTCTAATCTTATCTAATTCAACGTGTCAAATATAACGAGTTTATATCGTATATCTAATATGGAGAAATGATATGTTGTCCGAATCGGACAACATATCATTTGCCCGACTGTCACGTGTCGGCAGTTGGACAAATACACACACCTCCTCCTTTTTGTTCGCACACCGCCTGTGTATTTGTCCCATTGTTAACGCGTGGCAGTCGGGCATATGACATATCATTTAATTTCTCATCTAATATATGGGTCTTGTTTCGGCTACCAATATTTTGTTTATATACTAACTTGGTTAGAACTAGACAAATTTATAAGATAGTATTCTAGTTGCTAATAAACTACTATTGATTAGTATAAATATATTAAATATAAATTCATTTATTTTTTCTAAGAACTTGAGTTTTTACAAAGAAATTTGACACAGGCACATTCCTTGTGTATATGAAAGTGCACCAAAATTGGAAAGGGCTTGAAACCAATTTTTTTTTTTGGCATTTAAATTTCCCAAAGTTTGCACTTGAATTATGGTTATGAACCTTTTTGACAAGCCATGTTAAAGATATAAATAAAAATAAAAAATAAACTAACTTTTCACCAATCGAGCTAACAATTTAAACTTTTAATATTTCAATACCATCGGTACATATATTAAGTTGACATATTATTTATTACATAACGTCTTTTAATACGTGAGAGACTACACATCTTGAACTCAAACCTATTATTATTTCATGTCGAGATCAATCCTTGGAACACAACTAGAACTTCTAGTAATCATTTTTGATGAGGATAAATTATTTCTTCTCTTCTCACAACTTTTTTTTTGGCTATATCCCCATAGAAAATGTCAAAGAGAGTTTAGGGTTAAGTCTGGTAGTATTGAATTCTTGACAGAAACTTTTGTGTGTGCTGACAGCTTCTTCAATGGCAATGGACTCATGCTTTAATCTTTCTTTCACAGCTTCAGAACAAAGCCCACAAATCCATTTACCAGAATGTGAATTTCTGATGTTTGTAATGTATTCTTTTGTGCATTCTTCTTTGAAGCCACAGCATTCACATTCTGCAGCTTGCACAAGTTCTTCATCTAATTCAGCAATGGTTTCCAAATCCTTGCTTAGTTTGTTTATTTCACTTGTAACATCGGATACAGTCTTTCGCAGCAAATGGCCACTCTGAGACTATAGAAGAAGCAGTTTCGTTAGTAACTCGTTTACACCAACAACAACAAACTAAGTCCAGTTCCTAATAAATTTAAGTCCGGTTCATTGCTACATTTACTCAAAAATTTATTATAACTAGTGCTAGGCCGTGTTAATTTTGGTCAACCTTTTCTTTTCTTACTTCTCGTACTGAGATTGCATAAGTATTCAAACAGGAACTTATTTAAGTCTACTAAGGCATGGCCGCGACCAGAACCCCATTTTCTTTTTCGACACAAGGATTCATATAGAAAGATGTTTAAATGATTGAGGAAGTTTTTTTTTTTTTTTTTTTCTAATTAGTTCTTTATCCAAATTATGACATTAATTAAAGAGAACATATATATGTTAAAGTCACAAAAAAACCAAAGAATTACATTGATCATCAACAAATAATCCATAGTGGATTTAAACCTAAGACCACTTAATTAGTCTTATGATTCCAACCTTATTGTTTTGTTAGTCCCATAAATAGAATTGTAAGTAGGAGAAGAATGCATACCATGTTTAGAAAGAGATGAATTTCTTCTTCAAATGCTTTAACTATCATCTCTCGACCCGCGCAAGGCAAAGAGAGTTATGCTCGATAGTAGACACCATATATATAGATATAGTATCGTTGTAAACGGTATATATATAGGATAATTGTGTGCTCATAACTGTGAAAGAATATAGGCTTTTTCATGAAAATGAACGAACAAATTAATTAAAGAACATAGACTATATGCAAGCATTGCTTTGAGTAAGTTTCTTCTCATGATGAGAAGCTTTACAGGTTAAAAATCTGTATATTAAAGTTTTAAACAGATGAGGGTTGCTTTCTTGTATTTGCATTTAATGATTTATCAATTTGTTTGGCTTTATGCTGCAATTTGCAACAGATATATAATCAAACTAGAATACTTGATGAAGTGAAACTTCTTGTTCAGAAAGGATGGAATATAGTAGCTGGAGAGTCTCGTGAGTCGTGACGATTCACAAGCCAACAATATATTTGACCTTATATATCTAACAACTTAAACTTTTAGATAAAATAGTTTCAATATTATATTAGATCGAGTCCGTGTCTATGCACGTGAATACATATGCACACACAAGAGTGACTCGATCTTGGAATAACAGTTCATAAATGTGAGGGTTTAACCAAAACAAACATACCCTATAGTTGCTAAAGATCTATATTATGGTATACAATGGCAGAGTCAGAATTTTTTTTGGGGGGAGCCAAAAATTTTCGTTGGTGCAACTCATCTTTTACATTGAAAAAAAATCAAACGGAGAGTTAAAAAAACGAGCCACAGATGATTGTTCGAAATGCATGAATTTAATAATCCTATTTTTATGTTGTAATTTTCATTTTGACGTCACCTCTTTCAATTTTATTTTTGGACTATGTTCTTCACTCATTGGAGTAAGTTCTTCATACGGTTTCAAAGTATTCAAGACAAACTTCGCAAAATATCTTTTGAATTGAAAATGGTTAAACGAGGAATTCAAAATAATAAGCCAAAGATGACTATTAGTATATATATAATAATCCAATTTTTTATTTTTTAATTGACATCACCTCTTTTTGGCTTATTTTTAGGTTATATTTTTCACTTGTCGAAGTATGTTCTTTATATCATTTGGAAGTATCCATGACAAACTTCATAATGCATTTTTCGGATTAAAAAACCGTGAAATGAAAAATTCAAAATAATGTCGAAAGATGGGCTGCTGAAATGAATTAAATAATTCGATTGTTTACTTTTAATTTCTATTTTGGCGGCCCCTCTTTCATTTTATTTTCGAACTATATTTTTCTTTACTTGTCGGTGTAGGTTCTTGCACCGTTTCCAAGTATTCATGGCAAACTTCACAACGCATCTTTCGCATTTAAAAATTGTTAAATGACGATTTCAAAATAATAAGCCAAAGATTATCGCTAGAATTGAATTTAATATTTTTATTTCATTTCTATTTTTAAATGTCAATTTAATTAAAATTCTACTTGATATCAATTTGACTCGTTTAGCTCAGATAATTAAACATAAAAACATAAAAAAAAAAAAAAAAAAATTGAGGTGTTACAACGAGTCCCTATAAAAAAATAATTTTAGTTTGCGCTGCGCTTGTGTGTATGAATGTAGAAATGAGAAGCATGTGAAGTTTATGAGGGCTTTACCAATGGAAGAGCTGATTTCTTGACCTTTGCTTTATTTAGGTAATGTCATTCTAATTTCTAAATGTCATTTTATTTGCGATGGTTTTAATATTGTGTCTCAAGTTCTAACATCGTTGTTCAATTGTTTTATGTACTGACTACCGTGCTACTCTTCACTCGCCTTTGTTTTATGACAAATACAAGAATCAGACAGACTCTTTTCTCGTACAGCTAATGGCGAAGATCAAGAAATATTATGGAGTCATAGATGCTAAAGTTATAAGCAAGATCCATTAGACAAAACAGTATCATAGACAAAACAGTACTATATCACATTATTTATATAAAACAGTATCATATATAAAATTAAATACAAGATGTTTTAATGGTTGAAGTAATCATACTGTTCTTAAAATGCTCCATTAGTAGTACACGATCATAGGTTGAAACATTATCATAATAAATCAATATCAAAGATAAAAGCATAGTGTAAGTGTACCATATCACATTATCTATAAAAAACAGTATCATAAACAAAACAGTATCACAATTAGTATTTTTTTACAATTAAGGGTATGTTGGTCTTTTAGTTCTAAAATGTGACTTTAATTGAATTAAGTTTTGACCATATAACTTTAGAGTCTATAAGATTACCAAACAATGACCGACCTTGAATTTACATATCTTTATATAATATTAACCAAAACCTAGTTTGTTTACACTTATAATTATATGAAATCAAACTCGATTGGAAATAGAGAAAAAATTGAAAAGTTAAAAGAAGATTAGAATTAGGAAATAGAGGTACGTGAGATATTTGTCAATTTCAATTCAACGTAAGTGTATGTATCTCAGAGATTTAATGTTCCAACAAGTGACAACAAACTTGAATAATGGGACTTAGCAAATTAACAACTTCTCAATAAAAAAAAATGGGAAACAAGAGAAAAATAAAGAAGAAACGAAAAAATAATTCTTGCAAGTTTAAATTTCTTAGATGTTCCAAATGGGATTTTGAAAATTACATTTTTATACGTAATATATATTGAATCTGGAGTTCATCTTAAATGATCAATTTTATCAAGAGATTTAAGCCATATGTATTTTAAAGCCATAAGTATGGACTTATAAGTTAACTAATAAGAAGAAGAGAGGAAAATGATGTGTAATATGCCTTAAAACCGTATTTTTAGAGAAGGTATATTTGGTGCGATCGCAACTAAAACTGTATTTTTAGAGGAGGTAAATTTGGTGCGGCCGTAACTATTCTTCACTCTTCATTCATGTGCCCCAAGCCCCGAATGATTAACATTTAGTTTACTAAACAATATAAAAGCACATTTGATATGTTTATACTTTTTAATCTTGTCTAATTTTATCTAATTCAACGTGTCAAATTTAACGAGTTTATATCGTATATCTAATATGGAGAAATGATATGTTGTCTGAATCGGGCAACATATTATTTGTCCGACTGTCAAGTGTCGGTAGTCAGACAAATACACACACCTCCTCATTTTTGTTCGGCTGGCCCTGTGTATTTGTCCGAATGTTAACACGTGGCAGTTGGACACATGATATGTTACCCGATTCGGGCAACATATCATTTAATTTTTCATCTAATATATGGGTCTTGTTTCTGCTACCAATACTTTGTTTATATACTAACTTGGTTAGAACTAGACAAATTTATAAGATAGTATTCTAGTTGCTAATAAACTACTATTGATTAGTATAAATATATTAAATACAAATTCATTTATTTTTTCTATCAACTTGAGTTTTTACAAAGAAATTTGACACAGGCATATACCATGTGTATATGAAAGTGCACCAAAATTGGAAAGGGCTTGAAACCATTTTATTTTATATTTTTTTGGCATTTAAATTTCCCAAAGTTTGCACTTGAATTATGGTTATGAACCTTTTGGACAAGGCATGTTAAAGATATAAATAAAAATAAAAATAAACTAACTTTTCACCAATCGAGCTAACAATTTAAACTTTCAATGTTTCAATACCATCGGTACGTATATTAAGTTGACATATTATTTATTACATAACGTCTTCTAATACGTGAGAGACTACACATCTTGAACTCAACCCTATTATTATTTCATGTCGAGATCAATCCTTGGAACACAACTAGAACTTCTAGTAATCATTTTTGATGAGGATAAATTATTTCTTCTCTTCTCACAACTTTTTTTGGCTATATCCCTCATAGAAAATGTCAAAGAGAGTTTAGGGTTAAGTCTGGTAGTATTGAATTCTTGACAGAAACTTCTGTGTGTGCTGACAGCTTCTTCAATGGCTATGGACTCACGCTTTAATCTTTCTTTCACAGCTTCAGAACAAAGCCCACAAATCCATTTACCAGAATGTGAATTTCTGATGTTTGTAATGTATTCTTTTGTGCATTCTTCTTTGAAGCCACAGCATTCACATTCTGCAGCTTGCACAAGTTCTTCATCTAATTCAGCAATGGTTTCCAAATCCTTGCTTAGTTTGTTTATTTCACTTGTAACATCGGATACAGTCTTTCGCAGCAAATGGCCACTCTGAGACTATAGAAGAAGCAGTTTCGTTAGTAACTCGTTTACACCAACAACAACAAACTAAGTCCAGTTCCTAATAAATTTAAGTCCGGTTCATTGCTACATTTACTCAAAAAATTTATTATAACTAGTGCTAGGCCGTGTTAATTTTGGTCTACCTTTCTCTTTTCTTACTTCTCGTACTGAGATTGCATAAGTATTCAAACAGGAACTAATTTAAGTCTACTACGCATGCCCGCGACCAGAACCCCATTTTCTTTTTCGACACAAGGATTCATATAGAAAGATGTTTAAATGATTGAGGAAGTTTTTTTTTTTTTTCCTAATTAGTTCTTTATCCAAATTATGACATTAATTAAAGAGAACATATATATATTAAAGTCACAAAAAAACCAAAGAACTACATTGATCATCAACAAATAATCCATAGTGGATTTAAACCTAAGACCACTTAATTAGTCTTATGATTCCAACCTTATTGTTTTGTTAGTCCCATAAATAGGATTGTAAGTAGGAGAAGAATGCATACCATGTTTAGAAAGAGATGAATTTCTTCTTCAAATGCTTTAACTATCATCTCTCGACCCGCGCAAGGCAAAGAGAGTTATGCTCGATAGTAGACACCATATATATAGATATAGTATCGTTGTAAACGGTATATATATAGGTTAATTGTGTGCTCATAACTGTGAAAGAATATAGGCTTTTTTTCATGAAAATGAACGAACAAATTAATTAAAGAACATAGACTATATGCAAGCATTGCTTTGAGTAAGTTTCTTCTCATGATGAGAAGCTTTACAGGTTAAAAAATCTGTATATTAAAGTTTTAAACAGATGAGGGTTGCTTTCTTGTATTTGCATTTAATGATTTATCAATTTGCTTGGCTTTATGCTGCAATTTGCAACAGATATATAATCAAACTAGAATACTTGATGAAGTGAAACTTCTTGTTCAGAAAGGATGGAATATAGTAGCTGGAGAGTCTCGTGAGTCGCGAAGATTCACAAGCCAACAATATATTTGACCTTATATATCTAACAACTTAAGTTTTTAGATAAAATAGTTCCAATATTATATTAGATCGAGTCCGTGTCTATGCACGTGAATACATATGCACACACAAGAGTGACTCGATCTTGGAATAACAGTTCATAAATGTGAGGGTTTAACCAAAACAAACATACCCTATAGTTGCTAAAGATCTATATTATGGTATACAATGGCAGAGTCAGAATTTTTTGGGGGAGCCAAAAATTTTCGTTGGTGCAACTCATCTTTGATTGAAAAAAATCAAGCGGTAAGTTAAAAAAACGAGCCACGAGATGATGATTCGAAATGCATGAATTTAATAATCCTATTTTTATCTTGTAATTTTCATTTTAGCGTCATCTCTTTCAAACTTATTTTTGGACTATGTTCTTCACTCATCGAGTAAGTTTTTCATACTGTATCGAAGTATTCACGACAAACTTCGCAAAATATCTTTTGAATTGAAAACGGTTAAACGAGGAATTCAAAATAATAATCCAATTTTTTTATCTTTTAATTGACATCACCTATTTTGGCTTATTTTTAGGTTATATTTTTTCACTTGTCAAGTATGTTGTTTATACCATTTGAAAGTATCCATGACAAACTTCATAATGCATTTTTCGGATTAAAAAAATGTTAAACTACAAATTCAAAAATACAAGTGAAAGATGGCTGCTAGAAATGAATTAAATAATTCGATTGTTTACTTTTAATTTCTATTTTGGTATCGCTTCTTTCGGTTTATTTTCGAACTATATTTCTTCACTTGTCGGTGTAGGTTCTTGGTACCGTTTCCAAGTATTCATGGCAAATTTCACAACGCATCTTTCGCATTTAAAATTGTTAAATAGCGAGTTCAAAGTAATAAGCCAAAGATATCGCTCGCTAGAATTGAATTTAATGTTTTCATTTCATTTCGTTTCTGTTTTTAAATGTCAATTTAATTAAAATTCTACTTGATATCAATTTGACTCGTTTAGCTCGTATAATTAAATATAAAAACATAAAAAAAAAGAGGTGTTATAACGAGTCCCTATAAAAAAATTGAAAAAAGTAGTAAAAAAATCTGAAAAATTCCCCCTGGCTCCGCAAATAATCATATATTTAGCAATGAAATGAATTGAGTGACAAAAAAAAATTCAAATAGTCGATTTTAAATTTATCTAAAAAATTTTTAGTTTGCGCTTCTGTGTATGAATGTAGAAATGAGAATCATGTGAAGTTTATGAGGGCTTTACCAATGGAAGAGCTGATTTTCAGAAAACCCTCGTTGCTGGTTCAGATTAACTTTAAAAAGTTTGTATTGAGCAACTTGTTCAAGTTGTATGACAAATGTTCATGGTCCTAGTCAATTATAAGTGGAAATTAAGTTCCCAAGAATCTTGTTTTCCATTAAGGGGTGGGGGTGGGGGGTGGGGGTGGGGTGTATCCAACTTTCAAGTATTAAGATATACATCAAACGTGGATGATTATTCCAAGAAATTCTATTATAAAAATTTCCGATTTTGAAAATTCATATATTTACAAGTCGAGAAAACATAATGTATTAGTTTTTCAAAAATTCGTCCAAGAAAAAAGAATGGAAAGGATTAAGAATTTAAATAGCATAAGATATCACATTATTCGAAAAATATTAAATAATGTCAGAGTAAACGATTATCAACAAAGATGTTTCCATTGTTTGACATCATATGAATATCTATAAACATGTTAAGTATGAATAAATAATAAAAATTATTATAATAATTTTATATCTTTGTCATAAGAATTGAAAAAATATATTAGTTATAAGCTCTTAATTAGTAAGATTGATTCATAGCATGTGATAAATTATTTTACTCAACCTAATTAAAATGGAAATTTGGGGGAATCAAAATTTATAGATTCATATTTTAATTCATTTAATAATTAATAGTGTATATCTTCTCATAATTGAATATATATAGCATCTAATAAAAATTACTCTTTATTCACTATTTTCTTCAAGCACCCCAATAGGGCCTATAAGGCTACAAATAGGTCCATGTAGCCCAATGGATCATCAGCTGGCCCAATGGTCAAGAAAGACTGTTTAAAGTGGGTTCAACTCATAATAGCACTAAAATAGAGCTAATAAAGACAATTTTCGATAGCTATTCTTTCCTTAAAATATTATTTTTTTTGTCTATAATTTTTACTTTTCAACTATTTTACACTCCAAAAAAATTTAAAAAGTCAATAAGTACCCAAAAAAACTCATTTTTTCTCAAAAAAATTACACCGAACATGCCCAAATATTGTAGCATTCTTTTTTATAAATAGTTCTAACTTGCTAATATTTTGCGAAGATTTGATATTTTTGTCTTGAATATTTGCAAAAATATAAAATAATGAAAGGAGGATAAAAAGGAAATTTATACATACTCGGGTATAGTCTGACATAAAAGCGTGTTGAAGCCTTATTATAATGAAATGATGTGATTATTGTTAAAGTGGGTCTTGATTTAATGCTCTCGGTGGACATTGTTATAATAACTATCGGGACACTTGTCATGCACTCATTGGATGAGTGTAAAGGCCAATGAGTGCATAACAAGTGTCCCGATAGGCATTATAACAATGTCTTTACACTCATCCAATGAGCGCATGACAAGTGTCCCAATGGACATTATAACAATACCCACCGGAGACATTAGATCAAAATCGTTGTTAAAGTTACATTTGATTTGAGTTGATCCAATTTCTATAATATATTTAAATGATAATTTGAGGGAATTGCGTTTTCAATTATGACAACTTTTGAAGCCATCAAACAACTTGTGCACGTCGTTAACCTTCAACTCATAAATTTAGCCGTTAAAATTGATAAATATGTTGTTTTTAACAGTTATGACGATCAATATTCCTAGATTGTTTAACAATTTCTTTCGAATAAAATTAAACATATTCATATGTATGACTCAACTATATCTCTATGACGAATGCGAATACAAACGAATGAATTAAGTTTCTATGAATACTTAAAGATCACATAAAGTATAGCGGTATATTTCTATCATCTATCGAACTTTAAGATAATTAAAAAAAGTCTAGCCTGCTTTCGATCTTTCGATAGTAAAACAAACCACAACAATTATACAATTACTACGTATATAATTGGAGATCCAAATAATTCAAAATTAATTATTCAAAACTATATTGAAATAAAATGTCAAAAATCAAGTCTCTAAATAGAAGAACATAAATTACAAGCTTCATCGTAATCCTAACACTAAAATAAATCTAGTAATCCTAACACTAAAATAAATCCTAACATATCAATAATAAGAAAATAAAGAGAAAAAGAAAATTAATAGTTTATCACTCGGAGAAGAAGAAAACTAAAAAGATGATATCTTGATCTTGATCTTCGTTGAATTTTTAAAAGAGTAAATCTTGATCTCTGTTTGGTGTTTACGTCTCTTGTTTTTCTCCCAAAATTCGACCATCGACTATGAGTTTATCATTCATATATATGGGAGTAGATCATTTCTCTCATATATATAGTGTTTAATTTGTGCCCAAAAGATCCCTAAGAATTGTTAAAATCGTGGCCACAAGTTTCCTAATTGCTTTAGAACTCAAAAAGGAAATTAAAATTTCGTGGGGGAAGGGAGGGGGAATACACTAGACGATTGCCCAGTTGAACTGTTTTGCTTTTTACTTTTAAATTCAGGTGTTGGGCGATCGCCCAGCTTAACTTTTTCAATTATGTAGCTTTTGTCCTTCAACTTTGGGTCTTGGTTATTTTAGTCTTCAAACTTTTCAATAGCCTCCAAAATGGTCCTCCAAGTTCCAATTGAGTGCAATAGCCTCCAAAATGGTCCTCCCATACTTTTGAGATATTTTTCAATTTATTGCCTTTTCATCTATTCTTCTCCAATTTCTTACAGATGAGTCCAAAACTGAAATATAAAGAATAAAATACTAAATTAAATATAAAATCAATAATATGATAGAATAAAAACTTAATCAAAAAGTTCGAATAAATGCACAAAACGCATTTATCAGAAACCAATGTTAGTAATATTTCAATTGACCTTGAAAGACGACTTGTAATCTTATAATAAATAAGTCCAACATAAAATATTTTTTAACGGTATATTAATGTATATACAATATTAATATCGATCTCGTAAAGATTGCTTATGAAAATTGTGGTACATAATCATTCTATCAACAAGTTGATAGCTTGATGTAGATAGTATGTAGAATCTTACTCAACAATTAACCAAGATCAATTAGAGCCACCAATTTCATATATGATAAAGATGGTAAGCTAGTTTTTATTTTTATGTTAAATCATTTGTAGATATCAATTTTAAAATCCATAAATAAAGAAGCCATCATATCTTTTAGATTAAATGAGTATTCGACCATTGATGAAATCGTAAATAGGATCCTATCTCGAAATTTTGGTAAAAAATCACACTTTTTACCATAATTACGAACAAGGTCTATTTTATTTCAAGCTCGACTGAATTATAGTTCTATCTAAAATTTAAACAGTTAAAGAGACCAAATAAATAAATTATATTTATGTTTTCAAAATGTTTCATTACGTGTAGATAGAAGAATTCATTTTTTGTTCAATAACCTAATATGTAAAACTTTCATAGATAAGAAAAATTTACTTAATCTTGTCATATTATCTAAAAATTTAAACTTTTTGAAATATGTCAATTTATTTGTTTATATCTTCAACACGACTCCTTGTTTAGACAGTTGTATTTTTGAATAACCTCGTTATCTTATAAATAAACGACTGCGAAATTTGACTAATAGACTTTAACTTTGACAAAAGGATTCGTTTAACAGAAATATATCAAAATTCCTCTATGAAATATGACCATATACACACGATTGTGATTGAAAGGGAAATCGCAGCATTAAAGTCAATTGAAGTGTAGACGGACGGCAAGATGTGCCCATAATTGGACCTCTCCATTCACTTTATGACCGGTTCTTTTTTGAAAAGTTAACACGGGATTGTGTGTTTCGTTCTTAATATTAGATAAGATTTAATTTTATAATAAATAAAATTTTAATTAATTTTTGTTATTAAGGGTATGTTTGGGAGAATTTTTTAAATGTCAAAATCACTTTTTGAGGGACAAAAGTTCTTTTGGTTATAATAATTAATATTTTGTTAAAGTCGAAGTTTGATTGTCGACGAAAAAAAAAAAAAAAAAAAATTATTTTAGAAATATTTAATTTTTTCATGAGACTCATAATTTTTCTTTAAACTCATTTTTAGCCACACATTTCATGAGATTCAATTTTTTTTTAACTTCTCAATTACACATTTTATCAATTTTTATCAATATCTCTTAAAAATTTAATTTTATCTACACCACATAGGCATAAACACGATAATACTACTTCTAATAGTATTGACCCTCTAAAAATAAATTATATCATAGTCTAGAAATTTCAAAAAAACATTTCAATCGTCTCAAACAAATAGTTGGATTTGAAGAATGAAGTTACCAAATGAACCATCGTATTACAAGATATGTTAATGGTAAAAAAATCGAATATGTAAACATAACGAGTCCATCGACCTTTTGCTTTCAATTTTGTTTTTATACTGACTATTCAATTTTTTCTTTGTCAAATATTGCATTAATTTCGTCAATACAAAATACAATCAAGTATACATTGACGTACCAGATTTCATTGTATTTTAAAAATCGAATCGTCTATCTTATTTATGCACCATATTTTGAAAGTGGCGAGAGCGAATAATGCTTAAGAAAAGTGAATTTATAACAGTCTCAAAATCCATTTCCACAATATTCCCAACAAAATTTATATTAAAATTCCTCTATGAAATAGTCATTTACACAAAAATGCGATGGACTTTGATTGAAAGGGAAATCAAAGCATTAAAGTCAATTGAAGCTCATAAAATTTGTCTATATATATATATAACTTTTTTTTATTAGACAATATCATGATAAGAAGTTTCAAATTTGAGACGTCTAATAATTTGTACACGATAAAAATTCATTAATCCAATATGACCTTTTCAATTCCGTGGTGTAGACGCCAAGAGGTACCTATAATTGTAATTGTCTCTTGACTTTTTAGTAACTTTAAATTGTCACCTACTCACATTGAATATTGAGTTATTGAAAGTTGAAATTAAGACTAATTCGGTACATACTCGAAAGTTTTTTCTTGGTCGTATTAGGCCCGACTAAATATATGAAAATATTTTGATGTGTTAAAGTCGACACATTAAAAGTGGGCCATGACAAGACTAACACGAAATGTAAATTGGAAAAAAAGTAAGTTATATTGGTCCAAGACAGTTCAATTTACACCTCTAATATATAAAAAAGAAAAAGAAAAGAATTATCTTATTAACTTTCAATTGCAGATTATCAAGAATTTGATTAGAAAAAAAAAGATAAAAAATAACATCTTTGATTATTTGTAATAGTGAAATGTTTAAGAATTATGTAAGAAATTTGAAAAATTGAAAGATTGGCTTCCTAGTGTACAAATTATAATACAAATTACAAGTGGGGTAATTTGGGTTTATTTGTGATTTGCGCAGGTAGAGAATCGATTTTACTTTTGGTATGGAAGATGCTCATCGTTGTAAGTCTGAGTTAAAAGCAAGTTCAACCCCGCTTCTACTAAAAGACATCTTACTGATTTACATCTTTTATCGACACCAAGGAGGCAGAGAGTGGTGTGGTGGACTCAAGGTCGTGATTCAACCTTTTTATAATACAAATTACAATCATAAAGAATTTTATTTTATTTATTTATTTTTTCTAGAATGAGATCTACAAGTATTAATATAATATTATTCTTAAAATAAAATACCGTTTTCGAAGGTTCCTAGAAATTTTGTTGAACAAACACCCTCGTTTAATATGTAAGAAATCTAGATTTCTCCAAATCTTAACAATATTGTTTCCTAATTATACTATAAATTAAGTTGAAGATGCTACGATGTAATTACACAAGACATAGCTCAATTTTTAATTAATTATAGAATTCTTTTAGATTAAGGTAACTTATAAAGTTAACGTATTAAACTATATCATTTCATAGAATTCTTGCACAATTTATTTTAACATGTCCAGTCTCTTTAAGACCATCAACTCCCATAAATAAAGTTTACATTTTTATGAAAATATTTTTGTGTTTAAAAAGTAAATCAAATTTATTTTAAATTACTTATTTTATCCTATATAATTTTTAATTTATTTATTTACTTATGGAAACTTATTATTTTAGAAGGATTAATTTCAGTAAGGGTAATTGACGTTTTCAAAAAAATTTAAATTTGTCACTAAAGTTGTTCCCTTAATTATTAGTCACTGAAATTTGATATCTTTACACCAAATGCCATTTTGTTAATACTGCCAATTTTAATAGTCTACGTGATATTGATATTTTTTTTTTTTTTATGTTAGAGAATAAATTTTTAAGGAAAAAAAAAATAAATGGTCCGCCAAAAGGAAAATCCATTTTATCTCTAAAAAATAAGAATAACAAAAATAAACAAAAACCAATTCCCGCTAATAATTTCAATTTTTTTTAAGAAATCAATTTTTTGACATGGCAAAAAATTAAGCACAATCAATGGGACATAGTATTTAATGGTGACACGTAAACTACTAAAGTGATGATACTAACAAAATGACATTTTTTGTAAAGTAAAAATATCAAACTTAAATGATTAGTAGTGTAATAAAATAAGTTTAGTGACAATTTTAAATTGTTTTGAAAACTTCAGTCACTATCGCTGAAATTAACCCTATTTTAGAAAGTAAACCCAGCTAACGCATTAAAATTTCCGACCTCTCTCTAGACTTTATCACGTAGTTTCTCTCTCTCTATATCTTTTTCCATTTCTGTAAATACACGTTCATATACAGTTATACACCAAATCCTTCCCATTTTCTCTCTCAAAATTCCACCGTCTCTCTCAAAATTATGGAGACGGCGGTGCGGGTGGAGGAGCTAACTTCCGGTGCGAGCAGCCGCATAATTCCGGTATTCAAAAACATCCGGCAGTCTATCCTCTCATACAATGCCTTCAGAAAATCTCTCCTGTTAATCTACTCATTTTTTGTATGGATCGTCCTTCTTCTCCCCCGACGACGCCGCCGATCGTCCTCCGCTTCCGCCTCTCCGACGCAGTCCCCTACGGACGCAGCGGCTTCATTGAAGCGGAGAAAGTTTGGTCTTCGGAGAGACGAGGAGGACACGCTAAGGCGTAGAGCACTCGCGGAGGGTATAGAGATGATGGAGGAGGATACTGGTGACTGGAACAGCCGGTGCCAGTGGAATACGTTTCTGTTTTTCGGTGCGCGACGGAATGCTCTGTTCTGCCGGTCGTGGTTCCCGGTTTCTGATGAACTGAAGTATGTTTCTTTAGTTCTATATACTTCATTTAACGTTTGTAGGTGCATGAAATTGAGAATTTTGATTTTCCATGGGTTAAATTTGCTTGCTTGATTTGATATTTTATTCGTTTGTACCGTATCAATCTCTCTCTTGCTCTCTCTGTTTTTTTTTTCTCCTGGGGAATTGTTTGTAGTTCAATTTAGTCTTCTTGAGATTTGTATGCTTCCATACACATGCATACATACGTTAAACGTGTAAACTATGAATAAATTGGGGTTCTGATCGAAGGAAGGTGTGGATTCTTAATTTGTCATACCTGACGTTTTCAAGTAAAAGTTTCTATTTTTCTTGTGTGATTTGGTGTTTTCATTTTGCGTATATGCGATTACATCTGTATCTTGTGTGTATGCATATTTGCAGTCATATTCTATCAGTTACGGCTCCTATTTGAATGATGAGTGTGAGTCTGAAGTAATGCCTTTGGGTAATGTCTTAGGAAACTTTGAAATCATTTGAATGTGGAAGATATAACATGATTTGTAAGCATTCCATGAATGTACTCTAGAATTAAAGGTTTTCTATAAAGTGATACTTACAAGTTTAAAACAAAAAGTAGTAGTTAATATTCTTGTTTTTCTTCATAATTTTCCCTTTTTGACTGAGTTAACCATGTGATTTGTAGTTATTAATGTTATCCGGAGAATCTGGTGCTTTAAACTTTCAGTAATGTTCTGGTCCAATTTTCTGGACTCTTGAATACAATTTGTAGTGGTATCTGATTCTCAGTAATCTTCATGACCTTCCATACTCCCTTGCCGTCATTTTCATAATGTTTTGTGGATATAATTTTGTACGTCCGGAAAGTACAGCATCCTCCTAAAGTTTATTATGTAGAAGATGAAAGGTAAGGATTTGAGCAGCAGTACTGAGCAACACAGCTGATGACCATCTGATATATATACATTGATTTTTGGGTAGAAAATCACAATACAGAGTGTGTGACGGTTTTTAGGCGAAAGGAGATAATTATCACCTAGTATAAGCAGATAGAATGGCCTGTAAATGTGAATATATTTTGAATATTGATTGTAATACTTATTTGATTTTTGCTTGCAACTCTGTGATGATTTAAAATTCTTTTATATTCTGGATGTCGTGATATTGAGCATGAAACATTGGTCCTATCACTTGATATTTTTCTTGTAGCATGTTTGTCCATTCTTGTGTGTATTTGGTAACAATCTTATATCTATTCTTTTGTCGTCCATTTTACAAAGAAATCTGGGAATCTCACGTGCTTGTAACTTTCTTCCATTGCTGTGAATTCTTATTCTCGTGATAAAATTCTGGAACACCTGGATTTCATCTTAAAGAAAGGAACAAGGGGCTAAGTTGCTGCTAATCTCTGTTTTTTTGTGGTTTTCTGATCTAGAACACGTATAGTTCTTGACTTTCACTGTTGCCTGCCGTTTGTTTTTGGTCTTTGAACGTCTCTCTTAAATGCCATTTTCTATTTCAGGGGTATTTTGATCATCATACATGGGCTTAATGAACACAGGTTTGTTTTTATGATTATTGCTTGACCTTTTCTTTTCCTTTTCCCATGTTCATTCCCTGGAATGATCATCCATGTGTTGGCACATTTACAGTTCTTGCATTTTTTTTTTTCAGTGGACGCTACACTCACTTTGCAAAGCAATTAATCTCCTGCAACTTTGGGGTCTATGCAATGGACTGGATAGGTCGGGTTTCTATGTTGTTTTTTATACAATTTATGGATCCAAATTTCTAGTGGATGCTCTCATTCCATTTCACATACACCCTTGTTCTATAATCCTGCAATGATGTTTGTTGCGATAGTATTTTCTTCAATTTATATAATTCTTCAGAATTGCTATCAGTTTTTAAATCTCTCTCTTTCCATTCTGCTTCAACAGACACTTTGATAAATTCTGTTAGTTGATCTTGGTCCTAAATTGAAAAATCGAGTTTTCATGACGTTAGAAAATTATGCAAGTTTTAGTTGGTTGTAATGACAGTCAGTTTCTGTCCCTAAAAGATGTGACTGACTCGTATATATCCCAATGGCAGGTCATGGAGGAAGTGATGGATTGCATGGATACGTGCCTTCATTGGATCATGTCGTTGCAGACACTGTAAGTATAGCTTATTTTTGGTCTCACGCACGTTTGGCTTCTTGGGCCATGATTTACTCTCCACTTTATGGAAAAAGGGTCATCCAACAGAAAAGAGCAGCATCACTGGCTGAATTTTGTACTGCTAATTGTTTTACGCTAATTTGGTCTACGTTGTTGGAGTACCTTGCCTTTTAATTAATTGTGCAGGTATGAATAAGCTGGATTAAAATATCGTGTATTTTACTGTTGTAATAGGGGGCTTTCCTGGAAAAGATTAAATTGGAGAACCCAGGTGTACCATGTTTTTTGTTTGGTCATTCGACTGGAGGAGCAGTGGTTTTGAAGGTAAGGCTTTCAACAGAGCCACATACCAGTCTCAGACCCTTTTCTTCTTTTCCATCTTTTTTTTGGTTTGTCTGTGTTGGGATGTGGGTTTGGGTTTACATGTCCACGATTTATAATTTTACAATTGAATGTTGGAAATTCTGCTCCTGTCGATAGGCTGCTTCGTATCCACTTATAGAAGAAATGTTGGAGGGAATCATATTGACTTCACCAGCTTTGCGCGTCAAGCCAGCCCATCCTATTGTTGGTGTAAGACTTCAGTTTACTTAATCGTCTTGAATTATTTTCTTTCATAGATGGAGACAGTTTTGATCGATTATGCTGAATTTGGACCTATAAATCACATTTTTTATTGCTATAAAACAATAAATTCATTCAAGTTTCCTTATTAAGCATCCGAAATTTCTTTATAATGTTAATAATTTCAACCCAAAATCTCTTCTTTGGCATGATAAATGTTTTATGCATCTATTTATGCAGGCGGTGGCACCAATTTTCTCACTGGTGGCTCCGAGGTTACAGTTCAAAGGTGCTAATAAGAAGGGCATTCCGGTTTCCAGGGATCCTGCAGCACTCTTGGCCAAGTATTCCGATCCGTTGGTCTATACTGGACCAATAAGGGTCCGTACTGGCCACGAGATTTTGCGTATCTCATCTTACTTAACACGCAATTTCAAGTCTATTACAGCCCCCTTTTTGGTCCTTCACGGATCAGCCGACAGAGTCACTGATCCACTGGCTTCTCAAGATTTGTACAATGAGGCAGCATCCGAGTTTAAGGACATAAAACTCTATGAAGGGTTCTTGCATGACCTCCTTTTTGAGCCCGAGCGAGAAGACATCGCTCAAGATATCATCGATTGGATGGAGAAGCGATTAAGTCTCGCTTGATCCAGTATGCATGCATTGCTTTCAGTTAGTCTTTTTCCATGATTTTGACCTTTACAGGTTATAACATCTGTAGATTAAAGTTTTAAACAGACGAGGGTTGCTTTCTTGTATTTGCATTTAATGATATAACATTTTCATAAAAGGGAGACTAAACCAAAACTAAATACATTCCCTATAGTTGCTAAACATCTATGTTATTGTAGGTCTAGCAATGAAACGAATAGAGTGACAAAAAAGAATTCAAGTAGTTGACTCTAAGTTTATCACAAAAAAGTTTAGTATGAATGTACAAATGAGAGTCTTGTGAAATTTTAAAAAACCCAAGTTGCTGGTTGAGATTAACTTTAAAAGGTTTGTATTGAGCAACTTGTTCAAGTTGAATGAGAGGTTCATGATCCTAGCTGGATATAGGAATATGAAGTACAATTTATTGAACCTCATTAAAATGGAACTTCAGGTGGATTAAAATTTTATTCAGATGACGAGTAATATAAAACAACAAGGGATGTAAATAGCACTAGAATAAGACAAATAAATATGTTAGCATTCTTTTGTAGAGTTATTATTTTGTTATATAATTTTAGCATTATTTGAAGAGAGAAACTGTCACTTTCGATACTACGGTTAATTCATTTATTAGTCTTTTCTCTCTCTTCAGCCGCTCGTATGATTTCAATTCTATCGAGTAATGGTAGTATAGATCGAGTAAAATTCATCTGTTTAATTATAAATCAAAGTTTACTTACAATCAATAAGAATTTTTCTAACTAGCAAATATCTACAAGGCTTGACATTTTCTTTGACTAAATATAGTTTAATGTAAATAAATTAGAAAATGAATAGGTATTAGCTCTACATTTAAAAGTAGGTATTGTAGTTTGAGTATTGTATAATTTAGCACAAAATTGTACTGAAAATTACACCTACAACTTACCCTTTAAAAAAATTTCTAATGTTATAAACTTATCTTTTTTATTTTAAAAATATTGTCCATAAATTATTATATTAATAAAAATTATCAAAACAAAATATACAATTATAACTATTTTTACACAACCACCCTTGAAATTTACATGTAAAAGAAAACTCCTCCTAAATTGCAGGCAAAATTTTAATTCCCAAACATACCAACATCTTCTATAACGCATTTTTCTCCAACAATCTTCACGAATCTCTCGTAATCGAAACCTTAATCACTTACTTCACTATATTTTTCACCATTTTTTGAGCGGGTTGAAGAAAGTGTCGCCGGAGAAAAATGTATGCGGAATCAAACATTTCAAGTCACCGATGCATGTTAATATGATGTTTTGATTGAATACTCTATTTTTTATATTTAAATGTCTTGATTGAATTGTTATCCGGAAATACAAATTATGTTGCATAATTTGTTATTTCGTAATAATCGATCGCTAAAGATGTTACTATTTATTGTTGGTTAATTGCATGTAACACGAAGTGTTAATACACTGTTTGTAACATTGATGTTTAATATGATGTTTTGATTATAACACTCTATTTTTTTATATTTAAATATTCTTGATTGAATTGTTACCCGAGAATACAGATTATGTTATACAATTTGTTGTTCTGTAACACTGACTGCTAAAGATGTTACAACTTGTTTTTGGTTAATTATTCGTAATACCTAACTGTTAATACACTATTTGTATCATTAATGTTTAATATGATGTTTTGAATGAACACTCTATTTTTTATATTTAAATATTTTTGATTGAATTGTTACTCGGGAATACAAATTATGTTACACAATTTGTTATTCTATAACACTGACTGTTAAATATGTTACAATTTGTTATATCACGAGTTTTATGTCTAAAAATTGATATTAATTGTTACATATTTGATTCATATCACTCATATTTGATATTAATTGTTAATGCAGATGATACCATTGAGTATATCACGAGTTTATGTGTTATGTTACTAATTTTTGCAGATTTGTTCTTCATGGAGAATTATCTCTATCTTGTTTCGAGGAAATAGATTTTTTATTTTTTTATTTTATTTTGACCAAGAATCAGTCCGCTGTCATTGCATGCGAACTCATAACAATAAAAGATTTTATAATATATTTATTTCAATCAATTCCAAATTTTAAGGAATTGATTTCTATATTTCCAGTAATGATATATTATAATAAATTAAAATAATATTCTTTATTCAAGCTTGAATTAATTGATTGGATTGAATAGAGGACAAATGAATCTCCTTTTATTATGCATTTATGTCCCGTGAACATGAAGTGATTAAAAATAAACCAACTTTTATGTACTTTTTAATAGAAGAATGTTCTAATGCCCCCATGTGGGCAACATGAAGTGCCCACATGCCGATACATCGAGATGTGGATGATCAAACATGTGGGCACTTCATGTTGCCCACATGGGGGACATTAGATCGCCCCTCCTTTTAATAATTAATAGTCTCACCAGCTATTTACTTTATGAATATGAATTATGATTCGTTATGATATTTGTTTGTGACAATATATTTTCATGTGAGTTAACGTGAATATTAATATAATAAAATAATGTGATTATCGTTAAAGTGGAATTATGAAATTCTTTCTTTAAAAAAAAAAAAATAAAAATTATTCGGGCCCATGAACATGATGGTTCAAACAAAACCATATAAACTATATTCATCCATGCAGACACGAACGATTAAATATGTCTTTATCTTTTAATTTCCATAATTATTTATTTTTTAACTTTGATTTTTAGGTAAATTCTTGGTACAGAGTAGTGAGTACTCATGTTGGACTTTGCAACATCCTTACAAACACAGAAGAGTTGGTTTGGGAAATCACTATTCTAGTCTGTTGGGATTTTGGTCCCAAACAAACCAAAGGCGATGATGATTAATAGACCGTTATATCTTCACAGCTTTGAGCCTTTGGTGATTGAATGATAATTGTATAGTCCACTCCACAAGTGTGTTAGCCCAAATTAATGAAGGACGTGTGTGGGTCACTTAGAAGTTTTAATGTACCTTTGGGTTGTTGCTCGGTGCCAAGGTGTGTTTGACCCGATTGAAAGTGGGACTGGCTAGGTTTAGGAAATATATATATATATATTAGGGGGTATAATATAATATGGGTTATTATATTATTACCATATATACATATATATTCCATACCATATATACATATATATATTATACCATATATATTTATATATTACACTATATATATATATGTGGGGTTTTGGGCAGAGAAGGACAACGAATTGACCACCAAATAATCACCATATTCACTTTATACACACACGTGAACAGAAAAGCCAAAGCCAAGGAAGAAACCAGAGAAAGCCTCTGCCATTGTCATTGTTTTGATATATAATTTCCTTTGTGGAAATTGCAGCCCTTTCCTCCTCTTATTTCTTTTGGTGAAATAGGTCCTTCTTAGTTTGTCCTTGTAATTTGGTGTTACCTTTGTGGAGTTGGACAGTATTAATCTGAGCCCTGTCAATTGTTCTTGAAAGAATCAACGATCCGGTGAACTATATTCCCAACAATTGGTATCGGGCGTGGTTGACTTTTGAGAATACATTGGATTTGGAAAATTCAACGGTGGACAACAGCGAAGAGAACAAGCAAAGAAGACAACAGATTACCTTTTCACCAAAAATTTATTTTTTCATAAATTAATTGTTTGGGCTGAAATAGTTTATTATGCGATCTGACTTTTTTTTTTATTTTATTGATTGCAGGCTAAGTTTTTTTTTTTGGGACAGCAGTGTATTTATTGGACAGATTGAATTCAAGCTTGGTGTCATCTTTCTGCTCCAAATCTGCTGAAACTTAAAATCTGCAAAAGTGAGAATAAAATAAATAAATTCGCATCTCTCCAATATTACGGACCGTCAGATTAGTCCGCTCTGGTAAATTGGCTGATCCCTTTTAAATTCTTGTAATAGCAGGCCATCGTGTGGGGTGGCCATTAGGTTTGGGGTTACCGTGTGGGGTAACCATTGCCTGTTGCTAGGAATTTAGGTGCCCATTATTGTGACTTGTGTTAGCTTTTGTTTTGATGCTGATTATTTGCGATACTTTGTTTCTGTGCATTATTTTTTAGAACTGTCACCTAGACTTTACCCGTTTGACAATTCCCTTGATCTGAGATCACGAATCTCACGAAACTCTGGGAATCTAAGACGGTGTATATTGAGGCCTTTAGGTTTTTCTGCGTGATTATCTTGAGGTGTCTGTTGGTGTGTATTCTTTTTGTTAAGATGTCTCGCACATCGTTTTGACTTGAGTGTCTTTTATTGGTAAAGGTGATTTTTCTATTTGGCAATGAAAATGAAAGGTATTTTGGTTCAAAGAAAAGGTTTCAAAAGCCATTGATAATTCTTATGGTCCTAATGTTACTGAGGATCAGAAAAAGGATTTTGATGAACTTGCTTACACTTCTATCATATTGCATTTATCAGACCCTGTTTTGCGAAAAGTTGGAAAATTTGATTCCACAGAAAAGCTTTGGAAAAAATTAGAAGAGCTTTATTTAATCCAATCCACTCCAAATAAAATTTATCTCCTTGAAAATTTTTCGACTTCAAAATTGATCCTCGAGGATTTGGATGACAATCTTGATGTTTTTAATAAGCTTGTGCAAGATATTACAAAGCGTGGTGAAACGGTCCCCGAAATTAACAAAGCTATAATTTTGTTAAATGCTATTCGATTCATATAAGGAAGTCAAGAATGCAATTAAGTATGGGAGGGAGACCCTTATACCTAACATTGTCATAGACTCTTTAAAAAGTAAGGAGAATGAGTTGAAGTTTGAAAAAAATAAGAGAAAAAAATGGTGAGATCCATTTTATAAGGGGTAGACCTCAGTCAAGGGGAGGGAATGGGAGTGGAGGTGGATGTGGGCAAAATAGTGGTGGCAATAGAAAGGGTAGAAGTCGTTCTAAGTCACGGGGTAAGGCGAAAGGGAAGAAGTGCTATGGTTGTGGCAAGTTAGGCCATTTCATTAGTGACTGCTATAAAGAAAAGAATAAGCAGAGAGACCCGGTGAGAAAATAATGAGACAAATGTGGTAGTACCAGAGAGGAGTCGGTGAGGTTTACATGCTTTTAAATTCCGAGCCTAGTGAGATTAACTCATCTATGAACTCCCATATGGATGAGTGGATTCTTGACTCGGTGCATCTTTTCACATTACATCAAATAAACATTGGTTTGATCATTTGCATGAAAGTAATCATGGGAATGTCGTTGTATGGGGTGGTGTTGCATATAACATTCTTGGCATTGGTGATGTGATTTGTTAGATTTGATAGTGGCTTTGTGCATACACTAATAAAGGGAGTTAGATACATTCCACACATGGGTAGAAATTTAATTTCTGCAGGGGAGTTGGAAGATATAGGTTTTGTTGGTGTGCTTGGCAGTGGCATGTTAAAAATGACTAAGGGTGCACTTAGAGCCTTTAAGGCTATTAGAAAAAATGGCATTTACATTGCACGTGCTGAAGTGGTAGGTGGTCTAAACTCCACTATTGCTTCCATTGACACTGATCACACACAGAAGTGGCATAATAGACTTGCTCATGTTAGTGTTAAGGGACTTAAGTTCCTTAAGGATAAGGGTGTGTTTGGTAAGGATCAGGTGTCTGACATGTCATTTTGTGATCATTGTGTGCTTGGAAAACATCGTAGGATATCGTTTTCATCTAGCACACACAAGACATCTAGAGTGTTAGAATACATTCATACAGATTTGTGGGGTCCCGGGAGCAATCCCACTTTTGGTGGTAACAAATATTTTTTGTCTATTATTGATGATTTCTCCAGACGTGTGTGGGTTTATCTGTTGAAAGATAAAAGTGAAACTTTCATTAAATTTAAAAATTGGAAAGTTCAGGTGGAGAATCAGACTGGCAAAAAGATTAAATATTTGCGTAATGATAATGGTCTTGAATTCTGCAATGCTGATTTTGATAACTTGTGTAATGAGTGTGGCATTACTAGACATAAAACTGTGCCTTACACTCCCCAACAGAATGGGGTTGCTGAAAGGATGAATCGTACTTTGCTTGATAAGGTTAGATGTATGATGTTGAGTTCGGTGTGCCTAAATCGTTTTGGGGTGAAGCTGTTATGACTGCATGCTATTCTGACTAATTTGACTCCATCCGTTGTTTTAAATGGTGATACTCCTTATGAAAAATAGCATGGTAAATGTGCTGATTATACTATGCTTAAAACCTTTGGTCAGATCTTGCTTTTTCTCATCGAGTGAGGAAAACTTGAACCTAGAGCTAGGAAGTGTGTCTTTACGGGCTACCACGAGGGAGTTAAGGGATATAGGTTGTGGGATAGAAGTCAAAGTGGTGTGAAGATTATCATAAGTAGAGATGTCAAATTTAACGAGTCAGAGATGCCTTGTCTAGAGAGTGAAAAACAGCAAGAAACCATTAGTGGTGAATCTCCTGTTGAGGTGGAGAGAGTGAGCACCCCATTACCCGTTTCTCCTAGTGAGGTGGAGAGTGATAACCAACAAGATCAGCAGGTTGTAGAGAATGAGAGGGTCGAGGATGTGATAGAGGATCATCACGTTGACCAAAACCCCTTAGCTGATTATCAATTAGCTAGAGATAGGGAGAGAAGACCGCGTAGGGAACCCCAAAGGATGTCTGACTATACCATAGCCTATGCTAGTTATCAAGAACTAGTAGATAGGGAGCCCAATACCTATGAGGAGGCTATGAGGAGTGAAAAGTCTAAGGAGTGGGTGAGTGCTATGAGAGAGGAGATGAGCTCTCTAGCTAAGAATCAAACTTGGGAATTAGTGCCTAAACCTAAGGATAAATCTATTGTGGGATGTAAATGGGTGTACAAGGTAAAGGAAGGAACCACTAAGACCGAACTGTGAGATATAAGGCCGAGGTTGGTAGTAAAGGGATATACACGAAAAGAAGGGTTGATTACAATGAGATTTTTTTCTTTGTTGTTAAGTATACCACTATTCGTATCATGCTTGCATTGGTTGCTCATTATGATTGGGAACTTGAACAACTTGATGTAAAAGCGCTTTTTACATGGTGACCTTGATGAAAAGATTTTCATGTATCAACCAAAAGGTTTTGAAAATAAAAACAAACCTGATCATGTGTGTTTTCTTAAAAAAATCTCTATACGGTTTAAAACAGTCTCCTAGACAAATTGGTACAAGAAGTTTGATTCATATGTTCTTTCAATTGGTTTCAAGAGGAGTGAGTTTGATCATTGTTTGTATTACCAAAGACCACCACAAAGACAAATGATTGTGTGTATTTGTTACTCTATGTGGATGACATGTTATTGATTGGTTCTAACATGAAAGTGGTAAACAATATTAAAATTGAGTTAAGTAAAGAATTTGATATGAAAGACCTTGGGCATGCTAAAAGGATTCTTGGCATGGAAATAAATAGAGATAAGTCTAATTCTTACTTAATTGTTCATCAAACTCCATATGTGCTTAAGGTTTTGAAAAAGTTTGGAATGCTTGATTGTAAACTCAGATTCTGTGCCTCTTGGTAATCATTTTGTTTTGTCTAAAGAACAATCACCTAAAATGAAGAAGAAGTTGCATATATGAATAAAATTCCATATTCAAATGCAATTGGTTACGTGATGTATTTGATGGTTTGTACTAGGCCGACTTGGCCTTTCTTTGTTAGTACTTTGAGCGGATACATGTCTAATCCAGACCCACTCATTGGGAAGCTTTGAAATGGTTGCTCGGTATTTGAAAAGTACCTATGATGTAGGGTTAATATATAAAACTGTTTCTAATGGTGTGAAACTAAAGGGTTTTACTGATGTTGATTATGGTGGAGATAGAGATAATAGGAAATCTACTTCTTCCTATGTGTTCACTTTGTGTGATTCGTGTGTTAGTTGGAAATCTCAACTCCAACATATTGTTGCTCTTTCCACTACCGAATCTGAGTATATAGTTACTACTGAAGCCTTTAAAGAAGCTATGTGGTTTAAAGGTTTACTTAATGAACTATGTGTTTTAAGTGATAATGTGACTATATATTCTGATAGTCAATCAACTATTCATTTGTGTAAGAACCCGCTTTTTCATGAACGCACTAAACATATAGATGTTAGACGCATTTTATTAGAGATGTGATATCTCAAAATTTGATTAAACTTGAGAAAGTGCATTCGGATCATAACCCCTGCAGAGATATGGGCACTAAGGTGCTCACTTTGGTAAAGTTTAGAAGTTGTCTTATACTTCTAAACATTGGTATGTGTACGTTGAGTTCTAATTAGTTTAGAATTCATTCATTTGTCATCTACTTGAGTATGTGTCTTTATTTGTGTTTTTTGATTTTTTGTTTGGAACCAAAGGTGGAGGTTTGTTGGGATTTTGGTCCCAAACAAAAACCAAAGGGCGATGATGATTAATAGACCCGTTATATCTTCATACAGCTTTGAGCGAGGATTGAATGATAATTGTATAGTCCACTCCACAAGTGTGTTAGCCCAAATTAATGAAGGACGTGTGTGGGTCACTTAGAGGTTTTAATGTACCTTTAGGTCGTTGCTTTCGATGTGATGTGTTTTGACCCGATTGAAAGTGGGACGGCTAGGTTTAGGAAATATATATATATATATATATATATATATATATATATATATATATATATATATATATATATATTAGGGGGTATAATATAATATGGGTTATTATATTATTACCATATATATATATATTCCATACCATATATACATATATATATATTATACCATATATATTTATATATTACACTATATATATATGTGGGGTTTTGGGCAGAGAAGGACAACGAATTGACCACCAAATAATCACCATATTCACTTTATACACACACGTGAGCGTAAAAGCCAAAGCCAAGGAAGAAACCAGAGAAAGCCTCTGCCATTGTCATTGTTTTGATATATAATTTCCTTTGTGGAAATTGCAGCCCTTTCCTCCTCTTATTTCTTTTGGTGAAATAGGTCATTCTTAGTTTGTCCTTGTAACTTGGTGTTACCTTTGTAGAGTTGGACAGTATTAATCTGAGCCACTGTCAATTGTTCTTGAAAGAATTAACGATCCGGTGAATTATTTTCCCCAACACTAGTCTTCGACCAAAATGACGTCGTTTTGATTTTTTTTTTTTATAAAAAAAAAAAAAAAAAAAATCATTTGCCGAAAACCCCATGCGTCTTCGTTCCGCCCAAGCGCCCACCCTTTTGCCATTTTTCGAAACCCGAAATCCGCCTCTTTCATTCTCCCAAGCATATGGTAAGATTTCTTCTCTCTCTTGCAATTTTTATGCTAATTTCATCTTTCTTTAAACACATAAATCATAGAATCGCTTTTGCATAGAACCTAGAATCGAAGCTTCTTCGTTGGGATCTTTGTGTTGTTTTGGTGATTTTCAAAAATCAGAAATTTCTCACACATGTTTAGATCCTTTAAATTTCTATCTCATTTCGTTGAATACTATGGTGTTTTTGGATTTTTTGTTTGATATACTTCTATTTGGTCCGTTCTTTTGTAGGTGCAATAGGATTGCCACGGTAGGATTTCTGTGGCAAAAGGATTGGATTGCAGTGAATAGTGAATTTGAACGTATGTTTTAATTTTAATTTTAATTTTTTTCCCCTTTTTTTCTTCAGATTTCTTATGAACTATTGATTTGAAATCCCATTGCATCTGATTTTCAGTATTTTTGTGGTGTTCTTATGCTGTTTCAATTTTCTGTAATGTATAATTACATTTGTGTGTATTTATATTGGTTTGGGTTCGTAATTCCTATTTTTCCACCCCTCCCACTTGTCTCTATTTATACACATGTAGATGATCATATATTCTATTAATGTATAAAACATAATCATTCTTTGTAAGATCAATTTAAAAGTATAAATATGTGGAAATTGAGGTTCCTCCGGACTATTTTGTTTTACATTATAATTTACATGCCATTAAGTGCTCCTTGGATTTGGACAACATAGTTGTTAATTCCCTACATTAACTCCTAAAGGAAACTAGAAAGTGCAACCTACTCTTTGCAAAGTGCGAATGAGCAAATGTTTGACACAAGAGAGTTAGTCTAAAAGGACAAATTTTCCTTGTTCAAAATAGAATTACATTTTCTCTATACCTTCACCCATGTTATGAGTCTCCACCACAACAATTACCATTCAACCTCCAACACCAATACCCACGAGCCCAAGCAGAATTGCCATTTTTTTATACCTTTTAAATTTACACTGCTAATATTTAACTCCTCCTATCTATTAATTTTAAGGTAACCGGTTTATTTGATCCTTGATTTTTAAAGTATCATGCTCTTACGAATTTTGATTGGTTCAATTGAATCATCAAAATGCGACATTGGTGAAAGCAAATAAGTAAGATGTTATAGAAGGAGGCTGCTATGTAAAAATCCAAGCATCCTTTGCTATACTATTTGGGTCGACTTTTTCAATGGGTACCAAGACTTTTGTGTGTTTGTGGGACCATTACATGGGAGACTGAGACACTACTAATCACCGAACCAATTGAAGTTTGTTCGAGCAATCTAAAAGAACATTTGCTTGACATGTTCATGGATGTGTTGTGAAATCAAGAAATGAAAGAGTAGTTCCATCCACACATCTTTCGTCATTTCTTGAGAAATTCAAACTCTGATAGAGTAAGTATGGATTTTCATAATCTCTATATTTATATGCTTGACAATTGTTATTTATTGCCTTTGTAAGATTGACGACAAGTCAGATGAAAATGTTAGTTTTAGGTTGTGCTATTGTTGTGTTCAGGTCCACGTAGTTTTTTTTTTTTTTTTTTGTACGTACAAGTGTTGATTAGATATTGGGCAATAATATGTGACCATTTTACCTTTTTGTATGAACAAAGAATGAATAATAGACTTTTTACTTTTGTTTTTGTTTCTGCAAAGCTTAGGAAAGTGGAAAAGCACAATCTCCATAGACAAAAGATCCAGATCTGAATATGAAGAGTGAATTCATCAGCTATCTCTCCCATTTAAAACCTTTGAAAGAGAAGCCAAAACCAATGACCTTCGATTTTGCAAAGTCTCTTATGCATTTGCGAGAAGAAAATCGTTGATATATGAACCATTTAAACTTGTATTTGTGTTTTGTTTATCGAAACTTGTTGATCTGAAGAAAATTTGAATTTTTTTTTTATTAGGGTACAAAAAGGCAAACGAAAATGGTCCGATATTCGGTGATTAAATTATCTCACTAGAGAACAAATACTAATAGGTTTTGCCAATCATGTATGACTTTAAATTACATTGTCATCTTACTTTGTTTCATGTGCGCAATAGTTATTGTCTCTTGTTTTCTGCTCCGTTTTACCATTTGAACAGTCTTCATATTTTGGAGGCAAAACTTACAAATGCAACTTGTAACTTTAATTTTCACATCATAATGGCTGGAAATTTAATTTACATATTTGTTCATTGTTTTAATTGAAATTTCGAACATGATTTATTTTCGGAATTTTTATCATGAATTTAATAAAAATATCTTTTAATCATTCAAATTTTTGAACAATTAGTTATTTACTATTGTAAGACTTTCGGCCATACATAAATTTATTGAGATGAAGAGGCATAATCTTCTTACAAATTTTTATAAATACAATGAAAATTAATTTGTTATTAATATAATATGTATGGTAAATTGATACTTTCGTCCTCATTTTTGAGCAAGGAAACTTGGTGTGATGGCTTCCCATTATCTTTAACTAAGAAAAATGATCTTGAGTTATTATAGAGTCTTCATATTGCCGAACCATTTGCAAGATCAAATCTTAATTATCAGTTGAAATACCGATTTAAATATATTTCCAGTTACATTTAACAACAATTTTTGTTTTTAATTGTTTCATTAATCTTTTTGTGTTTGTTTCTGTTGGGCAACGGTCCATGGTATACTAATGATACCATATTATATGTATTGGAGAATTGAATATCATAACAAAAGACTACGAAGTCTATTTGCGAATCCATTTATGTGAATATTGATGCAATTTTAAATTCCCTATTTTCACCCATTGCATTCCAAGCTTCAGCCTCTAGTACACGAATAAATCGATGGTACACGTTTAACTCAATTTTTTTTTTTTTTTTTTATCTTTCTTTGAAATTTTCTATTGTATATGTTGTTTTTGAATGTTGTCAATAGTGGCTCATGTGCATTCATTGAACTTCCCTTTTATTATTCCTTATTAGAGTAAATTTTTTCAATTTACAATTGATATTTTCTTCAATTTATATTAATGGCATGTTTTGTTTTTGGCTGACGAGTGACTGTTGTTGACAGTCAGAATTTTGGAGTGAAAAGAACATAAAATTTGCAAAATGTAATTATGCTTTACAAGAAAATGACCACATGACTGAAAATCACAGAAAGTATAAAATTTAAAATTACAGGAAGTATAAAATATAGGAATGGCTTGAGCATAAAAGTTCATAGTTTACGTGTAATTGTATAATAGATAATGCAGGATTTTTAGGATGTTTGTTTGTCATTATTACGCAAGGTGCCGACTCATTGTTTAATTCAGTTTCAAAATAATCATTTAACTTACATTTTGCAGTCCAAGCTCTTAGAAATCTCTACACGTCCCGAACAGCTCAATGCAGATGAAGAAATGGAAATTAGATGTTAGAGATCCTTGAGAAAATCATGGACTCGAGTTTCATGATTTGGATCACCAGTGATCCACATGTAATTCCACATTAATGAACATTATCAGATATGCAAGTAACTCAATTATACCTGATTATGCTGATATTAAATAAATTACATGTTGTTTTACTTTTGTCAGTAAATTCCATGGCCTAGAGCTCTCTAGAACTCTTGGATTTGACCTCTCCAATTTATGGAGTTTGAAGCAGCTGTAACTAAATTCTGATTAATTGCATTGCTTACTACAGTATATGGTACAAATCATCGACCTTTATCTACTATCACGTTGTGCACTTATTTCTACTAGGGGACCTTAGATCAAATCACATTCAAGGCGATATCTCTTACTTCGTACTTGCTCTTTGTATATAAAGAACAATGGTGGTGAAATCAAGCGTTTGAGGGTTTATCTGTTGTTCATATAACTTTGTATAAATAAGTTGTAATCCAATACTAAAATTTAAAGTGTTCTTAGTGTTGACTGAATTATTGTTGTTAATTTAATTTTTTGTATTTTAATTGTATAAATTTTAGTCGTTCTTCAAATTAAACTTAGTGTTGGCTACATAAATATTGTCAAGTATTTTAAATTTAGGGTGCGTTTGATTGCAATCATGGAAAATGGGTGGAAAGAAAACATTTTCCATGGAAATGATTTGCCAAGAAAATATTTTCCTAGGAATTGTAAATGTAGTGTGTTTGATTGGATAAAAATTCGTCCTAGAAAATGTTGTGATTTTCTATCTTTTGGTGTTTGATTGTCTTTATTTTCCATGGAAAATGTAGTATTTTCCAACTTTTGTTGTTTGATAACAACTATTTTCTAGGGAAATTATCACATTTTCCATGACAAATATTGGGGAGAAAAATTGAAAGTTTACTATTGACAATTGTTAAATTATAATTTACCATTTTTTATGCATATTTCCACCATACATTTTATATAATCTAATACAAATTATGAAAAAGAATATATTGTACGTTGAATTCCCACATGCATATGGGTTCGTTATAAAGTACGTAAAAGTGAGTGAAATAGTAACATTCCCATGAGGCCTACTATTTACACTTACGTAAACTAAAATAAAATGCCATATATTTTGAATAAACACAATTGACTAACTTAGCTAACTACATTAAATTTACTTAATGACTTAGAGCAACTTAAATTTGCTTACAAATTAATAATTTTGCCAAGACATTATTTTGCCAACTTAAAAATTAATAATTTTGCCAACTTAAAAATTAATAATTAATAATTTTGCTCTAAATCATTAATAAATTTAAATTGATTTGGAGCAACTTAATATTTGGTTTCTTGCTTTGGAAATGATTTGGCCAAGAAAATTGCTTCTCCTCCTAGCCAAGCAAATGTTTTCCCACTTTTCATGGAAAACACCTCACGTGCAAGGAAAATGGAAAAAATTTTCCATGGAAAATTTTACCAATCAAACAACAATAAAAGATGGAAAATGGGTGGAAAATATGGATTTTCCATGGCAATTTTGCCAATCAAACGCACCCTTAGTGTTGGTCAATTTCTCACTAACTATATCTTCTATTGTATACATATATTTAATCACTTTTGTGTATTAAATTTCATTCAATATTATAGCTAATTAATATTTTCTTTCATAACTTTGCAACAATGTTTAAAATCAAATTACAATTACTACACGTGCAACGCACGTGCTATAACTAGTATCTTTTAAATATGAAAACTGTAATAGTTAGTCAAAGATTGGTCACACACAATGATTTAATAAGACTAATTAGCATATTTCGTTTCTAACGTTTACTCTTATTGTGCAAAATGATTTTATTGTTTGGATTTTGACATCCAAACTCCTAACTAAACGTTTCTTTGCAAAAAAAAGTCAATGTCGTCCATATCCGTTAACATTTCCGTTAAAATTATTAAAAGATTAATTAGCGTAAATAAATCTAAACAATAAGGATGATTTGCACAAAAAAAGTAAACGATAAAAACGTTTTGCATACACAAATGTTTAAAGCCAGATTTTATGTCTCCTTCTTCCAACAATTATAAAATTTCACACAAACAAATAAAATCAAATATATTGTAATATTACACTTAAATATATAGTAAACTAAACTCATGCACATTACAAGAACGTGACATGTCCGAACAAGACAAATTTGTTTATGTTAATTCTAAGTCCAACTTTTAATTCTAATTAACCATTTAATAATCCTATTTTGTTTATGTTAATTCTAAGTCAGCTTTTAATTAATTAATAATCCTATTTTGTTTATGTTAATTCTAAGTCAACTTTTAAATAATTCTCTACGTACCTGAGTAAATTTTATACACAATGATTTAATTTTGTACTACTAGCCATTAAAATCAGTAAATCAAATTTAATACTCATGGTTTAAGGTTTGGTTTAGTATTGCTTTGATTTTAAGAGAATAAACACATTTGTCAAGCAAAAATAATCATTTGTGGAAAGAATCGAGATAAGTGTTTGATAAACTCTTGTTTTAAAATTACTGTATGTTTCAAAAGTAGCATTTGAGCGTTTGGTAAATAAAAATGATTTATTGTTGTAACGGTATTAAATTACTAAAAATGACAATGATTATATAATATTATTTTGTATTATTATTATTATTATCACGAGTGGAAAAATCATTTTTTTTCTAGTCAAATAATTTTTAACAAGACAATGCATTCATTATTATTATTTTAAAATAAAAATAAAAACACCTAATAAATTTTAAATTTTATAAAAATTATAAAATATAAGTATAGTCATATAGTGCAAAAATTAATTAAATTTATATTATTTTTTATGCATCCAACTTGCATCAATTCGATTTCTCAAATGGGTATTAAATGAATTAGTTTAATTAATTAGGGGTAAAATATGTATTATAATAATATATAAATGAAAAAGTTAAAAATAGAAGTTAAAAAGCTACTATTTTGATGCTTCTCAAAATCTGTTGTTAGGGGTCAGATTATTTTATAATCACTTTTAAAAAATTTGTCAAACGCCTAAATCAACTTATGATTGTTTGAGAATCAGAAGTTGGACTCCAACATCAATCCCAAACGGGGCCTAATAGTCAAACCTGTTAGTTTTAAATCTAGATAACAATCAACCTAGAAGGGGGATTGAATAGGTTGTTACTGAAAGTCTGTAAATATTTTTTTAAAAAAAACACAATGTTCTCTTTAATGTTCTGATGTTGATGAAAGTTTGTTGAACATTGAAACATTTCACTAAACGTTGCCACGAGTAAATAAATCCACTATTTTAGAATAGGTTACACACGTCTCAACTTTTTGAAATTACAATTTTAGACCTAATTTATAACTTTATCAACAATTTACAAAAAGTAAAACTCAGTTAAGAACAACAATAAAACTTCCATGTTTTATATCATCTTTAACTAGTTAAAGAATGCAGTCAAGTACTTCGGTCTTGATCTTGGTCCATTCTACAAGTGTCTCTGGATTGATTCCACAAATCGCAATAAGGACAAAGTATTTATCTTGCCAACGAAATGCTGTTCTCTCTCATAATGGATTTCTATAACGCTCAGTTTCTCATAGCCATTCTCAAAAATAGAATTTTAATCGAGTTAGAACTTTTGAATATTTCTTTGAACTCTCAACTCATAAATGATTTGCTCTTAAATGATTGAGTATCTTTGCTTTCAAAATCCGTAAAATTCTTAGAATACCACTTGTCTTATTTATAGCACAAGAAGTTTATATAAACTTAATGATTTAGTATTTATCTTATACAGAGATAAGACAGAATAAGTATTTAAGTTTAAATAAACTTTATAAAAGATAAGGTGACATATATCACAAGAATATGAAAATAAATCCAGTTATACATTTTTATTTAAGTAGATAAATATAAGAATAATATTTCAATATCTTATCTACTTAGAAACATAGTTCAATTAGAATATTTAACATGCAATTTATTTAATCACTTATTTATTTGATAAATAACAAGAGTTTTAAAATAACTAAAACTGATAAATAGATTGGAATAAATATAACATTAATATTTCTAGTTTCCATACACTAAATAATCATTGAATCTTAATTAACTCATATCAATAAATAAAATATAATTTAATATGCCAAAAATTGGATTCTCCAACAAAACCAAAACAAATCTTAATTAACGTTTCATTAGCATGCCCCCTTTATGCTTTTTCTTATTCTTTCTTATAGTTAGTGTTCAAAAAACAGAAAAGTGGACCAAACAAATATAACGAACAAAATTTTAACATTTTCTTCTTCTTTCAAATTGTACAATACTATCTAGTCCTATTTATCACGAGTGTGATTGGAACATCATATGGCACAAATATTGTTATGTAGATCCCAAACATGGCAGCGCACAAATTTGAACAATAATCGATGCTACATATCAATCGGTTGACTAGAAGAACGAAAGTCAATGTCTAAAATCAACACATTTATACACAATGTTAAATACCAACAACTAAAATGGAAAAATAAATATCTTTGTTTGACACTTGAAACAACTTCTAATTATTTGACAATCAGAAGTTGAGTCTAAAATCATTTCCAAATGGAGCGTTAGCCCATTAGATTCTCTGCTTGCTTACCAATAACGCATCCTTCAAAAGCCGTGATGTCACAACTCATTTCTCTTAAATCTATGTAGAAAATATGATTTATCAAGAATACACAAGAAAAGCACTTCGGATTGTATTTCTTTGAGCTAATTCTTCTCTGATTCTACTAGCATACTTGGCCGGCAACATAATCTCCTCAAACGGACTTTCTCCTAGCATTGCAAAAGATTACAACAGATGACACAGAGGAACCATAAATTTGTGAATTGACGTTAACAATGAAAGAATACACACCTCTGTCTTATCATGGTCGTATCGAATCAAGAAAATACATCTGCAACCTCTTATGTCATGCAATCTTCTTTGAATCTCTAAAACATGAGCATCGTAATAACTTGCTTCATCTTGTCTCTCCTGAAACCCGTCATAAAAGAATATAAGGTAGGGATCCTATTTATATACTAACAATTTGTTGTTTCCCAATTTATAAATGAGCTCATCGTTGAGGTCCAAGTTCAAACTACTAAATGGAATCCTGTGTTCAACATGTCGATTGTTATTCATAAATTGTTTTCATCCATAGCCTTTTAAGGCAAGTTTTACGGCCAAAATTAAACCATCTTTTTTATTTTGTATAAATTGTAAAATTACGAAGGAGAACTTGCTCCTTTTTTTATTTTCCCTAACATATGTGTATATTCGGGTTCTATTTCCCTTCTGGTCCTTTTTGTGATTCTTCGACCAATCAATCCTCTCATGGAAGGTCTTTATGTATGATCTCTTTGCTCCCTGGTATGAATTTCAGGAGAAGAAACAGAAATCGAAAGAAAATAAAACAGAAATTTCAGGACAAAGAACGTCCAAAAGCCTATGGATTATGTGATCCCTGCAATTGGTCGGGAAGTGGTGAAGCAGAATAATAAACATCTAAAAGGATTACCTGGAAGCACACTACAAGATCTCCAACCTTTACTTTCTGGCACTCTGCATCCTCCAAAGGGACAGAGCGTTCTCGCACAGAGTTTCTTACATTTACCCATTCATCTTCCTCAGCTCCTAACCCGACATATCTTACAAGAAATTCCTGCAATGAACTGAAATCTGTCAAACTTCCTAAATAAACAAGCAATATTTTCTGCATTTAATTTGGACAGTCAAATCTGTCTTTTCTAAAATACAGCAGCAAAGCAAATTCTGTTTTTGCAGTATTTCGCAAAAACTTATTCCCGCCCCCGCCCCGCCCCATCCTGTAGCCATCCCTAAAAAGAATAAGATTTAAAAGCTAGCAACACCCAATGAACACCATCTAGATTATGAGAAACATCCACTATGTACTTGCTATGAGATGTTCTGTTTAAAAAAAGTAAAAGTTACTTTTATATTCAAATATATTAAGGATAACTTACTTTATTCTTATTAAGCAAGGTTCTAAAAAGCGTAAGGCGTGATAAAGTGGCAAGATCAAGCCTTAAGCCTTACGAGTATAGGCGTGCCTAGGCAAATCCGAAGCATAAAAAGGTGTTTCTCTATTTTTTAATATTATTTTAATTATTCTAAAGACTATTAATAATTATTCCTTTTATTTAATTAGTTTATTTAACTTCAGCAAAAAAAAAATTAACAAAAAAAAAAAATAAAAAGGTGTGCGACTTTTGGCGCCTAGGCCCCGCCTTTTGGAGCCTAGGTCTGCGTTAGGCAGTTAAAATAGAGTTGACAGCCTTTTTCCACGTCATCCCTATATATGGGGCTTTTTCCTCAAACTTAGGCCAGCCTTTTACAACACTACTTTTAAGTGAAAAAGTTACTTATTTTTGAAAGTAAAAACAAAAACTTGCTTATATCCAACCTTGACCAATAAAAAAATATCTTTTGTTAAAATTTACGTATTTACTAATTAGTAAACTTTTTGAGCTTAGTTAGCCATTCTATGGGAACAAAATACATGAATTAATACATAGTTACTCACAACTTCACCGGAACTGAGAAATCTGTGTGATAGAAATGTTTCAACATCGTACCTGCAGAAAAAACATTCGAAAAGGTTAAGATAATTATTAACTGAAAACTTTGATGCCTAATTTGCTTGGCAATTATCAGAAATGTTGCATCGATAACATCAAGCAACTAGTAATATATAATGTAGGACAAATGAAGTTTAGAATATGTGCATCTGTTTACACAAAATTAACAACCTACTCAAATAATTAAAATAATAAACTGAAGTGATCAATGCCCATAATTCAATAACAATATATTTCAAAGCTATCCCTTGAATAATAGCAGAACTTGTTGTCAATGAAAAATAACAAAAACCGCTACAAATACTACTTACACGTGCATCATACATTGAAAAGTGAAAATTCAACTCAAAAGGATATTTTTATGCCAGTGCTCGCATTTAAAGTTTAATCTATTTTATTTGACCATCCAACACAAAATCTATTTTCTGCAAGCAAAGGATTAGTTACTCAGACAATGTTAAGCAATGTGGCAATGATTTAACTATGTCCCTCATATTAAAAAAAAAAACTCAATGGGTGCTATTTTTCTTAATTCAACTTGCAAAGCAGCACTAGTATGCTGAAAAAGAAGAGGGAACAGTAAGGATGCAGGCACAAGGTGACGCTGAAAATAGCCAAGTAAGAAGTTAAAATTCTACGTGTTCAATAATAATGACCTTCCTTTACTAAAAAGATCTTTCTTGAGTGCTAATAAGGGTTTACCATGCCCCATCTTTCGATGACAGCGCTTCAAATTCCAGCCTGGATAGATCTTGATCTTTCTCATCTGTGACCCAAATAATGTTAGTCATGATCTTGTAATTTTTATGTTACCTAAAGTTGCAAGGGTTGTTTCGAGATTTAATAAATCTTCAATTATTCAAAGAAATGACATGAAAAAACAGCGAGTATAATTAGCACACAACTCCTATGCAACATAAAATATGCAGATTGGATAAATGAATTTGCTTATGAGGACTAATACTAATGGTAACACAAAAATTCAGTGTTAGGTCATGATAATCTGCATATTTTAGAACAAACAGACATAAGCAATTGCCTATCTACCAAATAAGTCATTAAAATCCCTGCTCTTTACTTGAGGTACACAATCATGAGCTCATAAAAGTATGTGAAAGGGTCAAAGCGATCCCCTTAAATTGATCAAATTTACCAATTGACAGAACAAAAATCTATATAGAACAAGTTTAATGCTACTTGGATCGAAAAGAATCACCTTGACATAATTAGACAGAACTTCTGTCTCTCTACCTCGTGTATGGAGACTGCCACATAGCATAGACACTCAAGAGGGGGAAGAGAGGAGGGAGGGAGAAAAAGAGAGATCTCAGGTTATTCTCACTGTTCCCAATTTTTTTAGAAAGAAAAGAAACGTCAACTAGTTGGTTAGAAGCAACATATTCATCGAGTGGAAAAATGTCGTGCTATTATTAATTTATATACAGCTGTCACTAATACAAAAGATTCATGAAGTCAATTGATATAATATAATCTTGTACAAGGAAACTAAGCCAGATATAGTATATCTACCTAGATGCTGCCATGATGTTTTGTTCTTAGCTCATTACCACTACCACCAAAGCAACAACCACCAGAAAATCTATACAGTAGTATGTCAATCTCATTCTCAAATCAAAGCAAGGACGCACAAGGAGTTGGTTTCTGAATATCTATCTCATATTGTGGGAAGGAGGGAGTACAACAAATTTAGCAACTCTCCTCTACAACTCAGAGAAATATAAGATAAATTAGCATGCAAGATAACATGGAAAGAAATAAGTCTATAACCAACTTCACCAAGCATGATAAAGTAGAGGGCACATCAATAACTGATGATGCAATTGTTAAAAACGTGAACTTTAAAAATGAAGTTATTACAAGCAGAGGAATCCACTTCTAAGAATTGTGACCAGATATTAGATGCAAGCTGAAGAACGTGGTCAATATATATGCACCTTCAGGCATCTGAGGATTTTCAGTTGCTTTACTTAAAGTGCAAGCTTCTGGGACGACAGGGAAGTTCTTAGGTGCAACCACTGAAGTCTCTATAGAGGGACCGAGTCGTTGCCTGTCCCCAAACCAACTTTCAATCTAAAAACAAGTAATATGAGTAATACAAGTATTCAAGCAAGATAGAGAAATCAAGTTATGATGGTATTAGTTCATACAAAAGCAGGAAATAAAAACCTCAGTCCACTTCACAACAGGTTTTCCAGCACGACCACTGGAACGACTGCAAACATAGAAAATGGAATGCCACAAAATATTTACTAAAGCTGGAAATGTTAAAAAAGCAAGAACCAATGCTCTAAACAAATATGAAATGCTCACTTGAAAAGTCTTGCCAGTTTCTTATAGAACTCCTCATTCAGAGACTGTTCGTCAGATTCCTATATATAAATGCTCCATTTTCTCAACCTGTTTGGTTGATGACAAAAGATAAGTTTCCCAACAGTCCAAATTCTTTGTACAGTGCTACAAATGACCCAATTTTGACATAAAATTTCTCGATAACAAAGTCTCTGAAGTGTTTCAATGCACTCAATTGTAATAAACAATAGCAACTTTCAACTCCATCGAAGAAGAGGTCAGACCACAGCTGATAAAGATACGAGAAATAACTTTAACAATTCTAATTACCTACATTTCTTGTTAATTGTTTAGAACAACAAAAAAGACTAAACCATTGATGAGTGAAGAATTCACCAGCACCCGATTCAAACAGCAAGAAATCATACCTAATTAAGTCTGATGGCTGAGGAGCTAATCTTTTATTTTTATTCACAAGAATTGTTCACCAATCACAAGCAAGTTACTGGACTATTAATTTGCTAATACCAAAACTCTACGAAAATAAAAAAAAAAAAAAAAAAAACCCATAAACTCACAACCTTTGATCTTAATATCCCATAACTTAATAATACCAAACTTTCTCAACTAAATCAGTATGCAATTACATATCCAAAAAAGTGAAAAATATACCGATATTCACTGTTAAGGAATGATTAAACCACACAAGCTCGCACAAAATACACGTGTACACATCAATTGAAGCGTATGCACCCACCCTCACGGAAGAAAAATCATTTCAATTAATCGAAGAGCCAGTAAAATAAACGCATAAAAATGGTTAATAACTAGTTAAAAATAGCTTTTAAGTTGTACGATCACGAAATTTGGACGTTAAAAACCGGAATATATATAAAAAAGGAATATACCTCAGCTCGAGTGAAGCCGGAGAACGTTTGTCTCTGCCTTGGCCGAAGATCCATTTAATGCTCGATTATGCAGCCTAAAGCCTCAGTTTTGTGAACTGATACTATATATATAGGGGAGAGATTTCGTTGAGCGCCTTTTCAACCTTCAAACTTGTACTTTATTCTTGATTTTTCACACGTATATTTTTGGGTTTTACCGTGGGTTTGGTAATTTTTTATTATGAGTAAACAAGTAACTTTTAACTTGTATACCCTTTTTACCAAGTATACCCTTTTTTCACTGTGGAATTCAACCCAAAGATTTATTTGAATAAATCATTGAAATTTAAACTATTTTTATGGTGATAAATTGAAGCGGTGAACAAATATTAGAGATGATCGATTAAGAGTGATAGATTGAAAAGGTGAGCAAATTTTAAAAATGATCGATTGAGGGAGATGAATTGAAACATTTAGCAAATTTTGGAAGAGAAGATTTTGTGATGGGAGAAATTGAAGATGTAGTGACACACGAATATTTAAGTATTTTTTTCTTCTAATAGCAGAAAAAACTCTATGCAGTCGTGATAAAGCACTTTTTATTATAAAAAATAGGTCGTGATAAAAAGTTTTTAAGGATAACTATGCATTTTTTTTTTTAGCCTTAGCTAACATGCTCTATGCTTGGTTAGGGAATTAGAGGTTTGAACTTGGAATTGAAATGAAATGAAATGGCCAATTATATTTTGTTGTGTTGGATTTAGTTTTTGAACGCATCAAAACGGATTATCCACCTCCGTGAACTTGACTTCTATTCAGTAATTTTCATTTGATTGAGTGAAGATTTCGATAATATTTCTGATCAAGATAAAATCAGAGGTATGAGGATCTTAAAATAGGAAAAATGAACAAGAACTCAATTGAGACCAATCATGATTAAATTTTTGGTAAATTATCAACTCGACCTAATTTAGACCACTTAATTAAAATTAAGTTTAACAGAAGAACTAGACCCGAACCTAGTCGAGGTATGTGGAATTGGGGGAATTCAAATATATGAGATCCCTTTCTTGTCATTTTGATTAATTTTCAGTCTTTAAATCGCTATATTATCAGTTACAATCCATTTGGTAGAATTTATAAACTAGTTTATTTGACTAAGATAGTTTATTTGATCAAAGACTAATAAAAAATGTCATGCTAGCAAGGCAAATTTTTTGGTCAAATAAACCGTTTTAGTTAAATAAACTAGTTTATAAACTCTACCAAACGGACACTTAATTGAAAAATAAAAATGCATGTCGAACGTTAGATACAACAGTAAAATGTGGTTTTGACAATCAACCAAACAACACATTAAAGAAAATTCGCCGTCTTTCAAAATTGGTCATTCAATTTTTTTTCGAAAAACTCGTAAATTCTTATAGATGCTCTCTAACATTCGTGAAACATTTTAGTCGCGAGTAAATAAATTTTATGGCAACTTTTTAAAATATCTTTCACAACCATTTGGTCTTCCTTTTGATTTGAGATGTCAATGACTAAAGATATAGGAAAATATAGTTGAACATAACGAAGGGGAAATCCTCAAATTCGCTTTATATTGTCAAGAAACTAAACTACCAAGGGCATTATGATAATACGAATAAGCATTAAATCAGATCTAACGTTCATGGTTAATAGTGAAACAAATAACAAAACCAAATTAACGTATCAATAGTTTTTTTCTTCTTAAATATTGTCCCGTGCTTTCTCATCCTCCCGGGTGTGATTTATGTCACATGGATAAATATTTTGTGATCCCAAACATGCAGTGTACAAATTATAACAATAAACGGCACTCAATATCAATCGATTGACCAGTAGAACAAAAGCCAATATGTCTAAAATCAACACAATGTTACAATACCACCAACAAAAATGGGAAAAGAAAATCACACTAGGGGATTTGAAAAACTAAAAGCACTAGCAACTGCAAATTCCGGAGTTGCTTTGCTTAGAACCACTTCAACTTAAACTTAATGATGACAAGGGAATAAAAAAGAACGAAAATTCCAACTAAATAGCACACATATCTATCTCGCAGAATAAAAACCCGCAGATGCCACATACCAATATACATTTGCAAGAGTACCAAGGAGGAACTGAATCAGGGGACAAACCCGATATCCTTGAAGTACTCGTGCTCAAGAGCACTTCTGGCCGTGATTCTTTTGCTGGGATCCAAGCAGAGCATTTTCTGAAATAGTAACCCAAGAGTGAATCGGCAACATGAACATCAATTTTTCTTTCTTTGTTTCCTTTTTTAACGAAAAAACTACAGTAGTAATATCTTTGTGCAGAAAGTAATCCTAGATAGACTTAATAGTATAATCAAGTAGATACTATACATGTCTCAAAACCATTCGGTTTCCAGAAACGGAGTAGTTAAGAAACTTAGTAACCTTCAAAACTCTCCACAGTTTAGTTAATTATGTTAATGAACCTTAAGTTGGCGCACAACCCAAAGGGGAACCTTTAAAGTGAAAAAGAACTTGGAGGTGAATCAGATTCAGTGGGGGGTAATTTTAGGTACATATTATTTTATGCAGGAATATACTAAACAGCGAACTAAACATTATTTTCAACAAATTTGGGGAAATCTACATTTCATTCTGTTCACTTTAAAGCTCCATTTACTAGAAGATCAAATGCAACTAGATCCTTCCCACAACAAAATGTTAATTTCATTTTACCACTCTATCTTCAAACATGTTGTATATAGATCACATCACATGCCCACATTCTACATGTTCAAGTATCATGTTAAAACTCAACATCCTGACAACTTTGTTAGAAGGATTCTTTGTCTACATTGTAAATGTAGCGTTTAGGTGAGAATTACGAAAGAAATTGTCAAGCTGTGATACATACGGGGTTTTGTCATAGCAAAGTATAGATGCTTGGCTGAATCTACATTATGCTCTAACGAACCATTACATTTGAAAAAAAGGCTTTCTAGAACCCCCAGGTTTTCAAAACATGTCCAATATATTTTACATCCTAATAGTAATATAGAAAATGAACTTACGCCAAGGAGGTCAAGACCAGCTGCATCAAGATTTGGAACCACAGTTGCCAAGTCCTGCAAATTAGAGCATTCCCAAATTAAATTTTTTTAAATTTATATCCAAGATATTTCACACGAGGAATAAAAATTTTAAGGAAAAAAAAAATCATACAACTCCAATTACCTTAGCAGGCCATTTTGGAAATGCAGATTTAAAATCAGGCAAAGATGTCACTCCGGGCCAAGTATCTTCATTTGGAGTTCCTGTGATACTTCATTACAGATGGAAAAAAAAATTCACATGAGATTGATATATAGTTATGTTTTCTGAAATCTTTAAAGATTGTCCCTCCCACCCCAACCACCAAGTGAAAAAAAAAAACAGGGGAAGAGGACGTTAAAGAAAAAAATTACAGGTTATTTATAACTTGTATATCATAAAATTGAGACATACAGATGAAGTAGGTTATCTTAATGCAGCCAAGAAGACAATTGCAAACATTTTCATGCACAAATTGTGCTAAACTCCACCAAGATTCTTAGTTTATAGTGATGACAAGACAATCTATCGAGTGGCTAGAAATGATTTCAAAATGATAGAAAACGCCAGATGAAGGGAACCATTGCCTGAAAAGATGTAGCACCTGAAAATCTTAAAGAGTTCATCAATCTCAGAGTCACCAGGAAACAATGGTCGTTGGCTCACCATCTCGGCAAATATACAACCAACTGACCACACATCAACGGGGGTAGAATAGTGGCGAGATCCAAGTAGAATCTCTGGTGCCCTGTACCATAGAGTGACCACCTGCAGAGAAATATTTATCCACAGCTGAGGGAAAATAAAACAATGTATAGATCAAGCAACCTGTACTGTAGTGTCACACCTGCGAAGAAATATCCACCCAGCTTAGGAAAGAAAAAGAATTGATAGGTCAAGTGAAAAATTCCTCTTATGGATTGGTGTTAGGGATAAAAACACTAGAAACAAAGTGTAGGTATCTTTTACCTGTTTGCTTCAGCTTTACAACTAAAAGGAACCATTTAGAGTGCTTAAACATTTAGGAGAAGGTATCAAGTTCATCACAATTACCTCGTGCGTAAATGTCCTGACAGGAATACCAAATGCTCTGGCCAAGCCAAAGTCTGCAAGCTTTAATGCATTAGTTCGGCGGTCTATCAGCAAGTTTTGAGGCTTCAAGTCTCGATGAAGGACTCTATGAGAATGGCAATAAGCAATACCACGTAGTATTTGATAGAGAAACATCTGCAAAATAGAGGTGTGACTTAATAACAACATTGACTTGCAAACAGAAACCTAGAAGAGATATTCAGTAAATAGAAATCCATCAACCCTCTTCAATGAAAAACTTAATTTAAAGCATCCTCATGTTAGCTGACCTCCAGCGGGCACAAAGAAGACACTCACTTTAACTAGACGAGGATCCTTGGAGAATTCTGGGCAAGAATCCATGTGCTTCTTCAAGTCCAAGTCCAGATATTCAAATACCAGATACAAGCGCTTCTCACTGTGCACCACATCTTGCAGCCTATCACCATATATTGAGGGAAATTTCAATGCACATAGTATATGAATAAAAAATATTCTGTTAGCAAATTAAGCAAAAAATATAGTAACAATAATAACAACAAAAACAACAACGACAATATAAAGCCGGGAATATCATTAAATTTTCTACAATCCTGTTAACAGCGTTGATAGAGCACACGATCAATTGGCAATGGGATATATGTGTGTTGGACAACCTGCCCTTGGCACTCTTCCTTTGTCACATTATCTCTGCCTCTCTTGAAATGTGTAAGCAACCATGTTAATCTTGATTTACTAATGTACCTTACAATGTTACCATGCTGCATCTCTTTCAAGAGAGATATCTCTCTGATAGCTGTGCTCGGCACTCCCTCATCTTCATGCTCCAGACGGATTTTCTTTAGAGCAATAGTTTCGTTTGTCACGCGATCACGGGCCTTGTACACCACTCCATAAGTTCCCTCGCCGATCTTCTCAACTTTTTCATACTGTGTTCAATATCAAAAGACATCACAATCCATTACAAGCATATAATGTGCTTGTTTGTTCTAGATTAAAAAGTTGCTAAAAAGCTGCGATCAATGTCTGCTAAAAAGCTTTCTCAAACAAGCTCTAAATGAGAACAAGCAAGAGAGCTAAGAAGAGACTGTTTACCTGCTCCATCTAGTTAACAGTAGATGCGTCCACCGATAGCCAGTGCCAAAAAAATTTAGAATAAGAAAAGAATGGTCAGGACAATGAAAGAAGTAATGGAAATATGTGTGTGCTTATCTGACTTGAATAAAATCTGTAAACAATGAACTATTAAGCATGTTACACCTTTTACTGTGGAGCATTGCACATAGACACAGAGGATATTATAAAATTTTCCTTCTCAAATAATTAACAGTTAAAACATATGCCATCCAAAAATGAAAAAGCAATAAGAATGTAATATGCTCAAATTAGAAATCACTTTTATGACACTTATGTTCTAGTACTTCTGGATTTATATATAAAAAAGGAATGAATTGATAATAGTTCCATATATTAATAATACAATAATGTTTTTAATAACTAAAAAATGCCACAAATTCCCCTGACGTTAACAATCCAAATAACAGAAACAATACATAATATTTCCTTCAATTACCAGGAAAATGACAAAAAAGTCATAACATTCCATTAAATTGCCATGAAACCAAAATCAAAAGTCGATTTGTACATCCTTTGACTCAGAAAATAAATGGAAAGCAAACTGTTATATTGCAAAAAAAATCAACCAGAGGTTCTTCAATGCATTGACTCAGAGTGACCATAAAATTAGTGATAAAGAAACAGAAAAACAACACAATTTTTTTCAACCATAAAAAGTTTCCGTTTCTCCAAAAACAAAATAAAAATATAAAGTGCATTATATAAAATATCAATTAACAAAATCAATCCAAAACTCGGCAATTACTTTTACATTTATTAATTTACAGTTAAATGAACATGAAATAATTAAGCAAACAATAAAATTTAAAGGTGCTTACTATAGTATAAATCAAAAATGCGTGAGCATGAAATAAGTAATTATGAACGGATATTAGTTTGTATATAATTATGCAAATGAAGCAGGAAAGTAGAGAAGCGATAGTGATACAACATACCGGAGATCGATGAAATGTAGACTGAGTAAATATAGAGAGAGAAAGGGCTGTGAGTATTGATGAAAGCAATAGAGAGAGAGCTTTCATATAGGGCTGGCTAACTCACTGATTGGGTGAAGGTTTTGACCAGGGTTGATATAGTAAGTGGGGTCCACCCTCCAACACCTTTTTTTTTTTTTTTTTTTTTGAACTTTTTGACAAAAAAGGAAGAAAAATAGCTAGATGCCCCCGAATAATCCATAAACGACTTTTTGAGATGAACCTCAATTGACAATATATCATAGTCGTAGAATTTGATATATGTAAGCGTGGATACCTCACGAATATGGTTCGAAATCTTTGAAACCAATAGGGATGGCGAAATTCCCTCGCCCCACCCCCTCCGTTGAAGAATCATGGTTGAGAAAGGGTAGTTCCACTTTAAATCAGTCTTGACTGTTTTTTTTTTTTTTTTATGTTATGTTTCTAAATTTAAAATCATATATTTATTTGTTTTTAAATAATAATAAATAAGTAAATAGAGTAACTACCGATGATATTTTTATTTTTGATTGACTCTCAAATATCATTTTGAGACGATTATTTTGTACTATTAAAAATTGCTACAGAAAACATGGGTCGCTGCAGAAAACGTACACCAACGTGAAACTAATGTTTGAAGTAAGCATCTCTCTTTTTAAAGACTAGCGTCATGGATGGCATTCTAATTTTTTGGAACACCTTAAATATCTTGAATATGCTACAATCATAGATGGCAAAAGAAAAAATTTAAATTTAAAAAAAAAATTAATAATCAAGTAAAATAGATTTTCATGGTTTGGCTATTAATATCTCCTCTTCAATTGGGCCATATACGTGCAATCAACTCCGTTATGCTATTTTAAGTTGGGCCTTCAGACCAAGTCATTAATTAATCGGCCAAATCTGGTCCATCTCCAGTCCAGCCCAGCCCATTACCCAATCACCAAGTTAACTGCAACCCTATTTAATCTCTCTCTCTCTCTCACCGGCCTCCCATTCTAGACTTCTCCGCTGACAAACTCAAATTTCTGTGACCCTGCTTTTGAAGGTATTCCCTTTTCAATTTGTGTCTAGATCTTTTAAACATGGAATTTTTAAAAAATCTGGAAATTGGAATGATATTTTACATTAGCATATAGAAATCTTTTAAGTTTTAATTTCTGCAGTTCCTTTGATTTTCTGTGTGAGCCAAATTTTGAATTTGAGATGCTTTACTGTTAATTTTTCTTGTTGCTTGCAATTTTTGTTGGTAACTAGATGAACAGTCTCCGGGTTTTGTCACGCGATTTGAAATTTAGTTTACAAGTATTCTAAATATACAAATCGATTACCAGGTGGCTAGTTTGTTCTCAAATGCTAAATTACCAGTTGCCAACTAATATTTTAAGAAAAAATTATAGGACATAGAATTACTGCAAAAATTTGAACGTTATTTTGGTTCATCAGGAACATAATTTTTTACTTAACTCTGGTAATTCATAAATAGCTCCAGTAGACCTCTGGATGTTGGAAGGTTAACTGTTAGAGGGAAGATGGGGGAAGGGTGGAGCTCAAGGCAAAAAGAAAAGTTAATTATCTCTTGTGAAATTCTGAAAATTATTTAAAGCATATTTCTATCTTTTTCTACTCTCGTTATAAACACTTTTTCTTGTGTGGAATGCTATCGGCTACTGATTTCTGTGTTTATTTGCAGAAGACGCAGATTGATTCCTTATATGCATCTTAAAAGATAGTTTTGAAGGTGGTAACACTGTTTAAATAGCTAGTAGAAAAAAGGATCCTTTTATTGTTCGAAAATAACCTCTTGCAGTACCGTCAATCCCTCGTCATTTTCCACTTCTTGTTGTTGGTAAACCATGGGAACCCCAGAAACTTCCAGAGAACCTTGCCCTGACCGTATTCTTGATGATGTTGGGGGAGCATTTGGCATGGGTGCTGTAGGAGGTTCAGCTTTCCATTTCTTGAAGGGTATCTACAACTCCCCTAAAGGTGAACGCTTGATTGGGGGTTCTCAAGCTGTGCGCATGAATGCACCTCGTGTTGGAGGCAGTTTTGCTGTGTGGGGTGGACTCTTCTCCACATTTGATTGCACAATGGTCTACCTACGCCAGAAAGAGGATCCGTGGAATTCCATCATAGCTGGTGCTGCAACTGGTGGCTTTCTTCAGATGCGTCAGGGATTAGGTGCTTCTGCACGATCAGCAATGTTTGGTGGCGTATTACTTGCTTTGATTGAGGGAGCTGGGATCATGTTAAATAAAGTTATGAGTGCCCCACAGAATTTTCCACCAATGGATGAGCCCCTACCCAACATGCCTGGTGTGCCTGGATATCCAATGGGACAACTGCCTGGTCAAGCTCCAGTGAATGTTGATAGCATGGCATCTGCATCATCACCATCAACTTCCTCTTCATCGTCTTCATGGTTGGGAGGGCTTTTTGGTGGTGGAGCGAAGGAGGAGACAGCTACAGGTGACGGAAGCAAGACAAAGGTTTTGGAGAGCTTTGACGCTCCAAGTCCACCATCATTCGAGTACAAGTGAGCTTATCTGGAGATATTATTCTGGTAAAGTGAGAAATTCACTCTTGCTTTTGTTTTGAATCTACAAATTAAAGTTCTAGATTGACATATTTGACTTTGAATGATTTGGAATTCCTCATTAGCAAATGCAGACTTGAATTTGCAATACTGCATTAATAATAGGTACAAACGAGTTAAATTGTTTTGCTTACTTACATTGCTAGATGAGCATCTGTATACGTTTTGTTCATGGGATTACCTATTCGCTTTCTTTTCTTTTTGTCTAGATGAATTTCAAGCTTATGAAATACTGTAAATGGGCAATATAATACTCTTACAAAGAATGTGCTTGTGCAATTCGTTTAAAAATTTATCAATTTCATGTGATATTAAAAGCCACTTGAAGATGGTCCAAAGCTAGAATACTTAATGGTTAAGTAGTGCTGTAGTTGCAGCTTGAGATTCACAGCAGACTGGAAATGTTAGATATTATGGTTATGAGGACTTCTTTTTATCCGGCTGAATTTCACCTTTTGAGTTGAAGTATTGTGGGGGTAGTGTCACTTGTTTACGAATTCTCATTGAAAGTTTGTTAAATTTTGACACCAGTAACTATGCATATAGGATGTTTTCTCCTCGTAGGGATTGAGAAAAATGATTTGATTCAAAGTTTGTTAAATTTAATGTAGAAAGTTCTGAGACCGACCGACTCCTCTTTGATTCCTTGAAAAGTGTTGAAGCTCTCCGTTCTCGTTTCTCCTTTAACTGGATCCTTTGGAACCACTATATTGTTTTCCTCTATTCATATGAGCAATTACGTAAGATACATGTTAATCTGTTGTATCCCTGCTTAGGGGGCAGCTGCCTAATTATGATAGAGGCTTCAGGCAGGCGATTTACGCAAAGCTTGGTGATTGATGGCACGGGAAATGGGTAAACTTAATATAATCTTATTTGGCACGGTGATAGAGTTTTCCTATGTAGTATTATACTGGCATTTTATTTACATAAGTTTTGACAATTGTAAGGTGCAACCGTTTAACTATGGTAAACATGAGACTCTTTTTTACAGTCCAGATGCTCGTGGTGGTTTGTAAAATAATATGTTGTTCTTTTTTATGTGAATTATGTCGTCTTGGCAAGGAAGTGTCAAGTTATTTTCAAATCGGCTTGAGCACTCACAAATTTCGTGGTTTTGATTAAGAAAATGAAAATAATAATAATAATAATAATAATAATAATAACATGGCTTTTTTTGTTAATTATGTGTTTCAATGAGTTGAAATAATATCTTTTAAATATTCTTGTATGTTTTTATATCAAAATATACGTCTTAATTTAAGCCCTAATGTCAGTGGGGCATTACAATACCCACCAGTTGTAAAGGCCCGGTGGGTATTATAACAAGGAAAATGTTAAATGAACAATAATTTGGACATAAAGTTAAACAACTATGTATAAAATGTCAAATATATTTTTTAAAAAGACAAAATAAGAATTTGAACTATGTCTTTTTAAAAGGCAGATTTGACATTATACATATGGTGGTTTAATTTTATGTCCAACTTGATGTTCATCTAACATTACTCTTATAACAATGTCTACGCCGGAGGCATTAGATCAAAATCGCTTTAATTATATATTATATATATGAATTAATCAGGATTGAAAGATTCGAATGAGTAACTTTATTCATAAGACAGAGATACAATAGTAAGCTTGATAGATGTGACCCATGCAAAATTTGAATAAATGAAATGACAAAGATCATCATTCTCTCAAAGGCTCCTTCACTTGCCATGGTACCTTCTTCCTCTTTGTTTCTTTTTTTCCAAGCAATTTATGGAGAAATTTGCATCATTAGTCTCCATCTGTTGTCATGAGTTGATAATTTAAAACTAAATTTGTCTTATTAAATTTAATTACGGGTAGAATTAATAAAGTAATAAAATATAAAAAATAATATTTTAGTTAGGAGATTTTGTCAGTAATCAAATACAAATTTAAAAATATAAATAGCATTTTAGTTAGTTATATCAAAAATATAAATAAATTTAGCTGACTGACGGAATTTTTATCAATATATAAAACTAACAAAAAGTATTTTAAATTAAGTAATAATAAAAAATTCTGTTGAGAATAAAATTATTATTATAAAAATTTAAAAATTATTATTATAAAAGCTTATATGTCATTAATATTTTGGGGAAAAACTAAAATAGTCTTTTAACATATCTATTTGTAATTTAAAGCTATTGAGAAAAAGTAAATTTTTGTCGGTGATATCACAAACTTCTCGTTGACAATCAAAGATCGAGGTAGCATCGGTGATCATTGACAACATTCCCACAACTGGTAATTATCGATGGAAGTGCGTCAATAGTGATCACCAATTATACATTATCAATAATTCCTTTCAAATTATCGACATATATTGATTTTCGTTATAATCGTCGATATGGAAGCCATAAACCACACTTGATTAGAGGTGCACTTAATCATACTCTAGTAGCCATAAAAGTTCTTAGGTAAAATGTGGCACAAGGGAGGAATCAATTCCATCAAGAGGTTGAGGTCCTAAGCTTATGAAGCATCCAAACATGGTCCTCAATATGGGTGCATGTCCTCAATATGGATGGTTGGTGTGTGAGTTCGTCTACCATCCCAATGGGTACTCGATTCAAAAGTGCTATCGATATTGAAACTGCAGTTTTGTTTTTTCACAAGGTAAGCTAGAATCTCTTGTGCACCGTGATCTTAAGTCGATCAACATTCTTTTAGACTATCATCAAAAAAAAAAAAAAACAAGTTTAGTTTTGAATGATGTAATCCGTCAAAATGGAATTACGCATTTTTCATCTCATGACATTCAGAATTATGTTAAATTGGGAATTAGGGCACTTCATTTATTCTCGATAATAGCATAAAAAAAAAACTCAAACTCTTAACTACTAACTCTCCCTAGGAAATTCTTCATTTATAGCCTCTCCTATCACTAGAGAACCCATACCCAAGACTCGATCAATGCAACTCCTCTTCAACAAGCATTAATGGTGTTTTCAAAATGCCTTATAGTTTCTATTGATCAGATAATGACTAATCTAGTAAACAAAAATCACATTTAAAAAGAAATATATGTTCTTTATTCTGCCTTTTATTTATTTTTATTAAAAATCTCAAGATAAAAAGCTAAAATGATGTTTAAAAGAAAATTCGAGCTATCGATTAAGCTAATTGTTACCTGAAGATCATTTGTGACATATTTGATAGGTTGATCTTTATTTTTTAAAAAACAAAAAAAAAAAAAAGGCCAAAAAATAATCATACCATCTATTTATAGTCTCACCCTTTCAAGACTCGAATGGATGGTGAGATTGATAATGATAGAGAACACTTAAAAGAAATATCCAACATCCACTCGAGCTATCGAGCTAATTCTACCTAGATCATTGTGCATTAATCATACCTCTAGAATTCTCTACAACAAAAGAACACTAGCAACCTTTCTAGACGTTTCTTTAGAATGCTCCAATAAGTTTGTCTTTTCGAAAGGTTCTAAACTTGGTCTTCACTACAATGTTGTGTAACGTTCTAGAGTCATCCTTAGTCCCTCCAAAATATATCATACTTGGTTCATTTTGGCACATATTTTTCGTGGTATACTTTGGCTTTCTTCCTGCCAAGTCGTGTCACAAATTACACGTCTCCAAGATAAATTTATCTTCCTCGTGAGTCATCTTCAGACAATCTCTTTCCACTGTCACATACCACTTAGCTTAAGCAATGGATTATTATGTTCTCAGATATAGGAAAAAAAAAAAAAACCCATCTAAAAGCCTGTGAAGTGTATTAATGTTGTAGTTTTTAAACTCACAATTTATTACACACAAATTATTTCTGCTACAGAAAAAAATTTCACGAGTCTGCAGAAAAAATAGATACATTATTTTTAAGGATAGACGGCTCGAGTTAGTTTTGGAAATCTTTTCTCCCTCATATCATCATCCCTAATAGTCAATTTTGTTAATAGTCGTTTCTTTACAAAACCTAAATATTTTCATTAGTATGACAACGTCAGATCAAATATTCATGGTTTTTAATTAACATAAATTGCGTTTCATTATAAAACACACATAAATATTTTCATAACGTTGTCAATGATGGCTCTAAATTGCCAAATTCTTTTTGTTGCTTTAAATTTGTCTTTTCACGCCTCTTGACAGAAATCGTGAAGAAGACGAAAATATTACTAAAATAGAAAGTTGAAAAGTTAAATGCAAGTTAGAACTAGAAGTGCAAAAACAATTGAAAGTTTAAATTCGAGTATCCAATTTGCCATTAATTGTATGTTTAAATTTGAGTATCCAATTTATCTCCAAATATTTGTACACTCAAGATTTTACTAGCACGATCAGTAATTTTCACAATTCAAATTCTCTTCCATGTAGCTTCGATGACACTGGATAATTTTATATCAAATTTGCCCTCTAATAACATGTTTTAATCGGTTTAGTATGGAGGATTGAATAGATAACACAGAACATTTCAATACTGTGTACAAAGCTGCACTAAAATGCGATGTTTCCTAAATGGCAAAAGGGAAGAGAGTTATAGCACAATTCAGACTCTGTATATGCCACTGGGATCTGCATTTTGCACAATCCAAGGATGCTCAAGAGCCTTGTGGAGTGGCAGACGTCGTGAAGAGTCCTTGACAAGCATCTGTGCATCATAAAATGGGGAAGACAAAAGATAAAGAAGGTGAAGTCGAGTTCCAGCCAAAGCTCATTGATTAAACTGTGAAGTATGAACACAAGAAGAATAATAACCTGGCTAATGAGATCTTTTGCAGCTGATGAGACAACAGGTTTTGGAGGGAATTTTAGATCCACGTGGACAATTCTGCACACGTCATAGCTTGAGTTAGTGTGTGAATTGAAATGTAGGAGGAACCTAATGGTAGTGTTATAATAATTAGACTAGATAATTACAATGGGGAGTTTAGAATAGATAGGATGGATGCTTTATTATGAGTTCTTATACAAGAACTATACCAACATGTCAGACAACAAATTATAATTTAAATAGAAAGGTTATTTTGGAAACTATAACAGAATGGGTAGGTTATAGCATGTTTTACCATCTGGCCCATGAAATAAAAGATTGTTGTAATCACAAGAAAAATTATATTGAAAGGGTGATCTTAGGATATTCAACATGAAACAAGATAGAGACAGTTGTCTCACCTCATGGTGGTCATTTAGACTCGGGAAACGATCTTGCCCTTCAACTAATGGAGAGAAGGAGAAATAAAAGGCAATTCAATGTATGCCATGACATTGATCATTAGTTGGTGTATGTATTATGAATATTTTTTCTATTCCGGCAAAGAACATTGAGAAACAGTGAAATGGATCTTCAGGTACCTCAGAAAACTTCTAATTTGATTTGGATATAGTGCTCTAGTTTGTTGGATAAATTATTTCTAGGCATTCGGTTGATCAAATAATTTGGTATGCTGCACTTGAGTTATTCATAAAGTCCCGCAATGAGGGGGAAGGTATATGAATTGTACATAAAAAGATAGCAACATAACTGTGTGAAAAAGTTTCTTCTAATCACTAACCTTGTTAGATGTAATATCTCAAGAGTTGGTGAGAAATGTTATTATCTATTTTTTGTGATAGCGGATTTTTTGGATTTGCACATAGTTATTTTTTTTTTTTTTATTGTAAATGTAAATATATAGGTTTTTCCATGTAAAGATTGAGTTTGTTATTTGTCTGATTATTTGGCTTGAATATATTGCTCAGATTTGTTGAAAATATTACTTCTGCATTCAATTATACTCAGTTTCTTTAATCCATGTCATGTGTTGGTAAAATTCCCTACCGAGGGAGATAGCAACATTTACCTTCTATATGTGTCTGAGTGCTCTATCGCTTCAAAAGGAGGCATCCCATATAGAAACTCGTAGCACAAAACACCAAGGCTCCAGATGTCCACATTTGCGTCATGCTCCACACTCTCAACTGTAAATTTAAAATTATAGTGTTGGTCAATAAATATGAAACAAACTGGAAACAATGAATATGCATGGTTATTTATCATAACAAATTTTGTTCGTGAAATTACTAATTCTTTGTTAACCATAAACTAAGAGCAACAATGCCTAAGAATCCATTTCAGAAATGGGAGCATACCCATCTCAGGTGGAAGATAATCTAGTGTGCCACACATTGTTCGCCTGCGATTAAATGTGTGCACTGACCAACCAAAATCTGCAATTTTGAGCTCACCCTGACAATTAGAAACAGCGACGTAGTGAGCAAATCTCGTAGTAATTTCACTAAGAAACACATAAAGACTAACAAATAAATGCTGCAAAATACCTGTGCTCCAACCAAGAGGTTCTCGGGTTTCACTAGTGAGCAAATCTCGTAGTAATTTCACTAAGAAACACATAAAGACTAACAAATAAATGCTGCAAAATACCTGTGCTCCAACCAAGAGGTTCTCGGGTTTAATATCTCTATGTATCACATGCTTTCCATGACAATAGATGAGTGCTCTAGCTAATGATGCAACATACTGTTCATGTCCCATAAAACAAATTATGACTTCGAGTCAGTCTTCCAATAAGCACAAAAAATATTTTAAAAGAATATTTAGATTTTAAGATGCATAGATGAGTTTTAGGAGGAAGAGGAAGAGCATAGGAAACAGCAACAGGGCTTACAGTAGCAGCGCGTTTTTCGCTAAAATATTTACATTTCTGCAGCTCCTTATATAGTTCTCCCTTGGCAGCATACTCCAAGATCAAATAAACTCGTTTCTGCAATTATTGTGTTACAGATAAGTCCAAAACAAAATTTTCCTCTAACATATAAACCAAACAAACTCGAACACACCTGATCATAAAAATAACCATAGAGTCGTAGAATGTTAGGATGTCGAAGATGGCTCTGTATTTCAACTTCACGGCGTAGCTGGTGCTCAACCTGTGACTGTTTTAGTTGGCTCTTAAACAACACCTTCAGTGCCACAATCTGATTACTCTGTTTGAAGGAAAAACAAAGCATATATTTGAATGGCGAAAATACAATAAATTCCTTAAATTTGGTAAACATAATCGATAAAAGTTAATCTCAAGTCTCTAATTCATATAATTAATTATTATATTGAGCTTCCAAAGGATGATACAAGAATCACTAGTTCCTCGTAGATCAGATAAAATATCAGATGACTCATTACCCAAAATTAAAGTTGGCAAGCTACATAGGGTATTTTAGGCAAAACTTGAGAGACCTAAATCCAAACGCCAGATAGGTTTATAACATGAAAATTCCTGTCAATCATTCTATTTTCCTTAAATTTTGCAAACATAATCAAGATCAATAAATCTTAAATCTCCTTAAATCAGCTCGCGTCCTACAAAGCTTCCAATGAGACTTCATATTTAAAACACAGTAACGCTCTTTCGGTGGATTAAAAATCTACACTTATTCAACTCAAAAAAGGAGTGGAAAGCACTGACCCGCTTTTCCCTTGCGAGATAAACATGTCCGAACTTTCCTCTACCAAGAGGCTTGCCTATATCGAAGTCATTGAGATTCCACCTCTTCTTCTCTGCTGTTGTGCTCTCTGAAGAAGACTACAAAAAAAGTGAATGTTAAGATCTTATTATGATTAAAAAAAAAAAAAAGAAGATTGGAAATAGTACCAAAAGTCAGAATTTCCATAGTATAATAATAGGAAGCCAAATCTATACACTCACTCTGAAAATTCAGTATTTTTTTCTGTTTCTCTAAGGGGTGTGGATAAATAGAATATTATGAAACAATAATTCTTCTGAAAAGAAAATGCATGTCCAGAACCTATCATGGAATTGGGATCTTGAGTGAAAACAACAGGCATTTGCTACCAAATTTGAATTGATTGTCCTCAATTTCCAATTTAAAGGCACAATTTCACGCTGCCTAGGCAAACTTCTATCTTGCCCAAAATTCGCTTGCATGGATTAATATAATTATACCACAACATCGCATTATTCACAACTAACTTCTAAAATCAAATCCCTAGCCCCCAATACTTAATTCAAATTATGAAATTAGATAGGGAATTATATAAGCTTTATCTTGATTTAAAAAAGAAAAACAATGAAACAAAAAGGGGAAAAAAAACCTAAAATCGCAGAAATGAAATCCCTCATTCAAGACAAAATTTAAAACACTAAATAATAAAAGAAAAAGAAAACCGTAATTCTTCAATTAGTATAATCAAAATAATTAAAAAAAACCCGGTATTTACAAACAACTACGAAAAAGAATGTTCACTTTTTTTACCTTGTGACCTTGTTGAGTCTCCGTTGCTATCGCCATTGCAAAGAAAAAACACACACACCCACAATGCTTATGTGTGTGCCTGTAGATAGTGTGAGGGGTGAATGGCGATAGATGTATATACTATATATATACAAACTATGATTTATTTGATTTTCATGTAAAGAATAGAGAGAGAATTTTTTGGAGTCTTCACATCTGCAACGGTCATATTTGAACAGAGGGATTCCCTCTTTCAAATTTCACGAGAAGGAGCGTATATAGTGGCCCACAAACTCCTGGATCTTGGGCCCGAGGACAATTTTCTTATATTATTTTAGCTTTGGATTGCTTAAATTATAATTTCAGAGGTCAAACTGGTCAAACATATTTTTTATTCACACTTTTTATAAGATCCACAACTTATAACTCACTTTTTATCCACATATTCTCCAACGTATAATATAAGCACTTAAAAATAATTTCGGTACTACCAAACATGCGTTAATAACTAGAGAGAGATATCCAATTTATCTTTATATCTTTGTTATTTAATATTAGTCATCAACACTCGTTTATGTTACAGTAGGCCTACCCTTACATTATTCAATGAAGTTGGAATGTATTTTTACTCGTTAGACCATGCAACATTGACCTACTACCACAAAAATCGGTAATAATTATCAATAATGATAACTAGCATTATTCAATTTTTTAAAATTGTTTGGTGAGTAACATTAATATTATTTTTGGTGCTATAGTCAATATATAATGCTTTAGAAATTTAAAAGGTTGTTTACATGGACTGTATTTAACATTAAGACGGCAAAAAGCAATTTTAGAAGATCATTTAAAACCAATTCTAAACAATCATTTCAAACATTGAGAAGGATCTACATTGTCAAATGACAATTGTCCTGACGTTATTCCAAAACTTGGTTGCCTTGCATAGCTTGTGTTGGCTCGAAACCGGCAATTGTTAGTTCGAATGCTCGACGAGACGAACAAACCTAAGCGTACTCTACCCTTTGTAATGTAAGTACCTACAATTGTGACTATTGTCGCACTGCATATTTTGACAGTGTTCAAACTTCTTGTCAATGTACAATGGTCGGATGTCCTTGGCGTCAGTTTGAATCACTGAGAACGCATTTGGTACACAAAGGAATGGTACTAGGTTAGGACCGTGTATAAAATTTTGACTTTTTTTTCTCAAGACTATCCAATCATGTTCACTGCCGCGTACCAAAATGACATTTGGTAAGGTACATTAAACAATATTAATCCAATCCGAGCATCACAAATATCACTACACAATATTGGACACAGAGAAAAAGAATGTTAAAACATTGTGCATTATATACTGTCCATCCCTATCGATTCTGCATAGGGAAGGCTAAAGCTGTGTTAATATTGACTGTCATAAAAGACCAATTGCCCTGCAGTACAATAAAAATTAAAAAGTCCATCAAAATTTAAATTACTTCCACCTTGAAATTTGAATATCATATGCTTTATTGCTTAACATAGATCCAAAACCAGGATACAAAATTATAAATTGTGTCCATTTCTAGCCCACGATCGAGTAAATACATTGGATCGTGTAAGTATTTGTGAAATCCTATGGCCGGGAATATCCCAATTAGTATTTACAATGCAGGATTATTTTAGCTGGAATAACAAGAGTTACACAATAAACATCTATAACTTTTTACCCTTTCTTTTTTATCAACTGCTTCCTACTTTTGTGCCAATTGCTATACTCTATGAAATAAACAAACATACTAAAACGAAACGAGAATAAGTGTTAGTGTGGGCTATACTTGCTCGATAAATATCAGGATTGCCAAAACAAGTCGAAGTCCTTGCTATACAGCGAACGATCTTGAATCTCCAAATTTGCTACGTGCCAATTTATGAGATGTAATTGGATACATTTACACAAAAGCAGTGCGAAAGGAAAAATCCACCATTCACCTTCATCCCTGAGTCCACAGAAATGGAAGAAGAAACATGAAATGTCAACGAGAAGATATAAATAGCCAAAAACTGAAATTCAGTACAAAAAGCTTGGAATTCGTCTCACATATTCCATGGCTGGAAGTATGGATTTTTTCTGCTCGACTGTGAACTGTAGTGAACACATCCGCAGACGAATGCAACACCCTGGGATATTGCCAATAAAATACCAATCAAGCAATTAGAACGGAAGTGTTTTGAATTGAATTGAATTCTTCTACAAGTTAAATATCAACAATCAAATACTTCACTCGAGAACCTCAAATAAGTCAAAAGGATGCACATGGTCATTGAAAAGAAAAACACGATTCACGAAAAATCAATTAAGAAATGATAAAAAGAATATAAAATACAAGCAAAATAAAATGACAATCAAATATATCCACCTAATGAATGTCTGTTATGCACAACACAAAAAAGTTCAATATTAAAACTAAACTTGTCAACATGATACAATAACTTACAATATTTATCAAGGACGTGATGTTCCACAAAGCATAAACACGTGCAAGACCCGCTGATCGCCTTGGTCCATGACTAAATAAAGCATTGATTCCAGCAGGGAAGGGAAGTAAAATCCCAAGTGGTAAAATGGACAAAACAAGCAAGACGTCTGCCAGGGAAAGTGAATACAGCTGCAGCAATGTGAGCAAGACTAAGCTAAAATCTCCGAGAAGCAGAATAGAGACAACCAAACCAACAAGATCCTGCAGCACGAGATGCATGGCATGTTTAGGAAGGAAAAATATTAAACAAGTACCTACAGTGGCTACCTAACACGTGTAATTTCACATTCTCACCCACCGGGAAGGAATGTTCCAATGCTTTTCTCTACTTTTTTTCTTTGGCTGTGGGCAGAGGAGAGATGAGAAATTACCTGGTGGCCAACAGGTTTAGAGTTGTGAATTAGAAAAGAGAGGGCAAAAAATATCTCTCTTTTCTCTTCAATAGTCTTCAAACTGTTAACATCAACAATGCTGCCATAAGCCTTGCGCCTTAGGTTACCATCAGTGCTTCTCCAAGTTTGGCTCGGATAAGTCTCTTCTCTCGTGAAAATATTGATGGCACTGCTTTAAACAAGAAGATGTGAATAAAGGTAAGAATTATGCATAGAAATCTAGAAACATATGTTTCTTCTTAAGAATTTGATTTCAATACCATTTGTTCACTTAAAAACGCAAAAAAAAAAAATTATTTATATGTGTATATATATACACATACACGTATGGGTGCTTGTGCACGTACAAAGACTGGTCACCAACATGCGCATCCACCAGAACCGATTCACTTATCTAGCTGGTTTAACTGATTCCTATTTCCTAATCTCATTGTCTTTATAAGTGATGCGACTTAGTAAAGTTGCACCTAAAATATGGAATTCCACTTAAGACATATAAAGCATCTAATTATGTGAGAGGAAAGGTAAAAGAAAAATGATAAATTTGTTTCCCACACAGATTAAAGCTTTCAAAATCAAGATATACATGTTTTATACTTCATATATTCCAAACATGCAAAATCAGATCAATGTGCACGTCCGCGTTGATGTTATCGAAGAATCCATACCGCAAATGTTGTTCATCTGCTCCATTGCGACCTTCTAAAGATGCACAGTCCATTTCTTCCTCAACAGCATATACCAAGAGTCCATAATGACAATAACCACCATTTGTAGCTCGAAACCAGGCAAGATCCACTCGCACACCATAAATCCTTAAAGCAGGATTTGCAAAAGTCGCTAGCCATTTAAGGACAGGGCGGAACTTTGCCCTAAGGCAACCACGATGTACCAAGCGTAATTGTGCATTCAAACCAGCCACAAAGCGAAACCATGTGGTAGGTGGCATAGACTGAAAGTAGAACTGTAAGTTAGTACAATTTTTATTTTTTACAATTTTTATTTTTTCAAAGTTCACAGAAAGGAATGACTTTTCCAAATTCTTCTTTCTTCCTCATTCAAATGTTCTACTTCTGTCTGTTAGCATCCAGTGACAAACCTGACTCATGAGGTTGGTGATGATTTTGTCATTGTGGAGTGAGAAAGGAGTCATGTAGCTTCCATCACCTCCGAACAATAGAGACATTGGAAATCTTTGACATAGAGGAGGAGGAAGATCGCTTCTTTTCATCGCCACCAAGAAAAAAGTCTACATATGCTAGCATTAAATCAGGTGTTGCCGCCACCTACAGTCATGCATACGAATAACGATGAGCATGAAAAGGTTTGAGTTCTATTGCAGTCACATTATACTTTTGAGTGTTATAAAATGGCTTTTGAGAAGATAATAAAAAAGAAAAGGCAGCTAAATAAGTTTATAATGCAATTACCAAATGAAGTGTGCAGTTTTCATGGTGGTTAGACTTAAGATAAATGTGCCCTAAGAAGCCAACAGAAGTGATACTGACTTTCAAAAGTAACAAACACAGATAATAATAAATGTGGTTATGCAAGACTGCAGATATATTTTTTGACAAGACCCAAGCATCAAAACACCAGGGAAACAATGAGACACGATCTAACATGAACAACATATTCATCCACCTTAACAGGAAGGTTTTTGTGAGCATCTACATGCTTTGTTCTCTTTGCTTTGTCCTTAACAACCCTTATTCCCCACCTCCAAACAAGAAAAAGGAAGAGAGAAGAATACAAAAGTGAAACTTGGACAATGTCATAAAGGTAATGGATGATCTGCTGTACTAACATTTATCTTTTTTGGAGAAAAATCATATCGGAATATTATAAATTAGAGAAACATCAATACATGAATTTTGGCCACAAATACGTGAACTTCTTCAATAAGGTTGAAAAATGCGTCTCTAAAATGTTTCAACTAAAAATAACCTTCAGCCCTTCGTACAGAGCACGTGAACGGCAAGAACGTAAGCAAGCATGATCATATTCCGATCTCACAAATTCTCGAAGTCGTTGTAACTTCATTTTCCTTCGCCATTGTTGCCATGACCATGCAAGAGGATATGCAAGAATACAAAGAATACTGTGCACTGATCCTTCCCACCATTGATATGCAGCAAGAGCATTGATCTCATCCACAAACGTATTATATGCACCTTCATATCTGTCATTTAAGCATATGATTTAGACTTTTGCCCCCAAGTCTACAATGTGTGATCAGTAACAAGATACAAATACAACAAAAATCCATCATCTGGGATGTCAAATGGGAAAAGGAAACAGATCAAGAAGCTTACTGTTTCATGATATGAGCAACTATTGCATATTATCAATCAACAAAATGAATAAGGACTAAAATAAAGAAACTTACACAATTTCTTTTATTTGTTCAGGAGGTGTATGAGGAAGAAGCCAAGGTTTACTAAATGTGTTCGGGCCTATAAAATACATTCTGTGCACGTGACTCTGAGACTCCTCGACTCTGTTAGTTTCCAAAACCTGATCGTGGACAAGAAGTCAGCATTTTAATCTTTTGGTCACTACAACAGCAAGATAGGAGTACATATGTGTTGCTATTCTCAATAAAATTAACACTGCAGAGTTGCTGACAGGATACCTCATTAAGCGATTCTAGGAAAGGGAATGAGTGATCTATTTGGGAACCCTGTTGTGTAGGAGCAGGACCAGGTAACTCATCAACCCCAATAAACTTCATCCTTGCAACACTAAGGACCAAAGCTAGCAAGATGAGGAGACCCAAAAGCAGAAGACCAAACAACCAGGGTCCTCCAAATGTGTATATCAACTCTTCAAGAGCTGTATAGCAATTTGGCATGTGATACCTATCAGATGCGCATTTGTAAGGACAAGGTGTTTCCGTAATACCACCTGATAGAGACAATCAGAAACTAGAAATAAACAAGGATTTCACAACACAAAATTTAAATAGGATAGTGAAACCCTAAGATCGAAGTGTGTGAAACTAGTCATACTGAGATAGTACATTCTGATACGAGCAAATAAATTGGTGAGATATAATATAAAAGAACCTCAAAAACAAGACAACAATATAATCTCTCTAAGAATGACATTAAATCAGTGAAAGCCGTGATAGACGCTTCATAAGCCACGTCATTGGAGATACCTCGGACATAAATGTAAACAGCACGACGTGGAAGTTCAGAACTTGGGCATGGAAAACAGAGGGATCTAGCTGATCCCGTAACATTTTTATAAGTACCAGTTGGACATTCCTGCAGAATTACAATACAAACAAGTACATAAGCAAGCAGAATAGTTATGTAAAACAAGTTGTGCTCCATCACCTGCTAACTTCTAGTTTCTGAACTGAAGAAACCTTTTCTAATTTAAAATTGAACAATAAATTAGAATTATCAGAGTAATCAGAGTTTGAAGTAGAAGGAGAAGGCCAGTCCAAGGTAGAAGCCCTGGATTTGAGGTGAGTAATCAGAGCAACAATACTAGAAGAAGAAAAGGTATTCCGAAAAAACTCAAATCAATGCACAATAAATTGTGAAATACCTCGCAAAATATTCCATAAAGTCCCTTGGGACAAGCTTTCCCACTGACTGTTCCATTTCCTCCAGTATAACCCTGAATGCCACCCAATCCACCCCTATGGTAAAAGCAGAATCAAGTTTACTGAAAACGTTTACCAGAAAATAATGATATACAGGAATCAGTGCAAATAATGATACCATGAAAAATGATTATATATATATATATATATATATATATATTACAAATCAGCTTTGGAGCCAAGTTATGAAATAACTCTACTTTCCGCAAAATTCCCACCGACAACAAAAATCAGAAAACCCCATAAGTTTGATCACCCAGGACAAGGCAATAAACAATTATCTGAAACTGAAAGGTGTAAATGCACTATAATGATAGAAAATAATATGATGCAGTTCATTATTAGAAAACCCATTGTCAACTTCCACACATATCATATGCTGAGTATTTGGTAAGCAACTATACCAGTTGGGGAACTATTTATACTAACCCGATATGAATGGCTCCATTTACACTTGCTATCTGTTGATACATGTCTCCAGTGGGAATGTCTGACCAGTGAAAATGAATCCTTCCACCTCCACCTCCTCCACCACCACTCGGACTTCCATGACCCCCGACACTCGTTAAAATGCCAGAGTCACTGAGAGTCAGAGTACGCAAAAACAACAAGACAGTTCCACCAGATCCACCCCCAGGTCCAATATTCCCACCATCCATAACAAAATTCTTCTTTTGGAGACTTCCCCTAAAACTGTCTCCATCAGCTCTAACTGAACCTTCAACTGATAAACTAATCAAGGGCTGCGCCCACGAACCCATCACTGCATGGAAAGTAAATTTAGTTACTCTAAATGACAGAAATGTGGGAATCAAAGGCAAGCATGTGAACAGAACAAGAGAATTTGGAAATATCTGCGGGGTAGAAACTTTCATGACACATTTGGCATAAACTGAGGTAAGAGCTCCACCCACTCACTCACACTTTCTCCTCCACTGAAAACAATGGCATTCAACAAAGAACTAAAAGTTGGGAGAAAGAAGACATAAAAGTTCGAATATATGTACAGATATTCTTTATCAATTATATTCCTTATTTAGCTAGGAGTTTACATAGAAATAGAATTAATTGTCCTACCATAAATAGGATATTATCTTGTATAAATAGGATTGAAGTATATGGAATAATAATTTCAGACAATTTATCAATTATAAATTATCATTCCACAACAGTGTTAAAAAGACAAGCTTAATGCTGAGGATACAAAAATACGATGAAATTAGTTGGAGTAACAATACCAATATGCTAAATAAGATAGCTGAATGCAATTCCCCAATATAATGAAATTGATAACCAGTAAAGCATGCAGCATATATTGAGCATATGATAGCAGCAGCTGAATCAAAATTGTGTCAATCAATTCCAAATCAGGCAAAAAATTAAATACTTGAAACTTTGATATCTTGCCAAAAATCTTTCATTTTGAGTTGGTAGTGAGCCATAGTGTCTCAACCAAAAAGTGAAAATTGCAAATCAGTGAAGCCTATCTTAGAAAACTGGCACTTTAATTGCTTATACATGTCAATTACTTGTTTCCTTAAAAGCTTGTGTTTTGAAATGTGCAGAAAATTTCTGTTCAATGAAGTATATTGATCACTACCTAAACAAGCAGAATGACATCAGAAGAACTCATATCTAATGAATAAATTTGACAGTAAAAACAAAGCCAGCATTTTAAAAAAATTGTAACTGATTGCTTGATCCATATGACGGTCCCAGCAGCATATCCGTCATACTGATAGTCTTGGAACCAACTTTTCACATTATGGCAACCATTTCTAGTATGAACTGAAAATGTTACACAACTAATTATTCATCATGTATCTCAAATTCCACTCTTCCTACTGTATCAAAGAGGGCCAATATTGAGAGTGCCCCTCACAGTAAATGGACAATGCACAACTTGATCTCAATTAATTCATGGATGTCAAAGAGTTAACAAAACTAACGAAATCGAACTATGACTCCCAAATCAACTGATGCAAAGTTACCACGCTATGACTTATGACATAGGAACCATGATTCACCAGCTGGCAGACTTGGGCTCACCTAAAATACCACCACCGGCAGTTGAACCAGCCGAACTATCATTTCCACTCCCACTACCCAGTTCACAAGGCAAATCAGCATCTCCATATGATATGCCACCCTCAACGCAGCTGCCATTGTAACACCCCATTCCACCCATACCACCATGCCCAGCACCACTGCCAACACCACTACTTAAATTTTTTCCTTGACCAGTACCTCCAATGCAGCCTGCATAACCAATGTACCAAAATAACATGAAATATAATTCTATTCAATATTTCAGAGGAAGTTTTAGTAATAGAAAATAAAAACAAATGCAAAACATATTTCCAATTCTCCAGGACTTTAAGCCAAGAGGTCAAGAGAGATATGTCTGCCTCACCCAAAAAACTAAAAAAGGTAAAGTGGTTACATTATCACATAGTAGTTGAATCATACCCATTCCAGATGTGCTAATTATTCCAGAAGACTGAACAGTGATGGTTCTTGCTCTGTGGAAATGAACAACAGATCCTTCAATGGAACCTTGTACAAGGATATCCTCAACTCGACAGATCTGCAGAATAAACAAGTAATTTAATATAAGAAAATATTTATGGAACCTACCTTGATTAGAACCCTTTAACAAAAGTTACAGACAATAATAAGCATTAAGAGCTAACTAAACCTAAAGGAGAAAAATACACATTTTACTATCAGCAAATGGCCACCTGTAAGGTGAAGGACAGAGAAGAATTCACATTGCAATCTTCAGGTGGATGGAGGAGTTCAAAGGGACAATCTTGTGAATCACAGTTCAGCTTCGGCGTCCTACCAAACATCAAAAAGCAAACATCAGCGAAGTAAAGAGTGGCACTTTCAGACAATTGGACAAGAACAGCAAAATCATAACTTACACAGCGTCATCCGAAGCATTTTGTGAAGGACCACGCAGAGCAGATCCAGGTCCAATCTTCATGACAACATAAGATATGGAGGAAAAAGAACAACTCTTAATTTAGTTTAAGACACATTTACAAATGGACTAAAAGCGTGTCACATACATGTCTTGTGACAACAATATTCATTAAACAGTCAGGTCAAGCAACAAGCTAAGGTTACGGGCACGATCGAACAAAACTATTGGGCCGGATAAAAGTCTTGCTATTTTGCATAAATAAAATCAGATTATCATTGTTAAACACAATTACTTGAGAAAATTATAAATAAAGACACTCAGATGCATTGAAAACGTCATAAGATTTAAGGAGAATAAAAGAGTCTTGTCAGCTAGAAAGTATAGCAATGTCATCCTAACGGATTGATCAAACAAGAAAGCAAGCAAAGTTGAAGCCAAAAAAAATCAATTAACAAAACACTACCAGAAGCTTGAAGATGAAGGTAAATAAACTAAGATTATCAACTAACATTGTCTGGTGAGATTGGATAAGGCCAAAAACAAAAATATTGTAGTTTTTCCATGGAAAGTGGGAAGGCGGGAAAATAGGAAGAGGAGTTGCAGCTAGATGAACTTTGTGATATTTGTTCCAACTGAATATGCAAGCCAAATTTAGCATCTATAGATGTTGACAGGTGAAAGTTGGTGTTCGTCAGTTACCTACACACGACCAAAAGCATTGTATGGAAAACAAATTCCTAAGTAATGAGATAAACACACACGACATGTGAAATCCCAGTTACCTCAAGCACAAACAAGGAACAAAAGTTCAGTAAGCAGGGCACGAATTGCAAAATTCCTCTTTTGGCTTAGTTGTAGGAACTTGAAAACCAAACACGCATTTGTAAAACCAAAATAGAAGGGAATAAAAAGTTCATGCATCAATATATAAAATTAAAAAATGAAATCGCTGGTTAATATAATACTAAAGAATCTTTTTTAATAGCACAAACACCAAATTATGAAATCTAAAAGATAACAATATAGTAAGTAAAATAGAGATTTCCACTTACATTTATGCTATAAAACAATGACAAAACAAGACGTTGTGCTTCAATGAAGTCTCCCGGTCCTGATAAATTTAATAAGCCTTGCCCATGAACCCCCAGATTTGCGTTTGAATGGATAAAGGATGACTCCTAAGCAAGGAAAACAGACAAGAAGGTTATGTGAAAATCCCAAGAGCAAGATACTGCAAGAGATAGATGGCCAGGACTGCACCTTCAGAACTATAAGATTGCTAGCCTCAAGTAATGATGTCTCGACATCTCCATCTCCACCTCCATCTATTTGCATCCTTGAATTCCACATCAAAAACATTTTAACAGACATGCGAAGAGCCCCGAAAACCTAGAAAAGTATGTGGTGATCAGACAACTGAAAACAACAAACTGAGCCTTCTTTCCAATAAAGTTGGGTCAACTACATAAATCCTTTTTTCTTCACTATGTTCGATTCTATTTATCAGACAAGTATATACGTCTCAAAGTATTAATATACTAACACATCAGAGTGAAGAAGCAAACTTCACGAATAAGCTGAACAAAGAAGATCGAAGATATCAAATAGTTGTACTGCAGTTTATCGAGATTGAAAAGTATTCAGGGAACAATAAACAAGAGAAACCTCTAAACACTAAACATGAAAACAGAACTCCACAAGGAGGGTGGCAGCAATCCAGGGGTAATAACTTTAGTCCTTTGACCAAAGTTACATGCCTCCCCATCATCAAGAATATAAAGAATAATAAGATATCTTAAAGCTCTTATCAACCAAGTCCTCTAATAGCCTCATTGATGGAGATCAAAACTTGCACAGATAGTATCCACGATATAAGCTCAGTAAAGGTGATACCATCTAATAATCTCCCAGATGTCCCTTCTCAGTGGCTTCTTTTCATTTGCAATCTAGTATCCCAGCAAACGTATACCGTTCCATGACGAGAAGAGTGCCCACCCATATCCCATCCATCTAGAGATTTTTTTAATAATATCCGACATATAACACACTCCCACCATAATGAGTTCATGTGAGTGTCAGGGGAATGGTACAAGAATAGCACTTCTTGGGGAGAAGATGCGTTTTATAACTCTCAATGAACATATACCAGCATGTTCAACTAGTACAGTTCAAAAAAAATGTATCATTTTATGATCCGCGTCCCTACATATATATCATGTTATAAATGAACATAGACGAGAGAAAGCAAGTAACAAGAAAGTAGACAATTTTAAGGGAGAATGAAACAAGCTTTTGTAAATTCATAGAATTCTTGACATCAGCAAAGTCACAAATCGGAGTCATGAAAACAATGTATAGAGAGCTCATGTGTTTTCCTGGAAATAAGGAAAACTGCCACTTACTCTGATTATAGAATCACTCATTAACAGCTCTTCTGCCAACAATTCAAATTCCGATGTCGAATACTGTGCTAGACCAAAGCTCAACACTCCACCACACAAGAGGCTGATTTGTCCTTGAACCTTTATGATGAGTCGTAAAAGGTGGTTGAATCAGATTCTCATATGCAAAATTACACCCCAACATAAATGAATAGAAAACATGTAGTGGCGTACACGCCAACAAAAAATTGACAACATGCCTGAAGGATCTAGAAAAATTAAAACATTTAAAGTAGTCACTATACCTACTCAAAAGTTAACCTTGAAGCAAAAGATTAAGGTATAATCGGATGCATCAATGGAGATGATAGCAGGAAAGATGAGGTAGGAGATACTAATCAATTATGTAAAGATTCAAAACTGGATTTAGTAGTGTAGGAAGTACATAAGAATGCAAACTTAGACAGACAGCATGTATCAAATATTTCTCAAAGGCACAGGTATTAAGGAAGAAATAGATGTTCCAGAAAAACATTTCCTAATCATAAAATATAAGATCTTTTTCTTTCTTTATTCAGAAGATGAAAAAAAAATAGATGAAGGATATTCTCAACTTCTGAAAATGCTGCCAATTCCATGGCAAAGATCCAAGAGCAAAAGGGAAAGGCTTGGGTTGACCAGAACTAAATAGGAAAAAATGATACAGAATAAAGACAAAATAAATATAACAGAAGAATCATCAAATCACACAATGCTAACCATGGTTCTTTTAAGAACCTGCTGGTGGTCTCCAGGCGTAAAAAGATTAACACACAAAAACAAATGTGAAACAATACGTGTTAAAGTTGGAAGCCCAAGAGAGTTTGACCCATAAATTGATGATCCACATTAAACTTTTAGCTGACATGCGAAAATCCACAATTCAGTGCATGCTTATGCTCAAACAAGCACTAATGCATGCGAGTTCTTTACTATCTTGTCCAATGTTTATCCCAAAGTTAACTGGACACAATTATTTCATAGATGAAAGTTTGGTATAAAGAATGTTATTTTCTGAACATTCTCATTAAATGTGCAAATAATGTCCCAAAAAGAATATTGCATTTATAATTTCATATGGGGAAGACATTATTTAAATTATGCGGAAAATACTAAGGTATCATTGGAGAAAAAGAAATCACACAACTAAAACATATTTTGGTCGACACGAGTTCCGAATATTATATTGACTTAAATATTTCAGTTTGAAAGTCTATCATATTAATCCTCCTATTTCATCTTTTGGTACTCTTTTGGGTGATTGCACGCAAAAAGGGTGAATGCTGTTATTATCCAGAAGGATCTTTACTGGTACACTGCCATGCCAAACTACTATTGTATCTTCACTGAATGAACTGTTATGAGCAGCGGATTATGGCTTGGAAAAATAGGAATATATACATGCATGCAATGCATAACAGAGATGACAGGATCATATAATAGCAGGCAGTGCATGGGTCGCATTCATCAGACAGATGAAATGCCTTGCAGCAAGGAACTTATATATAACAAAGAATGTTAGAAGAAATTTGTGTGCCAGGGTTATTTAAATGTTAAGAATAACAAACAGACAACAGGGGACTTAATATTATGGGAAAGAGTAATACCCAGAGACAAAGGATATGTCGTCAGTAATAGAGATGCACATCAAAAAGACAAACAAAAAAGAATCATACCATACCATAAAAATGTGGAGGAGAAAACAAGAGGTGCCCCCCATTGGCAGGCCAAGAAAAGAAATAGTTTCAGACATATCTTTGCAAATGCATTGACAAATTTACAGATCAATCCAAAATGATAAACAAATTACCGCTTATGCAAGAAATTAAGAAAGATGAGTTCATGCAAATTTCACCGTGGCAAAAATATACATTCCATACATCAGAATGAAAGATAAAACATTTTGGTAAGTGTATTGGCAGGAACAAATATCTGAAGTTCTCTGACCTGGACACGACTCCACAGCAAGGGAGCAGCAGCCTTTGCCTGATTATGAATATAGATATTTGTCAAAAATAGCTGAGGAAATTCCATAAGAAGTGTGTCTGTATATGTTGATTTGTTGTGATTGCTGACAGTAAGGCTGCGAGTAACACCGTCATAAATTGTTCCGGCAGCACCTGCATTCTCTTGGCAGCCAAGACTACTTCCTCCTGAAAAAGACACAAGTATGAAGCTACCATAGCTCGTATTTCTGGTTCAACAAAGCACCATATAATATATCAGTGTCAAGCACTATTAAATTTTTTGAGGGCTAGAATTAGGCATGTTCTTGAGACAGCGAAGCAAGTTAAGTGCCAAATTAGTATGCTACATAATAAAAGTTAATTCAATACCAGGGTGATTGATAGGCAGGACATAAGGGGCAGCTAGAGAATGAAGCTACAAAATGAGCCAAGCCATTCATGAATGCCTCGATTTTCAGCTTGTGCAAAGTTCTTTTAGTGTTCATTCATTCATCAAATGAGCCAAGCTTGTATGCTTCGTTTTATAAATGAGAGAGTTTAAACAATCCCAGCCCGGTTCAGGGGTTCATCAACACTATCAAGATATGCAAACATATAGCTGAGTTTCTATCGGTGCCCAATTTTTTTTTTAATTTAAAATTGCCATGACTGGGCAAAATACTGATTTGAGGGTGAAATTTAAAAGTAGAAGCAAAAGAAATCTTAACAACTTCAACAAATACTCACTCGATATCTATTGCCCGCCAGCCCATAATGAGGTTCCACCCATGCCACACAACCCAAGATTTCAGTCATCGGTTCTCTTCATGCACACATGGACAATACTTATAGTCAACTAACTCTCTTTCTATCTCTAAGCCAAAAGGCCACTTTGAACTCCTACCATATCACTAGCCATTTGATAACTCAAGCTGCTGTCATATAATCCATCCCACCAATAATACGTCACCCTAGGGCCAGATCTCAGTCCTTTCAATTCTCCACTTCTGTAGATAAAGCTTCATATAACTACATACAATTCTCCTAGGTGTGACGGGCAATGGTGCTATGATGTGGCTGTGTCAGAGCATGCTTCATTGCCTTCAGTTTCGAATCTTTTTAATTGACAAGAACCTACTATGAAATATAAAAATAAGGTTGAGAAGCTGCTATTGTCAAAGAAGATGCTGATTGACAGTCGGTATGGAGGATATTGAACCAGTGTAGGCTCTTTACCTTTCATATTCAATGCAGAGTTCCTGTTTTCTTTGTTATTTTCTCATATATATATCCACCACCTTGCCTTCACATATCTGATGTTCCAGTACAATGGGAATAATAACATACCATTACCATGTGGGAAGTTAGCGTAGATGTGTATGTATCTCGCAATGGCATGTGTGGCAGCTATATTGACTTTGAACTCTGTTCTCTTTTAAGGGGACAACTAATTTTCATCTACAGGGATAACATTGGTGAAGCAAAACTGATATGCAAATGTGGTGGGAATAAGCAAAAGCACCATAAACAAATAATAAAGTGCAGATGAGGAGGAATGAATCAAGAAGAGAAGAGTACCAAGACAAATTTTCTTAAAAAAATATGATATTTGTTTTGCATAATTCACCGCTTCTGGCATTAGAAGATTTTAAATTGTTTTGGAGTGCAGAATTTCCAATGTCTGATGTTTTGATTCTCGTGTACAATTTCTTTGTTCATGTGATAAACTTCTGGTTGGGTATGGATCTACCACGTTCCCTGTATCTTTCTGATATTAGCACTTATAAGAAAACTGAGGGGAATTACAAGCATTGGAAACCAGGCCAAGATGATCTCAGCAGCGAGATTAGAAGCATTTAAAACCAGGCCAAGATGAGCCAAGCTAGCCCTGAATATCCAATTTGAAGGGTAACAAAGCTCAAACGTTATTACAAGCATGAGCTGAACTCGAGCTAATCATAAGTCGAGATTAACCAAGCTGGCAAACCCGAATATCCGCCAGCTAGGATCGGCTCGGTTCATTTGCAGCCATGGTGGAGACACAGATCTGAACCTGTCCGTTAACTAACTTCATCTTAATCTCACTCACTCCCTATGTGCTTCAATTTTTTGCAAAACCAAATAATCTGATGCGAAAAATCAATTTATTTTCCAATTTTGACTCATCTAATCCTACTTTTGCTTTGAACCACCAAGCAGCATAAAGATCATAATTTCCAATAAGTTAGTGAAATCAACTCCGGAATACTCCGGAACATGGCTACCATATCACAAGTATATGCAAATGACTGCTTGGAGTCAAGGAGATAAACTAATGTTATACCGAAAAGGGAAATTGCTTGCATCTTAAACTACATCAACTGCAGAATAGAACTTATATCTGAATTAAAATACAAGAAGCATGAGGAGGGCCCAAAAGAGGGCATGCATATGTCTGCTGTTCAAAATATGGTGTTATGTGATCTGATGCCTTCCCCCACCACTCACCATCCCAGAAAAAGGAAATGAAAAGGGAATAGAGAAGGTAGAAATTGCCTAATATAGATTCAATTGCCTATGGGATCCATTTACACCATCCACTATAATTTAACATGTCATATACATATGGTGATTCTTGGATAGACCAATATATTCCTACAACTAAACCCTTCGGAACCAACCTACTTACTTTTTTCCAAGGTCGTAAAAAGATATTTTGTTCTACATATACTTGAGATCAATGGTTAGCATGTTATACAAGGAAAAAGAGAGCACAAATATTACAACCTAAAAGGCAAAAACGAAAAGAAGATGTCCCAGGTCCTACCATGTGCATCTATTACCGGTTCATCGTGCCTGCTATAAATTTCAACAGCAACTCTGCCGCCGCCACCTCCTGCGAAACCGCCACCCCCACAAGCACTTATTCTACCCATTCCAATCCTGCAATTTACCAAAAACACAAGGGGATTAAAATTGCACGTAATTTCTTATTGGGCAGTGTATGTAAAAACAGCCAATATTTGCTTTCCCAATCGAAGACAATGAAGTGGGAAAGAATACATGATTGATTCAAGGACAACAATGAAAAACAGAAAATAGAAAACAACAGCATTTATTTACACATGGATAAGTTCTCGAAAACAAAGTTAGCTATTATTATGATAAGTATGTCAGTTAAACAAGAATGTTCCAATACGAGGAAAAAAAATAGCTTCCAAAAAATTATAATAGGTGTTTCACTGTGAACAGTGAGGAATTCATGTGATAAAACCTCGATTACAATAAATTGGTCTAAACAGGAGAAGAATTGTTGTTCAGGGTTTCAATGATTACGTGTCACTCAAAGACACTCAAATTACAAAAAAATATTGTAAAAATGGATGAGAGAATAGAAAAATATATGAGACCATCTTGTCAGACCTTAGAAATGTTGTGTCAAGTAAATCAAGCCATTTCTACATGAAGGACATATAATAGCAGCATAGTTGTTAATGCAAGAGCCCAATTGTCACATGTTTAAAGTTATTTATTATCTATATATTTGTACAAGTTTTATAATATTCTTAACTATATTTAGATCCTAATCTTCAGGGATTATACGTTAGACATTAGGAAATCCCTATAATTTCTCATTTCCTTGTAAATTTTCTATTTTCCTTGTAAAGCATTAGGGCAATCAGCCTATTTAATGAGAATCCTTGCAAAGGGCAAATCAGTTTTTCTAAAGCTCTCTTGTCTTTAACATGATATCAGAGCTACAACTCTGAAACTGAGGTCAATCTTGTGTAATTCTGTTTTGGTGCATTGAGATTTCTCTCGTCTTGAGCAAACTCTTGTGACAGGATTCTTATTTTGGTGTATTCAAGTTTTGTTTCAGAATTTGTCTATTCTTTGTGGTTTGTCTCGGATTTTTTTTCCTATTTGTTGCTGGTCATCTTTTTTGTTGCTGCCTATTATTATGTCATCCGATAAATTAGATTCATTTCATGTTCGTTTTACTAGAAAAAATTATTCTACTTGGAAGTTTCAGTTTCAATTATTTGTCAAAGGGAAAGAATTGTGGGGCCATATCGATGGAAGTAATCCTGCACCTACAGGTGCAAAAAATTGTCTTCGTGGAAAATCAAAGATGCTCGGTTATGACTTAGATACTAAGCTCCGTAGAGTCTCATCTAATTCTAAACCTGAGGCCTTATGAAACAGCTAAGGATATGTGGAATTACTTAAAAAAGATTTACAATCAAGACAACACTACAAAGAGGTTTCAATTGAAGTGTGAGATGGGTAATTTCAAACAAGGAGTCTCTCCATTAAGGAATACTTCTCTGGTTTTCAAAATCTTAGGGCTGAGTATTCAAACATCATTTATGCTAGTGTTCCTGTCAATGCCCTCAGTGCTGTTTAAGCAGTACATGAAACCAGCAAGAGAGACTAATTCTTGATGAAGTTGCGATCAGATTATGAAGTCACGCGTTCTAATTTGATGAACCGTGATCCATCTTTGGATGCTTGTTTGAGTGAACTCTTCAAGAAGAACAGCGTATAGTCACTCAAACTGCCATGGAACATCGAGCTATTGTTAATGCACCTATTAACGTGACCTATGCAGCATAAGGAAGGAATAAGGACAGAGACATGCGTTCTGTTTATAGCTGCAAAGAATTTGGTCATATTACAAAGGATTGTACATAGAAATTTTGTAACTATTGCAAAAAGCGAAGCCATATTATCTCCAGCTGTCCCACTCGACCGAAAGAAAGCAAGGAACTGCTTTTCATGCCTCAGTTGATGCCTCGAGTTCTGCTGCAATGCCTATTATCTCACAAATTGTTTCTACTCCTACTCTTACAACCTTACCAAATCCGAACACACTCACTCCTAAAATGGTATAGCAGATAATGCTTTCTGCCTTTTTTTCTTTTGGGCTCTCAGATAATCACACATTTACTTCTAAGCCATGGTATTTTGACTCCGAAGCTTCTAATCATATGACTAATACTGTTGCTCCTCTTTTGGAAACCTAAAAATTCACACAACTGATGGCAATCCTCTGCTATAGATAGCTGCAGTTGGTGATAGTTCTTCTTCCTTGACCGATGTCTTTGTGTCTCCTAATCTATCCACAAACTTTATTATTGTTGGCCAATTAGTTGATCATGATTGTGACGTCCGTTTTTCTCGTTATGGTTGTGTTGTACAAGATCAAGTGTCCGAGAAAATGATTGCGAAGGGCCTAAAGTGGGACGACTCTTTCTTCTACACATTTCTCCTTCCACAATCAGTCCTAATTTTCCGTTTCTTTCCTTTGCTTGTAATGTTGTAAGACATGAAAGTCAGGTGTGGCATAGACGTCTAGGCCACCCAAACTCGCATGTACTTAGTAACTTGTTCAAATCTGGTTTACTAGGCAATAAAGAATCTTACTCTTTTGATATCCCTTTTGATTGTATTACATGCAAACTTGGCAAAAGTAAAGTACTACCTTTTCAAAACCATACGTCTCGTGCAACACATTGTTTTGATATTATTCATAGTGATGTTTAAGGGATTGCACATATTGTTTCTCATGCAAATTATAAGTATTTTGTCGCGTTCATAGATGACTTAGTCGTTTTACTTAGATTTACTCTCTTCGATCTAAAGTATAAGTTTTTTCAATCTTTGAGTGCTTTCTTGCACTTCTAGAGACTCAATTTTCTGCCAGCATCAAGGTCTTGCGATCTGATTCTGAAGCAAAATACACGTCTAATGAGTTTCAAAACTTTCTTCAAAAAAAAAAAAAATAGGAATCATCTCTCAACGTTTTTGTTCTTCGACACCACAACAAAATAGTGTTGCTAAAAGAAAAAATCGTCACCTTCTTAATGCGGTAAGAACCCTTTTACTTGAGTCCTCCGTTCCTTCTCGTTTTTGGTGTGAAGCACTTTCGACTGCTGTTTATTTAATAAATCGTTTACCTTGTCCTACATTGAATAATGCTTCTCCTTTTCTTAAGTTGTTTGGCCATTCTTCTTCATACTCGGATCTTCGTACCCTTAGTTGTGTTTGTTTCGTGCATCTTCTTGCTCATGAACGCCATAAACTTTCTGCTCAATCTGTTAAATGTGCCTTTCTATGTTATGCTATCGCACAAAAAAGTTATACTTGTTATGATCCACATGCTCGTCATATAAGAGTTTCTAAAAATGTGATTTTCTTCCAAAATCAATATTTTTTTCCATTTTATATTGCGCTTCCATCTTCTTCTTTATCTTATATGCCTAGATTTTCTGATTCTGCAACAATTGTAGAACGATTCAAACCTGGTCTGATGTATGAAAGACGGTGTCATCCCATGGTTGGTCTACTCTGGATCCCTCTTTGCCCCCTCAAGATCTTGGCCCTAGACCTGATCCTGCTACTAATTCCACACCTCTTCACCGGTCTACTCGAACTTCTCGCCCCCCGATTAGTATGGTTTCTCTTCACTGTCTCTTTAGTAGCTACTTTGTCGTCTATTTCCATTCCTTCTTGTTACAAATAGGCTATGGAACATGAGTGTTGACAAAGGGCAATGCAAGCAGAACTTCAAACACTTTCAAAATTGGAATGTTGTTTCTTGTCGTCCTACAATCAAACCAATTAAGAGTAAATAGATTTTCTCTGTAAAGCTTCATTCTGATGGTTCCTTAGATCGGTACAAAGCTCGACTCGTAGCACTCGAAAATAAACAGGAATATGGGATTGACTATGAGGAGACATTTGCTCTTGTTGCTAAGATAACTTCGATTCAGACCATCTTAGCTATTGCCACTTCTCAGTCTCAGTCTTGGCCACTGCATCACATGGATGTGAATAATGCCTTTCTACATGGTGACTTAAAAGAAGAGATCTACATGAAACTTCCCTCCGGTGAGGCATTCTCTTTATGGGCTAAAGCAGGCTCTCCGAACTTGGTTTGAGAAGTTTCGTAATACGCTTCTTAACTTCTTTTTTGTATAAAGTCGGTGATTATTCTCTCTTTTTTCACAAGTCTGCGGCTGGTGTAGTCCTACTCTTGGTATATGTAGACAATATTATTATAACTGGAACTGACTGTGACTTGATTACCAAGCTTCAAAAGATGTTGCATGCAATTTTTCATATGAAGGATCTTGGACCACTCACCCACTTTTTGGGCTTGGAAGTTGATCATCGATCCAATGGCATTTTCTTAAACCAACATAAATATATTCAAGATCTTATTATTTTGGCTAGTTTAAAGGACACCACTTCAGTTGATACCCCTATGAAGGTAAATGTCAAATATCGAAAGGCTGAAGGGAATTTTTGGTTGACCCTACTCTCTATCAATGACTTGTAGGGAGTCTTATCTACTTGACGATTACTCGACCTCATATCTCTTATGCCATTCATCAAGTCAGCCAGTTTATGTCTTCTCCTCGGCATCTCTATTTTACTGTCGTTCGTCGCATTATCCATTATCTTCAAGGGTTGCCAGCTCATGGGTTATTCTTTCCTACTGCCATCTCTTCAACTTGTTGCATATAGCGATGCTGATTGGGCTAGGTGTCTGGACACACGTCAGTCTACCACAGGTTGGTGTATGTTTCTTGGTGATGCCTTAATTTCTTGAAAATGTAAAAAACAAGATCGTGTTTCTAAATCTTCTACTGTCTATTCTAAAATTGTGTGGTTACATGGTCTTCTTGAGGAGCTTGGATTCTCTCATACTCATTCTACTCCTCTTTATGCTCCTCTTTATACTGATAACACTAGTGCTATTCAGATTGCAGCGAAACTTATGTTTCATGAATGCACCAAATACATTGAGGTTAATTGTCATTCTATTCGAGATGCCTTGGACAATCGGGTGATCTCCCTTCCTTACGTTTCTACTAACCTTCAAGTAGCTGATATCTTCACCAAAGCTTTAACTCGACTGCGACATCAATTTCTTGTTGGCAAATTATTGTTGACTTACCAGCATCAATTGTCTTGTTGACATCAGTTAATGCAAGAGCCCAATTGTCACATGTTTAATGTTATTTATTGTCCATATATTTGTACAAGTTGTATAATATTCTTAGTCATATTTAGATCCTAATCTTCAGAGATTATACGTTATACATTAGGAAATCCCTATAATTTCTCCTTACCTTGTAAAGTTTCTATTTTCCTTGTAAAGCATTAGGACAATCTGCCTATTTGATGAGAATCCCTACAAATAGCAAATCAGTTTTTCCAAAGCTCTCTTGTCTTTAACAATAGTATGACATAAGATGAGTAATAGGGTACCACCGGGAACGTGTAAATATGTAATATTTCGCAATGAAAGAGCTCTCATTTGACTAGCCACATGCTTCTTAACAAAGTTATCCTTCATTTGACTAGTACCTCATCCTACTAATGCCTGCTCAGCAAGTATAAGAATAAAGGACCATGATGTCTCACGTCGAGTTGGAAGAAGGTGGAAGACCAGCTTATATATGGAAAGCCAAGGGACTTATAACCAGAAAACATGTAAGGCATATCCCCAGGCAGAGATTGTAGCGAACCAGCATGTTACTGGGGTCTGCTACACCAATTACCTTGCTGGCCCATTCCCCCCATAGGCCTGGGACATAAAAAGGTCAATGAACCTTTAAGCAAAAATGAGATGCCGTGTGCCATACCTTTAAACCTTAGTTATTCATCAACAAAATGACATGATAGTATAGTGCAACATATATATCAACTCGACATTTAAACCTTAGTTATAGAATGGTGTTTAATATTATATATTAGCTATTCCAAGTGTGCAAGTTAGGGCCAGCTGTGTTCCCAAGCAATAATAGGGACATCAATCGAAACTCAAATTTAATGTAAATGAAGAGAAATGGCAAACAAGAGAAAGGAAAATTTACATTTTATACGCCTTGATGTAGATGCTGCCGCCGGACCCCCCTCCGCCTTTGGTACCTCCATCTCCTCCATCAGCGAAAATGGTTCCATTCACCTCCAAAAGACTTGCAATCACTAGCATCACCCTCCCACCTCCACCTCCTCCATAATCAATTTCCCGACTCGTGGTCCCACCTCTGCTCCCATAACTCCACGGCTTCTCCAAATTTGACCACTCGTATGGATCCCCTCCCCAAAAGTCCTCTGGAGGCCTTCTTCTATCTCTTAAGCATGTCGCACCTCTGCCTCCGTGTCCTCCACCCGCACCATCTAACCCTTGCGGTGTCCCACTAGTCTGAGGGGGGGGCGAACCGGCCAGCCCCGTAGTATCCACAGAAGAACCATTCCCAAAACTTGCATTATCCGCCGTTAACTCAAAGGTGCCACCGATTATTGCTGAGTTCTCACCCAAAGTGAAGTTTCCAGTGACATTAATTGCAATGTAACAACCTGAAAACGACGAGCAATTTATAGTGATATTGGGCAAAACAACAAAATTACCCTTCCCTGCGATGTACACATTTTTTGACAAATTCAAATTGGAGGCTAATTCGCAGGTGGTGTCCAAGGAACCGATGCCGCCTAGATCAAACTCGCACGAAACCGACGGCGGGTGGGGCGGTGGAGGAGGTGGCGCCGGCGGGGTGTAGTCCTGGTGAAACAGCAAAAACTCCGGGTCGAAATCCGATTCAAAATCCGAGCCGCCTGATGCTGAAACTAGAGTAAAAACTGAGCTAGGGTTTGAGAAGATTGTTAATATTGTGAGGTGTAAAATAGTGAAACGAAATGCGGGAAGAGCCATTGGCTAGCAAAAATAGTCATCACATCCGACCACGGAGATTGAAGGAAGTGAAAATGGATTGCATCTGCACGGTAATTAAGCCAACAAAAAAAAAACCCCTCAAAAAACCACCAGAAAAAACAAGGGTATTGCAATTGTAATTACGATGAACAATATGCTGGTGCGTGTGCTGTGTGTGGATTATAGGCTTGTGTGTGTATAGATTGTGCTTGGTTTTTGGAGATAGAAAGGGATGGAAATGGGCTTAGAAGGAGACTCGGTGGCTTGTAGTCGTAGAGAGAGAAAGGAAAGAGATGAGCGAATGGGAGAATGGAACGTGGGAGTGGAGTCGAGAGAAGGTGGCAGCAGGAAGGTATGGCTTTTTTCCTCTTTCTTTTTCTTTTTTTGGAGGTTGATTTTGGTGAATGTAAAATGAATAAGACTGTTTTTTATTAATTACGAATTCAGGTGCAGTGGGCCCCTAAGTTATAATACATCACGGTAACGTTGCACAATAAATCAAGGGTTTACAGGCATTTAAACTAATTATGATCTACTAATGATAGATAGTATCATTTGTTATAAATTTATTATTAAAAAAAAAACTGTATGTCATATTTGGAGAAACATATGCATTTAATTTATCTAATTACCTATAATCAAAATATTATTTTTAACTATAATTAATTAAATTAATTCATTTTTCACTATTTGTGAATTTGAAATATACTTTTATTTTATTATTTTATGAATTTTGAGATTTAATAGATATCAATTTTTTTTAAATAACTATAGTAAATATATTATCTTAGAAAAATATTGATATTATTAAATATTGTGATGATTTTTAAAATACTTCCAATTCAATAATTGTATACAAATATAGTAATAAACTATTTTGTTAATCAAATGCTACAATGTTGACTTTTAAAATATATAGCAATTCCGAAACAAAGTGTTTATCAAGACGCTCAACTTATTTTTTCCACAATTGATTATTTCTTTAGTTTAAAATCATAACAACATCGAACATAAAATGTGATCAGGTTCTAAAAAATGTAAAACATAACTAGACGTGGAGATCGAGTTTTAAATTTTTTGAGTCTAGGCGAGATATAGGCGAAAGCGAGATAAGAGTAAGACGAGGACGAGGCGTGAAGCGTGACTAGGCGTAGACTAGACAGAATATTGTTATTTTACACCCCTTTTTGGGAATTTCTCGAAAAAGATCTAGAGGAGAAAATTGAAAAACAAAAACAAAATAAAAATCAACTATATTTATATATGGATAAATATAGTTTGAGGCTCCAATCTCTTCCATTAAAATGGCGCAGTATATCCTTAATTTTAATAAAAATATTAATATGTGCATCACTTTACTCTTAAAATATAATATAGTACTCTCACGTTTCAAAAGTTGATTGAAAACTATCTTCTTAATTTTACAGTCATTTGGTATGTATTGTTAATAGAGCTTCTTTAATTTGATTAATTTGGTAACTATTCCTACATAAGTTTTTTAAGTTCCTTAAGTGCTTATTATTTTGTTAAATGTACCAAAAAAAAAGGTTAAATTTTCAATTGTATTTAATATGGAAAATTATAGTTGGAGCGTCCAACCTCTACATCTAGAATGGCGCAATATATAATTAATTTTAATAAAAACGTTAATTTACACACACAAAAAACGTAAAGCGTAGTTAGGCGTAGATATTGAGTTTCAAGTTTTTGAACATAAGCGATACTTAAGCAAGGATGAGAGAAGGGCAAAGCATGAGGCGTGGAGACTGCTCCTCATGCCCAGGCTCTTCGTATATGAACTTTTTAAAACTGTTTATACATCATTTTCCCACTAAAATCCACTATCGCACTCTCACATTTCAAAAGTTGACCCAAAACTATATTCCTAATTTTACATTCATTTGGTGTGTAGTGTTGATAGAGATCCGGTACTTATTTGGTAGTGCTGGAATTATTTTTTAAGTACTTATATTTTAAGTTGTTAGTAAATGTGTGGATAAAAAGTAGGTTATAAGTTGTGGACCTTATTAATTGTGTGGATAAAAAATATATTTGACTAATTTGATCAACTGAAATTATAATTTAAGCATTGTTAAACATGTGATAAGTTTTTTAAGTTTCAAGTGCTAATTATTTTATCAAATGTAGATTGATTAGGTATATATTAGACTATTTAGCATCAGTATTGTAGATAAACATTTCAAATCATACCATCTCTCTCTCCGTAGTAGAAAGAATCTCAAAGAAAAAGGTGTCCTCATAATATCTCATTGGTTCAAGACAAAACTAAGCCATTACATATGACAAGCAAAGGAAAGATCACCCATTTCATAGCGCATGCGGAATGCAAGTTTGATTGGGGATTGGAGATGAAAAGTGAAAGAAAAGGCTCGGGATGAATTTAAGAGTTTTTGTGTAAATCGTATGTAGTAAGAATCGCATGTACATCGACGAGGGAGTTCGCGTCTAACATATAATATGGTGCTTGAGCCTACTTATTTCATCATATGTGAGTCTATTGGAGTTATCTCATACTTTTAAAAAATTAACTTAAAATAAAAAGAGAAAATAATAAATTTAGCGCAATTTGCACAATAGCATTCTTTAATTGGGTAAATATATATAATTGGCATAATTCTAAATGCAATTTAAATTATGCAAAAATTGCACGCGTAACTATAGAAAGCAAAACGAAAGCGTAAGAAGATTTATAACTTATATTATATTTTCTCTCATAAATTAAAAGGGTTGAGTTTTAACTTTTCTCGATATTTGAAATCCAATGCGGACATGAAGTCGAATCAAAGGTAAAATAATAATAATAATAAACATAAATACAAATACACAACAAAAATTCAGAAGTATGAATTAATTCCTTGGTAAATTGCACCAGTGGTTACTAAAATTCACCATGCTTGCAACTAAGCCAATAAACTTCAATTTGGTGCAATTAAGCCCCTATAATTGTATATACCGGCAATCAAATCACTTTGGCTGAATTCCGTAAATGAGTTTGCAAACAAGTTAATTAAAACTAAGGATGTGCCAACATGTTAGTCCATTTCTCACGCTAGCTAACTAAAATTACACTAGACCACTTCCATCATATTTGCAATTATGTTACTAATTTTTTAATAGAAAACAAATGAAAATCGTTCATTGAAACTCGATTGCTACAAGAATGAACGATCAAAGAATTAGAAGCAACAAATCAAGAGTTGTATAAGAGTTATTATGCTTTTGCATTTTTGAGTCACGACATCCAAACTCAAGTCTCTATTCATTTCTCTTTTTATCATTCAATCGAATAAGGACTAATTGCTCCAAGTAGCGTCATCTTAACTCACTAGTGCAAATTAAGAAATAAAATAAAATTTAAAAACCGTGTTTGACAAAATAAATGTTGAATGCATCACATCCATCCACTCACCACTTTCGCTAACCTATTGTTATATTGTTGATTGGTTGTTTATAAAAGGGAAATTGGTGCAAACGGTCATAACCTTTGTTCTTAGTATAAAATGGCCATTAACATTTATTTTTTGACACAATAATCTATAATCTATATATTTTAGTGCGTAATTGATTATTATTTGATGAAAAAGACAATTGTGCCATTTGTTTTAATTAAAAAAATTATAATTTGATTCCCAACATCTACAAAAAGTACAAATAGATCAAGTATAATTATTAAAAAATATCTAATTTAGCATATTAAATATATCAATGTGAATTAAATTTTTATAGGAGAAAAATGTAAAATTATTGTGCTTTGAGTATATGTAATTGAGTATCAAGTTTGGGACAATTTTTTTTTATGTTGTAACAATAAAATAAAAGTTTAAATTATAAATAATGTAATTACTTAAAAATCTAAAAAATAATTTCATCTAACATGTTTGTTAATAATTATGATCTTAAATTTTAGTTATTTTATAATAGTTTGTAAAATATAAAAAACAATTTATTATATTATCAATTTGGTCAATAAAATATTAATTAAAAAAAATCTTTAATTTCCTTTAATTTTTTATAAAAATTTAAAATATGGGATCTATTTGTACTTTTTGCAAAGGTTAGCAATCCATTTGCAAGTTTACCATATTAAGATTAAGAGCATCTACAATAACTTATATATATTTAAAGAGCATATTTAGTATTTTAAAGAGCATTATTAAATTTAAAGAGCAATTTTTAAAACATTCCAACAACATATTTTTATTTCATACTCTTTATTTTACCTTTTTAAGAATCATTTAATATATTTCTTTCTCTCTCTTTTTATCATATATTTCCCTCTCAATTTGTATACATTATTGAATTAAAACCAACATATCAAATATTGAAAATTGAAATTATTTGAATGCATTTAATTATAGAGATTGAGTTTGGTTATCCACATTATCTCCAAATTTGGAGAGTCAAACTCACTCTCTAAATTAAAATATTAAATTAAAGAGTCTATTGGAATATAATTTTAAGCGTTGACTATTTAAATTAAAAAATAATCTATATTTAAAGAGTTTGTTGGAGATGCTTTAAGGGTATATTGATTTTTTTTATCAAATAAGGACCAATTTCACACTAAATACATAAATTTGAGATTTTTGTGTCAAAAAATAAACATTAATAACCATTTTCGCACTAAAAACAAGTGTTATGGACTATTTACGCAAAATTCCCTATATAAAATAATTATTTCGCTAGATTATAGTAGTAAAGAAATAAATAATTGAATACAAAGCTGTTTATTGATTAGTTACCAAATAATTATTTCACCAATATATTTTGTAAAATAGATAAACAAATAAATAAAAAATAGAATACAAATCGGAATAGCAGGGCAAATCCGTAAAAGACGAAGCAACAATAAACACAAGGATCAACAGCAGCTCCTGTTCCTTCTACCTCCATTCATCATCCACAAATATATTTTAAACGCCAAAAATCAGTTATCTCATTAATCTCTCGCTTATTTCGGATTTTCGCTTCCATTCGAATTATCTATTCTAGGTCAATTAATGAATAGATCTATTCTGGATTTCACCATTTCAGTTATCACATTTTGGTCTTTTTGTTTTTAATTTTATAATTTTTGTTTTGGCAGATCCAGGATGGATTTCATGAAGGTCTTCGATCAAACTGTCCGGGAAATGTAAGTGTATTTTTTTATATTTTCAGATCTAATATAATATGGCTCAGGATTAAGTAATATAATTTGTCTACGCGTGTACGTGTGATGGGGTTGGTGCAGAAAGAGGGAGGTGAATTTGAAGGTGTTGAAGGTTCCGGAGATCGAACAGAAGGTAAATAATAGAACATAATAAATTATATTTAGTAGCTTAATTTCTGCGAATGCTGTATGTCTCATGGTGTGTAATTTCTGAATTTATCTTCTGAAAATCGGTAATAACATGAGTTTGCAGGTCCAGTTATTGAAGCTAGTACATTACATGTTGATAATATATTGTTTGCAGCTCATTATAATTTATTTTCTTCTAGCTTTTTAGGGGTAAAGTGGGATTCCATTCGTAAAAGTGGCAGCATCCTAGAGTTATATTGTTGCATTATTAATTACTTTGTCCAATTAAATCAGCTGTAATAGTCTTCCTATTGGCAGCATATTGGGATACTGCCTAGCGAAATAGTAATTGAAGATTTTTATTATTTTCTTTTAATATTAAAAATCCTCTGGCTTCTAAAAAAGGTGAAGTTCCAGGATTTATCCAATTTATTGGAGCTACGTTTCAGAACTGGTTCCTTTTATCTGAAAACTACCACTGCATGCTCATCAGTGCCAGAGAAAGATTGTTCCGCAGAATTTTTGCAGCCATTGATATTTTACTCCAATGTTCCAAGGCATTATATAACTGTCACGTTAACTTCATTCTCCCTCTCTCTCCTAACTTGCCCGTGGCTGAAAGTAAAAGAACTTGGTGTTACAGGAGTAATTGTGTTTGTCTGCGAGAGTGGTATGAACTCTTCAGAAATGGCTATTGGGACCTGCAGGCAATCATACAAAATAAATAGAGAAACACAACGGTTAATGAGCATTTAGTTAGAGAAAACCAATTAAATGAGTGGTTGAAATTTTATGCATTGCATACATTGGTTGTTCGTGCAAGTAAGGTTATTTCCTTTTCTCTGGGAAACACAATTTGACTGTTCAGTACAATATTTTTTCTGCGGAAAGTTGAAGTATCAAGTAGTAAATATTATCAGACCCTTTCCCCCCATTCTTATCCTCCTGATCTGTCTGCGTGGATGAATTAAACTATTTTGTATTGGTATATATCTGTGTCAGTTCACTACGTCCTTTTGGGAATGCTCTACATGGATGTGCATTGATGACATTTTTAATTGAATAAGGTTTTGGATGCAACGGATGACGAACCTTGGGGTCCTCATGGTACTGCATTGGCGGAGATAGCACAGGCCACAAAGAAATTGTAACTTTTAACTCCTTAATTGATATGCTTGCAGTTTTTCTGAAACTTTTATTTTCTTCCTTGATACTTCTTTATGAATAAGCTGATCTGCTTTGTTGTCACCTAGCTCATATGTTAAGATTTATGCAGCACTGAATGCCAGATGGTTATGAATGTTCTCTGGACAAGATTGACTGAAACTGGCAAGAATTGGCGTTTTGCCTACAAGGTAGTGAATAGATTGCTTTACTATGTATTTACTGTATTCTGGTGGTTGAACAGTTAAAATGGAATTTTTGAAAATTTTCTGTTGATGTCTTCCTTCTAGTGGATTCTCTCCATGTTAGGATTTTGTAACCACTGAAATGATCGTGAAAAATTATTCTAAACGACTTCTATCTATAGGCACTGGCTGTTATAGAGTATCTGGTAGCACATGGATCTGAACGTTCAGTCGATGACATAATAGAGCATACTTTTCAGATCTCTGTATGTATCTGATTTCTGCCACGATTCTATTTAGTTTTTATATTGTGCAAGACATAACTAAGTTGTACTTTATTTTAATTCTTACTGTTTTCTGCCTATTCTACCTTCTCTTGTCTAGTCTCTTGCAAGTTTCGAGTATGTTGAGCCAAGTGGAAAAGATCTTGGAATTAACGTGAGAAAAAAGGCAGAAACAGTTGTGGCTCTTTTAAATAACAAAGACAAAATACAAGAAGTTAGAAACAAAGCTTCAGCCAATCGTGAAAAGTACGTTCATACTTTTCTGGATCTAAATTCATTTTTGATTGCTTTGAAGACTCTGAATTTTGTTGTTTCATAATTGCATTAAATGTGTACTAATGAGCTACGCCATTCACTTGTTAGGTACTTTGGACTTTCATCATCCGGAATAACATACAAGTCAGGCGCAGCATCATTTAGTAGCAGTGGCTGGAAGAGTGGTGATCGATATGGAGGTTCAGGCAACACTAAAGATGATGATACTTTTCAAGATAGTTACAAAGACAAGGATAAATATGGTGAAGATAAGTTTGAGAAGACTACCAAATCAAAGAAAGATCCTTCTCGCTATGGCAGGTCTGCATTTTGACTTCCATTAAGATGCCATATTGTTAATACCTTTCCTCTTATTTCTATATAAATTTTTTAACATTCTTACTACTATGACTAGTTTGTTGGTGCATATGTAGTTGATATCTTTTTTGTCATTCAAAAAATTTCCATTTATTTTCTGCCTGTTGACCTGTGTTGGTGGAAAAAGTATTTCTGGAATATTCTTTACTTAATTTCCTCGTGTCATCTGTGCTTGGGGCAATAAGTAATGATGGTGTGTGTTTTAATTTTCTTTTCTGGGACTATGCTACAATCCGTAATTTAGCCTTTTCTTTTTGGGGCCTTGCTCAACTTTCAAAGTACATCTGTGATTGACAAGTGGATGTTGAGGCTCTTTTGTGCCGCTTAGCTCCTCTTAAGTTTGAGAACCTTTTGCAGCAAGGATCAAGACTCTGTAGCCTCTGGTGCTTCAAAAACATCAACAAAGACTAGCAAGCCTGATAAATATGCTGCAGCTGCTTCACAAAGCTCCAGTGTAGCGTCGAATAATTATGATGACGATTTTGATGATTTTGATCCACGTGGGACATCTAGCGCTAGTAAGTACTCTTTACTTGTATTATCATTTTTAACAAATTCTAAAAGGCGCATGTTTGGTTACTGACCCAGTTATTCAACAAAGAAAAGAAAACCAGTTATATCTACACACACCTACACATGTATCGCGCTTCTATCTATTTTAACGCAACTGAAATTTTCAATGGTGTTATAGAAGGATCCATTCCATTTGGAAGCAGCTTTAAGCCAGCTCCTTAGCATGGTTAAACTCTAAAGTTCCAGTGTCATGATGAGTTTTCTGCAAGAGATGTTATAGTAACTAGGTCCTAGTGTTGTGTTCTTATAGACTACTGAAACTAACAAAGTATTTCTAATAGATGGTTTGATATTTTACTTTTCCTCATCTTGTTTGTTGAACAGAGACTCCTGCTGGAAGTAACCAAGTGGATCTTTTTGGGCAAAATTTGATTGGTGATCTTTTGGATTCACCAATACCCGTTCCAACGGCTAAGTCTGCTTTGAACAACGCTACATCAGAAGTTGATTTATTTGCTGATGCCGATTTTGTATCAGCAACACCACAATCGAAGCAGCGAAAGCCCCTGAGCCTCAGGTAAGGTCTCCATCAGCAGCCAAAAATGAGTTAGGCCTCTGCTTAATTTGATCTGAGATTCAAAAGTTATGATGATGGAAACTTCCATGTAAAACTTGTTTTGAGATTATGGTCTTATTGCACACATCATTTGTGCACATGCAGAGTGATTTAGTCCGTCCATGTCCTAGTGAAATTTTGGGTTTTCTTTTCTACAAGAAACAACTATATATAACTTTTAATATTTTTATTTTCGTGTGATTTGAGTAGAAAACCCCTCAATAAGAACTTGTGCATTTTATTTTCCTGCCCCATGCCCAGGATTTGTTAATCTTGTCAATGGTTAATTATTTCTGTGAACCTTTTTATTTCTTTTTTGTTATTATTTTTGTTGTTTTACCTTCTTTCCTATGTTTCTTCTAGGTTCTTTTCATCCTCTCGTCCCCTCTTACCCAAAGGGTTATTTTATTTACATTTATTTGTTTGGGTATAACTGGTGTCACTTCAGGTCATTCTAGGCCAATGAAATGTGCTTCAGTGCTTGCTACAGGCATTGAAATTGAAGTGTAGAATCATGGTTCGGAGGTGGCTGTCTAATGTGCAAATTTCTCTGAATTTAAGAAAGATTTGCATTGAAATCATGTTTGTAAATCGTAAGGAGAGGATGGAAGCATCCCCAAATGTTCTATTCAGAATCTGATTAGCGTTGGCTAGAAAATATAGGGTATATGGGTCCTAGGAAAATGTCTATTGATTTTATCAGATGATTGATTGTCATTGTAGTTCCATTTTTCTTTTGCCTTCATATACATGCATATTCAGGAATCTCCCATCACTTCTGGTGGTACTTCTAGTGTGTTTTGATATAAACATATGAGAATCTCCTCTTCCCACTCCTCTCCCGCCTCCCTGATTCCATTGGTGTTGGGAGCGTTGGGTTGCTTAGACAGATATCTTAGGGTGAAAAACATTGTTGGCCACTCAACTTCCAGTAAAGTTTTATTTTAGTCAGCGAAGTTTTTATGTTCCAAATAGGTCACTCAACTTCCTTTCCGTTTCAAATACATCACTAAGTCAACTTCCATTAATAAAAGTTTAAGGATTGTCCATCGTAGCAACATAATATGCGACGTGGAAATCTGCCATGTTAGTCAATCCACACTTTTTGGAAGCTGATTTGATGATGTAATTGAAACAGAAAGGATAGTTGAGTCGTCAAGTTGAAACAAAAAAAAAGTTAGTGAATAACATGTAGCTTCATTGAAATTTGAGTGACCAAAGGTGTTTTTCACCCGATATTCTTGTGCAGTATGTATCACTTTTGGAAACTGTGGGTGTCAATTAGCTTGAATGCTTAACTAGAGTACTTAAATTTCTTGAGTCTGTTTCATTCTTTCAAAATACTTGCTTTGATCTTGCTAATTTTTCGTATTTTTGCCATTTGTACAGGGAAACATCAATCTATTTGCTTCCCAGCCTGCTCCTGCTCCGGCTCCTGCTGCTGCTGTTTCTTCAACATTCGATTTCTTTGCTGCACCTGATCCAGCCCCTCAGCCCGGCAACAACGCTTCAAAATCTGATGCAGCTACTAATATAGTCGATCCATTCGCTGTTCTACCACTGAACAATTTTGATAATTCCGACCCATTTGACTCATTCACTTCGCATACAGAACCTAAATCAACGGCATCTACCGAACACTCTTCTAATGATGTAAGCAATGCTAAAACAAATGGAACTTCAGTTGAAACCAAGCCTCCGCCCAAGAAGGATCCATTTCAAGTTAAATCTGGAATATGGGCTGATTCTTTGAGCCGTGGAATAATTGATCTAAATATATCTGCACGTAAGTTTTCCATTGCTGGCTTTAAGAATTTTATTTGTTGAAGCAGTTACAAATGAACTGCACGTTTATTCAACATTATGCTTTTCTTTACTCATGTTTTGCCAAGCTTAAAGAAGTTGGGTTACTTTTTATTACTTGTCTCCAAAAATGGTCCGATAACTTACTTTTTCCTTACTTTTAAGTTAAAAAAGTTACTTTTTTCAAAGTAATTCTTACCTTACAGTACATGTAAAGTTTGGAATTTACAACAAGTTAAACACGAGAAGGTTATTCATACTTTAGCAGTATAGTACATGTAAAGTTCGGAATTTACTCTATCACTAGATAACTATCCGACAATTTTGTGATTTCTGTATTTCACCGCGTAATTGCAGCCAAGAAGGTTAACTTAGCAGATGTTGGCATTGTTGGTGGGTTGACCGATGGATCAGAAGAAAAGGACAAAGGACCTATAACTTCATTTTACATGGGTCGAGCCATGGGTAGTGGATCTGGACTTGGTAAATCCGGGTTTACATCTACATCAACAGGCGGGGACGACATCTTCTCAAGCCTAGGCAGCCAAAAATACGACTTCAGTAGCTTCCAAAAATGAGTTCTTTTTCTACAGTGTTGTGTAATTTTCTTTTGAGTATTCTTTTGTGAATTTTATCAAGAACTGAATTGGGCGGCTTGTGAAGTGCTTGCGTAAACATGAAAGCGGTTGATATTGTGTCTATCACCCATATTATAATCTATGTGATTGAAAAGCATGGAGATCTGTACGATATTTTTTGTTACATACCATCAAAATTCTTGGCTGGACTGGAATGTAGCAGGTTGTGCATGTTTGGCTGAACTTTAATAATTTACTTAACTCCTATCAATTAACTTATCTAAATACGTACTTAATCTAAGCTTAGCCAAACATGTCTCTGTTGGTTTTTATTACTGTTTTAAAAAGTTCCCCTAGACGTCACGCTTAGTTATGTTTGACGTTTTTTAAAATAATAGTTTTTATTCCCTTGAAATAAAAATTAGTACAAAATTTTAAGTTATTATTAGATTTGATCCACACCTAGATATACTAGGACTAGGTGCTTGACACATTCAATTATACATCATATATTTCATTGATCATAATATTTCAAAGATTTTAAGGACAATAAAAAGTTGTATTATTGTCAAGTGTCAACATGAGCAGGGACTCTTGTGAAAACCCGACTTCTACTTTGTTTTCAAAAATTAATAAATCTTATTTTTTATTTTATTTTTATGTCTTATAAATATCATATTCTAAAATAAAAATAAAAATTAAGTAAATAGAGAAACTAAGCAAGACTTGGATATTTTAAACCATCTCCAGTTTTAGAATTGAAAGCATAGAAAATACACAAAATAAGAAACACTAGAGACTGCAAGATCCAACAAGGATCTTTGATTCAATTTCTCCACCATTACATAAGAAATAGAACATTAATCGAATTCAAAAAAGACTAATTTTAGAGTGTCAACACTTCTGTAAGTTGTATCACCAAGAACTGTAGTTTGTTTTTAATGAATAATCACAGATAAATAATATCCATATATTTTGCAAAGCAAAAATGTAATTTATTTTAACTAATTTTAGAAGCAAAATTTCAAAAGCAACTATAAAGTTTTGTCTGGATACAACATCTAAAGCAATTATCTTGAGTAAAATTGATCTGAGGCAATAATTCCAACATTATCTACAGAACATGTAACAATTATCAGATAGAATTTCAGTTGCAAAATTAAAGACACCAAATCAACTTACTTGCAACTCGTTATCCACTTGCTATACCGAATCTTGCATTTTTCTCTCTTCTTGTATAATACGAAAAATTCGAGCAGCAGATTCAGTAGCAGACCTGGCATTGTGAGGCACAACCTTGATAGCGCGTGCAGGGTGCTCCCGCTCAGGAGGCTGAGGACCAGAATCTGGGACGTCGTCAGCACAAGACGCAGAGAAAAGTGGACGAGCATTTTGTCTCTCGACCATGCTACCCACCCCATTACTGATGCTTATATAGAGTGTCGGACTACTTGCAGTGCTACCTTGTAATTCACCATCCTTACATGCGCGCAACCTCGGAACATCTAGACGGGCCTTGCTCTTCTGGCTTGGGATATTAAACAAGTTCTGATGTTCGGCACTGAAATTGGCTTCCACGGCTAATAATCTACCCGGTGTGGCTAAGGGGTTCATTTGTTCCACGGAAGAACCTGAAAAGGCCGGATTCAACATTGGCATGCCGTATGGAGGGAAGTAACTATGAGGTCCAGCCGGAGGGAAGGAAGGTAACTGATACTGATGATGTGGGGCCGGGACTCCATATGCTGGAGTTGAGAAATTACCCATCACCGGAGTTGATCCCAGAGGTCCATAGACAGGGCCCACAAATTCGGGTCCGTGATATGGCTTGTACACTAGTCCTTCAGGAGACCACTGTTGCCCGTGTGGCGGATTGAAACCCCACGGTCTAACATTAGGGTTACTACTCATGGATGGTGCCAGAGGATTTTCCAAAAATGGTCGACCATTTGAAGGCGGCACACCATTTTGCATGGAAGAAAGAGATGCCTTCCCCACTGTATTTTCGGTCATGCATTCAACCGTGTGATTTGTCTTCTCGAAGTCACCTTTGTTCTTGGGAACACCTGGAAGTGCTTTAACAATATAGTCGAATGGGAGTTTCTTTGCAGGCGAAGCCTTTACAGGTTTGCTCAAATAAGAAGTGTCCTCGACCGAAAGATGCGGCAACCCAGCAATCAATCTCTGAACCTGATACAAATGAGATATTATTACCCACAAACGCTTTATCGAGTTGTAAGCAAGAGGCACAGAAAAATAAAAAGACTTCATTACATCATATTGATGCTCAAATCTACTTAAACTGAACACACGTCCTCACCTTGATCAATCTATGCAACTCGAATACTTGAACTGCAAAAGTTCTTTGTTGACTGTAAAGAGTGAGAAAAACGGAGTTAATACACGCAGTAGGAAATTCATGTTATGCGGAAACAAAGAATAAGACACCACGTGCCACTAAAAATTGCCATACTCTCTCAAGATGAGGGTGCTCTAAATGACAAACCACCTCATCTAAAAGCTTCCATAGTTAAAGACAAGACACATTTATTTATTAAATATAGTCTTCAACACACCCTCTCATGTACAGGCCAAATTAATTTTCCATCAAGGCATGAGAAGTGCACAATTTTCATAAATAGGTAGGTACGACATTTAGTCCCGTAGCATTTGCCTGTTCCAATATCATATTGAACTAGATCGCCTAAAGGCTTAAACTATTAAAAAGGAGACAAACTTATTTAGATATAGTCTTCAACAACACGGGAAATACTACAAAAATACGCAAAATAATGTTCGATAACTGTCTAGATGGAATTGAATCAATACGTGTCAGCCCATAACATCACAAGAAACTGTTTCTACGGCAATAATTTCTGAAAAGACAGAAAAGAAGAAACTGGGAGGTCAATTTATGAAGTCTAAGCTCAACAACAATCCCGATGCACGAGAAATTGCCTCCCAACATTGCATCAATTTTGAAATTTCTCTCATGCGCACATAGAAATAGCTAGAAGCTTTAAAGCAACTTAGTCTTCTTTAAATGATTCAAACTAGAACACTTATAACTTTTGAGCCAAGGATATAACGTTGATCACTTGGAATGCTAAACACAGTGCATTACGTGAATCGACAAAATGGCCATGTATACATGGTCAATGGAGAACCATGGACATCTCTTTGTTTTCTGTTATATAAAGATGCATGGAATGCAATTAATTAGACAAATTTTAATCTACCAGAAAAGGGTAACTACCACAGCCCAGATTTTCTCCAAGGAATCTAGACGCTAATGACTAAAAATAATGTGCCTCCTTCACACACATATCCAATCTTCTCAAGTTAGACTACAGTACGTCTGGCTAAGCTTAAATTTAGTAAAAGTTACTTTGTATCAAACGTATTTGGATAAATTACTTTTAAGAGAAAAAGTCACTTATTTGATAGTAAATCCTACCTTACTTTCAAAATAAATAACGTTTATTTTAAAACTTACTTATTTACTTATTAGTAAGCTTTTTAAGCTTAGCCAAATATGCTCAAAACATCGTCACATCTACAACTATTGCTAGCTGTTGACTTCAACAACTAAACCAGTAACAAGTTGTTAGAAGACAAACAAGACAGAAACTACATGATATTCCAGTCTGAAGCACAAACCTTCTTCAATGAATTTGCATAAAAACTTCCAAATAGCACGTTCCCATTGATCAAATTTCTACAAAAACTATCAGGTTATCTCAAACCGTATAAGATCTTTGATGCCCATCCTCAAGCACGCCAATTTATTCAAAAAAATAAATTTTAAGAAAACGAACCGGTTAACAAGTTTGTCGGCTAGTAGCCACGTAGACAACAATCATGTGAGTAGAGCAATAATGTGAAAGTGTAAATATCGAAAAGACTATGAGATGGATGGGATTCACAATGGGTAAAAGAAACGGAAAGATTTTTCTATCCAGAAGAAGGAGCATAGTGTTCATTTAAAGTTATGCTCTCAATCTTCATCCACTAATTGTATTTGGTAACAGTCATAGATAGAACCAATATATTAGTAATGGTTTTTTTTCTATGATCACTAAGAACGAATTCCAAAAACGAGATATAGGTGCAAGTAGAGGTGTCAATCCGGGTCAGGCGAGCCGGGTCGGCCGACCTCTGATGAAGTCCGATGACGGTCCATATTAGAAAAAGCCCGCACCACTGCTGGGTTGCGGGTCGGGTCAACCTAGCCCACAAAAATAAAATACGAGCTCGGCCCACTCGTCGGCCCATCGGGTCGAGTCCATGTGGGCCGCGGTTCAACTCGGTTCGGCCCGTATGAATAAAAAATTAATTTTTTAAAAATTATTAAAAATTTAGTTATCTATTGTAATTAAAAAAGGATAAATATCTTTGGGGTCCCTAACCTTTGGACCTTATAACGATGGGGTCCTAACCTTCTATTTTGAACTCCAGGAGTCCTTAACCTATGAAACGTTAGCTTTTCAAGTCCTTTTTGACCAAAATCGTTAGTTTGACCGTTAAATGGTCAAAATCTTGTTGAATAGACCAAATTACCCTTAAATTAAATGATAAAAAGAAAAGAAAAGAATAATAAAATAAAAATTGCAACAAAACCCCAACCAACAAAATAAAATATTTCAATTAAACCCCAAATACTTCTTCTCCACCAAAATACCGCCGCCAACCACCACCCACCGGAACCACCACCCCACCGCCGCCATCCAAAGTGTGAATTTTTTGAAATTAAAATCTGAATTTGATTTAGATTTTGCTATTGGAACGGGTGAAATTAATCAAAAAAAAAGAAGGAAAAGTTAGGCGACTGCTGTGGCGCTTTGGAAGTCGGCCACCGCCGGAAATGGCAACCAATGGCTGGTCCGACGCTTAAAAAGGTAGCCGACTGAGCCCCGACTTCACCATTGTTTCACGAAGTTCGTGCGAAATTCAAAAAAAAAAAAGAAGGAAAAGTAGGCGATATGCTGCGCTTGAAGTTTGGAAGTCGACATGCACGAAATGGCAACCAATGGTCGGTCCGATGCGCTTAAAAAGGTAGCCGACACGCCCCGACTTTCACCATCGTTTCACGAAGTTCGTGCATTATTTGGTTGGTCCGCTACCTTAAAAAGCGTGCAGATGACGACCCTCAAGATCGCGTCTTCGCTTTCGCCTCCGCTTTCACGAACAAAATAGTGTGTCGACGATATTCGCGCGCCATGAAGAAAGCAAAGCGAAGCGGATCTCGATCTCATATCTCGCTTTCGGGTTTTGGTAGCCGGGAGTTGCACATTTTAATTTTCGATTTTTCTCGGATCCGCTTTCGGTTTGAGGTGGTTTTTCAAGAAATTTATGTAATTTTTCTTGTATTTGCCGATGATTTTGTGGAAGTCGGGTTGATGAGTGCTTGGTGTCAAGTTTAATGGAAGTCTGAGTGGAGCTAGCCGGAGCCGGGAGGTGGGAAGAGAGAGATGGTGGGTTGTTTGGAGAAGGAGAAGTGAGTGAGGGGCTTGATTGCAATTTTTATTTTTTCTTTTTATTTTTAATTTGAAAAGGGTAAAAGCGTCTATTCAACAAGATTTTGACCATTTAACGGTCAAACTAATGATTTTGGTCAAAAAGGACTTGTGTGCTAACGTTCATAGGTTAAGGACCTGGAGTTCAAAATAGAAGGTTAGGGACCCCATCGTTATAAGTGTCCAAAGGTTAGGGACCCCCAAATGATATTTACCCTAAAAAATGTTTACATATATAGCAAAAAAATATGTTAAATTATTGAATAAAAAATAAATAAGAATGATAAATTTACATTTGTTAATTTTTAATTCAATTTCTATTTTTTTTTTATATATTTAAAGACTAAAACAGCATGCATTTATCACACCATTTCACTTTAAACGGCTCTCTGCCATTTATTAAAAAAAAAAATCAAAATAGGCAAGCAGTTAAAAGCGTAACCGCCTTGGTTCTGTGGATCGCAAGTTCGGCTTCCTCGGCTCATGGTCGGCCTCCTCGGCCCGTGAACGGCCCGCCCGGTTCACAGGTCGGCCCGCGGTTCCGGGTCGAGACGGGTGGGCCGATGCGGGTTCAAATGGCCCGCCCGTCTAGACACCTCTAGGTGCAAGTGCATCAAAATAAACATGGACCAATCTCACCATCACAGAGTAATGGAAAGGCCAGCCTATGTCTATATGGGAACGCAGGTCAGCTAATAATCAAGAAAATAATTTACAGAAGTGAGTATAATTTGAAGGCCTGATGCAGAACTTGTGGTTAAAAAAGGCATTTAGGTACTGTACACAGCAGGATTTGGAGCAAACATGTGATGTTAGGGTAAAAAAGTACACTATATTTGAATGAGCTCCTGAGTTTTAGTATTTTCACAATGGCTGATGCAAGTACTTTCCATAGCCCATAGGGTCTTAAATAGTCCCACTTTTTCCAAGACTCCTAACTGGTGTAGCAGAATCTTAGTTTAGAGAGTTGCTCAATCATGCTCAGCAGGCAAACCAGGAAAAGTGGCATGGAAACTCCTACCCACGGAAAGGGAGTAAAGGAAAAAAAACATTGAGTGATTCTCATTAATATTTCGATCCTTAAATTTCCTGCTCTCAACTCTCTCATGACATTAACATTTATAGACAAGTATATAGTATCAACACATCATCATTACAACTACTAGCAAATCTGCAAATGTCAAGACGAAGTAGAACAACTAACTGAAGAATCAGTTACTTAAGGCTACAAATCATTTTGTGCGTGACCTCTTACAAAAACATGGTCTTCCACTTCACAACAGACCACGTTATTCTAAGACAATTTTATGGCAGTGGAAAAACAAAATTGAATTTGCCGGATAAATGTGATCAGGATGAAACTTTAATCAAAATCTCCATGTAGCAACAGCAATGGATAAGACATTAGGGCGCACAAGAACTTACTTGACAATAGCTCTTCTGGCTTTCCAGAAATGTTTCTGACCTATCACTCCTATAACATCATCAGGCGATATATCCTGTTCAGATAATGATTCCACCACAGAAGTCTTGTATGTACTGTCCACCCTGTCCATATTTCCCTTCTGCAGTGACCAACATGATCTGTCTTCATGAGAATCTATATATTTTCTAACATCATGCGCAGTATTATGTTCTGATGGAAAATCCCTTTTTGAAGTAGACGAATTTTCTTTATCCATGGCTATACTATGCTCCCTCAAAGCCCCATTACTATGCACACCAGTGGAACTTTGTGGCTCGGCACAGAGCAATGGCCGTACAATATGACCAGCCTTTGATCGGTCAATAACATTAGCTGGATCATCCCTTGGTTCAAAACATAGAGATGCATCAGTTTGCATACGACTACCTACCATCTTATCAATTGATGATGAACGGGATGTGGCTTTATCTAGTTGATCTTGACCAGCCACAAACTCTTTCTTATTCACTTCCTTTCGACTTTCGCCTTCTTGTCTCATACTGTGCCCAATCATGCTTGTCTGTTTGGTTTTTCGAAATTTTGTTGAGCGGTTGGAATTGGCAGGGTAGGGGGGAGATGATTTTTCCCTATCCATGTCATTAACATATTTGCCATGGTCTTGACTCGTCCTGGTATGACTGAAGATGGGAACTTTAAAGTCATCTTCATCTAACTTCTTTTTCCGCTCAACTTGCACCGTTGGAGTGCCTAAATCAGATTGTTGGCTGTGTGGCTCCTCAGCTAGATGTCTAGGAGGTAGCTGCTGTGAGAAAAACATACCCCTCTCCTTTCCGGCTAACTGCAAACATTAGTTGTTGGCAGCAATCAGAAGAAAAAAATCAATTAAAGCAAAACTTACGCAAGAACCCACTTCAATAGAAAGTGCTTCCCGCAAGTTACCTACTACCCTTTAGAAGGGGAAGGGAATAGTTGACAAATAACTTACAAACCTAATAAACATTCATGCATTCTCTAGAACAAGATTTTTGAGCGCGAAGTTGTATATTTGGAGGATACTTCTATCTCGCTCTAATTGAACTTCAAAGCACAAACAAATCCACCAACAAAGAGAAAATAATAAATGCTAAACAACTTACTATAATCTATTCATTTAATTCGAACTTGAACCCGAGTCTCACAGATTTTGATCTATTTTTATTTTCTCTCCTTATTCTAAAAAGGGTAAAAGGAGGAATAAGGTGGGGGAGTAGTCACAGATATTTGTTGTATCTCTCATCTTCTTCATTCCTTCCCATGTCAATAAGGAGAATGAAAAAAGGGGAATGCCAACTTTATCCTGGAAAAGATGTCTAATTTCTATCAATGGACCTGCTAAAGCCAGATGCCATGGCCGATTAGCGACTAGCACAATCTATAAAATATTTATTCCACTAAAGTTTGGCGCAAATTCCAATGATAAACTGTATAAATAAGCACATTATTAAAATTTCTTAAGATCAAACTGCACCAGTAAATTCTAAAAATTGGAGTACAGAAACCATAAGCAAAAACGTTTAAATTATCATGATACCTGGCTGGAAGAAGCAGAAGACACTGAATGGGCAGTGGTATTGGTGGGGTTCGGGGGCAAAGCCCCTTGACTGAATCTCTGTGAAGGAATACTAAGCTGCTCATAAAGGGCCATTTTGTTTCTTGGAGGAGCTCTTGGCCCTCCTTTTTCTGCATCATTCACGTGCAGCCTTGGAAACATAGGCCCCATAATTTTCTCCTCATATTTGCCTCTCTTCATCTTCAGTCCTATCTACTCGAACCACTTTCTCTCTTTCTCTATAATTCAACTAAGTTCCCAATTCTTCAGAATCTCCAACAATTTCATATAATTCACCAGAAAATCCCATGTCCCAGATTTCAAAAATGAAGTATCTTTTTTCCAAAAGTTTGAGGGAATCTACAAGAAACTGTACTAAATATCAGAATATCAGACACCCAGATCATATCATATCATTAGGCCATTAGCTACAAAATTGAATTTCGAAAAACATCAACATTCTACTTTCTTGCTCAAAACTTTGAAATGCAAAGACACTTGTGGTAAAGCCAGATTCCCCATCAACACTCATTCTTCTTTTTTCCTCAAAATAAAAAATATCTGGACAAAGTTTCAGAATATTCCGAGATTCAATGTATTCACAAATTTTATTCAAATGATTGAAATCAAAAGGGATAAGAGAAACAGGCAAAAATGGGCTAGAATTCGGAATTCCTGAAGGGTAAAAACGGGATCAAAAGAGACGGAACGAAAAGGCGAGGGGGGCAAAAGCGCGATTCTTTGTGGACCCACATTTGGATAGAATTAAAGAGGCTGGATTCTTCTGATAAGGAAAGTTCGACGGCGAAGCTCCCACTTGTGGCGAGTTATAAACGTGTGAAATAGAATGGAGAGGATGCAACACGCCAACTTCAAAGACAGACAATCTATATATTTTCAATAAAAATCTGCCACACGCTAAAATCGAATCACGTTGTTGGAGGATTTTTCCCATCACCACACCTCAAGCTTTTACCAACTCGTTTATGTCATGAAAAAAAAAAAAAAGGATAAGGGGAGGCTAAAATTCTTGGCTGGATTCTTGAAGCTGGTGAAGAAGACAGATTGATGTTAAAAATATGAATAGTGCTATTCATAGAGCAACTTGTCACTCTTCAAAACAATTATGTTGTATTAACTACTATAGTGCGTTTTTATGAGAATATATCATTGAAATTTGAACTTTTTTATTCGTGATGAGATTTTGATGGACGAGGAAGATTATTTAAGTTGTGGTTATTATGATTTTAAGATTTATGTATTGAGTAGAGTAAAGAGAAATTGTTTGAGTGAGAGTTTCGTTTGAGAGTAATATCAAACACGTTGAGACACATGGACACGGATGTATATATTTTTTTTAAGTAGCGGAAGAAAATTCTCTACGGTCATGATTAATAAAGTAATATTATTTATAGTCGTTTACTATCACAATCAGTAGTCAATCTACGTAGTATCACTCAATTGGATTAATTATTTTAACTATGAATATATTATTCAATTATAGTAAATAATTACTACAATTAAGTAATGTCACATATGATTAATACAGTAGTGATCGACTATGAATAATATTATTCCAATTGATATCTCATCTTAAACGTAGAGTTTTGGGTTTCATTCAAAATAGTATATCAATTAATATTATATAATTGTCAAATAGACTGACTACAATAAATGCTGATTATGAATAGCACTACTCCAAAAATATTTGTTAACATTTATTAGCTACTAGATTATTGCAATATACAATCTTTGTGTTTGCCCAAGCTTAGAAATAAGCAGATATTCTTGTTTCTTAACTCCGCAAAAATAAGTTGTTTTTTTTCTCAAATTTATTTTCAATCATTCATTATACAGGATCCACAATTTTTCAACTATACATTTTATCAATTTTTACCAAAATCTCTTAAAAATCTAAATTTTATCTACACCAAACAAAAGATGATAAAACATAGAGAAGTCTCACTAATGATCTACGTATGTGTCGGCTGGAAAGAGGGCCGGAAAGGATAGGCACATGTCATATTATGATACTTTTTTTTCAACGTTCTTTTTCTTTCTTAATATAATTCTTTTAAAAATTGTTTACATCCTAACTATAGTAAAAGAGCCAATCCAAAGTCACTATTCATAAGAAATGGTCATCCCATACGACGTCGTTTTCTCTTCTCCCTACCGGTTTGCGTATATGATACACTTCCGTCTCACACCACACAAATTCACCTACTCTCCTTTCTTAGTTTTCCACCTCTCTCTCTCTCTCTCTCTCTCTCTCGTTACGCCGCACACCAATCATCTTCTCTTCCCCTACCAACAATCGCACACCAAAAGTCTTTTCTCCACAATTTCTTTTTGTTTCACTGGGATGTAGGACAAAACCCTAGATTGTGTGTTGCAATCTAACTCCTACCCAAAGCTCTGGCCGCCGTGGTGCTTCTTCTCAGGCGAGTTTAATGTCTGCCAATTGCACGAATCTCGAGTGATTTTTCTTTTCTTGTATTTCGGTAAAGAATTCCGAATTAAAAGATGTCATTTTCCCTATCTAATCTAAACTATATTATAAGAGTGAATAAGGGTTCACTATTCACAAGCCATGGTCCGACGAATACGTCGTCGTATTCAGTTTGTTTTGATTTGAGCGATTTTGGCGTCAGTCGAGGCTTTGTTCTAGGGTTTTTGTTCGATTGCTGTTGTTCTACGCTCAAATCTGGTTCTAGGGTTTCTTTGCAGGAATCAACACTTTAATCTACACTCCAATAAATCCAAATCCATGGCTGTTTGTTGCTTTGGCGCAGGCTGTCGCCGTCACCCATTTTTGCGATTCGCTCCCTCGTAATTTTGTTGCTCCATTTAAATTTCTTTAGTGAGTGCGGTAATGTGGTTGATTCTTGCTATTTTCGTCTTGTTTATCGTGTAAATATCCATTGTACTATGTGGTAATTTCTCATTGCGTAAATTAGTACTTTTCCCCATTTTTCTTTCCTAATTGCCGTTTACGTGTTGCTTATCGCTTAGCATTATCTCTCGAGTCTTTCACTTTTCTCAAAATTACCTTTGGTGATGCAGCTTGATCAACTTGAGGTGGGAAGATTCTTTAGTCATCCTCTTTTTCAAATTTGTTCTCGAAACAATTGTTGATGATTGATTGTGGCATTAGGTCATCCCACACAAGAGAAGTGGCCTACGCTTGTGAACCTTCTACATTGGCAATCAGATTTACTACACATTCAAGGCCACAAGTAGTAAGTTACTTTCAGCTTCTTCCATGTTTAGGATTTTAGTGTTTTTTATAGTCTTAGTTTGTCAACTGTCAATTTTCTAAACCACCTTTAGCTAATGGCTTCACGATCCTTCTTTTCTTGGGACTCTATTGCTCCTCTTCTTTCGATGAAAGCTATTTGGTCTCTACAATGTAGTTCATCTCTCTCCCAAAAATCCATATGGTCTCATCTCCAAGATGCTCGAGAACGTGTTTATCTCTCAGTTTGCATGCTTCAATTTTCTTTTTTCTTTGCCAAGAAATACATGATAATGATGTCTGCTGAAAGATAGAAAGTTATATAAGGTATTTGGCTCTAGATTTGTAAATTTATTCTGTAAAAAGTATGTAAAAAGTATTTCAAGAGCTGGAAATTGGATTTTGGATCCAGTAGTTCTTCAATGTGTAACAACTTTGTTTGATCAACCCAAGAACAAAGAGTTACTATTAAAATAGTGTCTACTTCTTGCATTGCAATTTTTTGAGCATTGGTTTTCAAATGCGGGGGCTCTACAAGTCATTTGACAATTTTGCACACATTCAACGTGAAGGTGAGGTTTTTTAAAATTACATTCTATCATGTACATTATTTCGATCATTGTTAAATTCAGTGCGTTGATTTGTTTCCTTTAATTTTTTTTTTTTTGTTGATATTTTTTCACTATATTGATATTAGTATGTCATTATTGTTTTTGTGCATTGATATATCGGATAAAGCTTTTCTGAAAATATGGAGGAAAAAGAAAGTGATGCTGCCAGTGAGGAAGGCTGACTTATCAATAGTGAAATATCAGTATGGAAAAATTGAAAGTATATTTAGTTAAGTTAGTTTATGCTTCAAATTAATTTTAACTTTTAATGAATTTTAATTGTCTTGTTGTTTGATGAATTGCAATTTCAATTGCACTACCGCATTTGACTAAATTTTCAAAGAAGTTATTTATTAAATTGCTCGAATTGCCATTTTGGCTCTTTGATTATATCTCACATGTTGAAATAGCAGCAAACAACATTGTTTATGTATAATTTTGATATATTTATCCCAATTTTTAAGCTTTTCACAGTTTCATAGATTTCTTTTGTTTCCTTCATCTAGGAGAAAGGGAAGCAGGGTAGAATGAGAATCTGAAGATGAATTCCTTACAACTATAGACATGTCTAGGAGGAGAATGTCAATGAAAGATTTGACAAGACATGCAAAATCCAACCAACAACTAGAAAGGCAGTGTCTGGTAGCATAACATTTTATCTCATAACTACAGTCGGAAATGAACCAAGTTTGATTTGAGTTTTCAGAGGTTTCAGATCAAGGTACTGTATCATGCAACCAAACATTACACGCGTAATGTGCCGAAGAAAGATTTTGCGGGGTATGCTTCAACTTTTCGACTAGGTTGATATCGAGTTCCTTCACCGCAACATTTCCAATTGGATCTTGATGAAATTGGCAGTCCAAAGATCACTGTCTGTTTAAATAGGAAGACTCCTAGAGAAGTGAGTTGAATCTGAACTCTATTTATATAACTATTTGTTGCTTAGCCTCCACTTTGAGTTGAGAATTGAGGTACTCGGCCAAGTGGAATGATTAGATCCTCATTATCTCATATTTTTAGCATTAATCTGAGCACCCTCAAGAACCTATTTATACAACCAAAACAACTTTCAAGTTAATGTGTGATTGAAAAAATCACGAAAAAGGAATTATATCATTATCATGACATAGAATGCTCTGATGAATAATCTACAAAGTATTAGATTCTCTTTATTCTTAATACTTGAGCAGCAAAGTATGGAACCAGCAGTCCTTTGTTAAGAAATTACAAGGGAACCTTGATATTAATGAACTTCAATGAATCAAAGAAGATTGTGGATTTTCAACGGACATAACAGATGAACCAATTCTCAGACAATCTTAATTGCTTCATCTATCATAGTTTCTTTACGTCTTCCAATTCATTAGGTTGAGTTGTACTAACACACCAGAATTGAATAATTTACAATTATATCCAAAAAACACATACAAACTTTAACTATATTCTATCTTTTGTAAAAAATAAATTATACCCAAAACCCTTTCAGCATCCTAAACCCTTACTATATATAGTTTCCATCCCATTCAAACACATATCTACAATTCCACAATTCACAACACCATTTCAAGAAGCTAGCAAGTTCTACTCCAAATGGTAAAACGATTATTATGGAAATAAAGCAAGTATGATTTCTTTCCCTTTTTTTTCCCTTCTTCTTTTTAGATTGTTTTAATATAATAATGGGTTATTTTTCTTGGTTTTTTTGGGTTAATTTGTGATTTTGTTTGAATAGAAAATCGGCGATCAAGATGACAAAAACTCGGATTGAGATTATACGCAAGAAGAGAAATGCAATGCACAAGTATTTGGGGAATGACATTGCTGATCTGCTTAAAAATGGATTAGATATTAATGCTTAAATATTTGAGGAATGATATTGCTGATTTGAGGAATGATATTGCCGATCCTCATTTTTTTGTATCAATTTCTTGAATATTAATTTATTTTACATTCACATTCATGAATTTATGCTCGGAATTAATATGTATTTGTCCGAGTATATTTGTTTATGCCCGATTATTTGAAACATTTGCAATCATTTAAATTTTGGGATTTTGATTGATGATAGCTCTAAAGCTAGAATCTTATAAGATTTTGATAAAGAGGAACAAATAACTCAATTAGATGGATGCAAGAACCTTAATTCTTTCTTGAATTATTGTTTTTCAATGGATAAGTGCTTTAGGAGCTGTTCCTGGATATTTACTTTGTTGAAAAGACCAATGTACAATTTTTTTAGGCATTTGATTGCTAAAAATTTCTTTTTGCTAATGAACACACGACACATGAATTCTTGATATTACGGGTTCGAGTTGTGTAATGTAGCTTCCTTTTGTTTACTCATGATATTTAGGACTACTAACTAAAATGGTATAAAGTTATTGCGAGCTCCGATTATTAAACGGTGAAAAGTATTTAGTGAGTGGATAAAGCTTATAATCTCATATATAGGTGGGGTACAGCTCTCACAAACTTCCTTTGTATGTGAATTCCGTTTGATCCAAAAAGTTCAATCTAAATCATTGATCCCATTGGTAGTACAAAATGAAACGTTCTCTCTTGCAGTACTTATGCACCCACCTATATTAGCCTCTGCTTGCAACTTGCAAGTGATTCATATTGTGTTTCTTTCAATCTAATGTTGTACACTTCCTAATTTTATTTTTTGATTGCTCTTTCGCGTATATGCTTTTTGGGATTTGGTGGCAATCAATGATTGAGCTAAGCGAACTCGGGATGAGGAGGTAGGAGATGGAACAACATCCGTTATCGTTCTTGGTAAACTTTGAGCCTACTTTTATTCACTTCGTTTGTGTCTTGTGAGATGTATATATGGAGTTACGCTAACCAAGGCGTTTCATTCGATATTCTAATGGTTGAATGGAGATTGATCACATGGGTGGTTTTATTACCTAATATTTTGCTCTTTTTTTCTTTTCTTTTTTTTTTTTTGTGAAAGCTATATTCATACCACAATTTTTCTTCACTGCACCATATTTTAATTACAACAAAGGTCCTCAAATCTTTGTTTATTGTCGCACTTATATCTTCATCTTTTTTTCGTCACATATCTTATTCTCAATTTTCTATTAATTAACAAGATCTTGTTCTCTAGTGAAGATTTGTGTCCAAAAATTCCCAGAATGAAATAAAAACACTTATTTGAATATTAAATTTTTAAATAAACAAAAAAAAAAAATACATAAAAAATTCGACAAAATATTCTCTCCTCACTTCAAAGCACGCTAACAAAAATTTATATATAAATAGTAATCAAATATAAGATATGTTAATTAATAGAATGTTAAAGATAAAAATGTGACAAAAAAAATAATAACATATAAGTAAAAATTAATAATTTAATTACAATTAAAATATAATGTAACAAAAAAGAATATAATTACTCTTTGTCAGTTGCCTATGTGGTCCAAGGTGGGTTCCACCACACCATCATAATGCAACTTGGAATGACAGAATAAAAACAAAAGAAGAGTAATGAAAAAAAAAACAAAAAACACAAGGACACAAAAACAAAATTTTTCTCCAGAGATGTTTATACCAATAAATATTTATTAAATCTCACTTTGGCGACCTTGATTAAAAATGAAAACAAAAAACTCATCCATTGAAAGCAACGTGTACGCACTCAAGTAAACCACATAAATTCCATCAATTATTGATCTTAATATTTAGATTCGGAGGCTTTGGTGAGTTCAAAACGTTTTTTAAAGGGTAAAAACACTTTTGGTTAAAATTCTAAATAGTTTTTTAAATAGTTTTATAGCACGTGTTTAGAAATGTTTAAATTATAATTTCAACTAGTCAAACTCGTCAAATATAATTTTTATCCACACATTTCATAAAATCTACAACTTACAATCTACTTTTTATCTACACATTTACTAACAACTTATAATATAAGCACTTAAAAAATAATTTCATCACTACCAAATATGTGTTACTGGTCAACTCATGCCTGACTTGACCTGCCAAAAGAGTGGAAAATGCTAAAGACTTGGAAATATTGGTGATCAAATTCATTTAAAACCTATATTATCGACACTAACCTCAGCCAATCATTTACGCGCAAATGGACACCCATATGCCTGTATCCAACTTGATATTCTAGCACATTTTCTAGTAGCATAATGTACCAAGATAGAGACCAACGTAACATCGATTGATGCCCACGTGGCTTACACTACCTAATTGAAAAAACATAATGTTCATTAATCTATGTAGAATTAAAAAAAGTGACTTTTTTTCCAGGCCTCATCACTTATTAAATGTACTTTATTACAATTTCAGAGAAGTACTACCACTAGGTGTTCTTAAAAGCTAAGAAAAACCGATCCCAAATTGCTTTTGTACTAAAGATTTTCTTCTCTCTATAATTTGGTGTAATATTGTCCAATACAATTCAATTCAATCTTATCCAGTTAATCAACGCCAAAGAGATCAATGCATTAAAGAAAATTGAATAACGAGTTGTCAATTCTATTAGGTCAACAGTCAACTCATATAAAACCTTAAAATTAAATTCTTAAGGAATGAATGTGTACTCATATTTATACATCAAATATATCATTTACTCATCAAACATGACTGACTTTTATAAGATTCTTCTTCTTCTTTGTTTTTTTTTTTAATATTATTGAAAAGATTTAACTTTCGTTTTTTTGTTTTTAGCACTATCTAGTTACGTAGAATACAGGTAACCAAACAAACCATTAACGGTGGAAGAACTTACATTGAGGGTGCGCTGAATAAACTTGGCACGTTTCTTTGGTCTTTGGGGCAGCTTAGATCCTTTAATGGCCATGAAATCCTCTTCTTTTTCCTTGTTTGTCAAGGCGATCACGAACTTAGGCGGCCACACCGCTGGAATAACGTCGCTCCCAGAGGATGAACCGCCTTTCTTCCCTTCTGCCGCCGTCTCTGGTGATGCCGACCCGCCACTGCCACCGCAGTGACGGTGGTCGTCATTGTTATTCTCGTTATTCCGGTGGTGATGGCGGTGGCTGTTATTATTACTGGCAGTGCCTTTCTTGTCCTTCCCGCCTCCGCCTCCGCCTCCGCCTCCGCCTCTGTCCGGAGAAGCCAACTTCCTCGTACCGTTGCTTTGTCCCCTCATACCAATTGAACTCTCCAAATTCCTAAGATTCAAAAAGGCACAAAGAACAAAAATCATTAAAAACTGACAAAGCAGAATGAGCAAAGAACTCGCCTAAAACACATTGATTCTGATAAAAATACATACATAAAATAGATAATCACAACCTTGTACACTAATTTATGACAAGTAAAGAAACAAAGTAATTCTCAACAATTTAAAAGACTGTAAAAAATATATTTTGCATGACTAAAAATGGAAATTACAGAAATAGCCTGGGCTGACTCGGAAAGTAGGGAAATTGTTTAGGGAGGGTTTGGTTTTACTTATTTTGAAAGGGTCAAGATATTTGAGGAGTTGGGTGGATGGAGTTTTGGGGGGTTGGGGTAGGGGTAGGGGTAGGGGTAGGGGTTGAGGAGAGGACAACGACATTAATATATGGAGAAAGCTCGGTTTGGTTTGTGGCAAAAGCTAGGCCGTCGGATTGAAATTCCTGCAGATTTTGAGATGCATTACGTGTCCTAAGTCCTAATGATCCAACAATAATACTTGGAAAAAAATAAAAACGAAAAGAAAGAAAGGAATTAAGGACAAACATGGCCCACTTTCCAACCCCAATTTGCCAGCGATTATAGGTACTTATAACCTCACTATATTTCATTTATTACTTTTTAGACATGGTATATAAGTACATATAAACATAAATATAAAAAACAATCTCTAATACATATTGACGATAACTCCGTTTAACTAATATGATATACTAGGGTCAGATTTCCATCTGTAAGTTCTGCCTACAAATTTAGACAAACTTGCAGGCGGAAATGACTCAATAAATTTAAATCAAACTCAACATTTTATTATAAAAAAAAAGTCGGACGAAGAAAATAAAAATTGAAGACGTATCAATTTAAAAAAAAAAAAAAAAATCATTTCAACATAAACGGTAATATTAGTTTTAGACAGAATCCATTGAAGATGAATTTTAATTTGACCGTCTATTCAATAGATATAGTTTCACATGGATTGAAAATCTGTCTATTTTACCTGATACGTAGTGTAACATGTATCCACATATTTCGTAGAATTTACAACTTTTATCTATATTTCTTAGAACTTACAACTTTTATCTATATTTCTTAGAACACACTAGTTAGAATCTAAAAAAAAAAATTAACCAACCAAACTCAACCAGCATAAAATTGTAATAATCACCCATTAAATGTGTTACATAATCACAATATCTAAAATTTTCAAATTAATGATGTTTTAACCTGTCTCATGTGGAGCATGCTAGATTGAACATCACTATACAAGATTGAAAAACAGACAAATTTAAATTCCATCTATTAATACACTCTTTTAAATCTTCTACAATACTGCATATCAAATATTTTCGAATTTTTTTTTATTTAATATGAGGCTACTTAATACTTGAATCTTAACACGTTTGATCATTTTTATCTAATAAAATAAATAGAAAAATAAGTAATAAAATTTATCATTGTCGTGTCTTTCCATCCGCCGTAACATATTAGCCATAAAAATTGTCTACTAGATGCTTAGTTTTAGATATTAAAAAATGACTTGTCATGCAAATATGCTTTTAAGCATCTCTTGAAATAGGCCAAACATGCTATAGTAGGTGTATTTCTTCTAAAGGAGAGAATAAGGAAACCAAGAAATAGACTATTTGGTCTAGTAATACAAACGTACATATTCATATATTAGGTATCATAATTGTGAGCAAGCTTCAATGCAATTATAACAAACTATTTTATTTTAATTATTAAATTACGATTCGAATCATAAATGAAAAAAATTTTCATATATAACACATGATATAAGAAAAATTACATGGTCAAAAACAAAACTTTCAATCTTGGATCTAAAATGATGGAAAAAATTAGTCTAACCCTACCCTAGAGAAAAGAAGAAAACCCTTCCCACTTTACCCACCTCTCGTCTAACCTAAAATTGTGTCCCACTCAAGTCACGAGTTGTAGTCTTGTAGGCATAGTTGATGAGCATTATCCGAAGAAAGTGAACATTATAATTAAAAAAAATTATAATTTATTTATACGAATATAATTTATGATTTAGTTTTAAAAATTTAAAATTAAAGTCAATATTTAATTGTAACTATGCATTTATGAGAAGTATAATTTTTATCAACTTTTTAAATAAATTAAATTAATAAAATAAAGTTACCTCAAAATTCGACGAGACGGAGAAACGCCATTACTCTTGTTATTCTGCTTACCCGGATTTGAATCCTTATTATTGTTCTTCTGATCCGATCTAACGACCTGCCGATCGACCCGGGATGTGGTCCTTGAACCGGAGCCAAACTGGCCAAGCCGCTAAAACCGTTTCGGTCTTTGACCTGGGACTTCATGCACCGTAGTCTTTTCCGATTCCCCACTGCAACACAAAGTCGGACGACGTCGTAGCAGTTGACCTCGGGTCCTCGGATCTCAAAAACAGTCCATCTCTATTAATGGATTGGCTATTCATTTCCATCTTTAGCTTCTGTTCACATGTGAAGAGAGTATACATTTTATTCTAATTCTGGTTAAATTTGAAAAATAAGTGGAGATAAATGTAACATCTGATGATTATTACTTAAAATTTTGGTTTCCAAAAATAGAAAATATAAGTATATATAGTGAATCGGATGAACTTCCACCGGAATTTGCAAAATCACCAGTAAATAATTCAAATCGTACTTGTATTATTAAATCCTACATAAAAGAAATTGTAAATGGAGGATTAACATCTGGTGTATTGTTAAATCAAAGCAATTCTTTTATTCAAATTCCCTTACATAGAGATTTGCCAGTGGAATATGAAGAAATCAAAGCTCAGATTTCTTCGTTGTCCTCAAAGTCCTGTGTTTCCAACGTTGAAACTGAAACAAATCTGCAAAAAAAAAAAAAAAAAATACCTGTCAACCAAAATTAAAGGTATGAAAAGGGCTATTTACAAAGATTATCCAATGAAATCCTGCAAAATGGAACTCCGGTCGCAATTACAAACCTCCGGACTCAAATTCTATTCATAGAATCCGATCGAAGTGCAATTTTTCACAATCTGGAATCAGATAGTGAAATCAAACTTCAATATTCGTTTTAAATCAACTCCAATCCGCTTGAAAATGTACCTGTAATTCAAACAATACACACATATTACACGTAAAATTCGATAATTAAACTCCAAAATCTCAAAACAATCAATTGTTCTAAAAGTTCAAATAATCCGAGCATTTCCACTCACCAAATTTCCCTGGAAATTGCTTCTTATTTATTTTTTAAATTCTCTTAAAACAAGAGAAACTTCAGAGAGAGAGAGAGAGAGAGAGAGAGAGAGCTCTTTATTCTTATCGGGCTGATAGGATAGAAAGAAAATACAAAATACTTTTTTTTTCATGAAACCCCATTTTCATTTTTATACCTTTAAAATAAAATCCGATGGTATATGTGGCAAGGGTGTTAGTTCAAATTGGCCAAATACATTTGTATTAGGAAAATTTGCACAAATGGTCCCTCATGTATGTTAATAGTGTGCAAATAGTCTTTAATCTATTATTTTTGATGAAGTGGTCTCTAATCTATCCATTTAGGTGCGTAATTGGTCTTTGTTTGATAAAAAAGATAAAAATATCCTTAATTTTAGTTTAAAAAAATTACAATTGAATTTCTAATATTTACAAAATGTGCAAATAAGTCTAATACATTTGTTAAACAATATTTAATTTAGCATATAAAATATATCACTATAGTCGTGTCATATAAAATTATTGTACTTTAAATATATGTAATTGTTATATGATTAAAAAACTTGAATAAAAATTAAGTTAAATAAATAATAAAATGGCGTATATAATTTTATGACATTGAATTAATCTTATTATGTTTTTTTAACATAAAAATACTAACAAAAATTAATTTACACATTTTTTGTTCTTTATTTTTGAACGATAATAAAACGATAAATTAAAATATGAAGAATACAATTTGAGCTCTAATATTTTTAGTTAATAAACGAATAGATCAATGAAATAATAATATTTGAGTATCAAGTTTGTGTCAAAGTTATTTTTCTTTTTATGTTATAATGATAAAATTAAAGTTTAAATTTTAATGATTACTTAATAATAATAAAATAATTTTAATTAACACGTTTGTTAATAATTATGAGCTTAAATTTTATTTATTTTATAATAGTTCGTAAAATATACAAAATAATTTAATATATTATCAATTGTTAGTTTCTTTTAATTATTTTTATAAAAATAAAAGTATCGGACTCATTTGTACTTTTTGCAAAAATTAGAAATTCAATTGAAAATTTTTCTAAATAAATTTAAGGGCATACATATTTGTCTTTTTTATCAAATAAGGACCAATTGCGCACCTAAATAGATATATTAGAGACCAATCCACCAAAAATGAAAGGTTATGGACCATTTTTGCACTATTGACATACGTTTAGGGACCATTTGCGCCAATTTTCCTTTGTATTATATAAATGAGTAATTTGTACTTTTAGTCTCCAACCTTTCAAATATGTAATAAATCTATCTCCAACCAATTTTTTAAAGACTGTGATCTCCAACCTTTGAATTAATTACAAATCGGGTCCACAATCACAGTTTCTGTTAAAATCTGTCGTTAACTCACTAATGTGGACCTCACACGTCTAAGTTACCTCAACCAGTGCGTCTGAACACTTAAGGGCAAATATGTCCATTCACCAAACCCTCTCTCTCTCTCTCTCTCTCTATATATATATATATATATATATATATATATACTATAATATAAGTTGCTTCTATCAATTGCTTACTATTCACCCTTCAACCAACGCTTGACGTCGCTTTGATGTTGTATTAGTCTTAATTTTGTCCAAATCTAACCATTTTGTCCTAATCTTTTGATACTTTTTGTATATTAAATTAATATCTTTGGCGCAATTTTGATTTTTTCATCTTTTCTTTTCTTTTATTTGTTTTAATATACATATATTAGTGTCTTTTTAGCCGCAATTATTGACTTCTTATATATTATAGTCAATATATATATATATATATATTCATTTTTCCCTTAATAAGTCATCAAATTTGGTGCTTTTTATCCCCAATATGGGGAAGAAAGGATTTAAATACAATCGATTCCTAAAGGTTTTGTAAATTTCATTTTCTAAAATGCAGCTTTTTGTTGTCCAACTTAAATATTTGCTGCAACTTATACATTTCGTATTTTTACATAATTCCAGTTGGAGACGATATCCCTATGGGTTACCTAACCATTGGCTTTGGTTTCACATAATTTCATGTTATATAACTCAAGTTATGGACAATTTGTAAATTGCGACAAGATGAATCCGAGAAAGCGCCTTGGATGTTTCGGTGAGCATTTTAGTGTGTCAAAACATGCCGTCGGATTATCAAATTTTATATGTGGTAGCTACATGGGTATTCTACATTCCTTGAAAATTTCATATTGTTCGGTGATCGTTTTCTATGTCAAAGAAATTTTTTTGCTCCATGATTGGGTGAATTGTTTCTCCAAACCGCACTTTCGTTGACCAACTCAAAAATATGCTGCACCTTATATATTAAGTATTTTTACACAATTCCAGTTGGAAACGATAGCTCTATGAGTTACCTAACCATTGGCTTTGGTTTCACATAAATTCATAGTATATAACTCAAGTTAATGCAATTTTATAAACTGCGATCAGATGAATCCGAGAACCGCCTAGGGTGTTACGGTGAGCATTTTAGTCACCAAACATGCCGTCGGACTATCAATTTTTGATATGTGTTAGCTAAATGAGTATTCTATGTTCCCTGAAAATTTCATATTTTTCGGTTATCGTTTTCTATGTCAAACAAATTTTTGTTACTCTATGACCGGGTGAAGAAATTTTAGTAACATCGCCTCTTATTTTGAAAAATTTTATTCACCGGTCATGGAGTAACAAAAATTCTTTGACATAGAAAACGATCACCGACCAATAGGAAATTTTCAGGGACATAGAATACTCAAGTAGCTATCACATATCAAAAATTGGTAGTCCGACGGCATGTTTAGGCATACTAAAATAGTCATCGCGAAACCTCCCAGTCGCTTTTTTTGATTTATGCCGCTTCGGCGTCTTTGGAATCGATATTATAAACCAATCAACAAACTTTAAGTAGTGTAAATATCCTCTTAAACTTTTGTGGACCTTGGTTTTGTGGTAGTTTTAGTGCATTCCCATGTTTTGGTTACACGTTAATGATGTGAACTTGAAAGATTTTGCTAAACTTCATGTTTTTCTAAGATGCAATTTCGTTGTCCAACTCAAAAATTTATCGCACCTTATATATTAAGTATTTTTACATAATTCCAGTTGGAGACGATAGCCCTATGGGTTGCCTAACCATTGGCTTTGGTTTTACATAATTTCATGTTATATAACTCAATTTATGGACAATTTTGTAAACTGTCACGGCAAGAATTCAAAAAACTGTCTAGGAGGTTTCGGTGAGCATTTTAGTATGCCTAAACATGCCGTCGGACTACCAATTTTAATATGTCGTAGCTACCCGAGTATTATATGTCCCCTGAAAATTTCAGATTGTTCGGTGATCATTTACTATGTCAAATAATTTTTATCACAAAAAAAATGAGCTAAAAGCCCATACAAAATAATAAAAATAAATAAAATTTATTTCAAAGACTTTGTAGAGGAAGAAAAAAAAAAAAAAAAATTCAAACTCTTCCCAATTTGTCGAGTAAGTCAAAAAAAAAAAAAAATTATTTTTTTGTCGAGTAACTCGAGAAATTTAAAAATAAAAAAAAATATTTTTTTTTTTTTTTGTCGAGTAACTCGACATATTAAAAAAAATTATTTTTTTGTCGAGTAACTCGAGATATTTAAAAAAAAATTTGGATTTTTTTTCAAATTCGAGTAACTCAACAAAATTTTAAAAATTTTTTTTTTTTTAAATCGAGTAACTCGACAAATTTAAAAAAAAAAAATTATTTTTTTTGTCGAGTAACTTGACATATTTAAAAAAAAAAATTTATTTTTTGTCGAGTAACTCGAGATATTTAAAAAAAAAAAATTGATTTTTTTTTTTTAAATTCGAGTAAGTCGATAAAATTTAAAAAAAAAAAAAATATATTTTTTTTTTTTTTTGTCGAGTAACTCGACAAATTTAAAAATTTTTTTTTTTTTTTTGAAATTTGAGTAACTCTACAAAATTTTTAAAAAAAAAAAATTTTTTTTTTTTTAAATTCGAGTAACTCTACAAAATTTTTAAAAAAAAATTATTTTTTTTTTTATTTTTTGTCGAGTAACTCGACAAATTTAAAAAAAAAAAAATTTATTTTTTTTATTTTTTTTGTCGAGTAACTCGACAAATTTAAAAATTTTTTTTTTTTTTAAAATTCGAGTAACTCGACAAAATTTTTAAAAAAAAAAAATTATTTTTTTTATTTTTTGTTGAGTAACTCGAACAAATTTAAAAAAAAAATTTTGTTTAAAATTCGAGTAACTAGACAAAATTTTAAAAAAAATATTTTTTTTTTTTTTTAAATTGAAAAAGTTCGTCGAGTTACTATTCAACTCGAAAAACTTTGTCGAGGTGAATAGTAACTCGAAAAAGTTACTGTTCATGAATTTTTTTTTAAAAAATTCGAAAAAGTCTGTCGAGTTACTATTCAACTCGAGAAAGTTTTTCGAGGTGAATAGTAACTCGAAAAAGTTACTGTTAATGATTTTTTTTTTTTTATGGTGAGCTTTTACATTTCTAATTTTTTTTTTAATGAAAAAATTAACAACATATTTTATTTTTTATAACTTTTAATTATAACATTCTTACTAATAATGTTATAAATTAAAATTTGATTAGAGTAGGTGTAAACAAAATTAATTATATTATGACTCTCTTTCTCTCAGATATTTTTTCACTTTTTATTTAATATTCGATAATTTCGGAAGAATGTTAATTTTAGAAAATTGGAGATTTACTTTAAAATGACAAAAAACAATTCAAGATAAACTTTATTCTTGAATTGACTCCTCTTACAAAATGTGTAGCATTGTCAGATTGTGTGCCTTTTTATACGATGTTCAATGAATATGTTTATTCGAATATATGCATCTATCAATTACTACATTCATCTACTTAAATAATTAATGTAGCGAGTTCATTAAATCACTTAAATTTAGATGAACGTTACATGGCTTATTATAGAATTTTCAATGAACACATTTATCTCGATACATGTATCTTAGTATTTATCAATTACAACATTTATCTCTTTAAATAATTCATGTATGTAGCTTAGTACACGAAATTTTAATTTCATGTGTCTAATTATTAAAATATATAAATAGTCACTAATTATTCAAAATGAAACATTCCACATACAAACAAACAAACAAACCAAAAAAAAAAAAAAAATTGTGAACAGTAAATTTTTCGAGTTACTATTTAACTCGAAAAAGTTTGTCGAGTTACTTTTCTACTCGACAAACTTTTTCGAGATGAATAGTAACTCGAAAAAGTTACTATTCATGCAATTTTTTTTATTTTTTTATTGTGAGCTTTTACATTTCTAATTTTTTTTTTCAATGAAAAAAATCAACAACATATTTTATTTTTTATAACTTTTAATTATAACATTCTTACTAATAATGTTATAAATTAAAATTTGATTAGAGTAGGTGTAAACAAAAATTAGAATTTTATGCAACTTTAAATTCATGTATATGATCATATTTTAAAAATGCTACTGTGTTTTATCTTTGTAGACGAGGCGTAAGAAGATTTATGTGGGTTCCAGTTCTTGTTGGCATTGCCATTTATGTGAGATTTATTGTTTTATCATTTGTTTTTTATGTTAGATATGCATATCCTAGGGCCTTTAATGATGGTTATCTTACCTTGTGAAATTTGAAACCAGATCCATTGGGAGGTTTTGCATTCTAATCTCTTTTCAAGTCGGTTGCGATTGAATTTTTCTAGCTAGAAATTTTGATCGACTCCCATGATTTTGACAACCACACGTGCAACATCATTTTGGTTGAAACCATGAACATAGATAATGAAATGCATTTGTAAGTGAGAAGCCTTCTCCCTTTTCTCATGGATAACAGGAAGCTCTATATAGTATCTCTCTTAGATTCATTTTCTAATGTTATGTAGATAAATATCTTATTATGTGATTTCCAAGTTTGGGCAGCCTATCAAAGTGAACTAGGTATATGACAGTGGTCAGAAAGAGGGCACATCAAGTAGGTCCATGATAATGTCTTCTTTGTGTACCTAATATGTAGTTCTTTCCTACTTGATTATCATACTTGATACATCACTTTTTGTGTTCGTTCTTTGAAAATGTATTTTAAGATGTAATTCTTTGTTTAATAATCTAATCAACTTAATAATTAGTAGATACTCTCGATAAATACTTATGATTGAACTTTCCAATATTTTGATATGGTTGTCATTAATGCAAAGGTACATGTAATCGAAGTCGGAAGCAAGAGAAATATTTGTCGTATATACTAATATTTTGTGCTAATTTGATCTTTGAAGCATGTTAACTCACTTTCTTTATTTTCTATTTATGTAATGTATCCATTAGTATCCTCGGATTTCAAGTATTAGCTTTTATGTTTTCTCGCTTGGATTTTGGTTGTTCTATATAATCAAGCTCGCTTTTATGTGATATGGTATATAGAAAAGTTTTCATGAACAATTCTCTTATGTAAATCTTTTCAGATGCACTATTTTTGTTACAGAACCTCCTTAAATTTCTCATTGTTACGATTTTCTTGTCAACCTGTTAAACACGTTAATGTTATTTGGTTTCGCTTTTGAGCATATTGGTTAGGTACATACAAAGCACTGTGTTCCAAGTGCATGACTTAGAAAGTGAGAAAATAGTTGCTTTGAAGAAGGTACGATTTGACAATTTTGAGCCGTAGAATGTTTGTTTCATGGCTCAAGAAATAATGATTCTTCTCCCGCTTGACCATCCAAATATTAATAAAGTTGAGGATTAATTACTTCCCGATTATCATGCAAAGATATATCCGGTGTTTTGAGAACATGATATCTCGTAGCTATTATCTTGCCCAGACGTAAAGTTCAGTGAAGCATAGGTTTGGATATTTATGTGGAAGGATATATTTTTCTCTCTGTGAGCACATTAGATTAGAACAATCTAATTTTGATTACAATGGTGATTTGCACCTTAGATGACACTAGATCAGAAAATTGAATATCTTGTAATATTTGGAAGCATGTTAGATTTTAATATTTAAAATTATTCACAAGGAAAAAGGGAGGATTTTTGTGCAGCTTTGAGAGTTCATGCGTGCATATCTAAGATGATTAACTGAAAATGCTAAGAGTTGTATTATTTTTTGTCACTGCTTCTGGAGAACTGATTATTAAGCTTATTAGATTATTAAATAAAGAGTTAGAATTTTTTAACTTAGCAAAGGCATGGGACAATTAAAAATAAAATCCCACCATTGGAACAACATAACTTTACAAAAATTAATGAGTTCATTATTTGACAAGTACAAAAAAATATTTAAATTCTATCAAAATTATATTAACACAATCGCTTTTAATTAGTAGATTATCACGGACAACTTACGTGCACAGCACGTACATATAACTAGTATATATATCCTTACAATAATATAAGAGTCTTAAATTTTTATCGTTCACTTTTTTCGCCCCTACACGTCGTCGCTTTTTTGAACTTCTTTTTACAACTATAATTTGTTTTATTTTCTAATATTTTTGAAGCTACTTTTCAAGCTGAGCAGACTTTTATTGACCAGAATTCAAATTCAGTTCCGTCCTTTTACAACTTTAATTTTAATTTGTTTCTATTAACAGCAGATTTTATTCACCATTATAACTAGAATTCTAGAATTCAGAGTGGGACTGAGTTTTGAGAGATTGGATCCTAAAATTCAGATTTTCAGACATTGTAAGTATTATTACAACATTTTGAAGCTTTAATGTCCATTGTAAGTATTATTAACAAGAGTGTGACTCCAGTTGTATTTTAGTAAATGGCCTTCCTGACTTCCACCATGGTCATTTCTACAAGACATTGATCGAAACTCAAATGATCATAAGGCCATGGCACCTCTGCCTATGAAATAAGTTGAATGTTTTACTTTACTCAGTCTTGTCTTCCTCAGGATCTCCATGGGATAAACCATTGCCACTTTCTACTCATCTGAGTTCAGAAGGACTCCTAACATCTTTTGTGGTCAGTAGGGATGGTTTAATGAGTGTTAAAGTATCTTCCTTGTCAAACTCTTCACTTGCATCGTCGGACTAAGCATATCTGTTAATAAACAAAAGAAGAAAACAATAATATTTGAATTATATGCAGTTGAAAACATTGCTCACTGCTACCATATGATCACCAGCAATAACTTTGGGAAATTGGCCAACAACATTGCAAATTGGACTCAAATAAGTCACACATCCTATTTAACAATTTATGATTTCCATATTTTAGAGAAGAGGCAATGTCAGCACAACTTCAGTATAATCGATTCCATAGTGGAAGTGATTATATTAATGACTTATACCCAAAAATAATATATTTTAGTATGCCTTCTATTTTCAGAATATTTTCAATTCTGAAAATAAGCACAATGGCAATATTATTTACATCATGATGATTAAACTCGGCAACCATTTACCGAGGTTCTATTTTTAGAATATTTTCAATTCGAAAATAAGCACAATGGCAATATTATTTACATCATGATGATTAAACTCTGAGGTTGTCGAGAAACCTCGACAACCAAACTTTGGTTGCCGAGTTGCTCAAATTTACTACTCCGCATTAACAACTTTTAACACCTTTTCATTCAATCTTTTCATTAATCTTTTTTATTTTATCTTTAAGCAAATTGAATGTTTTATTTTTATAATGTTGCCACATTAAAAAAAAAAAAAAAAAAAAACTTGACCAAGAAAATTCTCAAGCAATAAATTGTTCATTATCGATCTTTATTTTACTGCTCACCAATTTTTTTAAGCCTATTTTCTTTGACACAATAAAATTTTTTAAAAAAATTAAAAAGTGATTGCCGAGATGGCTCGACAATCAAAATTTTGAAAAATAATAATAATAATAATAATTTTAAAGTGATTGCCGAGCCATCTCGGCAATCACTTTTGGCTTTTTTGTTAATGCACGTGATAAATTGCTTGAATTAAAAGAAAATGAAGAGAATTTTTACCAAAATCTAAGCCATTTAGAAGATGAAAATAGAAAATTGGTGGAACAACTTGATGAACACAAAGTAATGGTTGAGAATGCAAATGGAGAAATTGGAAGACTAAGTGCGAAGTTGAACAGAGAAGACCAAGTACTCTAATACCAAGGAGAAACTTAGTTTCACGCGATGAAAGGGAAGGCATTAGTACAAAGAGAGACTCATCAAGCAATCATTGGTCGAGAAAACAAGTGAGATGCAAAATGTTTAATTGAACGCAAGAAAAGTCAAGCGCGCTCTCGAGGTCAGCAGAAAAGAAGTAAAGAGGTGTTGACAACAAGTGAAAATTTGGTCGCTTCTCTCGCAGAATCTCTCATGCACAAGGACACAATCCTTCGTAAATGTGGAGAAATATTAGCGTAGTCTCACGCAATGGAGGAACTACGGTCAACGAATATTGTCGAGAAACTCACCGGCTTGCGATGAAAGGAAATCATCTTCTTGATTGCCCACTTAAGTACAAGAAAGGAGAGAACCAAACCACTGCCGAATTGTTAAGAGAAGAAGACTGGAGTGCCTTGCTAAAAATGGAAGAGGAATACATAGAGAACCTATGCATGCAGATGCTGACAAATGAATCTGATAAGTATGACCACATACAATGTAAGTTGTATTGTATATACTGTCTATGTCATAAAGTCTTTGAAGAAATATGGTGAGTTGTAATTTAACTTGTTCCATTTTAACTATTCAGAGGACTAACAACAGTGTTTTTACTTGCTTGACTGCAACCCATGCCTCCCTAAAATTCATGTACTTTTTTTGCAGGCCCACTTCTTGTACCACACTTATCTAATCTGTTAATCTAACTTAACTATAATATAAGAGCCTTGAAGTTGGCACTATAGCTAACGTTAAAACTTGAAGATAGTCGTACTGAAATTCTAAATATTGATATTCATTTTACACAACAAAATACTCAATAACGATTTTACCATGTTATTTTACACAATAAAATACTCAATAACGATTCTACCACGTGCAACGCACGGGCAATGACTAGTATCCATACAAACTTGTAATATTTGTACGTCCATGTTGAAAAACAGTAGCATATTTTGCATTTTACCAAATAACACTATCAAATTCAAAAATATTTATGTGAAGTTCAGCATTTTGCTATTGAGAGCCGGCTCAATCTCTAGGCAAGTTGCGGTTGCTTAAAGTCAGGTAAGACCCAATTTTTTTTAAAAATAAACTCATTTTATATAGTTTTACTAACCGAATCTTCATGTATTGACTGTATTTATAGTTTTAGGAATCATACTATATATAATTTTGAGAACAAACTATTAGGATGGACAAATTTTTCGACACCACTTTGACGAATCTGAGCTTGCACAAATTGATTAGTTTGGTACGGTTCAAATCATATCTATACTTATATTATTTTAAAAAGTACTCTTTTATTTCACGATCAGTGAAATGCACTTACAATACGAGTAATATATTTGTAATTAAGTATGTAATAGCTTTGATTGATACTATTAATTTGTTAGAGAGCTAATATATAATATTTACTAGTGTTTAGACTATATGTTTCATTCATTTATGGCTAATTGTGAAAACGAAAAAATTCACAAAAGAAGGTAACATTCATATTAGGCTTGGTGCTCAACGCATCACAAGAGGCATAGTGGTCTCTGAGAAAAGAAATGGGCTCAATTCATTAGTACCAAAACTAAAGATAAAGAAATGGACGTTGATTTTGATCAAAAGTTGGCTGATGAAAGATGTGTGGAACTTATATTTTTACTATTGCACTCTCATCCACATTTCTCTTCCCTTTGTTTGCTTAGTTTTATATTCGTCTATTATAACATAATGCAAAGATGTTATCCTCAATCATTCATAAAGTACATTGAAACAAAGATACATCCTAACTTTCAATCTGGCATCTAATGACATTAGAGTCGTCGACTTCACTGAGAAAAGAAGTACCAGCACTTCCCATTGGAAAAGAGAACGGATTCTCAGCCATTCTCACCAAGTCATACAACTTTCATAATAGACCGTAAATAAACTCTCTCCATAGTCTGATTCTTGTCCACCGTCTTGTGCTACTAGATGAAGAGGTATATGATCGCAGGGGCCATCTTCCAGAATTGGGTGAAATTTATGAATTAGATCGTGCTACTTTAAAATTCAATGGTGTTTTTCGTAGCAGTCCAAAGAAACCAATAAGCACTCGTGATCTTCCTTGATTTCGTTATTACAACCTTTTTTTATGTCAAAGACTAGAAGCTAATGCAAGGAGAGGGAGACCTTGTTGATTGGCTTCTGTATCAAGATCAGTTCTTTCTATCAGTAGATTAATGTTACCCGAATTCGCGCAAGTGTCTCCACACCTCCCATGGGGGCCACATCAAAAAGTAGTTGAACCTACAAGTGAGCCAAGCTGGAGTTCTTGTTCGAGTGAGCCGGATAAACAAACATCAATTATCTATGGTAGCACATCAGGGAACTCGAATGACTTGCTACATACATTTGAGATGAAGGATCACCGTCTTTCTAAAGATAGCAAAATACTCCGTCCAGCATTGCCTCAGGATGCCCTGACCTGAATGAGGCAAAAAAATTCCCCCCATTAGGTAATCGGGACAAGGATGAAAAAATGATTCCTGTCTCGAATTCTTTTTTTTTTTTTTTATGTTTTAAAATTCAAATCGTATAAAAAATAAAAATTAATTAATTAAATAAAAGAGACTACAAACGAGTATATTTTTAATTCTCGTCCCGCCCGTCCAAAATCCCCAGGATGAGAACTCGAAGGAGCCGCCCCACTCCCGCCCGTTGCCATCTTTACGTCTCACACTCTCGCTATATATAAACAACTTGTTCAGACAATGGATTATGATTGTATAAAAAGGGGAAAAAAATTGAATAAAACTTTCACCTTCCATTTATACTCGAAGTGACTAGTCAACAAATACAAATTGTGACACAATATATCTCACAGCCTTGACTCGCATGAATTTCTTCCTTCCTCATATTCTCCACTTGCGTCCACTTTCCCGTATAAATCCTCGTTTGATCCTTAATATCGACTTTACTCCGAGTCCGAGTCCATGTTCCCCATCGCCCTTATCCCTCTTGGTCTCTGACATAAAAATAAAAACAAAAATATAAGTGTCAAATGGTTTAAAATACTTGATCTCCATGCACAAATAACAATGCAATTCGACTCCTGAATGTATTTAAGATATACTTGATTCGTTCACTCTTAATTTTAATAAAACAAGATGAAGACGAGTACCTTCTTGGAGACTTTCTTCTCTCTCACCTCGTACCGTTCTAGTGTAAGATCACAAAGCCATGCCCCAGGACTTACCAACTGCACAAGCACGAGAAGAAACCAATTAAAAGCTGGCTTAGGTACAGGGCGAGGTGTATGGAGTAAATTTGACAACATTTTTGGAATATTAAAGGTAAATTTTAATTAGACAGTTATAGAGGTGTAAATTAAGTTGGACAGATTATTCAAGCATAATCTGGAAAAAAAGAATTGGATCATGCCAGGCATAGGATGCGAGTAAGTAGCCTGACTTGCCAAGGCCATCAAATTTTGACTGTAAACAGCAAGTTTTTGTTTTTTTCCAGGATGGGAATTTCTAATCTCAAATTTAGATTTTTATTGATAAAATAAATATTTAGTAATTTTTAAAAATAATTGACCACACGGGACAATCCGATGGCCCGTCCTAAGTTCGGCACGTGCCAAGAACGAACCATCACACGGCCCACATGATATGTCTAGACAGAAGCAAAAAAAAAGTGGATGAAAAATGGTGTGAATAGGAACTTAAAATTGGAATGTCCAGTACAAATACCAACCCAAGACTTACTGCTAGAAAGAAAATACTTTATTTGAACCCAACACAAACCTAAATTACCTAATATTTTGCTGTCTTTTTTTTATTTTTTTTGTGAAAACTATATTCATACCACAATTTTTCTTCACTGCACCATATCTTAATTACAACAAAAGTCCTCATATATTTTGTTTATTGTCGCACTTATGTCTTCATCTTTTTTCGTCGCATATCTTATTCTCAATTTTCTATTAATTAGCGCATCTTGTCTCTAATAAAGATTTGTGTCCAAAATACCCGTAATGAAATAAAAAGCGGGTAAATATCTTTGGGGTCCCTAACCTTTGGACCTTATAACGATGGGGTCCCTAACCTTCTATTTTGAACTCCCGAGTCCTTAACCTATGAAACGTTAGCACACAAGAAGTCCTTTTTGACCAAAACTGTTAGTTTGACCGTTAAATGGTCAAAATCTTGTTGAATAGACGGTTTACCCTTTTCAAATTAAAAATAAAAAGAAAAAAATAAAAATTGCAATCAAGCCCCTCACTCACTTCTCCTTCTCCAAACAACCCACCATCTCTCTCTTCCCACCTCTCGGCTCCCGCTAGCTCCAACTCAGACTTCCATTAAACCCGACACCAAGCACTCCATTGAACCCGACTTCCACAAAATCATCGGCAAATACAAGAAAAAGTACATAAATTTCTTGAAAACCACCTCCAAACCGAAAGCGGATCCGAGAAAAATCGAAAATTAAAATGTGCAACTCCCAAGACTGGCGCGCCAAAACCGAAAGCGAGATATGAGATCGAGATCGCTCGGCTGCTTTCTTCAAGGCGGCGCACGAATATCAAAGACACTATTTTGTTCGTAAGCGGAGGCGAAGAGCAAAGACGTCGCGATCTTGGGTCGCGTCATTTGCGCTTTTAAGGTAGCGGACCAACCGGCGCCACGAACCGTGGAAACAACAGATGGTGAAGTAAGTCACGTGTCGGCTACCTTTTAAAGCATCGGACCGACCATTGGTTGCCATTTCCGTGGTGGCCGACTTCCAAAGCGCCGCAGTGATCGCCTACTTTTCCTTCTTTTTTTTTGAATTTCGCACGAACTTCGTGAAAGCGATGGTGAAGTCGGGGCTCTGTCGGCTACCTTTTTAAAGCATCGGACCCGGCCATTGGTTGCCATTTCGGTGATGTCGACTTCCAAAGCGCCATAAAGAGTCGCCTAACTTTTCCTTCTTTTTTTTTGATTAATTTCACCCGTTCAATAGCAAAATCTAAATCAAATTGATTTTAATTTCAAAAATTCACACTTTGGATGGCGGGGTGGGGTGGTGGTTGAAATTGGGTGGTGGTTGGCGGTGGTATTTTGGTGGAGAAGAAGTATTTGGGGTTTAATTGAAATATTTTATTTTGTTGGTTGGGGTTTTGTTGCAATTTTTATTTTATTATTCTTTTTCTTTTCTTTTTTTATCATTTAATTTAAGGGTAATTTGGTCTATTCAACAAGATTTTGACCATTTAACGGTCAAACTAATGGGTTTTTGGTCAAAAAAGGACTTCAAAGTGCTAACGCGTTCATAGGTTAAGGACTCGGGAGTTCAAAATAGAAGGTTAGGGACCCCATCGTTATAAGGTCCAAAGGTAAAGGGACCCCAAATGATATTTACCCTAAAAAAACTTACTTGAATATTAAATTTTTAAATAAACAAAAAATAATATCTTGTCTCTAATGAAGATTTGTGTCCAAAAATACCCAGAATGAAATAAAATACTTACTTGAATATTAAATTTTAAATAAACAAAAATAATAATACATAAAAATTCGACAAATAATTCTCTCCTCACTTCAAAGAACGCTAACAAAAATTTATATATAAATAGTAATCAAATATAAGATATGTTAATTAATAGAATGTTAAAGATAAAAATGTGACGAAAAAAAAAAATAAAATATAAGTAAAAATTAATAACTTAATTACAATTAAAATATAAATTAACAAAAAAGAATATAATTACTCTTTGTCAGTTGCCTATGTGGTCCAAGGTGGGTTCCACCACACCATCATAATGCAACTTGGAATGACAGAATAAAAACAAAAGAAGAGTAATGAAAAAAAAAAAAAAAAACACAAGGACATAAAACAAAATTTTTCTCCAGAAATGTTTATACCAATAAATATTTATTAAATCTCACTTTGGCGACCTTGATTAAAAATGAAAACAAAAACTCATCCATTGAAAGCAACGTGTACGCACTCAAGTAAACCACATAAATTCCATCAATTATTGATCTTAATATTTAGATTCGGAGGCTTTGGTGAGTTCAAAACGTTTTTTAAAGGGTAAAAACACTTTTGGTTAAAATTCTAAATATTTTTTTAAATAGTTTTATAGCACGCGTTTGAAAATGTTTAAATTATAATTTCAACTAGTCAAACTCGTCAAATATAATTTTTATTCACACATTTCATAAAATCCACAACTTACAATTGCTTTTTTATCTACACATATACTAACAACTTATAATATAAAGACTTAATAAATAATTTCATCACTACCAAACATGTGTTACTGGTCAACTCATGCCTGACTTGACCTGCCAAAAGAGTGGAAAATGCTAAAGACATGGAAATATTGGTGGTCAAATTCATTTTACACCTATATTATCGACACTAACCTCAGCCAATCATTTACGCGCAAATGGACACCCATATGCCTGTATCCAACTTGATATTCTAGCACATTTTCTAGTAGCATAATGTACCAAGATAGAGACCAACGTAACATCGATTGATGCCCACGTGGCTTACACTACCTAATTGAAAAAACATAATGTTCATTAATCTATGTAGAATTTAAAAAAGTGACTTTTTTCCAGGCCTCATCACTTATTAAATGTACTTTATTACAATTTCAGAGAAGTACTACCACTAGGTGTTCTTAAAAGCTAAGAAAACCGATCCCAAATTGCTTTTTGTACTAAAGATTTTCTTCTCTCTATAATTTGGTGTAATATTGTCCAATACAATTCAATCTTATCCAGTTAATCAACGCCAAAGAGATCAATGTATTAAAGAAAATTGAATAACGAGTTGTCAATTCTATTAGGTCAACAGTCAACTCATATAAAACCTTAAAATTAAATTCTTAAGGAATGAATGTGTACTCATATTTATACATCAAATATATCATTTACTCATCAAACATGACTGACTTTTATAAGATTCTTCTTCTTCTTTGTTTTTTTTTTAATATTATTGAAAAGATTTAACTTCTGTTTTTTTGGTTTTAGCACTATCTAGTTACGTAGAATACAGGTAACCAAACAAACCATTAACGGTGGAAGAACTTACATTGAGGGTGCGCTGAATAAACTTGGCACGTTTCTTTGGTCTTTGGGGCAGCTTAGATCCTTTAATGGCCATGAAATCCTCTTCTTTTTCCTTGTTTGTCAAGGCGATCACGAACTTAGGCGGCCACACCGCTGGAATACCGTCGCTCCCAGAGGATGAACTGCCTTTCTTCCCTTCTGCCGCCGTCTCTGGTGATGCCGACCACCACTGCCACCGCAGTGACGGTGGTCGTCATTATTATTCTCGTTATTCCGGTGGTGATGGCGGTGGCTGTTATTATTACTGGCAGTGCCTTTCTTGTCCTTCCCGCCTCCGCCTCTGTCCGGAGAAGCCAACTTCCTCGTACCGTTGCTTTGTCCCTCATACCAATTGAACTCTCCAAATTCCTAAGATTCAAAAAGGCACAAAGAACAAAAATCATTAAAACTGACAAAGCAGAATGAACAAAGAACTCGCCTAAAACACATTGATTCTGATAAAAATACATACATAAAATAGATAATCACAACCATGTACAGTAATTTATGACAAGTAAAGAAACAAAGTAATTCTCAACAATTTAAAAGACTGTAAAAAATATATTTTGCATGACTAAAAATGGAAATTACAGAAATAGCCTGGGCTTACTTGGAAAGTAGGGAAATTGTTTAGGGAGGGTTTGGTTTTACTTATTTTGAAAGGGTCAAGATATTTGAGGAGTTGGGTGGATGGAGTTTTGGGGAGTTGGGGTAGGGGGTAGGGGTAGGGGTAGGGGTTGAGGAGAGGACAATGACATTAATATATGGAGAAAGTTCGGTTTGGTTTGTGGCAAAAGTTAGGCCGTCGGATTGAAATTCCTGCAGATTTTGAGATGCATTACGTGTCCTAAGTCCTAATGATCCAACAATAATATTTGGAAAAAAATAAAAACGAAAAGAAAGAAAGGAATTAAAGACAAACATGGCCCACTTTCCAACCCCTAATTTGCCAGCGATTATAGGTACTTATAACCTCTCTATATTTCATTTATTACTTTTTAGACGATGTATATAAGTACATATAAACATAATTATAAAAAAACAATCATCAACACATATTGACGATAACTCCATTTAGCTAATATGATACACCAAAAAATAGATTTTATCTAAAAGTTCGTCTAAATTTAGACAAACTTCTAAACAGAGCGACTCAATATATTTAAATCAAACTCAACATTTTATTATAAAAAAGAAGTCGGACGAAGAAAATAAAAATTGAAGACCTGCCAATTTAAAAAAAAATAATTTCTACATAAACAGTAATATTAATTTTAAACAGTAATTCATTGGAGATGAATTTTAATTTGACCGTCTATTCAATAGATATAGTTTCACATGAATTGGAAATCAATACATTTTCTGACGATCACGTAGTGTAACATGTATCACATATTTCGTAGAATTTACAACTTTTATCTATATTTCGTAGAACACGCTAGTTAGAATCTGAAAAAAAAAATTAACCAAACAAACTCAACCACCATAAAATTGTAATAATCACCCATTAAATGTGTTACATAATCACAATATCTAAAATTTTCAAATTAATGATGTTTTTACCTGTCCCATGTGGAGCATGCTAGATTGAACATCACTATACAAGATTGAAAAACAGACAAATTTAAATTCCATCTATTAATACACTCTTTTAAATCTTCTACAATACTGCATATCAAATATTTTCGATTTTTTTTTTTTTATTTAATATGAGGCTACTTATTACTTGAATCTTAAGTCTTAACACGTTTGATCATTTTTATCTAATAAAATAAATAGAAAAATAAGTAATAAAATTTATCATTGTCGTGTCTTTCCATCCGCCGTAACATATTAGCCATAAAATTGTCTACTAGATGCTTAGTTTTAGATATTAAAAATGACTTGTCATGCAAATATGCTTTTAAGCATCTCTTGAAATAGGCCAAACATGCTATACTAGGTGTATTTCTTCTAAAGGGAGAATAAGGAAACCAAGAAATAGACTATTTGGTCTAGTAATACAAACGTACATATTCATATATTAGGTATCATAATTGTGAGCAAGCTTCAATGCAATTATAACAAACTATTTTATTTTAATTATTAAATTACGATTCGAATCATAAATGAAAAAATTTCATATATAACACATGATATAAGAAAAATTACATGGTCAAAAACAAAACGTCAATCTTGGATCTAAAATGATGGAAAAATTAGTCTAACCCTACCCTAGAGAAGAAAAGTAGAAAACCCTTCCCACCTTACGCACCTCTCGTCTAACCTAAAATTGTGTCCCACTCAAGTCACGAGTTGTAGTCTTGTAGGCATAGTTGATGAGCATTATCCGAAGAAAGTGAACATTATAATTAAAAAAAAATTATAATTTTTTATAAGAATATAATTTATAATTTAGTTTTAAAAATTTAAGATTAACATCAATAGTTAATTGTAACTGAGCATTTACGAGAAGTATAATTTTTATCAATTTTTAAATAAATTAAATTAATCAAATATAATTACCTCAAAATTCGACGAGACGGAGAAACGCCATTACTCTTGTTATTCTGCTTACCCGGATTTGAATCCTTATTATTGTTCTTCTGATCCGATCTAACGACCTGCCGATCGACCCGGGATGTGGTCCTTTGAACCGGAGCCAGACTGGCCAAGCCGCTAAAACCGTTTCGGTCTTTGACCTGGGACTTCATGCACCGTAGTCTTTTCCGATTCCCCCACTGCAACACAAAGTCGGACGACGTCGTAGCAGTTGACCTCGGGTCCTCGGATCTCAAAAACAGTCCATCTCTATTAATGGATTGGCTATTCATTTCCATCTTTAGCTTCTGTTCACATGTGAAGAGACTCAGAGAGTATACATTTTGATTCTAATTCTGGTTAAATTTGAAAAATAAGTGGAGATAAATGTAACATCTGATGATTATTACTTAAAATTTTGGTTTCCAAAATAGAAAATATAAGTATATATAGTGAATCAGATGAACTTCCACCGGAATTTGCAAAATCAAAACCCAAAATTTCACCAGTAAATAATTCAAATCGTACTTGTATTATTAAATCCTACATAAAAGAAATTGTAAATGGAGAGTTAACATCTGGTGTATTGTTAAATCACTATGAATTTACAGCAATTCTTTTATTCAAATTCCCTTACATAGAGATTTGCCAGTGGAATATGAAGAAATCAAAGCTCGGATTTCTTCGTTGTCCTCAAAGTCCTGTGTTTCCAACGTTGAAACTGAAACAAATCTGCAAAAAAAAATAAAAATACCTGTCAACCAAAATTAAAGGTATGAAAAAGGGCTATTTACAAAGATTATCCAATGAAATCCTGCAAAATGGAACTCCGGTCGCAATTACAAACCTCCGGACTCAAATTATATTCATAGAATCCGATCGAAGTGCAATTTTTCACAATCTGGAATCAGATAGTGAAATCAAACTTCAATATTCGTTTTAAATCAACTCCAATCCGCTTGAAAATGTACCTGTAATTCAAACAACACACACATATTACACGTAAAATTCGATAATTAAACTCCAAAATCTCAAAACAATCAATTGTTCTAAAAGTTCAAATAATCCGAGCATTTCCACTCACCAAATTTCCCTGGAAATTGGTTCTTATTTATTTTTTAAATTCTCTTAAAATAAGAGAAACTTCAGAGAGAGAGAGAGAGAGAGAGAGCTCTTTATTCTTATCGGGCTGATAGGATAGAAAGAAAATACAAAATACTTTCTTTTCCATGAAACCCCATTTTCATTTTTATACCTTTAAAATAAAATCCGATGGTATATGTGGCAAGGGTGTTAGTTCAAATTGGCCGAATACATTTGTATTAGGGAAATGGGCACAAATGGTCCCTAGGGTATGTTAATAGCGCACAAATAGTCTTTAATCTATTATTTTTAGTAGAGTAGTCTCTAACCTATCTATTTAGGTGCGTAATTGATCTTTATTTAATAAAAATGATAAAAATACCCTTAATTTTAGTTTTAAAAAATTACAATTGAATTTCTAACATTTACAAAATGTGCAAATAAGTCCAATATATTTATTAAACAATATTTAATTTAACATATTAAATATATCACTATAGTCGTATCAATTAAATGTTACATAAAAGAAAAATATAAAATTATTGTACTTTAAGTATATGTAATTGTTATGTGATGTAAAAAACTTGAATAAAAATTAAGTTAAATAAATAACAAAATGACGTATATAATTTTATGACATTGAACTAATCTTATTATGTTTTTTAACATAAAAATACTAACAAAAATTAATTTACACATTTTTTGTTCTTTATTTTTGAACGATAATAAAACGATAAATTAAAATATGAAGAATACAATTTGAGCTCTAGTATTTTTAGTTAATAAACGAACAGATCAATGAAATAATAATATTTGAGTATCAAGTTTGTGTCAAAGTTATTTTTCTTTTTATGTTGTAATGATAAAATTAGAGTTTAAATTTTAATGATTACTTAATAATAATAAAATAATTTTAATTAACACGTTTGTTAATAATTATGAGCTTAAATTTATTTATTTTATAACAACTCGTAAAATATACAAAATAATTTAATATATTATCAATTGTTAGTTTTTTTTAATTTTTTTAATAAAAAATAAAAGTATCGGACTCATTTGTAATTTTTGAAAATATTAGAAATTCAATTAAAAAAATTTCTAAATAAAATTAACGGCATATATATTTGTCTTTTTTATCAAATATGGATCAATTGCGCACCTAAATGGATATGTTAGAGACCAATCCACCAAAAATGAAAGGTTATGGACCATTTTAGCACTATTGACATCGTTAGGGACTATTTGCTCCAATCTTCCTTTGTATTATATACAAGAGTAATTTGTACTTTTGGTCTCCAACCTTTCAAATATGTAATAAATCTACCCCCAACCAATTTTTTTTAGCACTAGGCATCTCCAACCTTTGAATTAATTACAAATCGAGTCCACGATCATCAAGTTTCAGTTAAAATCTGCCACGTTAACTCACTAATGTGGACCTCACACGTCTAAGTTACCTCAACCAATGCGTCCTCGAACACTTAAGGGCAAATATGTCCATTCACTAAACCTCTAAATATATATATATATATATATATATATATATATATATATATATATATATATATATATAAGAATGATCTCCTAATGCAGGTCTTTGTGGCATATTAATTACCATGTTGATTACATTTGTTGGTAATAAATATGCAATGTAATCAACATGGTAATTATTATGCCACACCTGGTGCTTAGGAGATCATTCTCTCTATAATATATATAACCTGCTTTGATCGTCCGAAGATGGAATGAACTTATAATCATGGAATCGACTCAATCATCGATTATAAGTTCATAACCCTAGCCCATTCCCATCTTTGATCGAATGTAGAATTCAGCCAGTCCTTTTACAACTTTAATTTTAATTTGTTTCTATTAATGTTATGATTTTATTCTACTCATTATAACTAAATTCTAGGAATTCAGAGTGGGACTGAGTTTTGAGAGATTGGATCCTAAAATTCAATTTATTTTCGAGCATTGTGTAAGTATTACAACATTTGAAGCTTAATGTCCATTGTAAGTATTATTAACAAGAGTGTGACTCCGATTGTATTTTAGTAAATGGCCTTCGACTTCACCATGGTCATTTCTACCAAGACATTGATCGAAACTCAAATATCATAACATGGCACCTCTCGCCTATGAAATAAGTTGAATGTTTACTTTACTCGGTGCTTGTCTTCCTCAGATCTCCAATGGATAAACCATTGCCACTTTCTACTATCCGAGTTCGGAATGACTCCCATCTTTTGTGGGTCAGGTAGGGGATGGTTTAATGAGTGTTAAAGTATCTTCCTTGTCAAACTCTTCACTCTGCAACGCTCTGACCAAGAAGACATATCTGGCACAAACAAAAGAAGAACAATAATATTTGAATTATATGTATGAAAAGACAAGCCACCTGCTACTATACATCACTGCCATTACTTTTGAATCGCCAACAGTAAAATTGACCAAATGTCAATAACATCCTATTTAACAATTTATGATTTTACATTACGTGAGAAGAAGTGATGTCAAGACAACCTGGTATAATGGGATTCCATAGCGGAAGTGATTATATTAATGACTTATTCGAAAATAATATATTTTAAATTATGCCTTCTATTTTCGAATATTTTCGATTAGAAAATAAGCAACAATAACAATATTATTTACATCATGATGATTAAACTCGGCAACCATTTAATGAGGTTCATTTTAGAATATTTTCAATTAGAAAATCAGCACCGTAAGCATATTTACATCATGATGAGTTAAACTGAGAGGTTGAGAAACTTTCGACAACCGACTTTGCTGTTCGAGGTTGCTCGTAAAATCTTACTAATCAAGATTAACAACTTTTAACACTGCCTTTTCATTCAATCTTTTCATTAATCTTTTTATTTTATCTTTAAACAAATTGAATGTTTTATTTTTATAATGTTGCCACATCAGGAAAAAAAAAAAAATCACGACGATAAAATTCTCAAGAATAAATTGTTTCATTACCAGTCTTTATTTTCTTTGTTGTTCACCCAATTTTAAGCCTATTTTCTTGTATTACAAAATTTTTTAAAAAAATTAAAAAGTGATTCAGGGATAGCTCGGTAATCAAATTACGGAAAAATAATAATAATAATAATTTTAAAAGTGATTCTTGAGTCATCTACCGGCAATCAATTTTAACTGTTAATGCACGTGATAAATTGTGAATTAAAAGAAAATGAAGAGAATTTTACCAAAATCTAAGCCATTTAGAAGATGAAAATAGAAAAATTGGTGGAACAACTTGATGAACACAAAGTAATGGTTGAGAATACCAAATGGAGAATTGGAAGACTAAGTGCGTGAAGTTGACCAGGAGAAGACCAAGTACTCTAATACCAAGGAGAAACTTAGTTTGTTGTGACAAAGGGAAGGCATTAGTACGTCAGAGAGAGACTCGCTGAAGCAATCATTAGGCGAAAACAAGCAAGTAGATGCAAAATGTTGAATTGAAGCGCAGAAAAGTCAAAGCGCTTCCTCGAAATTTCGCGAGAAGAAGTAAAGAGGTGTTGACAACAGAGTGAAAATTATGTTTTCTTCTGCGGGGAATCTCCTCATGCGCAGGACACAATCAGCCTCGAAATGTGGAGAAATATTAGCAAAGTAGTCTCGCAGAATGGAGGAACTAACGATCGGCGAACATTGTCGAGAAACTGGTGGCTGGCGATTGAAAGGAAATCATTGCGAGCTATATCACTGAATACTATAAATTGAAGTCGATGCCTTGTCATACGTTTGATTTTCCGGAACGATGCTATGTAGCACATTTGATGCCGTGTTTGCTAGCTTGGAATCATTTTCCGTCTGTAATAGGCGTAAAGTTGCAAACACACGAGGATAGAGAGCAATCTTCAAAATGCGAATTGGAGGACTAAAAAAAAAATGCACCAAATGCGGTGTTCGCTTTAACTCCTTTGCTTTTGGCGAAACACGAGAGCTATCTTCAAAGCAGTAATTGAGGATTTAAAAACAACGTAATATGAAACAAATGAGAAGTTGCAACACGAAAGGTGGTTGGAGCAAAGCGAAGGCGCAAATAGTGAGATTGATCACCTAACCTCATTATTTTGGCGCAATAAAATTTAAAATATATATATATATATGTAAGAGGCAGATGATTGCGAAATCGTCGCGCAATCACAATAAATTACAAAAAAAGAATTTAAAAGTGATTGTGAGAGATGGCTAGACAATCAATTTGCTCAATCCATCTTGGGCAACCAATTGATTGCTCGAGATTGATGAAAAGTATTTTGCTTTTTTTTTTTGGATGAATAATTGCACAAAAGTAATTACCATGTTGATTACATTTTTTGGTAATAAATATGCAATGTAATCAACATGGTAATTAATATGCCACATCACCGGTGCTTAAGAGATCATTCCTCTATAGTATATAACTCTGTTTCGGTCTGGTCCAGTATGGAATGAACTTATACTCATGGAATCGACTCAATCATCAGATTATAAGTTCATAACCCTAGTCCATTCCCATTTTGGTCGGAACAGATCTACTAATTCTTTGATTCAAGTTAGTAAGAAGGATAGTAAACTAAGAAATAGACCCTAGAAGCTAAAAAAGTGTATCCTGAGCAATTGTAATAATCGGGTTCATTGATATTCCTGGTATAATAGATGTTATCACACATACAATCATACTCAATTCGATGGAATTGTTTGGTCTTAAATGAGATCTTCTATAATTTCGCACGTGATGAGTGATTTCTTGGTTTCGTCCGGTCATTAATAACTTGATTATTTTTAGATAATAGTATATAGAAACAACGCTTGTAAGGAGTCCTATTAAAACCAAGGAATATAGGCCTGCTTGCCATCCACATCCAGAATAAATAGAATTTTTCGAAAAAACCTGCTAGTGGATGAATCCTAGGGATAAGAGACATAGGGCTAAAGAGAGAGCCAAAAAATGATCTTTATAGATGAATGATCTCCTACGCTCCTAAGCACCGGTGATGTGGCATATTAATTACTATGTTGATTATATTTGTTGGTAATAAATATGCAATGTTATATTGCTTTAATTCCTCATAAATTTGCTCCTTTGCTCATGTGTTCTTGTTCATCATTCACTATCATTTTTGACATTTTGAATATGGAATGGAGGGTATGCAGATGTGGAAATCACATGGATTTGAAGACATCGTGGACGGATGCGAACTCAGCTGGAAGATTGTTTATCTGTGAGGTGATATTATTGCTTCATACTCTCAATTTTTCATGATTTAAGTAGTTGAAACCCTAATTTTTTTGTGTAGAAAAATCATTGTGGTTGCTTTGCCTGGTACGACCCTTATATTTGTGATCGGACAAAGCAGGTGATACCAATTGTTAAATTCTAAGCAAAGAGATGAAACAAAGATAAATCAGTTAGAAGCATATGTTAAGAGACTGGAAGCAGGGATCAAGAAGCTAGAGGCAGATATCAAGTACCTGGAAGAAGAAAAGATACAACTAGAAGCAATAACAAATAGTACGGTGTTGGTTGAAGAGAAAAACCTCAAGTAGTTATTTTTGGATTTACGTAGTTGTAATCGGGATTATTGTAGGTTAGATGGTCTTAGGTTAATGTAAACCCATTGTATTTATTGAGTTTAGTGGAATGGTTTACAACTTGTTGGTTAAGGTTTTGCAAATTCAAGTTGTGTCGTCAATATCTTTGTTTTAGATCTAAAACAAACATGAAATTGAGGACCTATTTTGCAAATTAATTATAAAGATCGAGGACGGAAAATGGAAATAATTTAAAAGGTTGGGGATGGAGTATGCAATCACGTATGAAGGTTGGGAATTTATTTTGCGAATCATCCACAAAGGTTGGGAGACCTGTTTTGCCAAACGTTGTATAACAAAATGGACGTATATATTCATAATCTCATCACAACTCCCTAGTCAAAACATCGATCAGATTTCTAGGGCAACAATTTCACAAAAACTCTAGCAATTTTACCTTCCACTTCATTCATTCAAAACATAAACATATCTTCACAATCATTCATCACATTCAATTCAGTTTTACATTAAAAAAATGCATGTAATTAAGACATTCAAAACAGTTCGGAACAATCTTTACATTCAAAACATGCTTTCATTTTGAAAAAAGTTCAAAACAATATTTTCAAGATTTTTGTTTCTTAGATAGGGCTCTATTCTTTTTGCTACCGGGTCCTTGGCTAGAGTTGGTGACTTGGTCTTGTATAAACACTTGTTGTGACCAACGTCTCCACAAATACTACAAATCATGTCCATCCAGTATCTCCCTCTCTTGTTGTTTGACTTTGGAGGTTCATCCTATTCTATTTTTCTTAATTTCTTGGGCCTTCTCGATTGTTTTCGATTAGGTGGTGGAGCAATATGATTCTTACCATTTCCTGTCTCAAAATTCAAGTTCTGACATTGGATGGATGAATGAATGGATTGTAAGCCTTCATAAACATCTCCTTGCTGTAACACTCATCAACGTAATCCTTAACCTTCAGATGTCTGTCTTGAATGCAACACATGGCATGGCAGCATGGTATTCCAGTCAACTGAAATATTCTACAAGAGCATATATTCTGAACAAGGTCAACAACATATTTTTGGTCATTGTTATCTTCTACCTCGTACTCCTGCCCACCTGCCCATGAAAGTATACAGCATCTGGAGTCATTTACATTTTTTTCAATAATTTTCCAAATTTTAGGAGCAAATTAATGCTACCATTTGTTTGCTAAATCTCTATTGATTGCCATCCATGTAATGAGATAATAACGTATCTTCTCCAGCAAGCATACCACTGGTTTATTCCTTGCCTGCAAGATTGCGGCATTAAAACTCTCACACATATTGTCTCTCACACATATTGTTGAGAAACATGTCACATTGATCATGTCCCTGAAATGTGACCTAATCCATTGAGATGCCGGCTTGTTCTCCAACCATTTAAATGCTCGTTCACTTACAAGTTGTATTTTTTCCATGCAAGTCTCGAATTTTGCCATGGTTGTTGCTTTAGTAGTTGCCCACAACAACATCTTCAACTGAATGCCCCATAATTGCCTTTTGAAGTTAGAGTGTAGATGTCTAACACAGAATCGATGCTCCGCGCCACTTACCCACTTGTCTAGTGCATCTATCAAGCTTTTTTGTTTATCACTAATAAAGTCCACCACTGAAAGTCTCCAACACCAATGTCATCCACCAAAAGCTCCAGAAACCAATTTCAACTACTTTTGTTCTCAGCCTCAACTATCGCATATGCAATAGGTACATTGCATTATCACCATCAATACCAACTGCGGCTAATACATGGCCACCAAAATCACACATCAAATCCTACCACATTTCTACACCCATTTATGAATTCCTATTTCAAAGCAGCCAAACAAATGTAAACTCTTCGAAACTCCATTACCTCACCAGCCATCATGGTCTTCAATACAACTGTGTTGCCTACATTGCTCTTCTTCAACTAATCACAGTAGTCTGACAAGATTTGAAATTGCTTCTTACTATTCCCTCTTATAACCTCCAAACATTTGGTTCTCGTTCTATAATACTTTCATTTCGAAGCATTATAAGCACAATCATTATTCACACTATCCACAAACCCTCTCATTCTCCAACCGGGCTCATTCCTAAACCGATCTAAGTATCTCACCGTCAAGTATAATGTACTTGCATGCCTAGTTTCATTTGTCATACTACAAAAGTGCTCTAAATTCAGAGTATTGATTCTGAATGCACAATCTTTTTTTTTTGGAATCGAGCATAAATAACCCATTTACAATTATTATCTTTGCATACAGCTTGAACGTAGAGCTTGTAGTCCTTTACAAACTTCACCTCTCTAGAATGGGTCACATGGTACTGTGTAATGGCCTTCTTCAAGACTTTCTTTTCAGCGAACTTCTGACTTACATTCACACAAAAAGTCCAGAAAACAACATAACTTAGTTCATAAAGGTTGGGGACCCATTTTGCAAAACACATAAAATAACAGTTTTAGTAGTTGTCAATTTGCATAGAAATGTACCTACTTCAAAATGTGAATCACTGAAATCATTGTTTTCAACAAAGATATGATCTTTGTCCTTCTTCGCCCGAATAGGGCTGTCACCATCTACACTTCGTAGTTCATCTGAATTTCTTCGTTAGCTTTGTTCACTGCCACGTTCTCTTGTTGGTAATCTGTGAACTTGTTCCAAGTGTAGTGTCTCTCAAAATTGTCATCATCATTTAGTTGCGTATCATCCTGCTCGTAGTCTAAATCTACAAGATTGTCCTTCTCATCCACATCATCATCTCTATTCTCATCTTCATCATTTGCATCATGATCTTCATTAAGTAGCTCCATCTTGATAACAACTAGTACCTACCCACACCTCCGTTGGCTCCGTTATTATATCTACAAACTGATCACTAAAGTAGTTCTCATTATCATTTGCTAGAATGTCCTCCCGCTCTCTAACAATGTTCTCGTACTAAGTTCCTTGAAAAGGGTTGTCTTGAGATGCAATCGGAGGTTGCGAACCAGTTAGTGGCTAGCTTTTAGCCACTTGCATTCTATCTTCTAATTGGCCAGCATCCTCCTTCAAAACAACATTTCTCCAAATATCATCTGATTCATTTTCTTCCACATTTACACTTTTTGTTTCTATTTTTTCAAGTTCAAAAAATTCTACGATACCATCAATGTCAAAAAATTCTACGATACCATCAATGTCAGAATGTGAAGTCGGGAGATTTACATCAATTTCTGCCCCTAATTCTAACTCAATAATGACCACATTCTACTCATTTGGTCTCTAAGGTAGGGCTAACACTTCAGGATATGTAACCACATACACTTCTATAGTCATAGATTTGTTAAGATCCTTAATCAAGCACAACACATCTCCATCAGTCATCAACCTCAACGATCCATTCGTAAGATTCATTTTCGGTATCCTATAGGTGAATATGAATAGAAAATTGTACCCCAAAAATTTAGCCATGACATTTAACTCAAACTTTGAAAGGCAATCAGAGTTCACCCAGACAATATAATGTGTCTGTCCATGCAAGTACGTGATGTTTGCCATTCTAATGAAATCCCACCTCCATGGATACATTTAATTGTGAAGCAAGGAGATTCCTGGCTACAAAAAATAATAACCTAAAAAAATTAAATTTTGGTTTAGAAAAGTTGAACAACAACTACAGATTAACGATAATGAAACAACAAACATACCATATTGTGGACCATCTTCATCTTCGTCTTCTCTACGATATTGGTATTTTTGAACGACCTTATTTCTAGTTTATTTGCGATTGTTTGACTACCCTTTTGCAAATGCACGATATGAGTGCTCTTTTGAAATGGAGATGTTTGTCGTTTTCTGGTCGAGTGTTGGTAGTCTTCTCCTTCAAAAGATGTCGTCGATTTGCCAGAATAAAGATGGTGCAACTTCTCTTCCAACCGTTTATAGAAGAAATTTGAGAGTTTTTTGTCTGATTTGTAATATACCCACGTAAATATTTGTTTCAAACTTCAAATGAAGTTTTTGGTGAATGGATAGATTTGTCCTTAAGTGCTCAGGCACACTGGTTGAGGTAATTTAGACACGTGAGGTCTACACTAGTGAGATAACGGCATATTTTAACGAAAAATGTGATTGGCGAGTCGATTTGCAATTAATTCAAAGGTTGGGGATGTCTGATGCTAAAAAATTAGTTGGAGGTAGATTTGTTACAGATTTGAAAGGTTGGGAACCAAAAGTGCAAATTACCCTATACAAAATTATAATCTATAAGTACTAAAAAATTAAAAATAATTTCAAAACTATTAAACAAGTACTAAACCCCTATAAACATACCAAAAGCCTATACATACATTGGCATTGGGTTTTCAAAAAAAAAAACACAGTTGAAACATCAATTTTCAAGTATTTTCCATGTGTGTTCAGTCAAAATTCAAATTCAACATACACCTTTCAAGATCAATCAAGATTTTACGAAATTGTATACAAGTTAAGATACATAAGTTGCAAGTAGTTTAATTTATGTTCTTCGTAATGTTTATTACATAATAAATTTCATTGATTACTTTTAAATCGGCAGGTTAAAAAATATAAATCCTTCTAAATAAACATTCAGGTGAAGATATATAGGGGTTCTAAGAAATTCTTTGAGCGGTTGATTAACGTGATAAGTTGTTCTAAATATAAGAAATGTAATGGTACGATATGTTATGATTTTTGTTGATATTACGTTGAAAGATAATTGTATGTATCTTCGAAATACTCACTCTTACTTTTAAATTTCAGATTAGATTGAGATGTGCTGGATGCGTAACGAATTGATGGAGCATTTGTATCAATGGTCGCCAAGTAAACTCGTAGTTATTTAAGATATATTTAATTATTAGAATATTTGACATTAATTTTGGCTTCTAGTTTGAAGTATTAGTTGTCTTGTTTTTTTATTTATTAAATCATGTTTTTGAAACAAGTTTAAGGGTTTATGGAGTCGAATTATTTTATTAGTAATTTATTATTATTATTAAGATTTATTACGCAATATTACGTTAGATTATGAAATTTAGTAACTTTATGAGTTTATTAAAATTTGGGGCGTTACATTATGTCTAGTAAAACTTTGTGTAGATCATAAGCGATAGATAATACAAAATGTGTGAATAAAAATTATGGGTCATACGGAATGTGTAGATAAGAAATGAATAAAAGTTATAGATCTTACGAAAAAATGATGTTTGACCAATTTATTAGTACTTATAAACATTAACAAACATACTTTAACTCGAGTCATGTTTCCTTACATGTGTGTGCTGTTATTGCACCCTTATCACTGTTGCATCTAGAATGCATACTATCAAGGAAATTTGGTGCAAACAGTTCATACCTTTTGTCTTTAGTGCAAAAATAGTCTTTAATATTTGTTTTATTGGCACATACATTCATAACCTATGTGTGTGTGTGTGTGTGTGTTTTTTTTTTTTTTTTTTGCCCAATTGATACTTATTTGATATAAAAGACCGATATACCTTTAATTTTAATCAGAAAAAAATTGCACTTGAGTTTGAAAAAGAGTTTGAAAAATGTGCAAATAAGTCCATGACCTTTATTTAATAATATTTAATTAGTGTAAGATCACCCCTACGGTGCAATTGTTGTTAGTCGTCTTTTTTGAATCTCTCTTAGACATCCAGCACTAATGATGCAGTTGGAATTATGAAACAATTTATATATTGACATTTTGTGCTCATTTCAAAATTTTTGCTTTGTTATTCCCATCATCCGATAACCACACATCCCTCGCTTCCATTCAGGAAGAGGAACGTAGAGACTCGCCCTATAAATTAAATAAGGTGAGGAAACAAGAATGTCAAATTTAGAAAGGGTTTATCAAGTCCATTCCATTGGGAGACATCAAAGACGTGAACTTATCGAAGCAGATAATCCACTCTTAATTTCTATCCCGTAGGATGGTCTTGAGGAAAAATCAGTATCAATTGCTGCTATCACTCCACGCGCTTCTGTTTATTAAATACAAATATTTGAGTTCCAAATGTATTTTTCAGATTTTAACTTATCGTTTTATTATAATTAAATCATCAAGTTTGTGACAAAGCTATTTTTTTATAACCATAAAATAAAAATATAATTTTTAAATAATAAAACTAATAATTTTATTTAACACGTTTGTTAATAATTATGAGCTTAAATTTTAATTATTTCATAATAGTTCATAAAATATACAAACAATTTACGTATATTATCAATTCGGTCAATAAAGTCTTAGTTTAAAAAAAAATTGTTAGTTTTCTTTTATTTTTTATAAAAAAAAAAATAAAGGTACGAGACCCATTTATACTTTTTGTAAAAGTTAGGAACCCAACAACAAATTTTTCTTATTAAAATTAAGGACATATAATTATTTTTTTTATTAAATAAAGATCAATTATGCACTAAAACATAAATTAGAATGTCAGTGACAAAAAATAAATATTAGGGACTATTTGTACCAAATTTCCTACAATTTATTCAAAACAAAATATTAAGAAATAATTGCAGTCACTGTCTTCAATATTTGTCCTCAAACCTTTATTTCGTGGCGTTCTTGTCCTTAACTTCCATTTTTTTTTTTTTTTTTTTTTGCGTTCAACGTCCCTGCTAATGGTTTCAATCCAAAATTGCATAATTCACATTTCTTCATTATTTTTTGTTTTTACACACGCAACGGTTATAATGTGATAAGTTTAAGAAATTAAAACTCTCGTCTTAACATCGAAATCTAAATGAAATTCAAATGTTCAAACTTCAAAGTTTAACTCTTTTTTCTAATCAAAATGTTGAATCAGTTTATTTTTCACCTAAACTAAAAAATAAATATATTTACAAATATTATCACGATCGTATAAAGTTTTATCCACTACAAAAAAAATACTTAAAAGTTAGGTGTGTTACATCACTTACCACGTCTTCAATTTTTCTCTTCACTCCATCTCTCTTATTCGATCATCTTCCTCAACCAATCATTTCCAAAATCTGCTCTCCTCATTCCATCTTCCTCCACCGATCATCTCATTCCACTAATAATCTCCAAAATTTATTCACCGCCTCAATCCATTATTATAATAGAGCTACGGTCGGATTCCACCAAAAAAAGCGGTATACTAATTTAGAGTATGTAAGTATTTATCAAGTCGGTTAAACATAATTTTCATTTGCACATTTCGTAAGATCTACAACTTTTATTCATTTTTTATCAATACATTTTGTAAGAATTATTACTTATAATATACAAAAATATGATAAAAGATATCTTATTCTACTAAAACATACTCTTATTAGGGTGCGTTTGATTGTAAGTATTGAATTCGAATGAAAAGAAAATGAATTACAGGGAATTGAATTGCCAATAACTTGTTAATTAGAAAATATCAATTTAGAAGACAAATTTTACCTAGAAAATAAAATCTCCTCCCACCCTAAGAAAACCTTTTCCTTATTTTCAAGGAAAATGTGGTCATTTATGTAGAAATGAGAAAACGTTTTTACCAGAAAAAAATGATAATCAATCAAACATGTAGTTGGAAAATAGGTGGGAAAAGAATTTTTTAATAGAAAAATGTGACTATCAAACATATCATTTGGAAAATAGGTAAAAAAAGATTTTTTTTCATGAAAAATAGGTTGCAATCAAACGCACTCTTAGACTATTCATGTGGAGAAAATAAATTTTTATTCAAAATTAAAAATAAGCAAACAGAGAAAGATGAAAAAAAGTGTAATTGCTTCACTTTATTTCACGTTGTACTGAAAAGATAGAACAAAAAAAAACAAGATGAAAAAAAATTGAAAAGAAAAAAAAAAAAATTGAAAATGTATATTTATTTTTGTAATAATAAATAATGGAGCGGCGCGCGCTTTTTCTATCGGCTAGGTTTTCGGTCTACACGCCGCTCATATATACAATTTGCGTCAGTCGACTCTCATTAAAGAAAGAAAAATCCCTAACATCCAGAAAAGATAGGAGAAATTCAGGTAATTATACACAAGAAAAAGGAAACAAAAAATTTCTGTAAGTCTGTATTTCACTTGCAGTGTTACTTTTAGTTCTTTGTAATTTATCTTAAGAAATTGGTAATAAAAGATTATCAAATTTTTGTTTGTCTGTGATTTTCTTTATACTCTACTTTTTCCAGTTTGCTTTCTTGAGGGCCTTTTTTATTTCTGTTTCTGGAGAGGGGTTAGTTTTTGATTGTTTGTTAATTTCAAAATCATTTTATTATGGGCTCTACTTTGCAATTTGCTTAATTTTTACATGTTATTAGCATCATCATCGTTATTTAGTTTGATTTTTAGCTCAATTTTTTAAGTTTAATTCCTCCATTTGGTGCCTTTGTTTAATATAGGAAATTTGTGAGAATTATATCGAGAGGGAGACAGTATGCAGGCTTGTAGTGGAGCTGCAGTTGTGGGTTCTATTCAACAGTCCGTTTGGACCAAGGGATCGGTTTTTCTATCGAAAGGGCTTGGTATTAATGAATGCTCAAATCATATTAAATTGAGTTCAGTTAAACCTTGTAGGTCATCTAAGCTTGATGGGAGCTTAGTATCTGGGAGGCCACCCTCTTCCGCGTCTGTTCCGGTGCCTCCGGTGCCTGAAATTGGAGGTATCATCAATCTGCAGTTACTGTAGTAATTGTGTTCGTGTGCATCAGAATACTATGGATTTTTATGATATATGCTAGTATACTTTGGAATGATTTTGTTGTTAGTTTTTAGTGTCAATGTGAGGGTGTATTATGTATATGTGCGAGTGGATCTGCATCTACCAGCATGTGTGCACGCGCCTATCAACTATTATCTTTCCCAACCTTTTATACTTTTTTTTTCCAGTTAAAAGTTATGCATATGATTTTGGCAGGACAAGTGTGAGAAGAATTAATGTTGCTTAAGTGCTGAATTTTGATGGTTTCTGCTTTCTCGTGATAATTGTTTCTGATTGACAAGTTAAAGTAAACTATGTGATGATATTTCTACTTATTTGTCTGTCTATTAATTTGTACTAATTTAATGAGTGAGAACATGCTAGAGCATAAGTTTTAATGTTACAAAACCTCGAACCCTGCCATGTTATATGATCTTAAAAATCTAAATTTATTTCCAACAACACGCCTTCCGTATAATTGACAAGATAAAAAGGTTATTTGAAGTAAAAACTGCCCCACCATAATCTGCCTCAATGTACAAATTTTTTACCTTCCCTGCATTCACAACATGTCTCTTAGCAGCTCCACCTTCTTTATGTCGTATGAGTATAACAGCTTCTGCCAGTCAAGTCAATGGGAAAGATTCCAACAACATCGCTAATACTATCCCTTCTATCCCTTGGTCTCGCTATGTTCAACTAAGCCACTCTGCCCTACTTGAGCAGGAAAGCATTGATTGGCATTCCGTCATTCAAATTTGGTTAGGCTATAACTGTGGGCTACTCATGTCTATGTGAAGGGTTCAACTCGTTATATTTGTACATTAAATCAGTCGAAATCTTCTTTTTTCATAAAGATCGATTTTGAAGCTCATCGTCCCATTATATACTACAAGCAGTCAGAAACTAGATTGTTTGACAGTGTACATAGTTTGCTCGGAACCCTTAAAGTAATGTAAAACTGGTAGATGTATCTTTAACAATGTTTGTATACTATAGCATGTTTTCTCTACAACAAAAAATGCGATCCAGTGGCGCATATATGGACTGTGCTCCTATAACGAGTTTAAATACTGAAGTACAATGTTGATCTTCAATTTTATATATATGCTGTGCATTAAAACTCTGTTTCATGGATTAGAAGCTTATATTTTTTTAAAAAAAAAAAGGGTGGAAGAAAGAAGTGTCATTCTTTTTCTTGTTCCGTAATCACGTCTAGGAAGTTATTGGAGAAAGATTGCTAGTATGGATTCTATGAACTTTATAAACTAACTTGGGTGTGGAAGATTAGTTTTTTTCCTCCACCGTCATTATGTGCATGATAGTACTTTGATTCAGTAAATATAAATTTTTTATTCATGCAATTAATATGAGGTTGCAGCTGCGGGACTTATTCACTGCTACGAATTGAATTAATTAGGTGCTGGAAGCAGCTTCGCGGACTATGGCCTGAGTGAAGCTGATCCTGAAGTTCGTGCCATTATTGACAAAGAGAAGAACCGTCAATTTAGAAGTTTAGAACTTATTGCTTCAGAGAATTTCACGTCTCGAGCAGTAATGGAAGCAGTTGGTTCTTGCCTCACAAACAAGTACTCTGAAGGATTACCAGGAAAAAGGTAAGCTGTATAGATGTATAAGAAGGAAGGAAAAAGTGGAGAAATAAGTACTTGGACATGATTAACTAATTTTCTCCTTCTTTCTTCATGAAACCATTGATTGATCCAGGTACTATGGTGGCAATGAGTACATTGACGAACTTGAGGTTCTATGTCAACAGAGGGCTTTGGCAGCATTTAGTTTGGATGGAAAGAAATGGGGTGTGAATGTTCAGCCATTATCTGGTTCTCCAGCTAATTTTGAGGTTTACACTGCAATTCTTAATCCACATGACCGCTTAATGGTAAGTTGTTCTTCTAGCCATTTGAATCAATTTATTGAATTCCCTGTATATTTATTTACTTTGTAGACTTTCCATCATTTCAGGGATTGGATTTACCTCACGGAGGACACTTATCCCACGGGTTCATGACTCCCAAGAGACGGGTGTCTGGCACATCTATTTATTTTGAATCCATGCCCTATCGGCTTGATGAATCTACAGGTCTTGCATTCTTGTTATGAAACATATTTCAGAGTAGTTTGATTTTATAAATCAACTGTAACTATTTATTAATTTGAGATTTTTTCTAGACAGGCCTTGTTGACTACGATATGCTAGAGAAAACAGCCTCTCTCTTTCGACCAAAACTTATTATTGCTGGTGCCAGTGCTTATCCTCGAGATTTTGACTATCCTCGCATGAGAAAGGTACAATTACCAAGCACGTCTGACCAAGCTTAAATAGAAGTAAAGTTACTTTTAAACTACTTCTTTTCTTACTCTTAAGTTCAAAAATAAAGTTTTTTTTTTTTTATAACTCTTGCACTACTAACAAATAACTGAATAAGTAACTCGCTTATTTCCAACATTCACAAATAAAACATGTTACAGATTTAAAAAGCTACTTATTTACTTATAAGTAAACTTTTTATGCTTAGCCAAACATGCTGTATCTTGAGTATTAAAGTCACTGTCATTTCATGAGAGACTTCCTTCTTGCATACTTGGTCAGTTGCATCATGGTCCATCATCTAATTATTTGTTCTATGTCTTAAAGATTGCTGATTCTGTCGGTGCTTTTCTAATGATGGATATGGCTCACATTAGTGGACTAGTTGCTGCTTCCGTTGTTGCTAATCCTTTTGAGTATTGCGACATTGTAACAACCACAACACACAAGGTACATGTTGATGCTTGATAGGATATGTAATCCAACAGTTTACAAATTGGTTCATTTGTGTTGAAGGAATTTTCAATTTCATATGGAACTTTTAGTAATGAGCAAATTGATTTATAATTGTTGAAATGCTTAAGAAACAGTTGGGTCGCAGCCCAGGTGATTGGGCAATCTTAAAAAAATTGAAACGACGACTTTAAACAAAAGCATGAAAAAGTAGATATTAGACTTGTATTTTCACCATTGCACTCTAATTCAGATTTCTCCTCTCCCCAATTTTTGTTGTATATAAATGTATGCAATAGTTTATGTATTACATTTATATATTTCTATGGGCGCACATAGGTTAAGATGTGTCCTACAAGGGCGAAACAATGCTCAAAAGAAGCGACAAGTTCTTGTATTGTTGTACATTATAAACTCTCCTCGTATTACATGGCTACAAAGAACCAGTTCAGATATGATAAATCATTAAATATTTGTAGCAACCAAAATTTTTGATTTCGGCATTTTATCTTTGGTTAGGGAATGGCAGGAAAAAACTTCTTATTATGAATTAGGAATAAAGCAAGCTCGGATTATCTGGGATTAATTATGTGTTTTCCTTGTTAAGCAGAGTGACTTGTTTCTCTCTGTGACAGCCATGGAATTGTCCTGCAATTTTTATATGTAATTGCTCGTGTAAAGGGTCATAACATGGATATATTTCTTCAGTCTCTCAGGGGTCCAAGAGGTGGTATGATCTTTTTCAAGAAGGATCCTGTCCTAGGAGTCGATCTAGAATCTGCCATCAACAATGCTGTTTTTCCAGGTTTGCAGGTGTGTGAATTCTCTTCTTTGATTGTAATTACACTAGTGCAACACGCCCTGAAATTTATTTTCTATGGGCCTTAATATCTATATTGAATTATTTTATATTTGGCTAATCATGGAATTTATTATCTTGAACAGGGAGGTCCACATAATCACACAATTGGGGGACTTTCTGTCTGTTTAAAGTATGCAAAATCACCGGAGTTCAAGGCTTACCAAAACAAGGTACCATTCCTTTATTTCAGTCGACATGTGGCTCCACATATCTTCATATTTTGACACGATTAATCTACCTTGTAGGTGGTCTCTAACTGTAGAGCTCTTGCTAACCGGTTGATGGAGTTGGGATACAAACTGGTTTCTGGAGGAAGCGATAACCATTTGGTTCTTGTGGATCTCCGGCCCTTGGTGCGTTTCTTGCTTTTATTTCATATTTCTCATGTAAAAATCGTAAAACTGCTTAGATTAAGCAATGTAAATATTTCAGAGTTTCTACATGAGATCATTGCTAATCATACGAGTAAGAAATGTATTATTTCTATGGGCAACTCGTCAAGAATGGTTGTTGTCTCCCTTTTGAGATTAACTACCCATAATGTTTTTCTTTATTCTAATTTGTGGCTAATTTCTCTGATTGAAGGTCAAGGACTAAGCTTAATAGTTACTGTTAACTTTTTTTGCGAAACATGTTTGAGGCTTTATAGAAGTCACCTTTTTGATGGGATTTTTAGTTTTGAAAGTACTTTTTCTTAGCTTAGCCAAACATGCTCTTAGTCGACTTTCCTCTGTCCGTGTAGGGCATTGATGGTGCTAGAGTGGAGAAAATTCTTGATATGGCATCAATCACCCTCAATAAAAATTCGGTACCTGGTGAGTGTATTCAACTAGGCTTTATTCTATATGCCTTAACTTGCAATAATTTAAGGCACGCTGGTGACTCATACAACGAGGCTTTATTCTATATGCCTTAACTTGCAATAATTTTAGGCACGCTGGTGACTCATATACCTTTGCCGGTTTTGAAATTACAGGTGATAAGAGTGCACTAGTGCCTGGTGGTATACGTATAGGATCACCTGCAATGACTACCCGAGGTTTTGGTGAAAATGAATTCATTTCAGTTGCAGACTTTATCCATGAGGGTGTTCAAATTACTCTAGAAGCGAAGAAGTCTGTTTCAGGCTCTAAGCTCCAAGATTTTTTGAAATTTGTGACATCTCCAGACTTTGTATTGATCAACAGTGTGTCAAATCTGCGGAAAAGAGTCGAGGCATTGACGGCCGGATTCCCATTGCCTGGCTTGTGAAGAACAAGATGTATCAATCCGGCCTGGCTTGTGAAGAACAAGATGTATCAATCTTGATAGGACGAAATAAGCTAAATCTTGATGCAGGTCTTTTCAACTTTGAGAATTCGCCTGTTTTTTTTTTCTGCAGTGAGAAGATGCCTCAGTTTTGAACATTAATGGCACATATCCTAGGTGGATTAGACATTATTAAACTTGTTGAAAAAGAATAGAAGCAAAAATAATGTCTATTATATTGTCGACTACTATCTGATACACATGCATTAAGTTATTTGGAGTTATTTGGTAGAGTTTGTTTGGGAGAAAGTTTAAAAATCACATTTTAAAATTTTATTAATTTTTAATCATACAATTTTAATTTTTTTTTTTAAATCAAAATTTAGGGTGTGTTTGATTTTGATTTAAATTTGATAAAAGTTTTTAATCATAAAATTAATCATCACTTTTTTTTTTTGGAAAACAAACAAAGCCTTACTAAAAATTTCATGAAATAAAGTAAGAGTTGATCAAGTTTAATATCAAGAAAATTTGAATGTACAACTCTTAACAAGTTTTAAAATCAAGAATTAATCTAAATCGTCATGTGATTTTGCATGCCTAACCAATAATGCAAGATTTTGTCTTGTCCGAAAATTTGAAGTAAACATGTTTCTCTTAGGTCATGTTATGATTTAACAAATTTAAATAGTATAGGGTAGTGTTCTAAAATGTAAAATCTCAGACTTGATGTGCAGTGCCTTGTCGCATCTCTCCTCGCATCGCTCATTTTTGTGCATCGACCGCGCATTGCCAAGCTTAGACGCGCTTAGGTTCAATGCGCGATCTCACCGTGCATTATGCATTTTAGAACTTTGGTATTAGGATGTGATTGTTAAACTATGATAAGATTAGTTCCCAAAAGGCCAAAACTATAATAAAACTTAAGAACCAATTTTTTTTACTTTTTAATGGTTGAAGACCAACTCGTTACAAGGGTCAAGTTTGTATTGGTATTTATCTAGATTTTAAGAAAATTAGCTATAATTGTATTGAATAAATATTCAGCAGTGAGAAGAATCGATTAAATATTCAATAAATTTTTATCTAAAATTGATGTATGTTTCAAAATTAATATTTGAACGATTGATTAAAAAAGTGTTTTATTGTTATGTCTATATACAATTTCGAAAAAAAAAAAACATTGAAGATATTGATATCCTTGTGTATTATCATTATTGTAAATTTTATTTGTAGTTTATAATAATATGAATATTTTTAAATAATTATTTAAGACTATACATTCGTCATAGTTATTTTTTTAAAAAAAATTTAATATCTATTAAATTTCAAATTTTATAAAATTAAAAAATATATTTAATATGTCAATGGCCAAGAATAAAAATAAAATAGAAGAAATTTTTTTTTTATGGATGATGAATATATTTTATAATTGTTAAATATTATTAAATGTAAAATACCAACAAACTTAGAACTCAAAATAAATAAATTTTATTCACTAAGAAAATTTACATTTTAATTATAAGTAATTGGAAAAAGGCTAAAAGCAAAATTCAAAAAATTACCTTTCTTTTTTTTTCAAAATCAGATATTGAACTCTAAAATCAATCCAAACAGGTCGACAGTATTGAGATCTGATTGTAAAACTAAATAAAAACTTAAGAACCGACTTTTGACTATTTAAGGGTTGAAGACTAACTCGTTACTCGGACAACAGAGTTCCAAATAATGAAATTTTCACTGGCCAATTGTTACTCCATTTGCAGTTCGCAAACTGGGGTTCTTATAAAAGAATCTGGAGCTTGGTGAAATTCTGATTCATGCTCAAGCATTATGGTGGAAGTTTCACGTATACTACATTACAAAATTGAAAAGCCATGTTAGAGTGTTCCAAACACGACAAAACTACGAGGATTTCAAAAGACTTTCAGGTAATAAACGATTCATCTCCAGGAACATTGAACTCGTACTCTAGGGGCGATAACCAGTCAGTGTAAACCCTCTTCCAATTATCTCTCCAGCACAAAACCAGGCAAAACATTCTAACCCGAAAAGGGCAGCAATGCCAGCATCCTCAATCTTCAGCTCATGCCTATGCTTCAACAAGTGCTTGACATAATCAAGTTCCTTCAAGAAGGCTTCGTAACGCACAGGAATGCTGTTTCAAGCAAAGACGAATCAGAATGTGAATATGGGCACTTTTAGCTAAAAGCCCAAACAAAAGTAAAAAGTCATTTTGAAAAGGACAGACTACCTTCTAAAAAGTAAGTTTTGAACAAAAATCTCCCAAAAAATATAACATCATGTTTGGAATAGCTTATTGCCAAACAGTTGGCTTCATTTTGGCTTATCTTGACCATAAAACATGCTCATATATGATTAGCAAAAAAAATTACGTCCAAGTACATCTGCATTTTTTTTAAATGCTCAGCCAAACATGCAATAAATCCTATTTGGCTAAGCTTAAAAGTACTTTTTGAAGAGCAAGTAAAGACTTCTAGAAACGCAAGTTTTTAGAACTAAAAATCTCAAAAAGAAAAGTAACTTCTAAAACCTCAGCCAAATATGCTCTAAATCCTTCAGTACTCACTCACACCTACCAACAATTATACATAATCGAAATCAATATCAATTGACAAGATTCCACTAGATACGACCACTTTAGCCAACTTACAAATGGCAAGCTTGTATGGACAGGAACCGAAAAATTCTACTGCACAGTATATCCCAGAGCTAAAAGGCAAACCTGGCAAGGCGAGTATAAAACAGCTGGTTAGACAAATTCTGGCAAGTTACCACCGTAGGAGGATCCCGAATATGTTGTTTGTTCTTCTCTATCAATTGCTTATAGTAAGCACTTCCATTCTTCACCATAAAGTTTGAAGCTTCAGTAGCCTTTGCTCGCAGTTGATGAAGTTTTGATGCCATTGTTGAATCCAACACTATACCGCAAAAATCACCATTAAGCACTGACAGATATGAAGCAAACATATAGAATTTAGTACTTAAGGAATTTGTCCATTTCTCGAGATCTGTAAGGGTATGGAAACACGCAAGAGCTCTTGAATGAAAACGAAAAAGAGATGTAATTGGAAATTAGATTCAGATACTAATTCATGATCTGGCATGTACAAAATGAAACTTCATTCTCAATTCCACAAGAATTTTATCAAAGCCTTTCATATGCTTCTCTTCAATGGCAGTTTGATTTATTATAATTTTTTTCCCAAGCAGCATGAATCCACATATTCACCATTTGTAATGAATGAAGCAAACAACAGAACCAAATACATTTCAATCAACTCGAATTCAATATAAAAAATTCCCAACTCTCCCCATATCGATCCCCGACTCAATAGTCATTGAGAATGTGCACATCAACATTTTGGCAGTTTACACTAAAAATGGATTCCGCAAAACCTAATTTCTCATGTACACTAAAAACCCACAATTTCTTCTCCATGTGCAATGATTTACAGTCGTATTAAGTTATTCTTGTTGTTTTCCCATGCAATTCTGAGCTTCGAACAGGAAATAATTAAATCCAAACAATTTTTTTTTTTTTTGATTTGAATACAAAAATCACACACAATTTAACTCATTTTGGTTCCGCACCAAAACGCTTAATTTCAAAACACATTATGAAACAAAAGACCAGTAAATTATCGCGTAAATAACAACTGCTTACGAGAAAGCATTCATACATGCGTATTAACACATAAGGCTGAGTTTTGATTACCTCTGAGAATCAACTTTGAGTGAGAGAGGAGAGAGTAGGGTTTTACGAGGGCAGGCTGAGAAATAAATCAAATTCGGGTTCGGTCACCGTTCGATTATTAATTCGGTGCTGTACAGTAAACACAAAATTTCGCCACGTACAAAAATTACTAACTTATAAATTAGGGAGATTTGCAAATTTGTCCCTAATCTTTAAAGTTTGTTATTAATCTACTCTTAACCAATTTTTATAGTATCAAACATCTCCAACCTTTACAATTTGTTGCATATCACATCCCCATTGACAAATTTTGACGAATGTGCCCTCTTTAAAAAAATAAATAAAAGAAAACAACAATACTACAAACAATAAGAAAAAATTACAAATTAAGTCCCATAACTTTTCAAATAGTACAAAATATCTTCGTCTCCATCCTACTAAGATCAATTGTTGCTTGTGTAGGCCAAATGTAAGTTTGGACTCTGGAGTGAGGTCCCCTCGCCCTCTTTTGTTAGCTTCCATTATCTGTTCATGAATTGAAAAATTCTTAAATGTCAACAATTGGAATTTATGTACGACGAAAAGAAAGTTGACTATAAAAGCTGTACTTTGAGAACATTTTCAGGTAGAGCTTTGAGAACATTTGAAGATGGAGCCCAAACGAACAAGTTCTGTCCCCTTCTTCCAGATAAACACGTGCCCACAATCCGACCCAATTAAAATGTATTCATTATTTGGACCAAAGAAATTCACCCATTTAACTGTCTGTGAATTCCAATGACCGAAATAAGTTTGTACTTCAACCAATTTTTGCAAATCTTCAGGCGGTGAAGCAAATGGACTAGGACCCAACCCTAAGTTCTTCTGGAACAAATATATGAGCTCAGCAGTTCTTCTAGAACAAATATATGGTGTGGTGGGTGGATAAGTGAAGAAGAAGATATTTTGTACCATTTGAAAAATTATAGGATTTTATTGTTTTTTTTCGTTTAAAGAGGAAGACAAATACGTTAAAATTTGTTAATGGAGACGTGATTTGTAACAAATTGCAAATGTTGAAAATGTCTAATGCTATAAAATTGATTGATAATAGATTAGTAATAAACTGCAAAAGTTTGAAAACCAAAAATACAAATTTCCATATAAATTATGATTGTACTACTCTACATTTTGTTTTTAGTTGAAATTATTATTCCATATAAATTCTATGAAATATATAACTAATAAACAAGTAAAAATTATAAATCTTAAAAAATATATTTGATCAAACTAACTTTTAGTTTTGCCCTTAGTTTAAAAGAACAATTCTTTTTCAAAATCACACTTCAGTACCTTCACGCCGACCTTCAAAATCATGGAATTTTTGTTGCACCAAGATATCTTGCATTGAAAATTTGCTTTCGGTTGAATTTTTTTTTCCAACGATCGATGCTAAAATTAAAATACAATCTACCAGAATCTTATATTATCTGACCCAGGAGGCTTTAGGATCACCACTGATTACTCTAAAAAACTGGTCAAAATCATTTTTATTTACACATTTCGTAAGACTCACAACTTCCATTCACTTTTTATGATCTACAAAAAAAAAAATACCAAACAAGCACTAAAAATATTACTTATAAGTAAATAAGTAAGAAAACTGTCTTGGAAACTTCAAAACATCTCTTAAACAAATCATTGACTTCGTAATGCAATCCATGAGGATTCAACAAGAGTAAAACAAATAACGAAAGCATAGATCACATACCCAGAAAGTCAACCTAATCCAGAACAAACCAGTTCGACACCTGGTACTACTAAAAACGTAAATTGACCTAAACCATTCACTCACATCTACGAACAAGATTGAAATGCCAAAGTATAAGCCTAGCACACATTAGGCAGGGGGCGAGGCTTTTGGAGCCCCACTAGGCTGCTGGGCAATTTGAGAAGTTGGTGCTGCATCATAACTCCCGGCTGCACTACCACCTGTAGAGCCATCAGCAGGGTAAGCTGGAGGTTGGGAATACCCACCAGCGTATGAACTGTTATATGGTGGTGGCTGTTGTTGACCATAGCTGGGATGAGTCGGTTGTGGTGCACCATATGTTGGAGGGCCATACCCTGCCTGGGATGTCGGGTAACTTGATGATGGTGGTCGCGGGGCACCAGAATCTGTCTGAGAATAACCCGTTTGAGCAGGTGGAGGCTGAGAATGAGGATAGCCGGGCTGAACATAGCCTCCTTGAGCACTAGGTGACTGCTGCGGTTGCTGCCCGTAAGCTGGCTGGCCAGTTGGTGTTTTTTGAGCCTGAGGAGGTCCATAACTGGCAGGTGGCTGGGTTCCAAAACCACCTTGTGAAGTTGGGAGAGCCCCATAGGCTGGCTGGGTCGATCCTTGAGGAGCATAATTGGGATTAGGGTTAGGCTGACCACCAGCATTGTACGACTGGCCAGAGGCAGGTGCTTGATTGGCATCGCCCTGGGTTCCATATGTTGGCGTGTGCCCATCAGGTGTTGGGTTGGAGACATTACCATAGGTAGCATTATAACCTTGTTGCTGCTGATCATAGCCTGTGGCGGGATTTGCAGGGGGCTGGCCATAACCAGATTGTGGGGCAGCTGCATAATATCCACCATAGCTATCTTGGGGATAACCTTGCCCTTTACTGTAAGCTGGCGGCTGATTGTAACCATAAGCAGTACTGTCTGTAGGAGGAGCACCAGAACCTCCAGGAGCTTGCTGTTGTGGAGGTGGCGGCTGGCTGTAGTAATCATAGCCACCTCCTTGGGCAGGAGGCTGATTTGGTGGAGCAGCTGTTTGGTCCCAGCCTGTGGCATATCCACCAGAGGTGGGTTGAGGTGTATAACCAGCGTAAGGTGGTTGATTCGGGTTGTATTGGGGCGACGGACCGGGGTATGCACCAGGCTGGACATAGCCATAACCAGGTTGTTGCATTGGTGGACCTGGCTGTCCCCAATTTGCTGGAGGTCGAGCTTGATAACCTTGCTGAGGATATCCACCACTCATAGCTGGATTTCTAAGACGATTCTGCACCAAATTGTTATCCCAAAATGAACCAAGAACTATTCATCGCATTCATATGGGAAAATTATACAAGAGTTTAGCATAACACCAAAAAATGGAAAAAACAGATGGCCAGAGAGAACATGACAAAATACACAAAATATCACAGGCACATCAAATGTCACAATGCTAAGCACAATGTACATGGCAGAGTTACATTGAGACATTATTAGACGCCTACATACCGTACTGGTTGGGTCGTACAATTGTATTACTCCTGCAGAAGCCCATCCTCTCCCTATTCGAAGTGAAAAGGGTACAAAAAAGATTTGCAAAAACCATACAAGTTCTATAGTATCAAAAACAAAATTAAAGTCCCCATGGCATGTGATGCGAAACAGCTAAATACCAAAACACATAGTATATACAGACACATGGATCATTAAGAAGCTAGCTGTAGCATCAAAATTGATATTAAAATATCTGATTAAAGTTATTAGCAACACGAGCTAAAACTACTCTTAATTCTTGGCCAAGTGCTAAAATATCTGTAAAATGGACGGCTGGACCAATAACTTGACTGAAAAGTACAAGGATTCGTAACATCAAAAGAAATTAAATAAATTCTTGAGACTGGAGGTAGAACAGGAGTGTCCGTATATACACTCAAAATGTATAACATACTGTATCAGGCACTACTACACATTGGTTTGACCTCTCCATCCAATCTAGAAAGCCTAATCTTTCAGTTTCCATCAATAGTAGGTCCTTGTCCTTTCCATGAGATATCCAGGTAATTACTAGAAATCAGATACAGAGGCATACCGGAACAATGCGGAGAAAACACCAACATTAAATTGTTCCATGTTGGTGTGACCGACTGTCCGATACACTCTTAGCTCCTACAATAGTTCCAATAGCAATATCAATTATCATATACAAAATTAAACCAGCAGAATCGGCCAGAGTCCCAAAGATTCTTCACTTGAACATTTAACTAAAAATGACTGTAATTTCAGATATATCCTCAACAATACAAGAAAATTTTACACTGCCTTAGTTACCTCAGCGGAGGGAGCTCGTTGCAAAACCTGCCTCATACAAAACCAAATATGGGAAATCCAATAAATCAATAAAAGGATAAAGGTAATATCTCAAAAGACCAATCCTCAGCACTCATACTAACCATCTGACCAACTGACGTTATGAACCTAACTGCAGATAAAATGTGCAGGGAAGAAGCAAAATATCTGGTGGATGCATTATGGAAGAGTACTTTTATCCAAAATGGATCGGGGTAATACACTACAGTGCAAAAAACTGTTATATACAAGTCCTGCATTGCAACTAGAAAGTAAGCATGTGTTTCAAACTAGATATCAAAGAGTTCTTCATCCTCTTGCAAAGGCTGGTCTTCTTCATCCATGGATCATTTTGACAAGATCACTCCAAATCAACCAAAATCTGTACACAGAGAGCGATATCTGCAAATCTATAGATTCACAAATGCCATATAGGAAGGCATATGAACAGCCATATATTTGGTACAAACTATATGGGAAAATATCTCTCAAAAAGATATTTGAGCAGAGAAAGATCCAGAAATAATCTATTTATGTTTTTACTAGGCACGCTTTAATGAATAGAGAAAATCCATATCTAAACTAGCAGAGGCAGGATACCAACCAGTAACCAAAAATACTTCACAAATGAAGAGCCAGAAATGAACATATGTACTAAAATAAAATTTTGGGAAGTAATCCCACAAAGTAATACCTAACTGGAAACAAACTGCTAGCTATGAGATGTTATTAATCTTGAGGCATCAAATAAATTTAGCAGGATGTGATCTAAAAGTTCTGATTCAGAATAAACCCATCCCACATATTGTGGAACACCAAAACAAAGGAGAATTACAACCACGAATGCAGAAATGCAGAAAAAGCAAGTATGATTATTCCAGTCTTGAAGTGAATCCGTAATTGTATATACTGATCCATGATTTCAAAAACCTTATCATCTCAAGAAGTATCACACTTTGGTTGGAATTCCCACCCCAAGAATATTATTGTAGATGGCAAACAAATAGAACAGGTATGGCATGAGTAAGCATCAGATATCAATTCAATTCAGACAAATCTAAAAACAAGAAACCACAAATTAAAGCAAATATAACAATTTCTAGATACTACGAAACAATAAATTTCTAACACAACATCACAATTTTATTGACATAAAGAATACAGTTAACCAGATTGAAATCAAGCCTGGGTTGTGTTCCTGGAAAATGGTTATTCACGTATCAAAATACACTTAAGAGGCAAATGACCCATGCCTAGTTTTCTTCTCTTGGGTAACACTACACATTGAAGCAGATAAGAAAAAGCTGTACAAGACCAGGCAACTACTGAACAAACCTCACTGATGACTTCATTGACCATCTGTTTTGCAACTTCAATTTGTTCACTGGTGCCATCAATTTGTAATGTCCTTTCTCTAGATGTGTCACCCGGTGGCAAGTGCAGGGGTATCACCTGAAACATTTGGGAGAAGTAAGTTTATTTCATGACATTACATTGTAGCACAATTTTTAATTGCCTAATTAATTGACAAAAGCTCAAATAAAAAAGTTCCCGAGAAATTTGCACCATATAATAGAATCAATATTTCTAGTCTACCTGAATACGAGCCCCAGAACTTGCTTGCATATTTTTAATGGTTTCACCACCTTTACCAATAACAAGGCCAACCTATAAAATGGCATCAATTCTAATAAGAACTGTATCAATAGAACGTCCATCTAATAGTCAACCAACACTAACTAGTATATAACCTTATTATTGCCAATCTTCATTACAAACTGTTCAGCTCCAGATGACAGTCCGCTAAGCTGCCGAGAAACTGCGCCAGAACCACCTGCATCAGCCTGTCTCAATAATAAACAAAATGTTAGCACAAATAACAAGAGAAAACACCTAGTAAAAGATAAGTAGTTCAATTGAATCATCCTCCAAGTGCTATCTCCACTGTCATGCAGATCATCAAGTCAAATCCAACGTTAAGAATTGTGGATAACTTTATCAAAACATATTTAAGATGACCAGCTCAGAAAGGCATCGTGCTTCAAGAGCCTTAATGCAAACCATTGGTATCAAGAAGTCTAATAACTACACTTAGTACCTCAGCAAGAACATCATTGATCAACTGCTCAGCCTTTGCTATTTGGTCAGGATTACCCATGAGCTCAACCCCTCTGGTAGCAGAATTACGGTCCGCATCCATGTCTCTAGTGACTTGAATCTTTGCACCAGACTGAACCTGAAGGTACCGAATTGTCTCACCGCCTTTGCCAATAATCACACCTACCCTGCCATTTGGTATCTCGATCTTCTTACTCTGTCCTGGTCCTCCTGGATAACCATATGGTGCAACTTGTGGAGGAGCACTAAGACCCAAACCCATGGGCTTCTGCAAAAAACCTGCTATACAATATCGCAGCAGCTAAGCTCATTATTCATTTCAGACCACATTCACTAATTTTGACTCAAATCACAACAATAAAATTTAAATCAGCCAAATCGTTGACATGGTTTACTGAATGCATGCAGCATTGAGGTGTCAGATTGTTTGTACAAAAGGAAACATATAGTAATCAAAATTTGAGACAAAAAGATAATGATCAGCCCTAAAAACTGATGTGTACTTGCCAAAAGACAAACACATCCAAACAAAGCTACAAAATATAGTACTGTGCAATACTAAATCTAGATATGAGTGGAAATTTTATGCACGTGTAGCCTAATGATACATAAGTTAGGCATCCTTAATATTGAGCTAGACCATCGCCATTTAACCTGGTTGTTCCCAGCACAAGTATTTATTTACACTGACCGTAAAACCTAGTATACCACTTCATTGCGGTGGAATCCAACCATTGAACCTTGTTCGTTGAAGAACACTGAGGAGGAGAAGACTGTGAAAGAAATTTGAAGAATGGTGAAGAGAAGAATTGAGAAGGAGATATTTTGAGGAGAAATGATTTTTTTTAAGACGCGTTGGTGAATATACTAGAATTGAATATAAGATGTTATCAAAAGAATATAATGATCTTTCAAAGGGGTGCATGAATTAATACATACAAACAAAGATGGATACATCAAATATGTCAAATATACAAGCGCGCACACAAGAAAATTTTTATAAGAATGTGTATCAGGAGAAAATGAAAAAATCATAGAAAACCCATACTCTGATCGTTGGAATCAAAGCCTCCGCCAGCTCCATTCTCGACTCTGGCTCTTTTGGCGGGATCGGCAGTGTTAAGGAGTCTGGCGGCGATCTCCTGGGCCTTCTGCTTGGCCAATTCTATCTCGTTCTTGGAGGCGGAACGCTGTTGTACGATGGAGGCGGAGGCGACGAGAATCCCGTCGGCCTCCGCGCTCCGATGGATGGGGAAGTCTGGTGGTCCTCGTACTTGCGCTTGTTCGATTCGGCCACTCCCGTTGCGTAGTGTAACTCCTCTGCCATTTTCGCAGTTCTGAACAGAGAGATTCTCGGTAGAGTGTAAAGTTGAGTGAAAACCCTAGACACTGAAGAGGGAAGATTCGCGATAATGTGGAGTGGCCCATTCGAGAGGGGGTTCCTTATAGTCGTCCGTTGACCACTTTGTTGAAAAAATAAACTATGAAATTAAAAATTCAACTCTAATAAATTTTATCTAAAACTAGGATAGCGTTTTTCTTTATAATGGGATCCGATCGCAGAAAATTTTAATAGATTGAATATTTGAGAAGAATGAGAGAGAGAGAATTTTGTTTTAGGAAAATTTGATTTTGATGAATATGGAAAAGAATATGGAGAAATTGAGAGAGATATATGAGTTTTGATTTGAAATAATGAAAATGTAGTGACAGACAAAGAAGTATTTATTTTTTTATGTTTGTAGTAGAGTAAATCTCCCTACGGTCGGTGATTATTACTAGTATATCGTTTTTCTTTGTGGTGGAATCCGAATGTAGAGGATTTGAATGGATTGAAAAGTTGAGAAGAATGTTGAAAATTGAGAGAGATGAAAAGTTTTGTTTGAAGGCGGTTTGATTTTAAAGAATATGGAGAAGAAAAAGAAGAAATTGAGGAATTGGGGAATTGAGAGAGATATGGATTTTGGTTTGAGAATATGAAGATGTAGTGATGGATAAAGAAGTACTTTTTTGTGCTTGTAGCGGAGTAAACCTTCCTACGGTCGGTGATTACTATTATGTGGTATTAAATTTTTTTAAATTAACAAGTATTCAATTTTTATTCTCTTCGTCCGACTTTTTTTTGATAAAATGTTGAGTTAGATTTAAATTTGTTGAATCACTCCGTCTAAAAATCTGTCTAAATTTAGACGAAATCTATATTTTAATATGCTACATCAGGAGTTCTCGTAAGTATGTATTGGAGACAATGTTTTTATAACCAGTCTATTTTTTAGAGCATCTCCAATACATTACGTTTATTATTTTTTAGATGTCACATAAGTACAGATAGACGGAATTATAAAAAAACCTTCTCCAATTCAAGCTGACGTGGCACACCAAAAAATAGATTTCTTCTAGAAATTCGTTTAAATTTAGATGGAGTTCTATACAGGGTGACTCAGCAAATTTAAATTCAACTCATTATTTTATTTAAAAAAATAAATCAGACGAGATAAATAAATATTGAAGACCTATTAATAAAAAAAAATTAATGCAACATAAGCGGTAATATTAGTTTTAGACGGAATTCATTAGAGATGAATTTTTAATTTGATCGTCTATTCAATATACGTAATGCCACATGGACTGAAAGTCCTTTTATTTTACCTGCTATATATATTTCAATAAACAGAGTGCATTGAAAATACTTTAAGGACTGACCACACTTCTTCGTTTGGTGATTTTTACAATTAAAAGATTTTTTAACTTGATAAGATAATGAATGGAATATGAATTATATAATTATAATTTTTATTTTACACTTTTCCTTTTGAGTTTTGTGATTTTTTCGAATATGTTTCAAGTTTTTGCTATTTGTCCTATAATATTGATCATCCAGTGCTAACTCAAACGCATTATCGATTGTTATCTAATAATACTATCATATGTGATAGTCGAGAGCAACACTTGTAGTTATATTCAAACAACATTTCAACTCTCCTACAAATTACAAGAATATGACAATTGTTCAATAAGAATGATGAGAAAATACATGTTGCATGGGTAGCTTCAAGCTATCTAGTTCCAAAAAATGGTGAAGATCGTAATGGAATTGAGATCTACCTACTATACTATACTCTAATCGACGGTAATCCCATGTTGGGTATAAGAAATTTCGACATTTGTCACAATAATAATTGCACTTAAAAGAAAAAGAAATATTTGAATTCGATAAAAATAAATGAAATATATAATTGAAAAGCAATACCGTCTTCATTTGACTAAAGCTTATTAAAACTTTTTAACAATTTTTTAAATTAAACCAAACAAAGAGTAAAGCTTATTGGAGCTTTTTAGCAACTTTTTAAGTTAAATGAAACAAGAACTAAAACTTGTTGGAGTTTTTAAGTGTTTGTCTAACTAAACTTAAATTAAAATTTAAATTGGTAAAATTAATCCAACATATTTTTTATTCACAACTTACTACTTCCTAAGATTTACAATTTACAAACACTACATAAATAATTTCATCACGGTGAAACATGCACTAAGTGATGAATTTAAGCAATTTTAGAACATAGCTAGTAAAGTCGAGAAATCCTATTTTTGTCAAACCTCGAATTGTGTCGCATTTGAAGAGATTCTATTCCAACACAGATTGGAAAGTACAATATACAAGATAAATATTCCAGAATCTTCGGATTTATGCTTATCACCGACTTCCTAAAGCATTTCCTCATTTGCTTCATGGTAGGAGTTGTTTAAATTATAATTTCAATTAATAAAATTAGTCAAATATAATTTTTATCAACACATTTCGTAAGGTCCACAACTTACTAACCCACTTGTTATCCACAAATTCACCAACAACTTGTAATTTCATCACTTAAAATTTTTTAATTTCAACACTATCAAATACATAAAATGGCTTCTTCTTGCATCAATTGTCAAAATAGTGAAAACCCAAAGATCTACGACAAAGTTTGGACTAAACTATCGTGACAATCAATTGAACCCGATTGGGTATAAACTTCCCTTTTCCTCGCAAGGACGTCTATTCCTCAACACCAACCGAAACAAATGGCACCCAAATATCGATAATTCTCATTAAATCCACACTCAAAACATAATCCACAAGTAGAATTCAGTGAGAACACTAGCTTTTAAAATACAAGAACATAAAAAATGTTCGTGCAAGTAATAGTCTGAATTATTGAGGCGGCCAGGGCCAAACTATCATAGCTTAATTTATTTCCCACAAATATGCAGCCAAAAGCAGTAACCGTCTTCATTTGGTCCACCAATGGAGGAAATCCTTGCGCCTGTTGATCTTCTTCTGCAGCTGGAGAAGTCCATAAAGAAGAGCCTCCGCAGTAGGTGGGCAACCAGGAACATATATATCGACTGGGACAATCCTGTCGCAACCTCGGACCACAGAATATGAGTAGTGGTAGTAGCCACCACCGTTTGCACAGCTTCCCATAGATATGACCCACCTCGGCTCAGGCATTTGATCATACACCCTGTAAGATAATTTTGACACGTGTAACCATTCATTTTGAACAAGTTACTCAAAATGAAATCAGCAAGATCCATACCAGCATGTAATCAAAGAGAGAAATAAAAAAAATCATTCCCACAGCATGCAAGAGTGTTGTCCTTTTGGGATTACATTACATCGGACTGGAAGGTTTTGTCTAATGCATGCTAACCAGCTGTCATTGGAAATGATTTTTATTCCCCGAAATAAGTCGCTTAATTAAGAAACAGAAGAAAAAGCATGCAGTTATTTCGCCACTAGAAGGAACGTATTTCATTAGTCTAGGATAGTTGACTGAGTAAAAGGCACCTTCCCATATGCAAAGAACTAGCAAAGTTTAATCAAGTAGAAGGCAAAAGTTGAATTCTGATTATATATTATGATTCTCCTACTTATCTATTATCCGAGCCCTTAATCCAACAAACTTGTATCATATTTGCAGTTAGATTAACACCTGGTGTGACAAGAAACTCCTCGCTAGAGAGCAGTTTTTTCTATGAAAGCTGAATCCATTGTAAAATATAAATTTTGCCATATTGACCAACCAGACAGGATACCAGATTAACCTACAACTCCTCCATTAGGGAAATAGAAACTTGCATTAAGTGGCTGCCAAAGGCTGCATTTGTAGCAAGGACCACATAGCAAAGAAGGGTTGAGAGAATTGTCTCCATAAATATTGGAGCATTACTTCAGGTCTAGTTAACCCTGACTAATATCAACGAAAACCCCCTTCAGAGGAAAAAAAGAGAGAAAGAAATGATATCAAGCCAACATCAGCACACTACATGTCATTTACTTATATGGCATAAGGTATTGCAGCAAGCCTGCAACTACCATTTTAGCTACTTCAAAAGATATTTGCAGAAGTAATGGCCTCGTGGCTGAATATAAATTAGAAGGTTGGATATTGCATTAATGAGCTTCAACTCAAACTCCATTGGAAGACATAACACATCTAAAAGCTCGAGACACTGAACTTCTAAACCCAGAGGCCACTGCCAGGGGGGCGTAAGTATCATATCAAGATACAAGGATATGGAAAAATTACTTGGGAGGGAGAAGGCAATGAAATATGGCTCAAGGTTGCAATGAATTAATAACAAAAGCAGAGACAAAGTGAAGACTTGATTCACAAGGTAAAGTCCTACCTTTTGCACTGGACACCTCAAATAACTAATAATGTTTGTAAGATAACAAAAATTGTCCTTGAAACAAAGAATAGTATGTGGAGTAAAAATTCAAATATAATTTTTTTACATGTCACACCCAAAGCTAAGTTCACTTAATTGCCAAAGTAGGATTATTTTCCAGAGTCTCAATGCAAATACTTGTGTACGCAATTTCTCACTTTGATTAACCAAAATAATCAATTATGTGCAGGTCTCTTATCGATTCTGTAGGCATTTTTGAATGACCACATGGTTATGTTCTTAAGTCATACACTATAAGTACCAGAATAACAAATTTTGCTTTTAGACTTTTTTGGTTCTACAGATGCTTACAGAGATTGTTGCTCTAATATTTTCTGTACCCTTAATAAAAAAATTACTAAAACGTGAGGCTCCTTGCATTCTCAAATAGAAAGTGATGAAAGTAACAAACTGAAATGGGTTGAGCACTTTACTATGCAAAAAGAAAAAAAATGGTTTGTTGGTGCTTACTGGGAAAGCACGAGATAAGAACTACATAAAGGTAAATGTTATACAAGTACCGGATGAGTACACATCTTGAACTGCAAAATATTAGTCTAGAAGGCTTTATAACAAAACACTAGCAGTCCTACTGAAGTGGTTGTTCTAGGAAATCAGGATGGGTACTTGCTGCATTTTCCTCCCATGGCTCCATCCTTGAACAGCACGCAAAATATGTCATGAATTACTAGCACAACGCACCGATACTGTTGAATAATGCTGAAGATTAACGACGTCAAAACAACATGTTTTCCCACCAGTATTGCTTTTCCACAATGAGTATAACTCTATATATTTTCTATTAAACTACGGGTTTTTTTCTTCTTCCTGTAATCGGCGGAATAACAATGCGGCCAAGGATACATTCACTAATTTTAAACCCGCAAACAAAAATTCAGAAGCCCCACCCACCAAAAGACAATTAGCAATTAGACACCCTTAATTCCTCAAGGCAATGCCTTGAAACCTATTCAATTCAACATTCCAATACCCAATCACTAACCTGAATATACAAAATATGCACAAGTAGTCAACTCAACTATCAAAAACCTAACTTGGTGATACAAGCACAATGCCAAAGCAATTTGTCAAAACCCTAAATACGCAAATTCAACAATTACAAGTGACGCATCGCCCAATAAATATCTGTATTGAATGTCTATAAGCCTATACCGTATGTCGATAAACAAATAAAAAAAGAGAGAGAGAGAATGTAAATCAAATGGAAGACTTACTTGCGAAGAGCAGGAGCCATCTTGTTAGTAAGAGTTCCGGCAACAATCATACAATCAGACTGGCGTGGGCTAGGCCTAAAAATAATCCCAAAACGATCCAAATCGTACCGAGCAGCCCCGGTGTGCATCATCTCCACGGCGCAGCAGGCCAGCCCAAAGGTCATGGGCCAGATGGAGCCGCGGCGGGCCCAGTTCATCAGATCGTCGACCTTGGAGATCACAAACTCCGCCGTCTTGGATAGGCCGGCCGGGGACGAGGTCGACGGCGGTGGAGCCTGCGCGTAGGGCGTCGGGGTGGAGGAAGAGGATTGGAGAGCAGGGAGGGTGGTGTGGATTGAGGCGAGGCCGGACCTATGGTAATACGGCGTCGTTTGAGAGATTATGCGGCGGGCGTTTCGAGCTAGCAGCGCCATTTTTGGGGTTCAAATTGATTGAGAGAGGAGGATTTGGCAGGAGGGGAAGGGAGGGAGGTGGTGTTGCAGAGGAAATCTTGAGGAAGAGAGTAGGGGCGAAGTGGGTTAATTTCGTCCATTTGGTTTCATTTGGGGATGGTTTTAACCGACGTTTGGGGTGCTGGATATTCTCTAAACTGTTCATTTTTTTTGGATTGGTTTATAACGAATGTATTTAAGTGCGCAATTAATTCTTCTTATTTTTTTTTCATTATTGGTGGGATAAAATTGTCAAAGTTACATTTTTTTTCTTTCTTTCAACCCACATGAATATATACAGAAAAATATACATCCTCCTTCCATTTTCTAAAGAGAAATTCTCCAACTCTATTGTTTTTTCTTCTTTCATATTGGTCCTGTAACAATGAAGTGTCGTAAAACTTATTTCAAGTTCTTCAAATTTATGCACAAAAATGTCAAAATTCACAAAAAAATCCAAGTGATAGCAACAGAAATTGAAAAAGAAAAGAAAATTTTAAAACTTTGAGGCCTTTTGAATTCTCACTTGTTTATTTTGACTTTGAACCAAGTTTCGGCACAATGTCTATGAGCAGCGGCCAAATCATTCTTACAAGAACAATCCAATTCAATAGCAACCCCAATTTCTGGGCTACTACTCACCAAACTCAAGTGGCAAATCCTACAATCTCTCTTAACTTTTCCCAAATGCATCTTATTTTCACTAGTTTCTAAGTCCACTCAAGAACAATCAGATGAACTTCTTCCAGATGCCACCAAAATCTCGCCACGCCCATAGCCATAGGCAAAGTTGTAATCATCATAAGAGATATCACCATCAGCTGTGGAATAAAACTGAGAGTAACAAGAATTATCTTCGGTGTTGGATAAACATAGACTCTCCTCATCCACATTCCGCCCTGACGTTGACAGAGCTCCGGTGGCCACATTCCAGTCTACACGAGTAATTTCTAAACTACCCATCTTGAACTCCTAGAAGAGTAAAGGTATGATTTTACCCTCTTCAATAAAGGCAAAAAAAATGAGAGAAGAAGAAAAAGCAACAGAGTTGAAGAATTTCTCTTTTGAAAATGGAAGGAGGATGTATAATCTCTGTATATATTCATGTAGGTTGAAAGAAAGAAAAGAAATGTAATTTTACAATTTTACCCCACCAATAAAAACAAAAAAAGAATGGGGGAAGGGGGGGGACCATTTCTACACCTAAATGGATATGTTTTAAACATAATATGTCCAAAAGGACCAATTGCGCACTTAAATGGATATGTTAGGGACAACTCCACCAAAAATAAAATGTTAGAGACCGTTTGCACAATATTGTCATACGTTAGGGACTATTTGCGCCAATTTTCCTAAAATATGTGGTTAAAAATGAATTTGAGAGAAAAAAAAAGTTTTAAAAAAATCCTTCCAAACATGATCTGATATATTATTCACAACAATACATCAAATATAATTTGTTAGGAATTTGGCACAAATGGTCTCGTGACTTTTGTCCTCAATGCGGAAATAGTCTTTAGTGTTTAATTTTTGGCACAAGACATCCTAACTTACATATTTTGGTACATAACTAATCATTGTTTGATAAAAAATACCAATGTTACATCTTAGTACCATGTGGGCTGTCCAAAGTCAATTATCTAGTGGATGTGATGGCCTCACCGCCGAGGCTCTTCTCCTTATTTCAAGTAGGTATGAGAATAAGTGCTTAGAATGACGATACGATCAAGACCGACCCTGGTGATGTGTTGAGTAAGTCCCTTCGACACACAGCGAATCAGACCCGATAAACTGATGGGACAATCTGCCAAGGCGGCCAGTCACGGTCCTAGCCCTCTAGCATGCGGCTGATGAGGACTTCTTCATTAAACCTAGAGTGTGACATCTTGAGTGTGATAATGATAACTTGGTCAATTGGCTTTGGCCAATAAATACCAAAGTCATTTCTACGATAGATAGTGATGAATTTTGGAGAGCAAAAAACTATACTAAACAAAAGTTATCTACATTGAGTATTTTTAGTATTTTATGTTAAATAAAAATATAATAAAATTATCCCAATATCATAAAATTATATACATAATTTTGTTATTTATTTATCTTAATTTTTATTCAAGTTTTTCACTTCACATATAGCAGTTACATATATTTAAAGCACATTAATTTATCATTTTCTCTTAAGGAAAAATTAATTTATACAACTATAATGATATATTTAATACACTTAATTAAATATTATTAAATAAAGATGCCAGATCCATTTGCACATTTTTGCAAAAATTACGAATTTAATTACAATTTTTCCAAATTAAACTTAAGGGCATATTGATTGTTGACCTCCAAAAATGACTGCCAATATGATCCACACGCTTCCTTTGCTTAGGTATATTTTATCATCACACTTGGACGTCCATGTCAACCCGTGGATCTCTATTGTACATGGAGGTATAAAAAGGAAAGATATTTGAGTGTAGGAGAGACGCGTTATAATTGAGGAGATGGCTTAAAGGTCTCTAACTACGGACTCCATAAGTGGTGTGAATTAAAATATTAAGAATAACTCTCTAATATTTATAGTTAATAAATGAATACCTCAATTAAATAAAATTATTTGAGGATTAAATTTGTGACAAATTTTTTTGTTTGTTATAACAATAGAAAAGTTTAAATTTTACATAATGTAATTACTTAACAATAAAATTAATAATTTTATTTAACACATTTGTTAATAATTATGACTTTAAATTTTAACTATTTTATAGTAGTTCGTAAAATATACAAAATAAGTTATGTATATTATTAATTTGGTTAATAAAAATTTATTTCAAAAAAGAAACTCGTTAGTTTCTTTTAATTTTTTTATAATGTATCAGACTTATTTGTACGTTGTGTAAAGGTTGAAAATTCAATTGCAATTTTTCCAAATTAAACTTATGGAAATATTGGTCTTTTTCATCAAATAACAACCAGTTGCACACCAAAATACATAAGTTATGGATGTTTGTGTCAAAAAATAAATGATAGGGACCATTTTCCACACTGAAAGCAAAGTCAAAAACCATTTGTACCAATTTTCCTAATTTGTTTGACAAAATTGGTGTTCGAAGTTCTTTATAGTATGTTTGGTAAAAAAAATTGTAGGTTATAAATAATGAGTTCTACTGAATGTGTGGATAAAAAGTAGATAAAAATTGTGAGTCCTACAAAATATTTAGATAAAAATGATGTTTGATAAATAGAATGTGTATGAATAATAAGTATGGTTCTATCACTTTTTACTAATGAAAGAAAATGGCAAGGCTTTTTTTATAGTAATAATAAACGTGTCTTATGAAATCCATGTCGGCCATCGGAATCGAACGACCATTCAATTAATTAAGGCGCATAGCGAGGCTCTCGCGTGACGTCATTTCACTTCCACACATTACAGTAAACTAGCTTTAATTTTACTTATTACAAAATATATATATTTTTTATTTATATATTTTGTATAACTCATAATTTACTATCCACTTATTAAATACATATCTATAATACTCTAAATTTATAAGTATTTAAAAAATAATTAGAGCACTGTAAAATATGTTATTAAATTGCTCTTCACTTTCAACCACTCGATGTTTTCAGAGTAAATTACATCAATTACTATGTATATACAATATATTGTTAAATTTACTTTTCTAATGTTTTTATTCTAAAAATACTTGGTGTTATTTATGTATTATTCTATATATTTATATAATATAATATTTACAAAAGGAAACATAATATACATCCCAATTAATTTCGCGGAGAGAGAGAAAGAAAAAAATATTGGAGAGAGAAAATACCATATTCATCTTCTCTATCCCTCTTCAGTACATCATATCGTCGACGTTGCCGCTAACAGTATAATCTTATCTCTCTAATCTCTAGGGTTCCATCACTATGTGAAAGCCCAACTCCCAATTTGTAGAAATTTTAGTCGCTGGACAAAGATACCCAACATGGATTCGCCTACTCGCAGAATGACTCGGTCGGCGGCAAAGAAGGAGTCGCCTGACTATGTGAAGAAACCTGCATTACATTCCAAACAGAAAGTTATTTGGATGCACTTGTTGAAGGAAGTCGTCGGACAAAGGAACCGCACATGGATGCACATATTAAAAGAAGTTGTCGGTGAATAGGTGCTTACTAATCTGTTGCAAAAGTTGTTACAAAATCAACTTGCATTGTCCTCGTTTAATCTCATTGCAAACATTGTTACAAAATTAGTTTGCATTGTCTCTCTATTATTAATCTATTGCGAGACGATGTTACAAAAATCATTTTCGTTGTCTCTATTATTAATGTGTTGCAAACGTTGTTACAAAAATCGGTTTGTATTGTCTACATTACTAATTTGTTGTGAGACGATGTTACAAAAATGTTTCGATTATCTCTGTTATTAATCTGTTGCAAACAATATTACAAAAATCTGTTTTGTTCTCTCTGTTATTAACTGTTGCAAATGATGTTATAAAAATCTGCTTTTGGTTATAAATATGGAGATGTTATCATCGGACACGATTTGCATGAAGAAGACGCTTTCTTTGTTGGCCGAGAGGAGTTGCAGGTTTATTGTAATGTTAGAGAAATGTTGAAATGATTAGGATTGTAAATGATGAAAGAAAGAGAAACATGAGGGAGATTAGCTTGATGAGAGAGAATATCTTAATTAGTTATATATAAAATCTTAATTAAAATAGTAAATGAGATAATTAAGGATTCTGTTACAATATTTAATTAATTAAAAATTAGATGAAACTCAGTATTTTTGGAATAAAAAATATGTTACAATTTTTTTTATAAATAATAACATAAAATAACTTATTTGTGAAAATTTCCCATGTTTTCAAGATACTTATCGTGGTCACCTCTTTTTTCCCCCCTTATGGAAGTACGCACCATTGACTAAGCCTAAACAACCCTTACAATACTGTAGTGCTTTTCATCTTTGGATATATGTTTTTCAATATTAACAAAATCGTACTTGTAAAATATTGATTTATTGATAATGTTTAAATAAAGCTTCACTACCCAATTATAATTAAGACATATAATTTTATCAATCAAATAAAACTTAATTAGATTAACGATATTCACGTTAAATTAAATTTTATGTAATTCTAAAAACGATAATAGAAATTACTAGTTTTAGAATCTAGTTTGACAAAAAAAAAAAAAAAAAAAAAATTTGTTTTCTAGTGATCATGTGATACCTTTTTCTTCGCATTCATTCAAGATATTATGGAAATGAACCTATTAATGAATTTAATGAATTAAACTTAATTAAGGTCAAAAAAAAGTTTTATAAAGTCACTGTTTACTCTAAAATCGAAAATGAATTCGATTCAATTCAAAAATCAAAGAAATGATCGATTTCTATACATAAGTCACTAATTTTATAGTCAAAATAAACCAGTCACTTAGTTGTGATAACTAACAAATAATCTTACAAAATAGAATGCTCATTACGCGCAAAAAAGGTTGATTCATAAACCGAAATATAACCTCAAAAATGTGGCTACAAATTGTAGTGTGCAAAATAGTGCTAAAATCAATTTGAGCTCTATTTGTGTCAATTTCCCTTATTTTATTTAAAATTAATTGGGAGATGGATCACAAATATTTGGTTGGCCCAAGCATTTATAAAAACTGCACCGAGTTGAAATTATGGGCTTTCAGGGTGAATCCATTACAAAGCCTGGGAATTGTTGGAATCATGGCCAACCAAGCAGGGGTAATTTAGGGAATTTATATAAGTGGATATTACACCAACTACTTACTAATATTAAAATAATTCTAAATTTAACAACTTAGCTTATTTATTCTAAAAATACTACATAATTAATATTATATTAATTAATAGATTAATAAATTAAAATCAAATGGACCAATATCACATGAATTTTCAATTTGTTGACTAGTCATTGATTATTTGTACAATAAATTCTTCATCTTTATAATATTTCTACTTTAGTTCCCGTACTTTCTCTTTCATTTCAATTTTGTACTTTTTTATTTGCAACTCAAGTCCTTCAATTTTTAAATTTTTGCAAGTTGGTCCTATTTTTTTTTTATACTTTTATGTCAATTTAGTCTTTTGTATCACTATTTGATACAGATGTTACAAATGATATTATGTATCAATGTTTGATACAGATGTTACAAATGATATTTTGTATTACTGACTATGTTACTAAATATGTTATAGATTATATTATGTTATTTTACATATCACATGTTACATGAATTGATATTATGTATCAGTGATGTTACGTATGTTACAAATGATGAAATCATGAATTTTATTTGTTAAATTTGACATTGTGTTAAATATTTATACCATACTGATGTTACACAATATTAATAGATTTTTTGAGTCCAATGTGTATATTAATACAAACTTGTTGAAGTTTAGAGTTGGTTTTACAGTTGTAATAGTTTCTGTTTATCGCGATCTGATACATATGTTACAGATGATATTGTATATTACTGTTTGATACAAATGTTACAAATGATGTTTTGTATCACTGAATATGTTACATATTATATTATGTTATTTTACACAGCACATGTTATATGAATTGATATTTTGTATCACTGATGTTTTACATCTCAATTTGTAATACAAATTGTTACAAAATATTATTTGTAACATTTGTATCAAACATTGATACACAATATCATTTATAGCATATGTATCAAATAGTGATACTATAAATGACTAAATTGATATAAAAGTATAAATATGGGGATCAATTTGTAAAAATTTAAAAGTTGAAGGACTTGTGTTATAAATAAAAGAGGCCGAAATTAAAATAAAAGAGGAAGTATAGGGACTAAAGTGGAAATGTTATAAAGATGAAGGACTTATCGTACAAATAATTAAGGACTTAAAAAGCAAATTTTGTAAAATTCTTTAGAATTCACGTGGAGGTATATATTTGATTTTAATTTATTAATTTATTAATTAATATAATTTTAGGAATGTAGTATTTTTAAAATAAATTTGTCAAAGATTTGAAATTACTTTTAAAAAGTGGCTTATTTATAAAAAAAATTCCTTTATACAAATAGGCTACTATTTAAAAATAACTAGATGAAAATATATGTACTATAAATTTCAAATATATTGGGTTCTTGTTTTTTTATGAATAATATTATTTTTTAATTACATTATTATGTATCCATAACGGAAAACTAATTAATAGATAGTCATTGTAATCAAAGATTGCAGAATCTTTAATTATTGAATAATTGTTTCAATTGTCTATATATAACTTTGATATTTATGTTTGAAAAAAAAATCTCTTTACAAATAAAAAATAAAAAAATCTCAGCAATTAACCACTTATAAGTATCAATACAATCAGTCAATATAACATTGCAAGAACAAAAAATCTCAACAAGATCAAATTTGTAACAGTTCGTGCTACATATAGAAAGCTCATAATAATAACAATTGCAACACTTTATAATACATAACATTTGTATCACTTCATGTTACATACCATTTGCCACATACTGTCACAACGTAATCGGTTAACATAACATGACAAGACCCAAAAATTTCAACAATATCACATTTGTAACAGTTCATGCTACAAACATTAAAGCTTATGATAATAACAGTTGTAGCACATCATCATACATAACATTTGTGGCAAGATGTCAATAATCCTACACAATCACTTGACATAATATGACAAGAATAAAAAAATCACACATGAGCACATTTGTTACAATTTGTGATATATATGGTACTATGAGTTGTAACACATAAATCCACAATTATCTGATTTCGTTGTACGATACTTTTTATTTTTGTAAGATTCTTTTAGAGTTGAATATTTGATGCACCGACGACTGGAATCTTAATCAGGTAGGTGTTCTTGAGTTGGCAACACATTTTTCAATTTCGGACAAAATATGTGAGCGCCGCTTGGTATATCCAAACAAATAACCTTATCTTTCATCACAATCGACGACTCAACTTTGATTATGGACCATGTAACCCTTCGATTTGGGGTATCTATTACGATAATGGAGTTCAATGTGTTTTAAGATTTTACGAATAGCGAAAATTTTCGTTATAATGAAGGCACCCTACGTTTTGGGGCTCTACTCAAAAAGGAAAATAGCTGCAATTTTGGGATTCATCTTAGATTTTGAAAGCTAGATTTTAGGAATGTTAATAAAACTGATTTTCATATTTATCAAACTACTTTTATTTAATATATTATAAAATATAAAATAATATAAAGTATTTTTAAGATTTAATGACAATGTTTAGAATATTATAATTATTTCTAAAAAGTCAAGTTTATGGTGTAATTTCCTCGGTAATTTACATATAGTGATAATTAGGAACCATACCTATTTTTTTTTCTTCAAAAATTAGATATTTACTAGATAGAATAATTCGTTTCAAACTTACCATTTTTCATTTAATTTTAATGTATTTAAAAAAAATGTATTTATTTTAAATTCAAATATAATTAATAACCGATTTGCTAAGTTTCAGACTAATTCTTATCACCATTAATTAAATGAGTAATTAGCGCATCTTTATCAAAATACTCTCAAATTCTAATTTTTCTAATTTCTTCCATAGCATTGTTATTTTGCCTCGGTAATGTGAAAACCCTTGCCGGAAGAACTCATTCTCTACTTAGTAAAGCCACACCCTATTACATTGTTCCGTGGAATCCCTGATACTATTACACTTGTGATAACACATATTTCTCTCATGTGAGTACATTGATATCCTTGATTTTAATTCTTGAACAACATAACATTCAATTTTTTGGTACAAACAATATCAATTTTTCTGGTGATTTGGCAGAAGTTTGAAGATGGCACTGTCTCGTAGCTAGCAACAGCAAATCAAAGCATAAAAGAAGTTATAGACGTTATATTTCATCCTAGAAAAAAAGTTCAACCTCTATGTGAAGTAAGGAAAAAAGGTACTATTTTTTTCACATTTCACTTGTAAGATCACTTCCAAGTAATGGGATAGTTAGCCCATTTTAGCACTACAAATTATAGTAGATTAGACTTCCAAATCTGGAAAGCGAGAAGATAAAAGGCTCCAAAGCGCAGGAAAGCTTTTGCTTGTTTTGTTTCAATTACACCGCAGTATCAATTGGTGGGCTAATGCCCGTTTAAGTTCAATCCCTAATCTGCATCGTCAATGGAATCTGCTAAAATCCAAAACCATAAGCGTCATGATGATAAGGCTCCTCTAGAAGAAACCCCATCATCATCGTGACCTGGACTTACTGCAAACGACTTTCATCTAGTGTATGAACTCCACTATAGTTCAATTCGTGCATCACGAGTAGATTAAAAGCATAATATTAGCGTTTCTATATGTGTCTTGAATTTATTGTTAACTTTACACATTTTCTTCAAGATTATTTTTAATTTGTTGGTGATGTTAGTATTTTGGATTTAGGGAGATTTATTATATATTTGAAGTAGGTTCAAGATGAATATTGAAGATGTTATTTTGTGTCATTCGTTGCATGCACGGGTTAATGATCAAGATCCTGACATTTAGGTGGGCACTATAATTTTTATCAGACCATATGTTACATTCTAGATTTTTAATGTGAATAGTTATTTCTATTTATTTTTAATATATCACAGAATTCTTTAGAATACACAATATGTCTAATTTTTGTTATCAGAATGTTACGACCATTTTGACTAAACGTAAATTACCCGACGTTATAATGTCGTCCTCTTATCCCTACTAGATGATTTTTTGTAAATTCCATTCACATCGTTTTGAAATGAGAATTTGTCTTTATGTTAGTAGTTGCATTGTGATTAATTTTTCAACTCAATTACTTGTTTATATCGTTACCTACCCCGTTTACCTACCCCATCCATTTGCCATGTGAACCTACATTTTTTAATAACTTCACACCATGAAGCTGTATAATAACATGAAAGTCTTCTCTTTGATTTCTGTCGTACATCGTTGATACTTTGGTGTCACCATTGAATACCCCACGGAAATCGTACCATTTTACCTATTTTCATAAAGTTGATATTAAGTTCATTTTGTCCTGGAAGCTTATTTTACCTTCACGTTGGTAGGAAGTGTTTTCTTGGTATTCATGTATGTTTATTACTTATTGAAAAGTTATTCAAATTCAATGTTCATTGCATGCACAAGTTCATGTTTAGGATTTTAATACTTTAAATCGATAACTTTTAGTATTGATAAGTGCGTTTTATGCACTTATTTTGGCATTGAATTAATCTTTTATGTCGTCATATAGTTGATTTTCTACTTATCTAGTATATTATTGTTCTATTTCGGTTTTGGACGCGTTTGTGAACAATTGAGAAGAATGGACGAAAAGAGCAATAATTTGGCGAAATCGACGAGTAAGTTGAGTTTTTGAAGTGAATTTCAAGAGCCAAACATTTGAGGATGAGGAATAAGGGAAAATCAATAAGTTTAAGGTGTTTTGGAGTGACAACGAAGAGTTTAATCAATGGACCAAACAGGAAAGCTAAAGAACCAAATTGAGAAACTACCTCACCAAGTATGTGGAGAATTTAGAGTACAAATTTTGATATTAAAATCTCCACAAGTCAAATGATATACCATTGGAAAGATAATTGAATTATGAGTCCAACACTTTTTACGGATCTCAATTTGGAGTTTCCTACAAGAAGTTATGGCCATTTGAAAAAACAGCAGCCATGAGAGGAAACAGCGTAAGCTGGGCGATCGCCCAGGCTTAAATTTGGGCGATCGCCCAACCCTATTTTTCAACAGCAGAAAGCTTTTTCTTGGCACGGGCGATCGCCGGGTTTGCACCGGGTGATCTCCCGGTGTATTTTCGGCAGAATCATAATTTTATTTCCTTTTTGAGTCGCAATTCAACTAGGAAACGTTTTGAGCAATTTTAGGTTTTCTTGGGATATTTTGTGGCACATTGGAGGCAATATAAATATGAGATACATTCTCATAACGAGGTTGGATTTTTGGAGAGCAAATCAAGAGAAGGCGGAAGAGAAGAAGGAAGAGATCAAGAGAACAAGACTCCTCGACTATCAAGACTTCTTGAAGATTTCTTCTCCTTGAATCCATGCCGGTTTTATCATTTATTGTTTTTCTAGTTTAATCATGTTCTTCTAGTTTTCTTTAGCCAAGGTAGATGATGAAACCTTGTCTTGATTTAGTGACTATTTAATTATTCGGTTAATTCCTTCTTAAGAGCTTTAACGTTTATGGCTTGTTCTTGACTAAATTAATTAAATATGATTTCTTTCATCTTAAATATCATGTATTTTGATAGTTAGATGTTGATTTAATTAATCCATGCTTGGTGATATAAACATGTCTATCAAGCTGCTTTTGATTTTCGTCATCTTCTATTCGAATTGGGATACATAGAATGCTTAGAACTTCTTTGATTCTTTGTTTTCTTTCAATTGAGCTTGATACGAGAAAGCGCTTAAGTGGTTTATGTTTGAAGCATAAGGGGAGCCTATATTTGATATTCTTCTTACGGACTTGATTGATAAATCTTTAGGGACGACAATAGATTGATTTCGGGTTGTCGTATGTGTTTTTCTTGGGAATTAATGAATGATTGGATAATTGCTAAATTAGACAATGGTGGATCTGAAACCTTGGTGTTTTTACACAACTTGAATTCTCAATTCATTTATTAGCTTATTTCTTAAGTCTTTTAGTTAAACAATTTCAACAACAAATCTTCTCAACTCAACTAGCCTAGAATAACATTTAATTGGATTAAATTACACCTTCCTCATCATGAGCTCTCGTGGGATCGACCTCGTTTTTACCTATCTATATTCCACTAGATTCGTACACTTGCGAGTTAATTAAAATTTGACATCAAGTTTTTTGGCGCGTTCTTGGACCTGCGTCGAAGGTTAATATAATCTTAGTTAATTTTATTCTCGACTAGTTATAATTTAGGATTTTATTTAATTTATTTAATTTTCGTTTTATTTTATTTTTAAAAAAAAAAAAATTTCAAAAAAATCAAAAATCTTCATTGTGCATGCTTGGTCGTAGATCTCTAGAACTTAAGCTAGAACATCTAGATAGTGAAATTGAAAGGACTTTTCACCAACAAAAACGAGCCACTAATCTAGATAAAATTGAAGAAATCGAAGCAATAGTAGCTATGGGTGATGAAATTGAGGAGAGACCTTTCAGGGACTATTTTAGTCCATTGGCTAATCTGAGCACCTCATGCATACAATACCCTCGGTCACGACTAGGAATTTTGAGCTTAAGCAGAGTGTGCTTAAGCTGTCTCCCATCTTTCTATGGTTTAGATAGTGAAGAACCTTATAATCATTTGACCGATTTCTATCTTTGTATGTGAAACATTTAAATATGAGAATGTGTCTCTCGATAATGTTAAACTTCGTCTATTTCCCTTTTCTCCCGAAAGATAGATCTAGATCTTGGTTTAATACATTGCCTGCAAATAGTATTACTTCTTGGGAACAAATGGTTGCTAAATTTTTGAATAAGTATTTTCCTGTTCACAAAACTAATGTTATTCGCAGGAAATTTGAGTTTGTGCAAAGAGGCGATGAGCCATTCTATGAAACTTGGGAGAGATTCAACGGGCTTCTCATGAAATGTCCACACCACGGCTATGAAAAATGGCATTTATGCCAATACTTTTGGAGGATTGCTACCACATATTCAAGAATGGTTGATGGCCACAAGCGGGGAGAGCTTATGTCTAAAAATGCTACTGAAGATCTGGACCTTCTTTCAAAAGCGGTGACAATTTACAACAATGAGCAGATCCTCTAGAATCGAGCCAAAGAAAAGGGTATCTATGAGATTCGCGGTGAGTGAACCTAGCTCGTAAATCAAAGAAGTCAAGTGTATGATAGAGGACATCTCTCGCAAATTGACCTCATTGACGATCAATAGTCCTCCGAACCGAGCGGTGTTGAGCAAGCTAATGTCCTCAATATGATGAGGAAGCCTCCTTACAATCCTTACTCCAACACCTATAACCCTGGGTTGGAGGACCACCCCAACTTTTCTTGGTCGCTGGGGTAGTCAACAGGACAACACAAAACAGTCAAACCCCTCGCCAGCCCTAGACAATTCAACCAAAACTTCGCACAACCTAAACCATGGGAAGAGGCATTTCAAAACTTGACAAAAGCTACACAAGCCGCTTTGGAGCATCGAATCACACCATCACCGAGTTCAAGAAGGAGATGCGCACTAGCCGAACTCATGTGCACAATCCATTTCAATATGGAGAACATGATGGGACAACGGCTTCATCAAGACAACGGTGGCAACAACCATCGAAAAGGTAAATTCCTAGTCGACCATTTCCTAATCCTAAAGGGTGCACAATATTGGAGCAGATTCGGTGTAACCAACATGAAGAAGCTAAGGCCATCATGACTTTGAGGCGGGCAAACCGGTTGACAACAAAGTGGATCTTTCAAAGCAAAACACGCCTCAACTAATTTCTCGGTAATACCTCAAGCGATGATTCACCCAAGAAGCTCACAAAGAAGACAATGAGCCATCCTACATCCCAAAAGCCCCTTTTCCTCGGAGGTCGACAAAGGTAAAGCAAGGTAATTCTATCAATGACATGATGGACATCTTCAAGCGGTAAGCATAAATATCCCTTTACTTGATGCTATTAAGCAAGTTCCCGCATATGCTAAATTTTTGAAAGACCTATGTACTAAAAAAGAGACAATTACATGTACGTAAAAAGGCATTCTTAAGCGAGCAGGTTAGCTCGATAATTCAAAGCAACACTCCTCCTAAATTTAAAGATCCGAGTTGTCCTACTATCTCTTGCATCATAGGAAACCATAAAATTGAGAAGGCATTGTTAGATTTAGGAGCTAGTGTCAATCTTCTTCCTTACTCTCGTGTGTACATGCAACTTGGACTAGGCGAGTTAAAACCAACATCCGTTATTTTACAACTTGGCGATAGATCCGTGAAAGTACCTCGTGGCATTGTTGAGGATGTTTTGATACAGGTTGATAAATTTTATTTTTCTGTTGATTTTATTGTACTTGATACTCAACCTGTTCGAGACTCCACTAAGCATATTCCTGTGATTTTTGGTCGTCCTTTTCTAGCCACATCTAATGCTGTAATTAATTGCAGGAATGGAGTCATGCAGCTGTCCTTTGGCAACATGACAATTGAATTGAATGTCTTCAATGTCAACAAGCAACCACATGACAACGAGAATGTTGGCGATGTTGACATGATAGAAGCATTGGTTGATGACTCTTGTATTTCAACTAACTTTGATGATGCTTTAATGATGTGTCTAACCCATTTTAGTACAGATTTTGATGTTGATGGTGCTATAAATGAGGTAAACACTTTGCTTGAGTCAACACCGTCATGGATACAAGTAAGTGGAGAGAGAAAATTGAGCCACTTCCACTAAGTGAGAAGAAGAACATCCCATCGGTTCAACAACCGCCCAAGTTAGAGCTCAAAGCATTGCTCGACACTGCGGTATGCATTCTTAGGAGAGGCGAAACTTTACCGTAATTATCTCTTCTACCCTTGATGATGCACAAAAGGTAAGTTGTTAGGTGTTTTAACCGAACATAAAGAGGCGCTAGGTTGGACCATTCTCGACATAATAGGTATTAATCTCATAGATTGCATGCACTATATTCATCTTGAGGAAAATTCTAAGTCCACTAGAGAGATGCAATGTAGGTTAAATCCTAACATGAAAGATGTTGTGAGGCTGAAGTCCTTAAGTTGTTAGATCTTTGGAATTATCTATCCTATTTCGATAGCAAATGGGTAAGTCCTGTGCATGTTGTCCCGAAAAAATCGGGTATCCTTTGTAGTTACTAATGCAAACAACGAATTGGTTCCAACTAGAGTAACTACAGGATGGCGTGTATGCATAGACTATAGGAAATTGAACTTAGTCACTAGAAAAGATCACTTCCTCTTCCATTCATTGATCAAATGCTTGATAGACTAGCGAGGGCATGATTATTATTGTTTCTTAGATGGTTATTCGAGTTACAATCAAATTCCCATAGCTCCGGAAGATCAAGAGAAAACTACTTTCACTTGTCCTTTTGGAACCTTTGCATATAGGCGAATGCCATTTGGTTTGTGTAATGCACTGCTACCTTTCAAAGATGCATGCTAAGTATATTTTCGACATGGTTGAGAGGTTTCTTGAGGTGTTTATGGATGATTTTTACGTGTATGGTGACTCGTTTGATGATTGTTTGCGCCATCTAACATTAGTTTTGCGAGAGAAGTGAGGAATTTCTTTTGGGACGATCCCTACTTGTTTAAATATTGTCTTGATCAAATTATAAGGAGATGCGTCCCGTAAAGTGAATTCCACGGTGTTATGTCATTCTCATCATGACCACGCGTGTGGAGGCCATTTCGATGCTAAAAGACTACCTCCAAAATTTTGCAATGTGGTTTTCTTGGCCCACTCTCTTCGTGACACTCATATTTTTGTTCTTCATGTGATATGTGTCAACGCATGGGAAGCATTTCAAAAGAAACATGATGCCGCTTAATCCTATTCTCGTAGTTGAACTTTTTGATGTCACGGGGGATTGATTTCATGGGACCTTTTCCTCCATCTTTTGGTTATCTTTACATATTAGTTGGGGTCGATTATGTTTCTAAGTGGGTCGAGGCAATTCCTTGTAGGACCAATGATCACAAAAGCGTAGTGGCATTTTTGAAAAGCAATATTTTCTCTCGCTTTGGCACTCCACGAGCCATTATCGATGATGGGGATCTCACTTTGCAATAAACATTTTCAAACCCTTCTAGCAAAATACTCCATCACACATAAAGTGGCCACCCCATATCATCCATGACTAGTGGTCGGGTTGAGGTCTCAAATCGTGAAATCAAGCATATTTTAGAGAAAAGCAGTTCGACTGATAGAAAAGATTGGTCTTTACGACTCATCGATGCATTATGGGCATATAGGACAGCTTTTAAAACACCCATTGGGATGTCCCTTATAGATTGGTGTATGGAAAGCTGTCACCTTCCGGTTGAGTTAGAACATCGTGCTTATTGGGCCATTAAGAAATTCAATTTTGATATGCAGAAGCGTGGTCAAAAAGGAAATTGCGTGTAGTGAACTTGAAGAAATTGAAACGATGCTATGAGAATGCTAAGATTTACAAGCACAAAATGAAGGTCTTTCATGACAAGCACATAGCCGGAAAATCATTCGATCCAGTCGAAAGTACTTTTATATAATTCTACTTTGCATTTATTTCGTGTAAACTACGCTCCAGATGGTCAGGTCCTTTTATTGTTCTCACTGTTTATCCCCATGGTGCTGTTGAAGTTGAAAATCCAAAAAATGGTGATTTGTTTAAAGTTAATGGCCAACGTTTAAAACCATACTTGGAGTTTCACTCTCGTGAAGGGGAGGAGGAAATTAATTTGGGTGATCCTGCCCTTCCTTCATGAAAATCGTTTTTATTAAAAAAAAAAACAAAAAAAAAAAAACTTGAAAATCGTTTTTATTAAAAATAAAAAAATTAAAAAACTTGAAAATCATTTTTATTAAAAAAAAAAAAAAAATATATATTTGCTTTCGTTGTTTTTGTTTGTTGTTTTCTCTTTTTTTTTTCTTTTAGGATCGCTACGTACAATCGATCTGCGGCGTCCACGGTGTTCCACATCTTTCACCGCCGGATGCTTCTTCTCCACATCTATCCACGGGAGTAATCGATCTTTTCTCTCCTACTACGTGCTTTATGTTATTCTTACATTGGGGACAATGTAAGGTTTTTGTTGGGGGTGGGTTATAAAATATCATGTTACTTAAGAACTTCGATTTGCTTATCATTCAGTCTGTGTATATGAAATGGTTACGAAAAAAAAAAAAAAAAAAATTTTTTTTTTTTGTCTCGTTTCTTTGTTGAATATCCTACCGCCAATGATGATATCTATTCAAACTTGAGCACATTTTTAGTCGACTATTAGACAGCATTGGAACTTGTTCTTTTATATGAATTCTTATCCATGTTAGACCGGATTATAGAAGCACATAGCCACTTTGACTTATCGTTTATTGGAGACATGACTTGCGTGTTTGTGTTGATATTATTGACTGAGTATCATGATGAAACATTCTGTTCCTACATTCTTAGAGCTAGTGACTAAACTGTTTTTGAGAAAGCAGTTTGGGGTGTTAAAGTTACTACTTTTGTTCTAAGACTTTTGATGGTTTGGGTTTTCTAGGTCTCATCTTTGGTTGAATGGGTTATAGTCGAGGAATCTGAGGCGAGCACTATTTGCGGTGATAAAAATTAAATGAAATATCGACTCGAGCAATTAAGCACTGTAAGGGTATCTTAAAACTTGGTGCCCTATGGTCATCTGACTTGGGAGTCATCGGCCCAAAGCTCGCTACATGAGTCCTGTATAAAAAAAAAAAAAAAAAAAAAAAACAAAAAAAAAAAGAGAGCGACATTTATAAATTTACATCTTCACTCCTCTATTAGCCTGTGGGACTCGAGCAATTAAGTCTGCTAGGGTATTTTCAAACTGGTGCCCTATGGTCATCGACTTGGGAGTCATCGACCCAAAGCTCGCTTCAAGGGTCACATGAAAGCTAGTGAAAGAGAAGTATTGCCTGGATGTAAGATCAGTATGAGGAGTTAAATAAAAAAAAAAAAGTAGAAGTGCTCGGGAAGGATTGCTAGATTAGAACTTTAGAGGCTGAAGATGAGAATTTAGAAACCTCTCACCATCCTAATTCTCGTAATACAAGTGCTAAGTTTTACCACTTTCGTTGAAAAGAAAGAGCATTGTGATGATCCATAGAAACCAACTTCGCTAGAACACCTCGGGATTTGAGAGAAAAGCTTTAGAAGTGTGATAACTTACGAGAGGTGTAAGGAATAAATGACTACAAAGGGTTCGAGATTGCTAAAATGTCAACAACACAATATTGGTCATGGTCTAATACATGCATAAGTTCAATGTTTGGCTATTCACACACTCACACAAGGTCGAGCATCAGATAAGTCAAAATTTTTGTGTTGTTGTTTGATATCCTTCTAAAAGTGTTGCTTTATTTTCGAACTTGAGGCATATGGTAAGGAATTTAACATTGATGATTTTCGTGGAATCAATTAGCTTAGTTGAAATCTATTTTAGTTTTGTTTTTGTTCGAGGACGAACAAAGGTTTAGTTTGGGGGTGTTTGATAAGTGCGTTTTATGCACTTATTTTGGCATTTGAATTAATCTTTTATGTCGTCATATAGTTGATTTTCTACTTATCTAGTATATTATTGTTCTATTTCGGTTTTGGACGCGTTTGTGAACAATTGAGAAGAATGGACGAAAAGAGCAATAATTTGGCGAAATCGACGAGTAAGTTGAGTTTTGAAGTGAATTTCAAGAGCCAAACATTTGAGGATGAGGAATAAGGGAAAATCAATAAGTTTAAGGTGTTTTGGAGTGACAACGAAGAGTTTAATCAATGGACCAAACAGGAAAGCCAAAGAACCAAATTGAGAAACTACTCACCAAGTATGTGGAGAATTTAGAGTACAAATTTTGATATTAAAATCTCCACAAGTCAAATGATATACCATTGGAAAGATAATTGAATTATGAGTCCAACACTTTTTACGGATCTCAATTTGGAGTTTCCTACAAGAAGTTATGGCCATTTGAAAAACAGTAGCCTTGAGAGAGAAACAGCGTAAAGCTGGGCGATCGCCTGAGCTTAAATTTGGACGATCGCCCAACCCTATTTTTCAACAGCAGAAAGCTTTTTCTTGGCACGGGCGATCGCCGGGTTTGCTGGGCGATCTCCCGGTGTATTTTCGGCAGAATCATAATTTTATTTCCTTTTTGAGTCCCAATTCAACTAGGAAACGTTTTGAAGCAAATTTTAGGTTTTCTTGGGATATTTTGTGGCACATTGAGGCAATATAAATATGAGATACATTCTCATAACGAGGGTTGGATTTTTGGAGAGCAAATCAAGAGAAGACGGAAGAGAAGAAGGAAGAGATCAAGAGAACAAGACTCTCGACTATCAAGACTTCTTGAAGATTTCTTCTCCTTGAATCCATGCCGGGTTTTATCATTTATTGTTTTTCTAGTTTAATCATGTTCTTCTAGTTTTCTTTAGCCAAGGTAGATGATGAAACCTTGTCTTGATTTAGTGACTATTTAATTATTCGGTTAATTCCTTCTTAAGAGCTTTAACGTTTATGGCTTGTTCTTGACTAAATTAATTAAATATGATTTCTTTCATCTTAAATATCATGTATTTTTGATAGTTAGATGTTGATTTAATTAATCCATGCTTGGTGATATAAACATGTCTATCAAGCGCTTTTGATTTTTCGTCATCTTCTATTCGAATTGGGATACATAGAATGCTTAGAACTTCTTTGATTCTTTGTTTTCTTTCAATTGAGCTTGATACGAGAAACGCTTAAGTGGTTTATGTTTGAAGCATAAGGGAGCCTATATTTGATATTCTTCTTACGGACTTGATTGATAAATCTTTAGGGACGACAATAGATTGATTTCGGGTTGTCGTATGTGTTTTTCTTGGGAATTAATGAATGATTGGATAATTGCTAAATTAGACAATGGTGGATTCTCAAACCTTGGTGTTTTTACACAACTTGAATTCTCAATTCATTTATTAGCTTATTTCTTAAGTCTTTTAGTTAAACAATTTCAACAACAAATCTTCTCAACTCAACTAGCCTAGAATAACATTTAATTCGGATTAAATTACACCTTCCTCATAGCAGTCTTTGTGGGATCGACCTCGTTTTTACCTATCTATATTCCACTAGATTCGTACACTTGCGAGTTAATTAAAATTTGACATCAAGTATTATGTTAAGTTAATCTTAATGTTACTAGTATTTTTATACATGCTTGTGGTACTAATAACTGTTAATATACAAATGGAGTTACTCCCATTGTTTTAAACACCGTTTTCATGTGTCGCTGAAATTGGCTGGACACCGTAAGTTGTCTTTATTGTCAATCGTTAAGGGTTTTCTCTGCGTTGTTGACGTCGTATGTTAACAATTAGTGTCTTCCGTTTCAAGCGATAAATCTATATGTTTCTTATACACGAATACGTATGAACGTTATCTCGCACCGACCGTTGACGAACTAAATTGTTTTTTCCTGTGTTGATCATATACACTGCTATGTTAGGTCATATATATAATGAAGATGATTTGTATGCCATTTTTATTAATAGATATGCATTTATTGTTTTTTGCAAGAAATCAATGGGTTGTAAATTCATCCTAAAAATTGTCTGATCGTTAATTGTTTTCTTCATATATTTCCAAGTTAATTGATAAGGATAAACATTATTTCAGTCTTAACACAATCTATAATTCTATTTTTATACTACAATTGTGGGAATACTTGATCCACCCCAACCAGTGGTATCTCGGAAAAGTTAATGCCTCCTCAAATACCAAGATCTTCAACATCTTAATGAGAAGAATGACAGACAATCACAAGAGGCTATTCTCAGATACATGCTTTGGACATTGCATTCATGCCAATGAAATTATATTGAATTACCAGCTTATTCACCTAGTTCTGTTTAGAAAAGTCAAGTAGTCAAATTCTGATGAAATGTGGTTCAATATTGGAGATAGTAGCGTAAGTTTCACAATGGAGGATTTTTACATCACCATTGGCTTACAATGCAATGGAAATGATTCATGGTCTAAGTTTGATGAGCGATATTGTAGAATAAAAAACGAATACTTCAGTCATTTATCCAGCATCTTGCCCTCGAATGTGTGTAACGTTTTCCGAACAATTAAAGTCTCTTTGATTGGGATATAGTGAAGCTGGGATGCCTATTACTGCTGACGTCTCTCGTGTTTACCAATGCGTATAAGAGATTTGTCGAAGAATCGTTGATGGTCCTAGTAGACTCGGAAGAAATGAACACATATGCATGGGGGCGGGAGTTATTCAAGTTCACTCTGTCATCTCTTAGATCGTGTCTTAAGAACAATTCATTAATAATAGAGGGTGATGACATACCATACATTGTGTATAAAATCAGTGGGTTTCTCATCGCATTCTAAATATGGATATATAAAACTCTCCCAAATGTAGCTGAAATATATTGTATATGTCAAAAAGTCACATAAAATGTCACATGTTGTCTAATCCTAAAAAAACTATTATAATTGCATTCATTCAAACTTATTTAAAGCTATTCATTGCACAATAGAGTGCAACGATCTTATGACTTAGAGCATGTTTGACTAAGTTTAAAAGTAACTTTTTGTCTCTAAATATATTTAAATAATTTACACTTTCTTTTTTACTTTTGAGTAAAATAAATAATTTTTTTGATAATAATTCTTATTTTATGTCAAAATAAATAACTTGTTTATTTTTACCTTTCACCAATATTTTTTTTTTAAATTTTCACCTATACGTAAATTTACTTAAGCTAAACTTTTTAAAATTAACCAAACATGATTTTGATAAGGTAATTATACAGAAGAGAGCATTCAGCAAGAATAATAAACTAGTCCTCAAATCAAAATTAAAAAGATTTCTTAATGCTTTTGATAAGGTAATTATACAAAAGAGAGCATTCAACAAAAATAATAAACTAAAAGGGATGTCCTGAACTCAGATTTTAAAAGATTTTTTAATATTTATGAATTCTCATAGATTTCATGAATTTGAATAGAATTCCATAGAATTTATAAAATTTCAACATAATTCTATATAATAAATTTTAATGGATCTCATGGATTTGTAGACTTTTTATTCAAAAATCGTAATTTTAAAATCACAATTACTCAAATTTATAATAATAGAGTAGAGAAAATTTTAAAATTCTATCATACCATTTCAATGTCTATTTTTCTATATGATGAAGTTGTAAGTATTATTAAACTGAATTCTGACATGGACAGACATTGATGTATTCGTGGTTTTGTATATATTTTCATATTCTAATAAAATTTTAATGGGACAAAAACTTCATGTGTACTTTAATGGTCAAATCATGAGGCAAATTATACAGATTCCATTTTTAGCCAAAAATATGGTATTAGACTAATTATCAAATTAGGATTTACCAATAGATTATTTTTATTCTTCAACTAATTGTTTGGTTCAATGAATAGTCATGGAGTATCAAGAATAAAATTTCAAAGACGATGTTTAATAATTGAAAAAAAAGAAAAGAAAAAAGAAGAAGAGAAACTATTGTTGTTAAAACAAGAAATCAAACAATTTAATAAATTTTCATGCTATTACATATGAGTAAATTGAAAATCAAGAACAAAACTTTAATACAAAAACTTTTAGCACAAATAGATGCCTCAAAAGAGGTAAATTGAAATTTTGAAGGGTCGGGTTAGAATTTCTAGAGAATTTAGTGTTCGAAATCTATTAAAATATGTTAAAATATTCTAATTAATGAAATATTTAGAAATCCACTAGTTATTGAGGACATCTAAATTTCTAAAGAATATTTAAAGAGTAATGCTATGCATCACAATTATACTAGTCTATGTATAAAATGAGTTTCATATATCTACATTTCATTGGATCTATCATTTAATGCTAACACAGTTGCCACGTATACTGGTGATAATCACTAGTGATTAAATAGCATTATTAATATTTAAATCCAAGTTGAAAATACCTAAATAATTTCAATGGAATCTATTAAAATCTAAGTTGGAAACACCTAAATTTATATGACTTTTTAAAAAAGGGAATTAGACAAACTACTACCTTCTAGATGTATATTTTGAAATATGCCCATTTTTAATAACATTTGACGAATTGACCAAATTTTAAAAATTTGGGCAAAATTACCTATAGATTAATTGAATATCTATTATGGGTCTTAATCTCTTATCCACTTATGTTGTCTACTTATAATGCCCACACTCATTATTTTTACCAATTATGTGATGCCACATCAGCGGACATTATAAGTAGGCAACATAAGTGTGTAGGCGATCAAGACCTTATCTATTATATCCAATTTTCTTATCTTTCTATTCTCACTCTTTCTCTCTATAACTCAAACACTATCTCTCTCCACTTTCTCCACCATTGCTGTCTGCCCCTAAGCTACATTTCCCACTCTCTTTTATTATTTTTGAGGTCGTATTCTATTATTCTTATCTTAAATTCAAATACATTGTCAGATTTGTCACCGATTGTTGAGCCATTTAAAGAAGTCGACCAATTTAAAAATTTTAAAGTCAACTATAAGCTATTAAAAATTGATAAAATTAGTATATTTTAGCTGTAGATTACATGAAACTTAAATTTGATATATTGTATTTTTGTCGATATATTTTATGTTGTTGGATAATTTTTTGTTGATTTAGTTTGTATATTAGTGGATTGTATTAGATATTGAGTTTAATTTACAAATTTGATCGATCTAATTTATTGGTATATTTGGTTGTTGATGTACGAATTATGAAATGTGTTATATTTGGTGAAAAATGGGCACAAAACAGTGGTCATGGAACTCATCTTTTCGTCGGCAAAATAGGCGGCGTCGACAAAATGGGCACCAAATTATCTTGTTCAAATTGGCAAAAATTTTATTGATAGACAAAAAGTTTGTCGACATCAACATAATAATATCAATGTCGACTAAATGTTGTTGATTGACATTGACATTATTATGTCGATGTCGACCAAATGTTGTCGATGTCCACAAAATTTTTTATGTCGAAATATTTGTTCTGAGATAAAAGTTTTTTTCGATATTCAATTCAAATTGATATTTAGTAATTAAAAGTTGAAATTAAATAAGTGTCTAAAATATGTGATATAAATCTGTGTATATCATCATACTGCAAAACTTAAGTTATTAAAATCTAGATTTATTTGTATCGTTTGATGTAAGTTATTTTTGTAAAATGGAGATATGAAAAGTTGAAAATCAAGTACTCTTGTGCTCCATTTACAAATTTGCAAAATGATTAGTAACACAACTTATCTCGGAGGGAAAATGTTTAGACACCACTGTGTTTATGTTTCTGCATGAAGAGTGAAAATTAAAATGGGGATGATTCTCACTATCTATTCATCTATGGTTAATATTATATTTTCATAGTGTTTAATATTGTATTTTCATTAATCAATTGATTAATAGAATGATCCACCAATGTAGCTTGCGTTGGAAGTCACTAAATCTATACCGTACAAAACATGTTCACAATCACAATCAAAGCCGTACAAAGTTAAACACATTTTTAGCAAAAAGGATATTTTTGATATTTTACCCTCAAAATGATCATTATTCCAATTACTTTACAAAATGGGACTATTTCAAAACAATGTAATAGATTAGGTATAAATCAAATTTTTTTTCTAAAATTCATTCAAATAGTAATCTTATTCGATTAACATAATTGAATGAACCGATTTAACTCCATTTCCTACTTTATAGTATACACAACTTTATAGTTTACATGCCACACAAGAAAGTACATTTTCAAAGAGAGGAGGATGAGTTATCCACGTTTCATGTATATGATAAGAGCCATTTTGATCAACATGATTCAATAACATATCCCGGGCTTAGATTGTTCACACGGCCTATCCCACAAAGGGAATTTTGGTTGAACAAAGCACACATGAAAAAAAGTAGGCAAAATAAGTGGACAAGGTGTTCCAAGGTCACATGTGTAGTTCACAAGTCTCTGTCCTTAGCCATTGAATTGTGTGTTGATATTGAAGCCAACCCAAAAGCTAATGCAAGTTGCTTATCTAATAGAGAAGATATAAGAGCCCCATGATTCAAAAAGCTCAACCCTGTCAGTTGTTGTAATAAATTCACCTTTTATGTTGGAGTACAGAAATGCTGATAAAGATCTAGTACACTCTTTCACTAATGAAGATAGGTGAGTTCCTAGAGTGGTAAATGTGGATCAAGTCGTTCCATATTAGGGGGCCGAGTTTTTTTTTATCTGGCCAAAAGCATCCAACGACCTACTTCTCACTTGTACATATTCCTCGCTAGAATATAGTATATTAAAAATATTTTTATTACACTTTTAGTTCATCGCTAAATCTATTGAAAATTATAAACTAGTCGAGTCTTTTGTAGTATATACTACTATGTTCTTTGTATAATAGAAACTAATATTAGACATTGGAAATGAACCAAAGAACGAGAACAATTTCTCGTAGGAAAAGGACAGGCAATATGTACCTACATGCAAAGACTGCATAATAGATGCATCAAAATGGTGTCACATTGATTGGACCAATATCTTATCACACTTCATTGATCAAAAATAATTTTTCACTCTTTTTCTCAATGGATTATTTCCACTATCATATGTGGTAGTCGAGATTCGTATCCATATTTTAGGAGACTGATCGACTACTTCCAGATGAAATAAGCACTTTAAGTCTAAGTGCTTGTTTGGTGTACATTTTAATAGGTTTATAGTTTTCAATTTTTTAACTTTTGAGAAAAAATGACCAAATCTAGTCAATTATTGCAGTTCTTTTAAAAGCAAATAGTCATTTTGGTAATTTTTTTTTCAAAAAGTCAAAAATTAGAAAACTATAAACCCACTAAAATGTACACCAAACAAGCCCTAAGTTAAGCAACTGTTAGTACATATTTACTATGTTGTAGCGAACAAGACTGAAAAATAAAATCAAAAGATTTTAATATTTTTACTTTTTAATATTGTTCAATTAAAATTAATACTTCGATTCGATCCATTACTCAAAAGCCAAAGATTAGGAATAAAAAATGACAAGCATAAATCATCCCACAAACAAAATAAAAAATATAGAATAACCCACCAAACCAATATTGTACAGAATCAATTTCATCTTGAAACAAACAAATCAATCCTAAACCCTAAAAATGCCTTTGTCCATTACACTGAATGGAATAGAATTAGGCACGACTAGGAAGAAAATCGAGTGAAATGTTCGTCAGTTATTAAGTCCAGTCGAATTAGACAAAATTAGATAGACTAAAGAAGAAAAACACAAAAAAGTACTATATTGTCATGTCCGGTCATACCAAAACGGTCAATTCATTCATGTCCATGCAAAGAGGCCATTGCCACCACCCCAAGCTTCTGAAGATTCAGCTTCACAACTGTATCAGTAAACATTTTTGTGTCCCCTCCTGTATTCCCCTCTGGTATATCCACTATATAAGACTCCAAGACAATAGTATAAACTTTCCCATCTTTCTTGAATTCATTAACAGAAGTGACAGATCGATAATTGTTCAATCTGTGCTCCCCGCCCACAACCCGAAAACTCAGTATATGCTTCTCATCATCCAAAATCTCCAGTCTTTCGGTGCTGGTCGATGCGGGGAGGCCGGAAACCACCGTCACCTCGCGGATGCTGCCAACTCCGCCGTCGCCAGTCATGCGGCAACTCTTGATAAAGTGCTTGTACTTTTGTGGGTTATCGAAGCTACGGACGAACGGCCACACTGCCTCCGCCGGGGCGTCAATGCGCTGCGTAATGAGGGATGTGCATGTGTTGGGCATGTCGTCGAACGTATGGTAGGCACGAATTACAGGCTCTAACTCCTTAAATTCTTCTTCGGTGAGCCCTTGAGGGATTGATTTCCTTTCCATTTCTCCAAAATTGGATGGATTTTTCGGTGTTGGAATCGGGGTAGAAGAAGAATAAATTGATAGCAAAAAATTGAAGAAGAAGAAGATGCAGCATGAAGAAACCGAAAGACTCCTATATATGGAGTTTTGGAGGATTAAAGATTTTTTTTTTTCTTTTTTGAAGTTGGAGGAGTAAAGAGTTAGTTATAATGGACAATCGATAAATTTTGTTACATATTCGTCTTTTTAAATCGTGCTAAGTGAGTTTGATAGAGTTTAAAATATATATATATTTTTTTTACCTAAATTCATATTCTACATGACTCACAACTTTTCAATCACGTTCTATCTATTTTTATTAAACTCTATCAAACATGCACTTAATGTAAAATTTATTTATGGAAGTTTTTTGAAGCAAGGGAAATTGCATGAAATGGCCATGCTATCTGTCCATTTTACAAAATGGTCACTTTAACTAATATTATAAATAAGGTAATTATATTACCATCACATATTTATTTATTACAAACTACATTGTTTGACACATAAGTGGGAGTAAGTGCGGGTGTACAACTAACATAATCCATAATCACACCTCAACTAAAATATATTTTTAGTAAATACATCACAATAATTTTACAATTATAATCCTAGTCTAATAAAAAATTAAAAAAAGAAAAAGTTACAATTAGTGTACGTCCCCATCTCAATATTACCCGGCCCCTCTCATTTTTCTTCTCTCTTCCCGCCCATTTTTCAAACCCGACCCCACCCGCTCACTTTGTAAACAAGCTCAATATTTTATGTGAGCATGCATCAAAGCAAAAATGAGGTTGACGGTGTTACTAATTAGTGAGGAAAATTTGAGGAAAAAAAAAAAGACATGGATTTCAATGATTTTCTCCAAGGTAATTTACCAATTTAGTGATAAAATTTCCGCTGTTTCTTAAAAATATTAGGAGATAGCTTCTTCTTTTCTAAGTGCGACAAGTAAAATTGTAGTCGAGCATTATGAACTTTCGACCGAAATTTCACTTTATTAAATAATATTCTTAGTCAATATATAAACCAAGAGTAAAACAATGGGAATATTCATTAACTCTGGTTTATTGTATCTACAATCAATATTTGAAATTTAAAAATTTCAAGAGAATATTGAATGCCATTGTAGAAAGCAGAGCAATACTTCAATCTACGTGGAGAAAGAGACTACATGAATTTTGAATTGACGTGTGTGAAGTTTGACGTATATATTAAGATTTTTGAGACTTGTAGTGTTGGGTACAATAAAAAAAGAAATAAAAAGTAGGATGTAAAGAAAAGTATGGCAAGGTAAAGAAATTATTGTGACTAATGAAAATGATCACTTGTGAGAGAATAAGTCAAATTACTGAAAATGCTCTTAAAATTGATTCGCACAAAAACTTAAAAAGTCATCCTCACTTTTATTCATGTCAGATTGATTTGAAAAAAGTCACAATTTCCTGTTAAGCAAATGTATGTGGACACAATTTGTCAGCAAATGTTTGTGCAACATTCAGTTACAGGTTGGTTTAGTTTGTATCGAAATAGTTACAACTATCTATTGTCACAAATACTTTTTGTTAAGCAAATTTGTGCCCAACTTTCTGTCTATCTCGATGGTTCCTTTAACTGCGACAACAACTCTACCTGGTCGCTCATTTGTCTCAAATTTTAATGTTAACAACACTACAAACAAAAAAAAAGACATAAATATACAAATACACGAGGAATAAGTAGATTTGTCGACTTCATGTCAAATTCACTTGTATTGAAATTAATTAAAAGTGTGCATTTGGAACTAAATGAGTTGGTAGCTAAGTTCTGGCAAATCTTTGTATTTATTGTATACAACACTTGAATATTAGACACGAAGACAAGTCTCAAATTTCGTATATGCAAGTTAAATGTCTTGATTGTTTGTACATGGTGCGAGTGTTACTTTATGTGAGCAGAAACTATTTTCTGAAGATAAAAATTACGTAAAATGCCGTGCTGCTTCTTTATGAATTAGAAAATACCTATGCGGGACACGAGTTTCAACACATGTTTGTCTTGTCGCGACACGATCGATGGTGATGGTTCCTTCTAAAGATTCCTTCAACGGATTTGATATTTTTAGCAATATCAACAATCTGAAATTCTAAACAGTTCATATGTGCCAGATAGTTCTTGATAACGAACTATTCGAGATAAACAACACTGCGTAGACAATTTCATCGTCTCAAAGTTATATTGTGTGACCGACTGTCTTGAAAATACTATTTCCCGCATTAATAAAACACGAGAGTGCTAATTTCTCTACAAAATTATACAAAACACTCATTAGATGAATATTACCTTCAACAAATTTACAAATAAACACGATTCACATTAAGGTAAAAATTATTTTCAAGTATGTTATTTAAATATGTTTGGACTTTGGAGAGAAAAAAGTTACTCAAAAATAATCTACTTTTTTTAAGGCAAAGCCAAACATGCTAAGAGCAATCCAAAATTCAAGCAAAGGAGTGGGTTTACTTAAATTAAATTAAAAAATTGATATGAAAAAGTTTTAATCAAGAATAAAACTGAAAACAGAAAAGTGCAAGCCGTGGATTCGTGGATCCTGTGACTAGCTCACAAACTGCCCGGGTCATCTAAACTCCACTTTGCGCGATCCATCCACCCACCCACGCTGGAAAACTTGAATGGTTCGTCTCGAATTGTTTTTAATTTTTAAGAAAAATAATAAGTTGATCGTTAAATTTTTATTATAATTACAAAATAAGTTTTAATGAAAAATCGTATAAATCCGTATTATAACCTCCACGCGCGCGACCATGTGTCTAACTTTATGAAATTAAGTTCACTTTACCAACTCGGACTAGTGTCTAATAATTTGAAACGAGACATGTTTCTATAAAGTTTATGTGATAATTTAATGAAAATTTGGATATTTTTTATCATTTAGGATTGGTTGTGTAATTGTTACGAAAGATTGGATACCAATTTACTTCTTTTAAAGGTTAAGGATCAATTTACTACTCGAACAGTAAATTTGGGACAAAGAGTTAAATTATTCCTAATCTATTATACTTCTATTTGTAAAGCAATAGGCTTAATAATATAGGACATATTGGCTTGTTTTATTGGGAAAGTAAACAAGTGTCCATCTAGCTAATGTTTGGTTGAACTTAAATTATAATTCAAATTAATCAAATTATTTAAATAAATTTTTTTATCTACAATGCATAACAATTAAATCCAGAAATAATATTAAACCTAACTTATAGATATCCAGAGAATTAATTAGAAAATAATCTGAATCGATCGAATTTACATTTTATCTTACCCTATCTAGTGCTAAAGATTACGAACAATTATCTTTGATTCTTACAAAACCAGCACCTCAATCGCATTACACAAAATCGTCATATATATATATATATATATATATATATATACTAGTTTTGGCTACGTGCAATGCACGTATGTAAAAAATGCAGGGAAAAGTTTTAGAATTATTCAGACAATTATTTTTAAAATAAAAAAAAATAAAAATTGTTAATATAATGTGTATAAAAAAATATTTGAAATTAAAATGTTTATTTGACAAAAAAAAAAAAAAAAAAATCTAGGTTGCCGAGATGCCCCGATAACCAATTACATAAGTGAAAGGATTAGGCGTGGTTTTGTTGTATAACGAAATTCTAAACATAAATATACACTTAAATATGTTAAAGAATTTTTTTTTTTAGATTGTGGGCATATCCCAACGATTTTAAAACAATAGAGACCTTTTGTGCAATTAATCCTTATTTTAATATATATATATATATATATATATATATATATATATATATATATATATATATATATATATATATATATATTTCTTTGTTCATGGCAATCAATTGGATTGTTAATTGATTGCCGAGATGGCTCTCGGCAACTATTAATTAAATTTTTTTTTTTTAAAATGGCTTAAAAAAAATTAGTGAACGATAAAATAAAGATGTACCACATGCAAAAAAAACAAAGCAAACAACAACATCATTTTTCTCAATAAATTTGGAATTGGTGAATCATTTTTCATTATTTTGTTCGGGAAGATAACAATGTAATGAGTAAGTACACTTTGTTTCAACAAGTAAAAATTAATCATTCGAGCATATGACAAATTTACAAAATCATACATTTGAGCAAACCAAAGCATTCACGCTTTTTTTTTTTTTTTTTTTTAATGTGGCAACATTATGAAAAATACAAACATTCAATTTGCTTAAGATAAAATCAAAAGATTAATAAAAAATTGAATGAAAAGGTGTAAAAAAAAATAAAACACTCAATTTGCCACCAAGATTTTACACGGTCGTGGATTTATACATTACACGAAATTCTTGAATGATATTTTTAGTATTTATTTAGAATAATTTGTAAAAGGTAAAATAAAAAAACAAGATTAGTAAAAAATTGAATGAAAATTAAGTGTAAAAAAAAAAATTAAGAAAAAAATTAAAGATTTTTTTTTTTTTTTTTAGGTTGTGGGCATATCCCAACGATTTTAAAACAATAAGGACCTTTTGTGCAATTATTCCTTTAAAAAAAAAAGAGAAAACATCGAAATCTTTTCATGAGCATGAAAGATCATTCATCAAATTGATTGCCGAGATTGCTCGGCAATCAATTTGATTGTCTAACTCTTATTCATTTTTTTAAATTTTATTGTGTCAAAGAAAATGGGCGTAAAAAAAATTGATGAACAAAGTGAAAATAAAGTTCATTGCCGAGAATTTAACTATTCACGTTTTTGTTTCTTTTTTTTTTTAATGTGGTAATATTATAAAAATAAAAACATTCAATTTGCTAAGATAAAATAAAAAAGATTAATGAAAAAATTGAATGAAAATGTGTAAAAATAAATAAAAACATTCAATTTGCCACCAAGATTTCACAAAGTGCGGATTTTGAAATTCTTGAATGGTATTTTTAGCATTTATTTAGAATAATTTGTAAAAGGTAAAATAAAAACAAGATTAGTAAAAATTGAATGAAAATTAAGTGTAAAAGAAAAAATAAGAAAAAAAAAAAAAATTAAAGATTTTTTTTTTAATTTTTTTAGATTGTGAGCATATCCCAACAATTTTAAAACAATAGGGACCTTTTATGCAATTATTCCTTATTTTAAAATATATATATATATATTTCTTTGCTGTTCATGCCAATTGATTGCCGATTGCCGAGATGGCTCGGCAACTATTAATTAATTTTTTTTTTTTTAAAATGGCCAATTGATTGTCGAGCCATCTCGGCAATCAATTTGATTGCCGAGATGGCTCGGCAACTATTAATTAAATTTTTTTTAAATGGCTTAAAAAAATTGGTGAACGATGAAATAAAGATGTACCACATGCAAAAAACAAAGCAAACAACAACATCATTTTTCTCAATAAATTTGGAATTGGCTTCATGAATCATTTTCATTATTTTGTTCGGGAAGATAACAATGTAATGAATAAGTACACTTTGTTTCAACAAGTAAAATTAATCATTCGAGCATATGACAAATTTACAAAATCATACATTTGAGCAAACCAAACTGTTTCATGCTTTTTTTTTTTTTTTTTAATGTGGCAACATTATAAAAATACAAACATTCAATTTGCTTAAGATAAAATCAAAATGATTAATAAAAAATTGAATGAAAAGGTGTAAAAAAATAAAAACACTCAATTTGCCACCAAGATTTTTACGGTGCGTGAATTTATGCATTACACGAAATTCTTGAATGGCATTTTTAGTATTTATTTAGAATAATTTGTAAAAGGTAAAATAAAAAAAAAACAAGATTAGTAAAAAAAATTGAATGAAAATTAAGTGTAAAAAAAAAAAAATTAAGGAAAAAATTAAAGATTTTTTTTTTTTTTTAGGTTGTGGGCATATCCCAACGATTTTAAAACAATAAGGACCTTTTGTGCAATTATTCCTTAAAAAAAAAAGAGAAAACAGTGAAATCGTTTCATGAACAAAGAAAATCTGTTCATCAAATTGATTCCGAGATTGATTGTCGAATACTGTTCATTTTTTTTTAAATTTTATTGTGACAAAGAAAATGGGCGTAAAAAAAATTGATGAATAGTAAAATAAAGTTCATTGCCGAGAATTTAACTATTCACGTTTTTTGTTTCTTTTTTTTAATGTGACAACATTATAAAAAATAAGAAAAAAAAATTAAAGAATTTTTTTTTTTAGATTGTGGGCATATCCCAACAATTTTAAAACAATAGGGACCTTTTGTGCAATTATTCCTTATTTTATTAAAAAAAAACATATATTTACTGTTCATGGCAATCAATTGGATTGCCAATTGATTCTCGAGCCATTGATTGCCGAGATGGCTCGGCAATCAATTTGATTGTCGAGATGACTTCAAGAATCGTTAATTATTTTTTTTTTTTTAAATGGCTTAAAAAAAAATCGATGAACAGTAAAATAAAGATGTACCACATGCAAAAAAACAAAGCAAACACCAACAACATTTTTCTCAATAAATTTGAAATTGGCTTCATGAATCGTTTTTCATTATTTTGTTCAGGAAGCTACAATGTCGATGTAACAATGTAACAGTAAGTACACTTTGTTTCAACAAGTAAAAATTAATCATTCCAGCATATGACAAATTTACAAAATCATACATTTGAGCAAACCAATGTGTTCATACAGATGGAACAACACCTACAACTTAGGTGATGTAGTTAAATTCCCACAAGAAATATAAAGCCATACCTATAGCTCTGGAGCTCTTTGCTTTGTTCTCTTAGAAGATCTTATAAAGAGGATAACTAACAAAACAATCACCAAGCATAAATTGAGAAGGAAAAGACATAAATTATGACACCGACATCTTCATTATCCAATCGATTGCATTCAACTCTCTTTCCTTCTCTTCAATCTTTCTCTAGCTCGTGTCTCTGCCCCTTTTATGCAGTTGTTCTAGAGAATCAATTGAAACCCACAAGTTAGTTTCCATGAATGCATAATTCAACCATACCCATATATCTAAAGGCGTGTGCGAAGACTTGACAAAAACGTTAAAAACACGAAGCTTAATATTGGCATTTGCATGCTTTTTGATTTGAGCATCGAACGTACTCTGTATCTCCATAATATTGGATTTTGCAATGACCTGTGCCCGAAGCCCAATCTCTATGTGCTGCAACTGCTCTCTTTGTTTCAACACGATGTCAAGTCTCTGCTGCAAAATATCATTCTCCAAACCTCCATCAATAGCTATTGAGCAGAAATCCACATCGGTAGGTTCCCTCCCTTGCTGCACCTTAATATAACAACTAATGATGGTTGCCAAATTGCTCGGCAACCAAGACCAAGCTGGTTGTCGAGTTGCTCGGCAACCAACTTTGGTTGCCGAGATACTCATTACTAGGATAAGTTAAAATATTTTGCAGACATTATTGGACAGATAAATTTTATTAATAAACCAAACATGTTGTAAGAGATTATTAGTATAAATCATACACATACACACACACACATATATATACAGAGAGACGCCTTTGTTGCAAATTTGAATCGTTTTCCAATTTCTCCGTGACTTCTATTCTCGGTTTCGTGTTTATGCATACATATGTATGTAATTTTGCTTGTATCTCGGTGTATGTATAAATGATTATATATATATATATATATATATCTTTCACAATCATATGATATTTAACTTAACTCTATAAATAATCAATTTATCAAATTTGAAATTAATTATCAGTTAAATGAGTAAAATTACTTACGAATAACCATTTTAAGCTTAGCCAAACTAGTCCTTGCATATCCTAATTTGATATTACCAGGGCGATGCTAAATTTTAGGTCACTATCATAAGATGACAATAATAGCATGCATGTTTGGTAGTTTTGAAATTATTTTTTAAGTACTTATAAATTGTAGGTCTTAATAATTTTTTGTTATACTAAGTAACACATTTAAAAAAAAACTTTTATAATGAAAAATCTGAACAGTGAACCAAAAAAGGAAAAAAAATCAATACTAAACAGCATTGTAAATCGCGTTTGTCTCTTCCACTGGACATGGCACATCCGACCCCTATACCGCCAGACATGGCCTCCAATGTGATCGGCCTACCCCTTCCGACCATTGCTCTCACACTTTCCGGCCTCACGCCACTTGAAAGTGGTCCATTTGGACCACAAAACCTTCAGCCCGCGGCGGACCTAGGTGCAAACCCTAGTTCCGCCACCCTTATCCATGGCGGCTGCACCAGTGGATGCGCCACCCTTGAGAAACCTTAGTTGTATGGTGGACTACGAGCTTGAACCAAGCCCAACTCTAGCACTTCCAGCCACAAACCCTGCGTCTTCTCCATTGCTGAGCATGCCTAACCTTCAGGCACGCGACTTTGATGTTGGGCGCGCTTGCAATGCCAAAGACGTGGTGCGTACTTCACACGCGCGGTCGTCGACGAGTTTCCAACAGGTTCTCCATCCACAGACGACCAGCTTGGACCCTCTTCCCAAGAGGTTGTCGATGGGCGACATGAAATAATGCGCAAACACACGGTCACGCGCTGCGCGCCAAGCGCCATCAGTCGCCACGCGCGACGCCTCCGGTTGGTTTTTTGTGTCCTTCTCCGTTTGCCTAATTTTTCAACTCCGATTGATCCGGGCCCCCATGTTTTTCCTTAGGAAGCTCAGTCTGCACTGAATTCTAGAAAATTGACTTATCTCTCGCAGTTACTCGATGATCGACATACTATTTCTTCAGCTGAGCGGATTATGAGGAAGTCATTTGCTTCTGTCCTTCAATTCTCTCCCGATTCTATTTGTCACCAGTTTGTGGCAAATGAGCCATATTTACATCGTGGTGAGTCTACCTTGGTTATTTCATCTGATGATGAGGCATCTCTTGCTTAGCCATTTAAATTCACACTTATTGGCAAGTTTTTGCATTGCAAGCCCAAAATGGTAGAGGTACGAAATAGTTTTCAAAAGTTTGGATTTTGAGGTGATTTTAAACTTGGGCTTATAGATTACAAGCACATACTTATACAATTGACGCAAGAAGATGATTCTGAATATTTATTTTTAAAACCACTTTGGTTTATTATAAGTTGTCCTATGCGTATACTTAAGTGGACTTGTGAGTTCCACCATAATGCTGAGACTCCCATTGCCTCTGTATGGATCTCTTTTCCTTTATTGTCTGTTCATTTACGTGCAAAAGAATTTTTATTTGCTTTATCTAAAATTTTTGGAGTGCCGTTGAGGATTGATGAGGTGACTGCTGATTTGTTGAGGCCTAATGAAGCCAGGGTTTGTGTTGAGGTGAATCTGGAGCATAAGCTAAGTAGGATTTGGATTGATCGAGGCGAATCTCGTAGTTTTTGGTAGCCTATTGTATATGAGAGGTTGTCCCATTTTTGTGCTAAATGCCATCATATGGGCCATATTATTGATTAGTGTAGAGTGGGTGCTCTACCAGTAGATCCTATTGTTACACCAAGCTACTAAGCCTTTTGTTGCTCAGGCTTCTAAGACTATTGTTGCTCTGGATCCTAAGCCTGTTGTTGCTCCGACACCTAAGTCAGTTGATGTTCAAGTGCCTATTGTAGATAAGGCCGGGAAGGGCAAGGAGAAGGAGACTATTGTTGAGGGTCCTAGGCGGTGGGCCCCAGTTGTTGGTTCTTCTTGATTGTTGATATACCACCTCTAGTGGTTCATGTGGGGACCACCCATCGCCCTAAACATACTATTCCCACCATTGTGGCTTCAAAGCCCTTTCATGATGTTTTTCTTTCGATCCACTCTTAGATCACATGATGTCCAGTCCTCGTGAGTTTCCTATTTTGTTAATTTTTGATAATGATCCACACATGCAGCCCACGCCTCGGTTGTCATAAGAATGTAGAGGCTTTGATTCCTTCGGATACTACTAGTTCTACTCACTAGATGTTCATCGGCTAGGGAACTTTCGCAGGAATTCTTTTGATGACTTAGCTGGTTTGGATGAGCGGCAGGAGATCGATGGTTTTACTACAGTGCAGAGAAAGAAAAATTTGAAAGTTACTGATATTTCGCGTCCGATCAAACGGTGACTCGTAGTCGACAAGTGCTCAAATCACGCATGCCGGTCTTTTATGAGTGTTATCATCTAGAATGTGAGAGATGTTGCAGTATTGTCAATTGTAGACGACTTAAGAAATTGGTTCGACTTCACAGGTGTATTTTGTGGTGGTGTTGGAGCCTTTTGTTTTGAGGAAGAACTTTGACTTTATCCAACGATTTCTCTCATTTGATGTGGGCCTACAAAATGAGTTGGATAAGATTTGGTGTTTTTGAAATTTGGGGACTACTGTTACTTCGATTGTTGATTATTCTCAATTCCTTCACATTAAAATTGAGGATCCTAGACTAGCCATACCATTGTTCATTACTCCGGTCTATGCTTCTTGCTCGCCGGTTGGACATAGGAATTTATGGGTGAGTCTTCACCATATATCCTTTTCTATAGATGGGCCGTGGCTAGTTGGGAGAGACTTTAATGTGATCGCTCACAATGGTGAGCGTATTGGCAGGAATACTCGTGATAGTGGCACTTCAGACTTTGCAAAATATGATGATGGATTGTGGTTTGATAGATGCAGGGTATTCTGAAAGTTTGTACACGTGGACAAATAGGAGGGTTTGGAAGCGTCTGGACAGAGTTTTGATTAACTCACTGATTGGCTTATTTTGTTCTCATTTTTCGGTCCATCATCTGAACCGAAGCACTTCTGATCACTCACCTCTTCTGATTTAGTGGTCTTCTGACGATGATTTGGGGCCTCGTCCTTTTTGATTCCTCAATGTTTAGTCTAGACATCACGATTTTCTGGACTTTGTATTTTAGAAGTGGTCATTTCATACCCATCTTACGGGAATGGTTGCTCTTTGGGAGAAGATTTTTAAGCTAAAACAGGGCTGCGTTGGTGGAATCGATATGTATTTGGTGATATTTTTAGAGAGTTAGGGATGCAGAGTGTAGGGTGGACGAGGAGAGTTAGACCATGATAGAGATCCTTCTCATTCTCATCGTGATACTTTGCATCAGACTCAGGCATTTCTGAACCGTACTTTATCTATTGATGAGGCCTTTTGGAAACAAAAAGCAGGGGCACATTGGACTCGTGAGGGTGATCATAACACCCTATACTTCCATTCTATAGTTAAGGGACGACGCATTCGTGCCAGGATCCGGTCTATTACTTCAACTTCGGGTAAGGTGTTTGAGTCTCCTGAGACTATTCAGCCTTCAATAATATCTTTCTTTCAGGAGCTTCTGTCGGCTCCTCCTCAGTCTGTCGATCCTATTCGACCTGGTATTATACCTAGATTGGTATCCGATGAGGATAATATGCAGCTTAATTGGACTTCTACTTTGACTGAGGTGCGAGATGCTATTTTTAGTATTGATCCAGACAGTGTCGTCGGGCCAGATGGGTTTTCATCTCATTTTTTTCAGGTCTATTGGGACATAGTGTCAGAGGATGTGTTTTAAACACTCTTGGATTTCTTTGCTGGAGGGCAACCACCCAGGAGTTTTGCAGCTACTTCTATTATTTTGCTTCCAAAGCAGGACAATGCCTATAAGTGGTCAGAGTTTCATCCTATCAGCTTATGTACAATGTTTAATAAGTTGATTACGAAGTTGATGATTCGTGACTAAGTACTTTACTACCTCAGATCATCTTAGCTCCTCAGAGCGTTTTTATCTCGGGACGACTCATTGGGGATAATGTCCTCCTTGTACAGGAGTTACTAAAATTATTAACCGTATAACACAAGACGTGAGGACGAATATGGTATAAATGGCATTTTTATTATTTATTTATTACTATCTATTTTAAGTTTGTACTAAATACTCGTTTGTGAATTTTTTTTTAGATTATAAGTAGTGGATCTTACGGAATGTATAGATAAAAATAGAGAAAAGTTGTGGATCTTACGAAATATGTAAATAAAAATAATATTTAACCAACTTATAAATACTTATAAGCATTCTCAAACATATTATAAATTTTTTATATAGTCTAATAATAAGACGCACCAAATCACAACCCAAATTGTATAATTAGCAGCCATTGAAGTTGTCTAGCAAGCAATTGACATTTACTGCAAATTTTAACCAAAAAGTCAACAATGGTGTTGGCTTATCACCATCAACATTGAAATATGATTGAGAAAAATTTTCCCAAATTTTTAAGTAATATATTCCAACATCCAAACCCTGTTTCCATTATTAGCCTGTCTTTGTCTTCTCCTAATCTTGTGCCAATTACTGGAACAAACTTTGCCAATTAATTTAATATTAGAAGTAATTGTTTATCTTCATCATGTCGATTAGACAATTGTTTGAAGTTGAATCGTAATATTTTTTTAGTTCATTATTCAAAACCTTATCACACTCGAAAAGAACATATATACTTCCCGCTTAGTATTCTTTGGACCACCTTTCAAATCCTATCATATATGAAGAACAAACTTTCTGATATCTTTATTTATCTTAAATTATTAATTGAGTCAAGACAATTGTTTGAACTAAATTGTACGAGTATTCTTCTAGTTCATCCTTTAAAACCTTATCTTCATTGAATCAATTAGGCAATTGATTGAAACTAAACTATAGTATTCTTGAGTTCAACTTTGTAGATGATAAATGTTATGACTCCATACCTACCAATAATTGTATCACTATTGGACACATAAAGCGAATAGTAGAAAAAAAAGTCGACTCATCTAACTCGACCATGACTTTTGATATGAAACAAAAAACTTACTCCCTCCATCCAACTAGGCTATGCTCTAAACATGCTACTTTGAACCTAAAAAAGGGAAAAAACCTTAACAACGTCAATTCATGCACGTTTTACATTATTGCACATATAATATCATGGGAGAGAGGTCTCATTTCTTTTTCCTTGAGTTTTCCTTAGTTCATAAGCATCCAACCACAAACACTTTTAGCCCACCATTATATTAACAAACAATTACACAATTATTACAAATTACAATCCATCTCTCTCTCTCTCTCTCTCTCTCTCTCACAGAGATCACACACAGCTCACACAGATCACACAGACCTCAAGAATGGGAAGGAAGTGTTCATGTTGTGGGAACATAGGTCACAATTCAAGGACATGCAGCAGTAGAAGAAGATTAAGCAAAAATAATTGTGGAATTGTGAAGCTTTTTGGGGTGGAACTTTCTCCTGATATTGGGTTTAGGAAGAGTTTTAGCTTGGAATGCCTTTCATCTTCCATTTTTGCAGATGAAGTTTCTGATAAAATCTCCATTAATGGTTATCTCTCTGATGGACTCATGGGAAGAACCCGGGCCAAAAACAAAGGTAAACTCATATATATCTCGACATTTTTTGTTGAATAGTCCATGATCGAACTCGAGCACCCCGAAAAATGAATTAATCCCTTTTTACTCGAGCTTTGTAGTGTACTGTTAATTATTTTAGTTGTAGCGTGTCTTCCTTTCTTCTCTCACTTTGAAAAAATTAGCAGTATTTTTTATGACCTGGTCGAGAAAGTATGATACATCGGTATAAAAAAAATTGAATTGGATATGTGAGGTTGGTTATAGTGAGGCCTAGCAAAAAAGTGTTTTTGCCTCTATGATTAGCTCGGAGTCGTTAATGGTGTTTTAGTCACCTAATGATATGTGTGTATAAACGTTTATAAATATGTAAATATATAAAATGGGATTTTCACTCTTGATTCCAAATTGTTTGTTATTACTTATTAGGTTAACCTATCAATGATTCTTGGAAACCTCTAGTTGCAAGTAAAAATTTCTATAATTTGATGCTTGTTGAATTTTATTGAGAAAATCCCTATTATTGTTCACGAATTACAAATTAATCATGTTGTTAGAAACTATAAATTAAGGATTAATATATAGGAACACTTATATTTATGAATTACAAAAAGAAAGACCCTTTTTAAAAGACAACCAAAAGATATAAATGGGAAGAATATTAAAAAATAATTACTAATTATTAAACACCACTTCAATTTCTTCATTCGAAAAAATGGACACCCTTCTAATTATCGTGTTACTTCTCGAAAATTGAAATTTTGATTAATGGCCAAGAATGTAACACTTTCAGCTTAATAAGATATATACTAAGTGAATACTTTAAAAATGATCACAAGAAATCTTTATATTAACACGAATTCTTAAAGACTTTGCTATAACATGGTGCGATACAAATTTTTGCTATAGAATTCTTCTTTCTATTTTCACATGGTCGTAAAAATATATAACCATGCTTCGAAACCCGAACCTCAGGTGTGTCGTGGACAGAAGACGAGCATCGAAAATTTCTTCTCGGATTGCAGAAGCTTGGCAAAGGAAACTGGAGAGGAATCTCTAGGGATTTTGTAACCACAAGGACTCCAATACAAGTAGCCAGTCATGCACAAAAGTATTTTCTTCGACAACATAATGCCAACGAGAAGAAGCGTAGCCCTAGTCGGCCCTTTGACCTGGTACGATCTATATTCAATTGACTCGACTATTTAAATTCTTGTAAATATATAATTCTTGAGATTTAGATTCCCTTCAAAAATGAAGACCAAAAGAAAACAATGAAAAATAAAAGGTACATTACCAAACTTGTCTTTTTTAACTTTATAAAGTACATTTTGATTACATATACTCTCTTAATTTATTTTATTTTTATTTTTTGAATTAAACATTACAGTCTTATAAATGAAATAAAACAATGGATATGAGTATTAATTTCTTACATTTGTGACATATTATTTCATATGTTGATCCAAATTGCAAAAGTTCAAAATTTTATTCGTTATACTATAATTTGTTTCTCTCCTTCCCTATCAACGAGTTTCGACCCTTTTATTCAAAATTTCAGTATTGTCTATCAAACACAACCATATCTTCAACTTGCTCCTTATTCTAACAGGTAAGGAGAAATGGATCATCTGTCCCCAATAAATCCTCCATATCAGGAAAGACTTACAGATTAATTACAAACTCGGGTTCGCACATTTTCCCGATGCCTCTCAAGGAAAATATCGAATTGAATCTGAGCTTGGAGCTTACGCTTGCAGCAGCTCCGCAGCCTCAACTGGTTCAGAATAATAAATCAAGCAGTTGCATTGTAGCATGAAAAAACCACTATGGTTTTGAATAATTCCATTGTCTTCAATCTTCATGAAGAATAATGTAAACATGCAATGCTTATACTTAAACCAATAGATATGTAAAAAGAACAAATCATAATATGTAACTCAATATGAATTTACAAAATAAATAAATAAACAAATGAATGTTGCATTTGTTAGAGTAATATTAGAGTCATAATATATTAAAATATATTAGAGGATTGTTTTATGTAATATATATTAGATTTTGCCTTATTATATAAACTAGTTGTATCTAGTATTTTATTGATGCCGCTTGCTTAATAATATTGGTTTTTCTTTCTCCCTCTTTGATCTTCTTTTTTTAAGTTTGATTTATATTATTATTACAACTTTCACATGGTATTAGAGTAGGTTTGATTCTACTTAGTTTAAACTTGAAATTACTTCTATTCTCCGGCGAGCAGCCTTGTGCCACTCGTCCGGCCAAGTCTTTTTTTTTATTTCTTTTAGATATTATTATCCGGCTAAGTTTTGTTTTTTAGAGTATTCTTGTATGTTCGTCTGATTATTTTGGTCTTGACTAATTAGATTACATGGACCATTTGACTTGTGTGAGGTATTTATGTTCAGCTCATTTTAGAATTTGGAATTTGTCCAGTTGTACTGTTCTAGAATTTGACTGGTTTTTTGCATCTAGGTGATAATATAGAATTTTATTAGGTTTTGTTGATCTAGAATTTGGTATTTGATATTTAGTTTAGCAATCTAGAATTTGGTCCAATTAATATGGAATTTGATATTTTGTCAAGTTAATCTAGAATTTGATATTTGATATTTAATCCAATAATCTAGAATTTGGTCCAGTTAATTTAAAATTTGATATTTGGTCAAGTTAATCTAGAATTTTAGTCTTCAATGTTTGCATTCTTTTGATTTGATTACTTTGATTATTGAATAAATACCATTTTATCTCCATTATTTATTTCTCTATTTCTCACGGTGTGTCTCGCCCCCTTCATATACCATTCTCTTCTTCTCATTTCATTCATCATCTTCTTCTTCTCTTTCCTTTTCCTTTTTTTCTATAATCCTGGTTCTTGTGCGATTATCCGTCGTCAATTTGGTATCAAGTTATTCTAGAAGTTTGGTCTTCGAAGTTTGCATTCTTTTTATTTGATTACTTTGATATGTTCGGATTGGTGCTATGACTTTTGTAATGAAGTTGCCGACCCATGAGCCCATGAAGCATATTGAGATTGAATGTCATCTTATTCATCACCATCTTCAGCATGACACTATTTCCTTACCATTTGTTTCTTTATCGTTGCAGTTTGCGATTTTTTCACAAAGTCACATTTGATCTACTCTTTTTGTTTATTACTTGACAAACTCTCACTACTTCTTGCTGGAGCATTGTGAGTTTGAGAGGGGATGTTAGAGTAATATTAGAGTTATAATATATTAGAATATCTTAGATGATTGTTTTATTTAATATAGATTAGGGTTATCTTTATTAAATAAACTAGTTGTATCTAGTATTTTACTTATGACATTTGCTTAATAATATTGGTTCTTCTTTCTCTCTTTTTGTCGTTCTTTTCTTAGTTTGATTTATATTATTATTAGAACTTTCACAACATTTACCTATGAAATCAACATTTTGCAATTTCTGTCGTTAGTGACGAGTTAGAATTTTTTTGAAGAATGACTATTACTATATATATATATATATATATATATATATATAAATTTACAATTTAAAATCGAGATGCTACTGGAAAAAAAATTATACCTCAAAAATTGATTTTTTCCAAAGCGTAACCACACTCCTGCGCCCTCATCTCCACCATTGTCGTAGATTTGCTATCGTTTTGCTTTGTTTTTACAATTATTTCTTTGTGTAAAAGAAGAAAAGAAAAGAAAAGGATGTTAGACGATGATTTTCACACCACCGCTCCAAGGATTTATGATTTTTATGAATCTCGATAAAATGTTGGTTGACCATATATTTTATTGAACATAAAGTTAAATCGATCAAATTTTCCTATATACGTTTTGAGAATATTGGTGGAAGGGCAAGGGTTCGAGATTACAAATTTTTTCAAATATCATGGTAATCAAATTGCTTTCCAACCATTTTTATAGCCCACAAAATTCTAGAATTTAGATTTATTGAGTGATCGAATTTTTTATTTTCCAAATAAATTGAAAAAATGTGAATAATCACATTGAATTATGTATATTTACACTCAATTTAACAAAGTCAAAGAAACCTAGTTGTTGGGTATTTTGTCCCAAACAATCTTCAAGTTAATGATGATAAATGTTATATTTAGAGTCTTAAATAAAATGTACGATCCAAGTTAATTCCACACTAGTGTATCGAGTCATTGACCTGTTCAAAATGGAAAATCATAGTTGTTGGGTCGTGTTTTGGATAACGGTCACTTTTAAGGTGTAACCAATCATAATTACTCTAGTGATTGAGTTTAAACCGTCATTATCTATTTGTTTAAAGGTAGTGGTCTTCTATTAGAGTTTTACTTAAGTAGAACTTTATCATATATGTTGGTAATATAAATATTTGACTCTCTTTAAAGGAGAGGGAAATCATCCAATAACCAAAACCCACCCCACGCCCACATGTGCTAGTTGCATTAATTGCCATTCTATTTTCAAATTAGTTCCCTCCATTTTTCTTGGAGTTCCTTCAGTGACCATAAAAATGGTGTTCATCTTCTACTATGTTTAAGCATTGTGAATATTGTCCTTATTTCTTCGTGAAATTTTTATTTGGACATTTGGTTGAGATTGTGATACACTTAGGCTCTGTTTGTTTTCACTATTAATTTTGCTAAAAAGTTAAAGTCAAAGTCAACAATTGATTTTAACCACACATTTCATGGTCCTACAATTTTTCAATTACACATTTCAACAACTTTTATCAACTTTTACCAAAAAATCTAATTTTAATCAAAATCAAACACACCCTTAGTGTGAGATTAGTATTTAATCTGAGCCTTAATTAATATGAAAAAGTTTTTTTCTTTGTGTCCCTTAATATTCTCTCATGGAATCCTGTGAAATATAGGACATAGTATATTTGTGACCATTAATTGCAAGATTACTGTTTTTTACGTTAGTTCCTTATTTTTATTGTGGCTGTGTGTTACAATTTACTTGAGTATTGTCTGGTTATTTTTTCGTGTGAATTTGCTTGATTTGTTAAATATGATTATTTATAGTTTTGACTTGGATATGTCTAATGGAAAAGAAGATTTCTCAATCTAGCAACAAAAAATGAATGGAATTTTGGTTCTACAAAAAATTTCTAAAGCTATGGATGATTCTTTTGCTATAATTGTTAGTGATGAATAGAAATGTGAATTTGACGAACTAGCTTACACTTCAATAATTTTGCACTTGTCTGATGCTGTTTTGAGAAAAGTTGATAAAATTGATTCCACACAAAATTTTTGGTTAAAGTTAGAAGAACTGTATTTGTCAAAATCTACTTCTAATAATTTTTTTTTTGCTCAAACGGTTCTTTATTATTAAAATTGACTATTCTAAAGATCTGTATGATAATTTGGATGATAACAAACTGGTTTAAGATGTTGTTCATTATGGTAAAATCGTGTCCGAAGAATATAAAGCAATTATTTTGTTAAATGTTATACATGAAACGTATAGAGAGGTTAAAAGTTCTATTAAGTATGGTAGAGACATGTCAATACTTAAAATTGTCGTTATATTCTTTGAAAAGTAAGTAGTTAGAATTAAAAGTTGAAAGAATGGAAAAAAGAGGTAGAGAGGTCCATATAGTAAGGGATAGATCTCAATACAGGCAGGGTGAGAATAACGAGAATCAAAATAGTAGTGAGAGTGATATAAGCAAAGGTAAGAACAAATCTATACCAAAGTCTATGTCAAAAGTAATAAAATGTTATGACTGTGGTAAGACATGTCACTTTATAAAAGACTGTTATAAAGAAAAAAACAGAAAGAAAGTGCGAGAGATGAAGTGAATTTGGTGTCTTCTAATTCTGATTTGGAACCCAATAGTGTTCATGTTTTAATAAACTCTGTTGATGAATGTTGAATTAAATTTATCTATGAAATCTCATCTGCATGAATGGATACTTGACTCTGGTGCATCTTTTCATGTTACATCACATAGAGAATTAATGGTTTGAAACTTTGCATGAAAATTATTTAGGTCATGTTATTATGTGTAACAATCTAACGTGCAAAGTTGTTGGAATTGGTGATATTTTTGTTAAATTTAATCATGTATGTGTGCTCACTTTAAATGGAGTCAGATATATTCTTGAAATGACTAGGAATTTAATTGCAATGGGTGAATTAGAAGAAATAGGTTTAATTGAAAAAATTGAAAACAAGATGTTAAAAATGATCAGATGTGCTCTTGTAGTTTGTGAGGGTATGAAAAGAAATTGCATCTATATCACTGTAGGAAAAGTAATTAAAAATTAGAGTTTTTAGTTTCTTTTACCAACACAAATGACACACACAAGTGGCATGGTAGATTAGCTCATGTGAGCAATAAGGGACTTAAGCTCCTTAATTGAAAAGATGTTCTTGGTAAAGATTGTGTGTCTGATATACCTTTATGTGACCATTGTGTGCTTGGTAAACAATATAAACTGTCTTTCTCTTCGAGTGTTCATAAAACAAATAGAATTTTTGATTTGTGGGGTCCTGCTAGTAATTCTACTTTAGGTGGAAAAAAATATATTATAATTGTTATTGATGACTATTCTAGGAGATTATGGGTTTATCTTTTAAAAGATAAATCGGGTACGTTTGATAGTTTTAATAATTGGAGAAAATAAATTGAAAATATAACTGGTAAAAAATAAAATTTATTCGGACTGATAATGGATTAGAATTTTGCAATGCCGAATTTGATAGAATGTGTGTTGAATATGGAATAAAAAGACATAAAATTGTTCATTACACTCCTCAACAGAATGAGGTAGCTGAAAGGATGAATAAAATATTGCTTGATAAAATTAGATGCATGATGATTAGCTCTAATGTCCCTAAATCATTTTGGGGTGAACCTGTGATTACTGTTTGTTATTTAATTAATATTACTTTGAATGATAATACTCCTCATAAAAAATAGTATGGTAAATGTCGCTGATTATTCTATGCTTTGTACTTTTGGATGTGCTGTCTTTTCTCATCAAAGTAAGGAAAATCTTGAACCTAGAGCTAGGAAATGTGTTTTCTTAGGTTATCCCGAGAGTGTGAAGAGATATAAGTTGTGGGATAAAAGTCATAATAAGTAGAGATGTTACATTCAATGAATTTTGTTTAGGTCCTGATTTAGAGAAAATAGGTGAAGATCAACAAGAGGGTGATAGTAGATAGTTGAAGACTATTAAGGTTAATACACATATTCCTTGTACCTCTAGTGAGGTGGAGATTCAGCAACCCGAAAGAGATGATATAAGTGAGACTGTTGTTGAGGAATATTTAGATGAGGAAGATTCTTTAAGAGACTATCAATTGACTACAGATAGGATGAGAAGACCTCATAGAGAGCATCAGAGATTTGGGTATGAGTCGGATGTAGCATTTGCTTATGCTAGTTTTGAAGAATTAGTCGATATGGAGCCAAGATCATATCAAGAGGCTTTTAAGAGTTATCAATCAAATGAGTGGTTAGAGGTAATAAAGGAGGAGATGAGTTCTCTAGAGAAAAATCAAACTTGAGATTTAATTCCTAGGCCTAAAAACGAATCTTTAATAGGTCGTAAGTAGATTTTTAAGGTCAAAGATGGTACCACTAAGAATGATCCTCTAAGGTTTAAAGTTAGGTTAGTAGCTAAGGGGTTCACACAAAAGGAGGGAGTAGATTATAATGAAATTTTCTCGCCGGTTGTTAAGTATACTATAATTAGAGTCATGCTTGTATTAGTTGCTTATTTTGACTGAAAACTTGAACAACTTGATGTGAAAACTACTTTTTTAGCGAACTTGATTTTTTTTTTCATGTATCAACCTTAAGGTTTTGAGGATAAATTAAAACCTGATCATGTGTGTCACCTTAAAAGATCATTGTATGGCTTAAAACAGTCCTCTAGACAGTACTAGTACGAAATGTTTGATTCGTTTTTTCTTTCTATTAGTTTCAATAGAAGTAAATTTGATCATTACTTATATTATCAACATAATAATAATGATTGTTTATTTCTTTTATTATATCTGGATGATATGTTGTTTATTGGTTCATCTATTATCTTGATTAATAAGATAAAAACTGCTCTATGTGGAGAATTTGATATGAAATATCTAGGTAAAACAAAACGAATTCTAGGTATGAAAATTGAAATGGATAGATTAAATTATTGGTTGTGATTGCATCAAACATTTTATGTGTTGAATGTATTGAAAAAATTTGGCATGAATGAGAGTAAACATGTTACTCTACCTTTATCAAATCATTTTGTTTTGTATAAAGATCAATCTCCAGTAAGTGATGAAGATATGAAATATATGAATATAATTCTTTACTTTAATGTGATATGTTCTATTATGTATTTGATTGTGTGCACTAAGCCTGACCTTGCCTATGTTGTGAGCACATTTAACAGGTTCATATCAAATCTAGGTCTAGATCATTGGGAAGTACTTAAGTGGGTGTTAAGATATTTGAGGAAGACTTGTGATATTGGCTTAGTATTTAAAAATAAATCTAAGAGTAATATGTTAAAGAATTTTTGTTGATGCTGATTATGCGTGACAGAGACAATAGAAAGTCTACTACTTCTTATGTGTTTACTTTATGTGATTCTTGTGTAAAGTTGCTTTATCTATTACAGAATCTGAGTACATTGCTACAACAGAAGCTATTAAAGAGTATTTGTGACTTAAGAGTCTTCTAAATGAACTATGTGTTTTAAGCTTGGTTTGGTATTGCTGTGCTTTTAAGAAAATCAGCTTCTGCTATATTGCAGAAAGAATCAGATGTGGGAACAATCATATAAGAGTTTGGTAAACTCTTGTTTCAAAATTGGTTTATATTTCAAAAAGTAGCATTTGAGCGTTTGGTAAACAAAAGTAATTTATTGCTGTAACGGTATTAAATTACTAAAAAAGACATTGATTATAATAATTTTATTTTGTATTATTATTATTATTATTATTATTATTATAAGTGGTAAAATTTATTTTTCTCCCTAGTCATATATTTTTTAACAAGACAATATATTCACTATTATTATTTTAAAATAAAAATAATAAACACCTAATAAATTTCAAATTTAATAAAAATTACAAAATAAAAGTATAGTCATATATTGTAAAAATTAATTAAATTTATAATATTTTTTATGTATCCAACTTGCATCAATTTGGTTTCTCAAATGGGTATTAAAAGAATTAGTTTAATTAATTAGGGGTAAAATGGGTATTTTAAAAATATATAATTGAAAAATTTAAAAGTAGAATTTGAAAAGTTGCCCTTTTGCTACTTCTCAAAATCTATTGCTAGGTGAGTTAGATTATTTTAAAATTAATTTTAATTTTTTGCTAAACGCTTAAATCAACTTCTGATTGTTTAAGAATCAGAAATTAGGCTCAAGTTAGGTAAATGTGCAGACTTTGCAGATATGATGATGGATTGAAGTTTGACGGATGCAAGGTGTTCTGGAAGTTAGTACACGTGGACAAATGGAAGGGTTTGGAAGCGTCTGGACAGAGTTTTGATTAACTCAATGGTTGCTTCTTTTTGTTCTCGATTTTTGGTTCGCCATCTGAACCGAAGTACTTCTGATCACTCACCTCTTTTGATTCAGTGGTCTTCTGACATGATTTGGGACCTCATCTTTTTTGATTCCTCAATATTTGTCTAGGCATCACGATTTTTTGGGCTTTGTATCTCATAAGTGGTCATTTCCTACCCATTTTACGGGAATGACCACTCTCTGGGAAAAGATTTTTAAGCTCAAACAAGGCCATCATTGGTGGAATTGAAATGTATTTAGTGATATTTTTTAGAAAATTAGGGATGCAGAGTGTAGGGTGGACGAGACATAGTTAGACCATGACACATATCTTTCTCCTTCCCATCGTGATACTTTGCACCAGGCTCAGGCAGTTCTGAATCGTACTTTATCTATTGAGGAGGCCTTTTATAAACAAAAGGTAGATGTACGTTGGAATTGTGAGGGTGATCATAACACCCGATAATTCCATTCTATAGTTCAGGGACGACGTATTCGATCCAGGATTCGGCCTATTACTTCAGCTTCGGGTGAGGTGTTTGAGTCTTCTGAGACTATTCAGCCTTCAACAGTATCTTTCTTCCAGGAGCTTTTGTCGGCTCCTCCTCAACCGGTCGACCCTATTCGACCTGGTATTATACCTAGATTGGTGTCCGATAAGGACAATTTGCAGCTTAATCGGACTCCCACTTTAACTGAGGTGCAAGAGGCTATTTTCAGTATTGATCCAAACAGTGTTGCTGGGCTAGATGGGTTTTCATCTCACTTTTTTCAGGTCTGTTGGGACATAGTATCAGAGGTTGTGTTTCTGGCAGTATTGGACTTCTTTGTTGGAGGGCACCTACCTAGGGACTTTGCAGCTATTTCTATTGTCTTGCTTCCAAAGCGGGAAAATGTCTGTATGTGGTTAGAGTTTCGTCCTATCAGCTTATGTACAGTGTTTAATAAGTTGATTACAAAGTTGATGAACTCACGACTGAGCACTTTACTACCTAAGATCATCTCAGCTCCTCATAGCGGATTCATCTCGGGACGACTCATTAGGATAATGTCCAACTTGTACAAGAATTATTACATATACTTGATACGAAAGTGCGAGGGAGTAATGTTATCCTCAAGCTTGATATGACTAAGGCATATGACCGCATGGATTGATGCTTCTTGATTTCCATTCTGGAGGGTTTTGAGTTCGATACTCTTTGTATTGATCGGATACGGAGGTGTATTTCAGAGTGTCGATTCTCGATCCTGTTTAATGGCAGACCATGTGGATTTTTCTCATCATCTCAGGGGCTTAGACAGGTTGATCCCATATCTCTAGCGTTGTTTATTATTGCTGCAAATTATTTTTCACGACTACTCACTCAGCAATATCAGCATATTCTTTTGATGGCATACAGACATGGGGGTGATGCTCTTATCTCTCATTTATCCTTTAGATTATTTTTGCCAATGGCCAGAAGCAGTCTATCAGATGAGTATTACAGTATATTGAACACTATGAAGGGGCTTCTGGACAATTGTTGAACAGAGATAAAAGTGGGATTACCTTACCTAAGAGATTTTCTACTAGTCAGATACATAGACTGGAAAATCTGACAGAGCTTCGACATCAGCAACATCCCTTCACTTATCTTGGTGTTTCTTTCTTTAAAGGAGCAAGAAAGATCTTCTTGTATGATGACTTAGTCCAGAAAGTTCAGAGTAGGATTTCTGGCTAGGCCTCGAGGCTCCTATCATTTGGAGGACGAATTATTTTGATTTGATCGGTGCTATCCTCTATTCTTCTCTATCTCCTTCAAATTATGAAGCCTCCCAAGGCTATCTTGAAGAAGTTAGAAGTCATATTTGCTAGGTTCCTTTGGGACTCCAGAGACGATGCATCCAGATTACATTGGAGAAGATGGAATGATCTTTGTATTCCTACTGAGGATGGTGGACTGGGCTTTAGAAAACTGCAGGATCTGGTTGATACATTCTCTCTAAAACTCTGGTGATTATTCAAATCTCAGTAGTCATTATGGGCTCAGTTTTTACTGAGTAAGTATTGTAAGGATACCCATCCGTTGCTGGCTACTATTCCTTATTATGCTTCAGTTGTATGGAAGAGGCTAAAGCACAAAGACCCACAGGTAGAGACATACATTGCTTGGCGGTTAGGGTGTGGACATATATTCTTTTGGCATGACTAATGGATGGATGAATCTACATTAGCTGATCAGCACCCACACTTGACACATTCTTTTATCCAGGTCAGATTATGTAGAAGAAAACTTCAGATGGTAGATTTGCTACCAAGTCTGCATGGCAGCTAGTTCGCACGGGGCATACTATTCAGGCTGTATACCGTATGATTTGGAATTCTATTATCTCGACGATTATTTCTTTCTTCTGCTGGAGACTATGGCAGGGTCTTATCCAAGTTGATGTTATGATTCATCATAAGTTTGGGAGTCATATGGCTTCTTGTTGTCGGTGTTGCTCGGCAATTGAGACTATTCAACATTTATTTATTGACAGTTGTACTTTCGACCAGGTTTGGCACTATTTTTCAGACATTTTTCATATAACCCTTCGGTCGATAGAGGGTTTTCAGTTTCGCTTTCAATCTTAGGAGTTTCCTGGGTCAGTTTATCAGAAAATGTCATATTCGCACGATCATTTCTCTTTTGATTCTCTAGTTTATTTGGACTGCGAGGAATGATGCGATGTACCAGGATATCTCTATGGAATCGAGACGGATCATATGGAAAGTATACCATTCTATCTCCCTACTACATACATGGCGTTTATTTTGAGTTATTCATTGGTGAGGGGATATGGATATTGCTCATCTTTTTGGTATATCTCTTACTACTCCATCCCTTCTCTCTCTGTTTTGGTTTATTGGCGTATTTCACCAGTGGGATCTTACAAGGTCAACACTGATGGATGCGTCAAAGATAGATTTGCGAGTGGAGATGAGATTATTTGGGATTCATCAAGTCAGTGTGTTTGTGCCTTATTCTCTTCATATGGCGAGTGCCCTATTTTGGAGGTCAAGCTTAGGACTATCCTTGATGGTATCATTCTTGCTCGAAGGACTGTACTCTCAGATTTATGGATTAATGTTGACTCTACTTTGACCATTCACTGCATCACCAAAGGTGGAGGACCTTGATCTATTCAGGCCGCCACATCAGACATCTCCTTGTCTCCGATTATGATACTATTTCTCATATTTATCGAGAGGGAAACCACATAGCTGATTTACTTGCTTCAGAGGGTTGGGATTATCGTTGCTATTTTGAATACATAGGTTTCTACATTTATGGGCCTATAAATTATTTAGGACTTATTGTTTGGGAGGTAGTACCTCCTTATTTATTGCTTTCCTTATTTATTGCTTTATTAATTATTCATTTATTTGTTTGTTTTAGCTCTTCTGATTGGATGTTAGGTTTTATGTCCCCCTCCCATGTATTTTTTATGAGTTATTTATATAAGGTTGGGGTATCTCGAACCCCTCCCCTCCCAAATCCTTTTCTGGTGGAGGCTTGACAACTACACTGGGGATGTGATGGTATGTTGACTAAAAAAAAATCAATCTCAAACGGGGTCTTAGATGGTAATGTAACCGTGTTCTCTAACAGTCAATCTTTTATACATGTGCGTAAAAAATCATTTTTTTCATTAATGCACTAAGCATATAGATATTAGAATGCATTTTATTCGAGATATTGTATCACAAGGAACTATTAACATTGAAAAGATACTCTTTCAATTTAATCCCTCTGATATAGATACAAATGTATTGTCCTTGGTAAAATTTAAGAGTTGTTTAAATCTTTTGAATATTGATAAGATTAGTGAATTTTCAATCTCTTTTTTTATCTCAAATTCTTAATCGAGTAAATTAGACAATTGTTTGAACTAAATTGTACAAGGATTCTTCGTGTTCATCCTTAAAAACCCTATCATACCCCAAAGAACACATTTTCACTATTAATTTCATAATGAATATCTTTGTTCTATCTTCATTGAATCAATTAGGCTATTGATTGAAACTAAACTATAGTATTCTTGAGTTCAACTTTATAGATGATAAATGTTCTCCATACCTACCAATAATTGTATCACTACTACTACGGGTTGGACACATCAACCGAATTACGTAAAAATAAGTAAAAAAGTTAACTTGTCTAACTTGACAGTAACTTTTAATATGAAAACAAAAACAAAACCTTAACAACATCAATTCATGCACACTTTACATTATTGCACATATAATATTATGGGAGAGAGGTCTCATTTCTTTTTCCTTGAGTTTGCCTTAGTTCATAAGCATCCAACCATAAACACTTTTAGCCCACCATTATATAAACAAACAATTACAAAATACTTATAATCCATTGGTCTCTCTCTCTCTCTCTCTCTCTCTCTCTCTCTCTCTCTCACACACACACACACACACACACACACACACACACACAGAGATCACACAGACCTCAAGAATGGGAAGGAAGTGTTCATGTTGTGGGAACACAGGTCACAATTCAAGGACATGAAGCAGTAGAAGAAGATCAAGCAAAAATAATAGTGGAATTGTGATGCTTTCTGGGGTGGAACTTTCTCCTGATATTGGGTTTAGGAAGAGTTTTAGCTTGGAATGCCTTTCATCTTCCACTTTTGCAGATGAGGTTTCTGATAAAATCTCCATTAATGGTTATCTCTCTGATGGACTCATGGGAAGAACCCGGGCCAAAAATAAAGGTAAACTCATATATATCTCAGACATTGTTTGTTGAATAGTCCATGATGGAACTCGAGCACCCCGAAAAATGAATTAATCCCTTTTTACTCGAGCTCTCTAGTGTACTGTTATTTTAGTTGTAACATGTCTTCCTTCCTTCTCTCACTTTGGAAAAAATTAGCAGTATTTTTTATGACCTGGTCGAGAAAGTATGATACATCGGTATAAAAAAATTGAATTTGATATGTGAGGTTGGTTATAATAAGGCCTAGCCAAAAAGTATTTTTGCGATATCATTAGTTCGGATAGTCGTCGTTTATGATGTTTTAGTCACCTAATGATATGTGTGTGTGTGTATAGTTTATAAATATGTAAATATATAAAATGGGATTTTCACTCTTGATTCCAAATTGTTTGTTATTACTTATCAGGTGTGTCATATGACAGAAGACGAGCATCGAAAATTTCTTCCCGGATTGCAGAAGCTCGGCAAAGGGAACTTTGTAACCACAAGGACTCTAATACAAGTAGCCAGTCATGCACAGAAGTATTTTATTCGACAACATAATGCCAACGAGAAGAAGCGTAGCCCTAGTCGGCCCTTTGACCTGATACGATCTCTATTCAATTGACTTGACTATTTAAGTTCTTGTAAATATATAATTCTTGAGTTTTAAATTCCCTTCAAGAATGAAGACCAAAAGAAAACAACGAAAATAAGCTTTATTTCTAATAAATTTAAAAATGATAATACGAGTTTTCTTTGTTACTATGCTCGATCCATTAAAAGGTACATTACCATCTTACCACATTTGTCTAACTTGTATTTTAAATTTATAAAGTACATTTTGACTACGTACTCTCTCTCTCTCTTTTTTTTTTTTTTGGATTAAACATTACAGTCTTATAAATGAAATAAAACAATGGATATGAGTATTAATTTCTTACATTTGTAACATATTATTTCATATGTTTGATCCAAATTGCAAAAGTTCAAAATTTTATTGGTTATACTATAATTTGTTTTTCTCTCCTTTCCTATCAACGAGATTCGACCCTTTTATTCAAAATTTCAATGTCATCTAGTACTATATATCAAACACGACAATATCTTCAACTTGCTCCATATTCTAACAGGTAAGGAGAGGTGGATCAACTGTCCCCAATAAATTCTCCATATCAGAAAAGACTTACACATTAATTACAAACTCGGGTTCGCACATTTTCCCGAGACCTCTCAAGGAAAATATCGAATTGAATCTGAGCTTGGAGCTTACGCTTGCAGCAGCTCCGCAGCCTCAGCTGGTTCAGAATAATAATCAAGCAGTTGCATTGTAGCATGAAAAAACCACTATGGTTTTAAATAATTCCGGTGTCTTTAATCTTTATGAAGAATAATGTAAACATGCAATGCTTATACTCAAACCAGTAGATATGTAAAAAGAACAAATCATAATATGTAACTCAATATGAATTTACAAAATAAATAAATAAACAAATGAATGTTGAATTTTTTAGAGTAATATTAGAATCATAATATATTAGAATATATTAGAGGATTGTTTTATTTAATATAGATTAGGATTTGTTTTATTATATAAACTAGTTATATCTAGTATTTTACTGATGATGTTTGCTTAATAATATTGGTTCTTCTTTCTTTCTCTTTCTTCTTCTTTTCTTAGTTTGATTTATATTTTTATTAAAACTTTCATATGATATTAGAGCAAATTTGATCTGATTTGTTTAAACTTGAAATCGCTTCCGTTCTCCGGCGAGCGGCCTTATGCCACACGTCCGACCAAGTCTTTTTTTTGTTCTTTTAGATATTGTTATCCGACCAAGTTTTGTTTTTTCTTCTTTTCTTGTAGGTTTGTCGGGTTGTTTTGGTCTTGACTAATTAGATTACTCGAACCATTTGGCTTGTTTGGGGGTATTCATGTCCAACTCATTTTGGAATTAGGAATTTGTCCAGTTGTACTGGTTTGGAATTTGATTGGTTTTTTGCATCTATGTGATAATATAGAATTTGTTATTAGGTTTTGTTGATCATCTAGAATTTGGTCTAGTTAATTTGGAATTTGATATTTGGTCAAGTTAATCTAGAATTTGGTATTTGATATTTAATCTAGTAATCTATAATTTGGTCCAATTAATTTAGAATTTGATATTTGGTCAAGTTAATCTAGAATTTTGGTCTTCGATGTTTGCATTATTTTGATTTGATTACTTTAATTATTGAATAAAAACTATTTTCTCTCTCTCTCTCTCTCTCTCTCTCTCTCTCTCTTACGGCCCCCCTCTCCCTTATCTCCTTCTTCTCTTCTAATTTCCTTTATCTTCTTCTCATATTCCCTCTTCTATTCTTCTTATAATTCTGGTTCTTGTACGATCGTCCGTCGTCAATTTGGTATCAAGTTAATCTGGATTTTGATCTTCAAAGTTTATATTCTTTTTATTTGATTATTTTGATATGTTCGGATTTGTGCTATGATTTTTGTAATGAAGTTGCCAGACCATGAGCTCATGAAACATATTGAGATTGAATGTAATCTTATTTGTCACCATCTTCAGCATGACACTATTTTCTTATCATTTGTTTCTTTATCGTTGCAGTTTGCAATTTTTTCACAAAGTCACATTCGGTCTACTATTTTTGTTTATTGTTTGACAAACTTACACTACTTCTTGCTGTAGTATTGTAAGTTTGAGGGAGGATGTTAGAGTAATATTAGAGTTATAATAAATTATAATATATTAGAGGATTATTTTATTTAATATAGATTAGGGTTTGGATTATTAAATAAACTAGTTGTATCTAGTATCTCAGTGACGTTGTTTACTTAATAATATTGGTTCTTCTTTCTCCTTCTGTGTTCTTCTTTTCTTAGTTTGATTTATATTCACTACAACGAAAAGAGCATTTTGCAACATCTCAACGACAACATTCATTAATAGCATGTTGCTAAAACAGGTTTACGGCAACAGTCATCAATTGTTTGTTGCAATTGGTTAATTCAATTGACATTTGGCAACAATATTTAAATGAATGTTGCCAATGTATACATTTGCAACGGTTAGTGTCCGTTGTAATAATATATTTTCTTATTCAACAACGGACAGTGACTGTTGCTAAATAACATAGTATTTAGCAACGTTCCTTGCACGTTGTTAACATATTTACCACAACACTTTAGCAACGGTCTTTGCCTCTTGCGAAAACTTTTATATATAAAAGAATTTGACAACGTTACACGCGTTGTTAAAACATTTAACACAACACTTTTGCAACGGTCTTTGTCTATTGTGAAAACTTTTATATATAAAAGGATTTGGCAACATTCTTTGCACGTTGTAAAAGTTTCTCGTTACTATTTACGATCGAAGCCCAATTAATACGAACCCATTTAAAAATTCTCTACCCATGAAAACTAAAATTATTTGGCTCCAACCTGAAATACGCTCTGTATCCATCTCCTCCCGCTGCTCTTCCCTAAAGCTAACCACAAAATCTAATTGAAAACCCTCTTATTTCGATTTACGCACGGTTTGAAATTGTGAAGAAGGATTACAAGCATTTTGAAATCTAAACATTGTTGCTGAGATTTGTCGTTCGTGTTCGTGATTCTTCTGGCAAGTGATTTTGATTTTATTTCATCCATTATTCTTCAAAATTCAAAAAAAATCAAGTTCGGTTATGTTATTCATAAAATTGGTGAAGACTTCCTTTAGGTTTTGTATGTATGGATGTGGATATATGTGTTTTTCACCTTACATTGAGGCACATAAACTTCAATTCTATTTTAGACTAGTTTCCGGACGCAGTCTCAATCTTCATAAGAACACGGATTTTAGTCATTTGATTAAAGATGAACCCTAATTAAAAGTCTATGATCTTGGTTTTCCTTTGAAGGAAGCTTTCTTTCTGGTTTGAGAGTGGAATTAAGTGTTTGTTATTCAATATGGTGTTATAAGAGACGAGGAAACCTTTGGAGCTCAATATACCAGGCCCGAGTTCTTGTTTGAGGCCTTAAATGTCTTTCTAGTGATAAAAAAATTGTTTAGAGGTTCCATGAATTAACATGACACGTGTATGGATAAATTTTGATCGGTTGAGAATTATTTTATAACCATTCCCACCAAACACGAACACTATATAAGAATATAGTGCTACATGTACACTCTCACTTACATCCCAATTTACATTCTCAATTTTGGAGTAGAATATTTGGTCAAATCATTATTTGTCATATAAGCAAGTATAAGTGAGAGTGTACAAGTAGCATAATTTTAGAGTTTATTAACAATTTACATGTCTAAAAGTCCAGTGCTATAAAACATTAATAACGAGACCTATGATTTCTGTGTGATTTTGTCCACCGTTAGTGTAACTTTGTGGGATTAAACCAATCTATTGTTAGTTTGTGATCTGGTAGGCCTAGTTTTTTTTTTCACTCGTTTCAAATTTTTATACTACATAACTTTTTGATTAAAACCATTAGCTTATAGTTAAGTTTGGTTATTGTCACTTTGTACCACGAGTTGGCAATAGGCTTGCAACTTAGCTTTTAGTGCAACTTCGTTCCTCAGTGATTTGTACTGGATTGATGTTGTTCCTTTGTTTATTTCTTTAGTTGTACGTTAAACTTCACACAACTTGCAGGACTGCCAACCTCTTTCAACACTTTCAAATCAGGTAATGTTTCCACCTTTTTCTGTTTCAAAGCTTACCTCGAAAAGTTGTACCAAAGTTACATAACATAAGTATCCTATTCTACTCAGGTTTAATCGTCCTTATTTTTGTGAATTTTAGGGTTGGAACTGATAGCATAAGTGCTTGTGGAGTAGCGGTTTTGCTCGAGGGGTGGTAGAAGAGTTTTTGTTGATATTTTTGTGAAGTTCATGCAGGATTAAATATTTGTCGTGCCAAGAAACTTCTAGTACATATATATTTTGTTAGATTACTGGTTTCAATATTTTGTAGATTAAATATTTGTCGTGCCAAGAAACTTCTAGTACATGTGTATTTTGTTAGATTTTGGTTCGAACTTCTATGTTACAAGAAACTTCTAGGCTATAAATGTATGAATACAAATTCTTATATTTTATAATATATTTAATTTGTTTCAAGGGTTCGTATTTCATTGATTTAGTATAAATTTCATTTCAGCATTCATGTGGTGTAGATTGATGTAGGTGAATGTTATCAAAAATATTAAAAAAAAGAAAGAAAGAAAGAAAGAAAGGACAACGTGCGCATTACTGTTACTAAAAAAGAATAACAACAACAAGCTATTAAATGTTGTTAAAATGAAACGACAACGGTCATACAAACGTTGTTAAAATGAAACGACAACAGTCTACTAAACGTTGTTAAAACTAAATGACAACGCGCAGATGCATGTTGTTAAAAATATTTTTCACTACACGCGACGAACGTTGTTAAAGAGAAACGACAACGGTCTACTGAACGTTGTTAAAACTAAATGACAACAGCAGCAGATGCATGTTGTTAAAAATATTTTTCACAACACGCAATAAACGTTGTTAAAGAGAGACTGTATGTTGTTAAAAATACAATGACAACGAACAGTAAACGTTGTTAAAGAACATTTACCACAACGGTCAGAAGAACGTTGTTAAACCTCTAAGGACGTTGATAAAAAGTTAAATGACAATGCGCTTTTTGTATTCCACAATGAACATTGTCTGTTGCCGTAGAGATGTAGTTTTCGGCAACATCGAAGGACGCAACGTGCGCATGAACGTTGCTAAAGCTCTATGGCAACGTTTTCTGCCCGTTGCAATAGACTCTTTTTTGTAGTGATTATTATTAGAATCTTTACAGCATTTACCTATGAAATCAACATTTTGCAATTTCTGTCGTCAGGGGCGAAACTAGAATTTTTTGGAAGAATGACTATTACTTATATATATAATTTAGAATTCAAAACCAAAATGCTACTGGTAAAAAAAAATTGTACCTCAAAAATTGATTCTTTTCAGGAGCATGACCAGATACCTGCCCCCTATCTCCACCACTGTCGTAGATTTGCTATCGTTTTCCTTTGTTTTTACAATTATTTCTTTGTGTAAAAGAAGAAAAGAAAAGGATGTTAGATGATGATTTTCACACCACCGCTCCAAGGATTTACGATTTTTATGGATCTCAATAAAATGTTGGTTGATTATATATTTCATTGAACATAAAGTTAAATCGATCAAATTTCCTAAATACATTTTGAGAATATTGGTGGAAGGGCAAGAGTTCGAGATTACAAAATTTTTAAAATATCATGGAAATCAAATTGCTTTCCAACCATTTTTATAGCTCACAAATTTCTAGAATTTAGATTTATTGAGTCATGGAATTTTTTATTTTCCAAATAAATTGAAAAAATGTGAATAATCACATTAAATTATGTATATTTACACTCAATTTAACAAAGTAAAAGAAATCTAGTTTACTAATTGTTTTCAAGGCAGTAAATGTGTATCCTTTGCTAACAATTAAAAGATTCAGACGATGTGTAAGGGACGCCAAACCTCTTGAGACAAAGTCCCAACAAGGGGTGTTTGATTTATGAAGATTACAATAGTGACAAAGGATGAAAAAGCAAAACGAAATGCCTCCAAGGGGCACAAGCACACTAGAATTCGCTGTAAAGATATATTTAAGACTAAATAGAATGAAATTACATTTCTCTGTTTTTTCGAGAGTTTTTCCTTTTTCTTTTGTCATTCAATCTCCTTTCTTTTATACCTTGCCAAACGGTTTTACCACACGTTTTCCTTCAATCTTGCATAAAAACTTCTCATCGCCAGCTTTCTTCCCCATCGCCCAATAACCTCCGCCCATTCCTTCCATAATGATTCAACTGTTTGTAACTTACCCATGATGATTCAATTTCTTGTAACTCCTTTATGATAATCCAACTGCTTGTAACTCCTCTATGATAATTCAACCGTCCCCGACAACGTGGGAAAAGTACTAAGAGAAGGAGAAAACCGCTATGAACGGTTACTCTTATGCGTTGATTGATCGTTCTAAATGCCCAATGCCCAGGCATTTTCGATCTGGCCGATGTCCACTTTGGGCCCCACGGCTTGGATAATTTCCATTGGGCCTATATACAAACTTACCTGGGCATCCATTGGGCCTGGACAACATATATTTCTAGGCCTATATACTTGGGTACTTTTTATGGGCCTATATGTACAATTTTTCTTATCAACAGTTACCCCCCAATATGGCTTAATTAATATAATCACTTTATTAATTAGCCATATTCACTTGATGGCGCTTTCATCTTCCGAAGAAAAAATGTTTGGAGCCCAATTCAAATCCTAAGAACACGATCCATATAAACCCCAAAAGGCGCCATTACCAATAAACACGTCGGCCTCCATCACATCGCCGCCCTTTCCTCCCTCTATAAAAAGGACACTATTCATCTTTTCTTTAACTCTCACTTACCTTCCTAAACCGATTATCTCTCTTGCAATCCTCTTGTTCATTCATTTGAAACCATGTCGACGCCCGTAGCTTCCTCCAACAATAGCATTACTTTCAAGATTTCCGGGACCTCCTAACCAAACCTTATGTAAACCCATCAAATCTTCTACCCTCTAGGCCGAATATGAACGAGTTCTATTTGGGCCCGCTGCTCGTGGATGCGTGACTCTATTGGGCGATCGCCACACCCCAATTTTTTCCTTGCACCCAAGGACCTCCTTTCTTGGACCCATTCTCGTTGAAGCCAATCCGCGAGAAAAGCATTCGCACATGGCCTAAATCGATACCACCTTCCGCCTCCGGCATGCTGGCAGTATGATGAAGCATGCCCCTCACGAAGATGCTTTTGATCGTGTTAGGATTTTCGATCTTTTGAAATTGCCACACGCCCCCGCTATATGACCAGCTTCTTTTCCCAATCGCCCTAAGCTTTCGGTCTTCGAGTACAATACCTTCATTTTTCCTCTTGGTCCAATGTCGGTTACTCTAAGGGACGTTGGTGCTTTGGTCAATCTTCCTCCTCGGGTGATACCGCTTTCTCCCGCTCTATTGATATCCTCCTTCGCTCAAGTTTGATAAGAAGTTTACGGACTCCTATTCGTGCATGCAAGAGCTTTATGAAAAAACACGGCAAAGATCCCACACATGCAGAGCGTGTAGCCTTCCTCCAAGTTTGGCTATGTAGGTACATTCTTTGTGTTCCTAGTCTTAAACCTTCCATGGCCTATTTGCCCATCGCCCATGAAAGTTAGCTCTGGTAGGTCTTTAAATCTCGCTCTTTGTTTCGCCGCCTTCTATAGAGGTATGGCTTACCTTCAACATCACTTAGGACCAATGCTTCTCCCATCGGAAGTGGGCCTCTTCGCTCGCTCAATTGTGGTTGAGAGCATATTTTCCACAACTTGGTGTTCCTTCAATACCTCCTAGGCGGTGAGTTGTTACGGGTTAGTTATCAACCAATTAGCTCCTGTTGATATGTCTAACCGGGACGTTTTCACATTCTTTTATAATTTAAACTCAATTCCCTCTTTCTTTCCTTTCTCCATTCATCAAGTCCCAGTCTATGTCCAACCTCCTCTTAGTTTGAACGAGGTGAGTAATGTCTTGCCCGTTTGGGTCCAATACTTGACTGGGCGAGAATTGTTTCATGACATTCTCACGGGCACCAATGCCAAGGCTGGGGTCGAGGTCTATGCTCCCCAGTTCTTTGCCCGACAGCTTGGTTTTGGCCAAACTTGGCCCCTTCCTCCTTGTTACTCAAAGAGTTTTCAAGAACGTTTCCATACCATCACCAAAGTAGAAGCACAAGCTATAGATGAGCGTAATGCTTCCCTAATGAACGGGTTCTCTTTGGCTCCTTTCAATCCCACTTTGGCCGTTCATCCTCTTTTTGAACAGTTTTGGCCTTCGGTGAAACGTAGGTTCTTCACTACTAATGTCAACCATGCATTCCACATACTTGAGGGGTCAGGGTCTTCTAGAACTTCCATTTCTTCTACTCCGATTCCTATCCCTGCTGTGCCCATATCCATTAAACAACCTGCTCCTTCGTCCTCTCCTACAAAACCTTCGACGGTGCGTACTAGACGCTCTACTGCAATTTCCACCCAATCCAGTTCTCCTCCCGCCCAAACTGGGGTTGCGAGAGGTGCATCCAGCCGTAAACGGCCAGCATTGGGCCCATCGATCGACCGGTGATGAAAGTGATGATGATGATGATGCTTCTCCTCCTCGACTGTGAGAAAGGTAATATGATTTCCTTCATTTAAAGAACACTTTAGTATAAATATTGATATTCTCTTTGTATTTTAAATCGAAAGGGATCACTTCTCCTTTGAAAGATTCTACGGCACCCGACCCCTCAATTCTTGGTCTTCGAGCCATCCGTCGAAGTGGATTTGCTCAAGAGGAATTTGGAGACCCAATCGCTTCGATCGCCTGCAGACGGTCGAAGAATCTCCATTATTTCAGGCGTTGCCTCCGTGTGTAGAACCGGATGGTAACGTGTTCATATAATCATAACTTTTTCCAATTCTATCATTCGACATGGTTTTACTCTTGAATCACCTATCATCATTCGTTCCTTTGCAGAAGGACCAATCAGTTTGCCGGTTGTACCAGAGCCAACACGCTCGGATAAGGGTGACTCCTTGCAGGCGGCCAAATCGCCCAGTGGCACACTTCTCCTTCTTCTTCCACGACCACTGACGAGGTAATTTTCTTCGATTTCCTTTACTTTGCTTATTACCACGAAGACACTAAGTAATTGTTTTTTACCTTTACAGGATGCTGATACCATCTTGCGCTCTATTCAGGACCTGTTTACGTCATGGGAACAAGTGAAGGCTAGTCAGACCGCTCGCTCATCCTCGACCAGTCGTCCTTCTTCTCGCCTCGGTGCTTTTTCTATAGAGAACATGAACATCCTTAGCGGTGCAAGACTTGAATATACTTCTTTCATGGACATGGATATCTCACACGCCAGTGCTGCCAACCACCGAGATAAATTTGAGCGCCTAAGCCACCAAATGGCTCAAGCACTTGAGCTTCATTCGCTCAAACTCTCCACGGATCTCAAGTTATCTTTGAAAGTCATTCATCAGGAGATAAACGCTACTGTTGGCTAAAATGTGCAGCTCAAAGCCAAGAAAACTCAATACGTCGATGCTATGACCGAGAAGGAATCCTTCACCAAAGAAATCGATCAAGCCAAAACAATCGAACGAGATTTCTTCCGAGGTCATGGTTGAGGATTCTTTGATGATGAGTTTGGTACGCTCGGATGAAAGCAATTCAAGAAAAGATAGACGATCAGAAGGCCAGTCAAGTACCAAGAAGCGCAATGCTCACGGTGAAGTTGAACGGGCTAGATCCTTGCTCGAGCGTTATTCTGTGTCTAGAAGTGGACGATGAGATTATGGAGGAACTATCCGCCGCTCGCTCAACAAAAGCGATGAGTGGGAGAAACTTAGGGAGCAAATGCGCCTATTTGGGGTAGGATGTAATTAAGATTTTAAGGTTTTAAGGACAACTTTTGTTTTATCCAATCTCCCTTTTGTAATGGTAGCCACTTATGGCAACCAAATTATCTCGATGAAATGAATGGCTTTATTCGCTTATAGAATTGTGTCCTTTAATGTTTAAACCTCTAATCGCTCAAAATCCCAAATTGATTTTAACGTACTTCTTTAAATATTTGCCATTAATAGACCTCATGTGCCTCATTCCATTCAAATTTTCTAAATGATAGGCCCCATTTGGTAACACCTCTTTAACTCTGTATGATCCTTCCCAATTTAGTGACCATTTCCCAAACCTTGAATTACTACTATCCAATGGGAGTATTGTTTTCCAGACCAAATCCTTCGTGCTAAAACATTTGGCTATAACCCTTTATTATAATACGAGGCCACTTGTCTTTTTGAGTTTGCAACCTATCCAAAACGCTCAACTTTAGTTCGTCCAATTCTAATAAATTCGAACAAGTAGTTCAAGATGCTCATTTTCATCTATACTATTTTGCAAACGTATTCGATCGATTGTACATTAATCTCCATAAAGATTACTTCTTGCCCATAAGTTAACCGGAAAGGAGTCACTTTGGTACTAGATCGCGGGGAAGTTCTATAGGCCCATAACGCTCTATTCAAGCATTCATGCCAACTTCTAGCATTTTCGCCTATCATTTTCCTTATGATACTCTTTAAAACCTTATTTGACGATTCCGCTTGGCCGTTGGATTGGGCGTAATAAGGTGTAGAGTTTGCCAACTTGATTCCAAACTCGCTCAGAAATTCTTTTACTTGACTCCCATTTAAAGAAGTTCCATGATCCATCACTACAGTTTGAGGTATCCCAAATCTATATACGATGTGATCACGAATGAACTCTATGACACTTCCTTGGAAAATTTCTTTTAAAGGTATCGCTTCTACCCATTTAGTGAAAAAATCCGTAGCGACTATTACAAAGGTGTGTTGCTTGGACGATGGTGGGTAAATTTTTCCTATCAGGTCTATCGCCCAACACTTGAAGGGCCATGGTTTAATAATAGGTACCATTTTCCCTTCGGCACTCTTTGTATTGGGCCATGTTTTTGACACTCCAAACAACTTTTAGCATACTGAACGCATAACTCGCCCATTTTAAGCCAATAATACCCACTCCTAATGATCAACCACCTCATCTTTTGGCCGGCTTGATGTGCTCCACACACTCCTTCATGCACTTCGCCATAACCACTTTAGCTTCTTGCAAATTTATGCATTTCAAAAGTATACCATCCGAGCGCTTTTTATATAATTCTCCTCAACCAAGAAATAGTTTCGTTGAACGTAATTTTAACTTCCTATCGCTCTTCTTATTGGGTTCTTCCAGAATTTTTGTATTTCTTCTCTCCAATCCAATGCGTCTCCATTTTGTATACAATGTACATTAAACTCCTTCGCCTCTTCGTTGAACTACGGGCAATATCGTTCCATACTCGCATGCAGAATCGTTATTTAACATTTTTGAATAACCTGATGCCATTTGGGCCAGCTCATTTGCCAAATCGTTATACATCCTATTAACGATTGAAGCTCTACTTGGTCGAACTCGTCCAAGAGCCCTTGAGCGATGCCATATCGACTTATGATGTAATCACTTTGGCATTTGAAATCGTCATTCAATTGATAAATTATTAGTTGAGAATCACCCGATAAGCACATTTTTCGCTCCCAAATCTAATAATAGTTCTAAACCGACAATCAACACTTCAGATTCGGCTTGATTATTAGTGCACATTTGATCGTGGTGAAAGCAAACTTGTAACAAACCCCAGTGGGTTTATTAGCACTACCCCTACTCCCCGCACCTCTAGCGGTTTTGAGCCGTCAAAGTATAAAATCCGTGGTTTTAGCTCGAGCTTAATTGACTTCTAATTCAATTTCTTTAGGCACGTCTAAGCATGGATGATCGGCCAAAAAGTTAGCCAACGCTTGATTTTTTACCGTCTTTTGTGGTATGAACTGTATTTCAAATTCTGATAATGCTAAAGTCCAAAGACCAATCCTTTGATGCAAAAACAGACGAGAGAACATGTACTTGACTAAATTTACTTTAGAAATTAAGTAAATAGTTACAGGCCATAAGTAAGCCCTTAATTTAGTACATGTAAAATATAGAGCAAGACATAATTTTTCAATAGCGAATAATTACATTCACATGCGTTTAGTCGCTCTACTAAGATAATATATCGCCTTTTCTTCTCCAAACCGGTCGCTCTTGGGCGACTAGTCCAAATTTATTGATTCTCGCTCGCCGATATATAAACTTTCATTGGCCGCCTTGGATAGGTGAAACTAACATTGGTGAGTTTGATAGATATGTCTTCGTGCTATGAAAAGCCTCTTGATGTTCTTCCTTCCGCATTTAAGTCGCCCCGATTTTTCAACTTTAAAAGAGGCGAGAAAGCTTTCGTTCGCCCTGCACAATTAGAGATGAAACGTCGTAAGAAATTCACTTGCCCAAGGAATCTTTGCAATTCCTTTTTGTTCTTAGGTGGTTTAGCCTCTAAAATAGCTTTTGCTTTATTTTTATCAAGTTCAATTCCTCTTTCATGCACTAGGAATCCTAGGACATTTCCTGCATTAACACCAAATGCACATTTCAACGGGTTCAATTTTAATTTATACTGTCTCATCCGTTCAAATGAACGTTTCAATTGTTGGAAATGGTTTTCTTCTTTCAACGATTTAACCACTATATCATCAACATAAACTTCAACGAATTCTCCTATCATGTCATAAAAATTAAATTCATTGCCCTTTGATAAGTGGCTCTGCATTTTTTAAACCAAAGGGCATGACCACCCATTCAAAACATCCTAGAGCACTGGGCATCTCGAATGCGGCTTTTATGTATATCTCTTCTTGACTATATAAATTTGGTTGTATCCGAATATCCATCCATAAAGAGTACATCACATGTCCGTAGATTGAATCTACTAAGGAATCTACCGTTGGCATTGGATATTCATCTTTGGGCGTTGCCAAGTTCAAATTTCAAATCTATGCAAACCCTAATACTACCATTTTCTTTGATACAGCACAATATTAGACAACCATTCAACATATCCGCCGTCCGAAAAAACCTCGCCTTTAATAATCGTTCTATTTCTTTCTTTACCTCGGGCAATACATTAGGAGCAAAACGTCTGGGGTCGCTTATGCGGTTTAAATTGTGGCTTAGTGGGCGCCTATGTTCTACCAAATTTTTATCTAAACCGGGCATGTGTTCATATTCCCAAGCAAAACAATCTCGTATTCTTTTAACAAAGCAATTAAGCGGTCACTTACCTCTTTGCTAAGCATCTGACTGACAAACGTTGGGCGATATTCTCGTTCATCTCCAATATTCACTTTCACCAAAGGATCTTGTGCTTGAGCGTGCCCAGTCTTCATGACTCCTATCACATCGTCGTCCAAGCTCCTCCTAGTGATGTCTTCTGCATCCAAACAATCCACCTTATTCACTTCTCGGCCAATATTCTGTTCTAACTCGAACACCGCTAATTTGTTCCTTAAAATTTTTAAAGCCGTTTCGTTTTTTATTTCTCCTTCAAGACTTTTCTCGAAAAGCCATTGACTTGGCTTCAACATCCTAAAGGCTAGACACCTCCTTCAACATTTATTGAATATCTTTTTGCCAATCATTGGCTCTTCAAGGGCCACTATGTTTGGCCTCATTTGATCGAACATTTCAAGAAATGCATTCATCGATAATGGCTCCTCGCTGCTGCAGCGATGATCCGAGTTTCTTCACCATCTTGGACTACTCTCACAGCCCATAATTTTCCTCATACATGAACTTCTCGATCGAATTCGCTTCAGAATAAAAGGTCTATGATCTGCTTGCACCACTTCGACCTCACCTTTATCATTCCAAAAAACTAGACATTGATGGAGTGACGAAGGTATACAACGATTTCCATGAATCCAATCTCTTCCTAACAACACATTGTAGCTAGTCGGCCCGTCTATTACAAAGAATCTTGTGGTTTTGGTGATAGTTCCCACCGTCACGTCTAAAGGCATTACCCCTTCGTCAAGTCGCCCGCCATTGAAGCTCGTAAGAATAACTTCAGTAGGGATCAAATCGCTCTCCGTCTTTGCAAATTTCTTTATCATTCTGGATGGAATGGTATTAATAGCGGCCCCATTATCGATGAGAACTTTGGCTACAGGGATGCCATTGACTAGAGCCTTTACATATAATGGTCTCAAATGTTTGGTTAAATTGGCCGTTGGCTTCTTAAAGATGACCTTTTCAGTCGCCTCTATCTCCACTTCTTGTCTCCCATCATCTTTTGGATCAAATTGCTGTGTCAGGTTCACGTGCATCATTTCGCATTGATCTTCCGTGCCGGACTCTTGAGTTTCTATGTCACTCACTTCCTCCCAACCTGTAGGGGGTGGCAATATCATTGGAGGTGGTCCATACTTTTCAGAACGTGGTACCCTCATTTTTCTCTTAGGCGTCCCGTATAACACGTAATAATCAAAAGACCGCCCAGATGGCTCGCCCAACAAATCTACTTCTCGGACACCTTCTTGATACAGCTGCTTTAGCAAATTGTTATATGAAACTCCTCTTTTTCTTCTTTCTGATTCTAAATCAATCTCTTCTTCCACATCGGTCAAGCCATCATCTTCTTCTTCTTCTCCACAGATACCTCCAGAGGTTTGCCCGATTTCTCCCTCACATTCCAACGTGCATGCTTCCTCCCCCTCATCGTCTTGTGGCTCCTCATCCCCTTTGCTTTTAAACTCATTGGCGAGCAAATAGTTATTAGCCAATATTGGGGGCAAAGAACCAAATTGAATGGTGATGGATTGTCCTGGATCATCTTCATCTTCGTCTTTGCTGCGTCTTTCAAATTTCGACCTACCAGAAGAATCTTCCGACAATTCTTCTGTTGAATCATTCACATTATGTTCTCTCTCGTCTTCAAGCTTTTCCTTAACATGCGTTGGAGAAATTGGGCAATTTGGGACGTATCACCTCTTGTTCTTCGCCTCATCATTCGTCCATAATTTCTCTGATGACGTCTTTGCTGTGTCCTCGTCATTTGATCAAAGGGTATCACCTTTCCCGCACTGTATTGGAATGAGTGCCATACATTCGATCGATGGGGCTGTGGCCTGAACGTTCTACTGTTGAACATCGGCCTGCTGTTGTACATCGGCCTGCCGTCATACATCGGCCTGACCTGTCTTTCAAAAGGAGACCTTGATATCCTTCGTCCTTGGATAGGCTGGAAATTTTGGGTCACGTTTGGATGATTATGACGCCCCCACACTTCCATTTTCTCCTCATCTTCATCTATTTCTCTATTACATCTAGCACACAACACTTTGTTGTTCCTTTCAACTTCTTTACCTTTGAGACGTTCGAACACACTGGGATGCTGTTCAAGATCTTCGTCTCCATTATCAACTACTAATTTGAATTTAGGTAAACTACTCTTGAAACTTGCTAACAACATATTCACTTCTAGTGGCCGCGGAAAAGGATTCTCATCCACTGCCATCTTCTTTTTAGCTTCAAAAGTGATTCGCCCTGATTCAATGGCATCCTGTAATACATGCCGAAAAACCAAACAATTATTAGTCGTATGAGACCATGCATTATGCCACTTACAATATTTTTTATCCTTAACTTGCTCAGGATTTGGCAATTTGTGCTTATCGCTCAGTTTTATTTGTTTGTCTTTATACAATCTATCAAATATAGTATCTACCTTGGTTATATCGAATCTAAAACGCTCGCTTTCTTGCTTGTATCTCTCAGGGGTTCATTTTTCGCCGTTGCCCCTGAGTTAATTATTAACGGGCATGTATAAGCATCTCCTTTAATTAATTCGGCCGACATATTTCGGTTTGATCATAATATTCATCTACAATATGAACATCGAAGTTTGGGTCTCTATAGTAAGTTCCTTTGCTAGAATTTTTCATTTGTTCTTCTTCCCTTATCAAGCGCTCATACCTAATTACATTAGCCGTTAATTGGAAGAGATCAGGAAACTCCCTATCCTGAAATTTCTTTTTCAAGTCAAAACTTAAACAACTCTGAGCGATCTTGACAAACTCTTTTTCAGGTAAGGGCACGAAGCATTTACTCCTAGCGCTTTTAAATCTTTGAAGGAAAACTTCGCCCATTTAGTTGGCATTTGACGTAAATTCGCCAAATCGGCCAAGGTAACTTCAGATTCTGTTTTATAGAATTGAGCATGGAACAACTGCTCTAATTGTTGCCATGTCTGAACAGAGTTTGCTGGTAAATTAATGAACCATGAAAAGGCTACCCCTGTTAGCGAACTAGGAAACAACCTTATTTTATGATAATCACTTACTTCACCACATTGCAGTGTAAATCGTCCTACATGTTCCAATGTCGAGACTTCTCCTAAACCTGTGAATAATGAAAATTCTGGCACTTTATATCCTCTAGGCCACGGGTAGGCTTGATCTATCCAATCGGGATACGGTTTCCTATAGGTCGATCTAATGAAAGGACGCATTCCAAAAGCCATCTGATCTTGCATTATCTCGGTGATTTGATTTCTTAAAGCCATGTTAGGATCGTACGGGACTCCTATAGGTTGATTCATTGGTGGGATCATCTGAGGTCTATTGTTTAACCCTGGGTTCGTGGCCAAATTACCATTATTCAAGGTATTATTGCCATTTACTTGGACATTTGCCCCTTCGCTAACACGTGTTGCGTTTTGTCCTATATTCGGCATATTTTCTCTTGCATTCGGGCTACCCCCCAAGTTGGACGATCCCACATTATGACCACTCAAATTGGCCATGCCGCCTCCTCCCACATTTGACGTCGATGGTATAAAAGGCGTTTCTATTCCCTGACTAGGATTTATGGGGTTCATTGTCGGTGAATTGTGCCCCACAACCGTCCTGGCTTGGAAATGATTCCCTATATTTGGCAAATTTGGTTGACATATCTGGCCTACTAGCCTAGTTATAAGTTCATTTAAAGTACTTAATTGTTTGGCCATGTTGTCATAATGCACATTTCGATTTGAACCAATTTTTTCATATCATGAACATTTTTGTGCTTACCGTCCCACGACATCTTGTGTGAGTTCGCCAAGTAATGCGGCAAGATGGTTCGTGGACTCAATTCCGTCATCGGTTCATAACGGCTTTGATTTTGTCCCTCCGTTGCTAGTGTATTTTTGCTGTTCTTCATATCGCTCGATCACGGATTGAATTCACCGGCCACCGGGTTCCTTATCTGAGTTCTTGTGAGGCATATTGTTCCACTTTCTTGTATCTTCTAAACACCAACAGTGTCCCACTGGGCGTGCCAAATTGTTTCGCAGAAATGTGTGTCCTTTGCTAACAATTAAAAGATTCGGAGACGATGTGTGTGGACGCCAAACCTCTTGAGACAAAGTCCCAACAAAGGGTGTTTGATTTATGAAGATTACAATAGTGACAAAGGATGAAAAAGCAAAACGAAATGCCTCCAAGGGGCACAAGCACACTAGAATTCGCTGTAAAGATATATTTAAGACTAAATAGAATGAAATTACATTTCTCTGTTTTTTCGAGAGTTTTTTCCTTTTTCTTTTGTCATTCAATCTCCTTTCTTTTATACCTTGCCAAACGGTTTTACCACACGTTTTCCTTCAATCTTGCATAAAAACTTCTCATCGCCCAGTTTCTTCCCCATCGCCCAGCAACCACCTCGTCGCCCAATAACTGCCCATTCCTTCCATAATGATTCAACTGTTTGTAACTTACCCATGATGATTCAACTTCTTGTAACTCCTTTATGATAATCCAACTGTTTGTAACTCCCTCTATGATAATTCAACTGTCCTGACAACGTGGGAAAAGTACTAAGAGAAGGAGAAAAACTACTTATGAACGGTTACTCTTATGCAGTGATTGATCGTTCTAAATGCCCAATGCCCTGGGCGTTTCTGATCTGGCCGATGTCCATTTTGGGCCCTACCTGGCTTGGATAATTTCCATTGGGCCTATATACAAACTTACGGGCATCCATTGGGCTCGGACAACATATATTTCTAGGCCTATATGCTTGGGTACTTTTATGGGCCTATATGTACAATTTTTCTTATCAACACTAATACAAGAGTAAATCATTATAGTAAAACATTTTTGCTACCCATAGTCAGATACTTTAAGGACATGTTTGGTAATAAGAACTCGAAATATTATAAAAGAAAAAAATAATACTAAAAGCATATCTATTATTTTGTATAATGTTATCTAAAATTGTGTACCAAAAATTACAAATTGGTCAAACTCAAAAAATACTTTTCTTCAAAAGAAAATAGATTATTTGCTTTTATTATTGGTTGTCACATCTTTTTTTAGTTATGAAGTGGATTTGGTAAGTGAGGTAGGCCAAAGCGTGATGAAGAACGAACAAGAACACAAATCGATCCATTATTCATTGACCAGATTCTGAATAAGAAATTAGAAAATAATTCCAAATAGTTTAATTTTATTTCAAATATTTCATTATTTGATCCCCCTTTGAATAGATACAAATCTACATTACTTTGGTCCTTTGAATAGATACAAATCTATATTTCTTAAAATTTGGGACGACTCATGAAGAATTATTATTATTATTATGGTAAACTAGAAGTTTTTTCCTTTTGTTAGGTTAAAGAAAACCAATAAAAATAAAGAGTCAAATAAACTGAAGAAAGAAAAAACACTAATAATAATAATAAATAAATAAAAACTCAAGATTTTCTCTCTCTTTTAAGCTTTGTATTGGCAAACTCCTGCTCAGATACAATACACTATCACCAAGGTTAGGATCAATTTAAGATCTATTAGAATGAAATCGTTTATTTTATTGGAGCAAGTTTCATCGTTTTGACATCTTAAAAAATACATTTTGAAAATACGTTTGATGACATGAGGTGTGACTATTTTGTTTGGTAGATTTAATGGCAAAAAATAGATGATGCATGGTCATTCCGTCAGCTGCATGGACATTTCGTCAATGACATGTTATTGAATCGTCATGAGTAAGTAACATTGTGTAACTTTGAAAAGTTGAGTGAGCGTCCAACAATATTTTAAAGTTAACGAAGATATGACTAAAAGTTAAGTAATTATTCAAAATATAGATTGTTGACATGACGGACAGCTCAACATTGGTTAGCAGAAACGTATGCCACATGGGCATTCAGTATGTCACGTGTGCTGTTCCGTCCACTAGCTGTTAATGAGTCGTCAAAAGTAAACAACGGCAAGTAACATTGTAAAATTGAATAGACATTCAGCACTATTTTAAAGTTTGGTAAGTAAATGAAGACGAAACTAAAAATTCATTGATTATTCAAACATTTAACTCCCTAAATAACACAAAAAATTAAACTTTAAAATTAGAATTTCTGTTTTATATTAGAGCAAATAGCACCAGGAGTCCTAACTTTTGAACGCTGTAACGATGGAGTCCTTAACCTTTATTCACTAGCAGCCGGAGTCCTTAACCTTTCAAACGTTCGTAACATGGGTCCTTTTTTGACGGAAAACGTCAAAAAAAATCTATTAACTCATCACGCATTCCACTTCTGAAGGGCAAAAATATCTGAACACTACTCAAATACCACTAAACCATATTATAAAACCAAAATTAGGAGAAATTAAGGTCCAACAATCCCACCACCGGATCAATAAAATCCTCTACCAAACTCAATCCAAAATCCATTAATTTCAATGGTGAATTCTCATCTTTGTTCAAGAACAAGCAATTTTCAGGCTTCAAATCTTGATGAACAATATTCATGCGGTCTTGTGCCGCCAACCCCTTCGCGATTTGCTTAACCACCGTTGCCGCCTCGACTTCATTATACCTACTTTGAGCCACAATCTTGTCAAATAGTTCACCCCAAAACAAAGCTCCAAAATCAAATGAACCCCATCGTTGTCTTCACAAACATCACGAAGATGAATTACATTCGGATGGGGAGAAACATCTTCAACAATTTTCCTCATCAGTAGAAGTTCATTTGTTAACAAAGCATCTGAAATCAAAGCCTGATTCGAATTTTTCGAATTTCTGGTTCATGGTCCTATAGAAGGCATAAGTGGACCAAATCTTCTCAAAGTTTTAATTGCAACACTTGTATTTCTTTCACTACATTTTTGAATCCCTTTTCTTACAACTTAAAATCCCCCCCACCCAGAACTTTCGTGATTTCGTATTCATCAGTAAGGATGTGTTTGATTGGAAGAAGGTAGAAAAGAAAACAATTTCCATGTAAGTTAGAAAATAAAACCCCCTCCCCCTCTAAGAAAATATTTTCCATGGAATTGGCCAAAAGCAAGCTTAAAGTAGTTATACTCTAGAATTTATTTTCTTTTTCCACATTGTATCAAACAGCCAAAGTATGAAAATATTTTCATCGGATGTGACATTTTCCATGGTGCAATCCCTAAGGTTGTATTTGATTGGAAGCAAGAAATTTGAGTGGAAAGAAAATGAATTTCGACTGTGTTTGATTGGTTTCCTTGGAAAATGGTGGAAATTGAAAATATTTTCCATGTAAGATGGAAAAAAAAAATCCACCAAATAGGTGAGAAAATATTTTTCAAGAAAGTGGCAAAAAGTATATTTTAAGTGATTGTATCTTGAAAATCATTTTCATTTTCCAGGTGTAATCAAACAACCAAAGGTAGAAAAGATTTTCCATGGATGTAATATTTTCCATGAAAAATGTGCCAATCAAACACAGCCTTCATGGAAAAGAATTGCCAAGAAATTATTGATTGAAAAATAAGACAAATTTTCCATGGAAAATAAAACCTCCTCCCTCCCAAAGAAAATATTTTCCTTGAGAACAAGGAAAATGTAGTCAAAACAAGGAAAATGAGAAAATGTTTTACATGGAAAAAAAAAAAAAGGCAAAAAGGAAAATAGGGAGGAAAATATTTTTTTCATGGAAAATCTTGTGCAATCAAAACACATCAATTGGAAAATAGGTGAAAAAATGCATTTTCCATAGAAAATTTTGATGAATCAAACACAGCCTAAGTGATTTTCTCATTTCGTGTTCCATGAAAAATTGTTGGGTCAACAATGAAGAAGAGATTAATTGAGAAGAACATGGTTTCAATTATAAGAAAGAAAAAGTAATTAAGGGTTTATATTATTGTGAAATGATGTGGTAATACATAGATTTGTTGATATCATATGGTTTAGTGGTATTTGAGTAGTGTTAAGATGTTTTTGCCCTTCAGAAGTGGAGCGCGTGATAAGTTAACAGATTTTTTAATATTTTTCGTCAAAAAAGACCCATGTTACGAATGTTTGAAAGATTAAAAACTCTGACTACTAGTGAACAAAAGTTAAAAACCCTATCGTTACAACGTTCAAAGACTAGAGACCTCTGGTGCTATTTACCCTTTATATTACTTTAATTTTGAAGATGAAAAAAAAAATTATCAAAAAAATATTATTAAATTTACAACCAAACTCTTACCACTTAAGTTTCTATTTTTTCTTTATTTGTGTTTTTTCTTTCTTCAATTTATTTTATATATTTATTTTTTGAACTTCCTAAACATAAGTTATGTTAACCCCCATTAAATGACAATCAATTTATTTTTATATATATATATATATATTTTAAACTTCCTAAACATAAGTTATGTTAACCCCCATTAAATGACGATCACTAAAATCAGACTCAACTTTATGGCATGATCGATAAAATGAGTTCAACACTAATTATCAGTATTATAAAAAAGATATTAAAATCCTGTCTCGCACCACAAATTGGTCAAATATAAATACACTCAACGCATCAACCCAAGAAGTAAAAGGAACCAACTTGTCCTTCATTATTCACATGTACATTCCTCCATGCCCCGTAGTTCATGTTCCAATACATTATACACTCATTTCTCTACTTTCAATTGAAGATTTAACACCATACCAATCAAGTTACGAGTCTTTTAAATATTTACAATCCGAGCATTCACAGATCAGGTTACATACACACAATTTTCTCTCTCGGTAAATTATAGGTACCACATGTAAAGACCAATACAACGTACCCTCTTGAGCAGTATTGGTACAAGTTTATCACATCGTCCCAGGATCTTCACACGATGGTCATATTTTCCCCGTTGTGCTCTCCATGTTGATCAAAGATTTATTCGATAGATTTATGATTGAATCTGCTATTACTCTGGCACTAGATTTCATGTAACCACCTGAAAAACAATAACTGGTTTATGATATGCCACCTATTATTATGCGTAAATTGAACAAAATCCACCATGATGATGACAAAAATTTAGAAAAAGAACTCGGACCTGATGTGAGCATGACAAGGGGGATATTCCTCTCATGAGCAAACCTAAAAACCTTTTCATCTCTCGTGGAAATTCCATCAGGACTAATCTGCATGGATGTTACATACAACTTAATCCCAAGTTAATAACATTTTATGGCCGAGAATCTTAAAACACAACCAACATAACCTCAAATTCACTTGTTTTAGGGCTCAAAGTTTTAGGTTTATCATATTTATTTTGACCAAAAAGTCTCAATATTTTCTTACTTCAAAGCTATCAAGTTTCATCTGTTTTCCTTTCTGATCTTTCTATAAGCATGAAACTACCATTGAAGTTAAATAGAACTCCCAGTAATCGATATGATATCATAATCTCCTCATTTGCATTAAAAAAAAAAAAAAAAGAAACCGGAAAAAAATGCACCTTAACAGAACAACCAAATAAATTGGTCGATTTAGAAATCAAAGGGCATTACCTTCAACCTACCCAGAGGATCTCCATCCAGAATATCTGTACCAGCATTATATACAATCAATTCGGGGTCAAACGTACCAGCAGCAACCTAGAAATTCATCAGAATATTCAGTGTCATTATCATATTGGGACGTAGAAACTTACAAACAAATACAACGTTTTCTGGTATGCAGCCCCAATAAAGACAAATTATTGCTCTCAAAATACGACTAAAAAACATAATTTAAGCTTTTCAATGTTAGGACTAATGAAGTATACACGCTGATGAGAAACTAAACTAGAAAGTATGTCCCTCTCCCCATAGATCCCCCATATCCAAAATCATCCACAATCAATCATTAATAAGACTTCTACTGTTATTGTAAAATGGATCTGTATATTTTTATTTCTTTTACTGTAAGAATAATTCAAAAAGATGTATATTGAATACATGATTACATTAGCATAACTCCATCTACCATCTAGAGAACTTCCAGAAAGAACGATTCTAGCACAGAGCACTTACTCAAAGAGGCATGAATCTTCTAAAATCCTAATAAACCAAGCAGAAGTAAATGAGTAGCTGAAGTGGTTCACAACTGCATACCTCGAGTGCTTGATCAAGTTTTGCCAAGTATTCATTTGTTGCAGTCCCACTCTGAATCAACAATGCAATCATAACATAATAGTTCCAAGGAAAATAGAAACAAGTGCTATTTCATCTCGATCAATAAAATGATATTCTTACCGCTACTTCAACTTTCTGGTTGATATATCTTCTGGCTTCATAATCCTACACGAGGAGAGGAGAAGAAATCAGGTTAAGGCTGATCATGATGCTTTCACATATTCAACTTGGACACTGTCATAACTTATAAGACTTGAATTGTTGGATCTTTCTCAATAAGTGTAAGGAGGATTAAATAGAACAAAAAATTATACATATAGCCAGTAGCTAAGGCTCATTTTGTTGTCATTATTCCAGAGTTAAGCTAAATGTAATGGTAACAACAGAAAAGGTGATGGAAATGGCAGATCTTTTTGATATTTTTCTTTTGGTTTGTAAATATAGATCCAGAAGGCTATCGGCTAGAGGGTAACGGGATATGAATACGTGAATTAACTTACAAATGGATATATGTCCGGATTGTACATATCAAGAATGTAGACCCTTCCTGCAAGTATCCACCCAAAATAATTGATATTAACAAGCCACATAAGGGAAATGCAATAGTCATAATCAAAGTGATGTAAAGCAAATGGTGAAGGCAACTGGTCATACTGTCTGAAGAAAAATCCTTTTCATGGCCATTCCCTTGGTGTGCATCAAGATCGATTATCATGACTCTGTACATTTGCATCTTATGAGCACAAGAAATAAGTTACTCCTTCAAGCATCAAGCTCATGGATTCAGTTAGCATTCACACAACTGCCTAAAGCATCAAGCTATAAGAGTTGAATATATAGTACCTTGAAATATTTAATCGGATAAAAGCAAAGTGAATGCACAGAGAGATGTCTGCATAAACACAAAATCCACCTCCTTTGTCTGCTGAACAGTGATGAAACCCACCTCCTACATTGATGGCCCACCCTCGTTCTTTTGCAAGTTTTGCAGCCAAAATGGTCCCTCCCACCTACAGTCAATTGTAGTAGTATAAGAAATTTGATCCATAAAGGGAAAAGATTCACATAGGTTTATTAACCTGTTTGCGGAATGGGGAAAGAACATGCTTCTCCACAAGACAGTTTGGCAATAGAGCAACAGGAGGGACCTGAACATTATAGCAATCAAATGGTGAATACTATTTCAAATTGGTAAAGGGTACATATAAAATCCACCACAGAACTGTTGCTACTTTATTACTGATTTACTTCACATTAATTATTTAACTAAAGTTTGTGTCTTAGATCACTCAAAATCAAATTAAATCAAGGCTGAGTAATTGAATATCTAAAGCAAAACCATTATGTTTTCCTTCCATTCTGAAAAAGACTTTGTAGAACTCTGAAAGGTTACTAATTAAATAAGTAAATAATTCTAATTTAATCCTACCTCAATAATCATGGAGACATTTAAGCTGCTTTTTAGACTATTCAAGTACGACTCTAAATGCACCTGTCACCAACACCACAAAATATTAATTAAGCACAAAAACCATAACATATGCAGGTCATCCCAATTGCTTGGCTAACAAGAAGCTAGCGAACTCATCCAATGTTCAGAAAAGCTATATTGGGTACCAAGGCGTTTTACCTCCGAGAGTTTAGGTGCAAACCTCAACACAAAACAAATAAAATTACTCAAAAATTATAATAATAAAAAAAAAAAAAGATAAAAAACAGCAACAATATGCTTATGATAAACCATAAACCTTGTTGAAAATCCACAACAAAACAATTTAACAAAATTAAAAGCCTAACTTGCAAATAAACATAAAATAGATCAATAAGTAGCGAATAGTAAATTGTCAAATTACTAATCGAATGGAAAAGATAGTATTTAAATCGTAGATTAGTAATCATATAATAAAATTAGTATCACGCTACTAAAGCCCTAACTTGCAAAATAGTGCAACAGACAGTGCAAGAGATGGAGTAGACAAAAGTTGACCAATTGATTGGTATTCTAGCAAAATACAAGCAACAGACTCTAAAACACTGGAAAATGATACACCAATCGCAGCAGCATCCATTCGAACAGAGAATACAGGCCAAAAGCATGCGAGTCAAGAGACTCAACAAAGAATGAATACCACTAGGAGATCATCTTTTCTAGCCTCCAGAGGTTCAACTATGCGCTTTTTGTCCAGAAAACCTTCTGCAATAAGAAAGCGGCAGATGCGACCCCATTTAGAAGAATCAAAAGGGTGCCTGAAATTGTCACAATAACATACTTGAGCGTGATAATAATTACATACATATAACTGGAAAGTTAAGATCCAGGTTTTTATTAGAGGAGGGCCATTGACTTATCAGTGAATCATTTTCTCAAAGAAATTAATGGTTTAAACAACCTTAAGTATTTTTTGATAGGGAATCAATGATATTCTTTCAAATGGAAATACAGAACCAAACCCTGGCAAACTGCTCATAAATGACAAACATCAATAGAAAGAAACCAGTTGTAATATGTTGGAAAGACTTTTAAAGAGGTGTAGTATGTTGGAAGACTTTTAAACGAGGTGGTATAACGAGTAATAGACATACTTCATCACGCGTGCTCATCCATATTCAACCTTCCTATATTCCTCAATGACTCCCATTAATTTTCTACTTGTTCCACCAAAAATAAAGCCAGCTATGTGATTTCCATGATATTTTCACACTACTAATAAATCCCAACATAGGTTTTCTGGTTTCTCTGGACATTGATTTTCTCATCAATCCAATTGATCAAAATTAAAAGAGAGTGACAATTAGTAGATTACTTACAGTTTTTCAATTCCCATAAAGGCGATATCATACGAAGACGAATAAATTAAAGGAACCTGATACAACAAACAGAAAGCACAAAAATCACAAAACGATATTTCGTAGTGAAACATGTCCAGGCATAAGTTATTCTGGTGAAATAATCAGATACTACTATAACAAGCGCAACAATAAAGGCGCTTGCATAAAATGCTTCAACTCCAACCTCGTATGGCGGTTCAATTGTCGCCACCATTCATTTATTGAAAATTGCATAAATATCATACCTTTGATTCAAAATAAATTAGGTTTGTTTAAGATGAGATTTAAACACATAACCTCCCTCCTCTAAAGCTTAAGCTTTTGGACGAGGTATTTCAGCAAAAACTATCTAAATATGTTTGTTTTACCTTGGAAGGAAGCACATCGAGGTAGAGTTTACTAGACAGAACTCGATTCCGGCGTATGGCTTCAACGTCGTCGTTTTTGGACGCCGTGGCGGCGGTTTTGGAAGACTCACCTCTCGGAGTTGCCATTCTTCTGGCGTCGAAAATGTAACGAATCAGAGATCGATAAAGCTTGATGACGATGATAGTATCGAAAACTTCTGCAGTGGGAGTGGGAGAAGACGAGAGATTCTAAGACTGTGCGAGAAGGGGACACGTGGAGAACGTTCGAGGGTTATTCCCACTACCAAGTTAGCATCTCTTGACCCGTTTACCAAACCGGGTAATAGATATTAAATCGTTTTGAGGGTAAAAAAAAATTAAAAAAATCAATACCACTCCGACCTTCAAAAATTCCTAATTCTACATTTGAATAGATATATTAGTATATTAGAGCATCCATATTAAATGTGTCAATTTTGCATATGTTTGAGCATGTTTAAACTAGTATACCGCTTTTTTTGTGGTGGGATCCAATCGTAGAAAATTTTAATAGATTAATGAGTTGAGAAGAATGTTGAAGATTGAGAGAGGGGGTGAGAGTTTTGTTCGAAGGAGGATTGATTTTAAATAATATAGTGAAGAACAAGAAGAAATTGAAGAATTGAGAAAAGAAATATGAATTTTGGTTTGAGAAGATGAAGACGTAGTGAGAGACAAATAAGTACTTTTTTACTCTTGTAGCGGAGTAAATCTTCATACGGTCGGTGATTATAATTTTAATTGGTCAAATTCGGTGATTATAATTTTAATTGGTCAAACTGGTCAAACGTATTTTTTATTTACACATTTCATATAACCCACAACTTACAACTTATTTTTTAACCACACATTCACTAACAACTTATATTATAAGTACTTAAAAATAATTTCAGTACTACAAAATTTGCATTAGCTAGTCATATAGACAATAAAGTAAATTTTAATTGACACATAATACATATTTGTCATTCCTAATGTATATATGAGACTGGAACAACAAAAAAATGCAGAAAATAATTAAATGTCACGTCAGCTAGTTAAAGTGCTAGCTAAAGTTAGAACATTTGTATGGATGTGTTACTTTTAGCTAGCCACATAAATAAACAATAAAAGAGTAAATGATAATTGACTATTCTACGTGTTAAGTTTAACTAGTGTTTGGCCATTACATTAGATGTGTTAAATTTAGCTAGTCAACTTTCTATTTGACATTCTCAATGTATATATATTTGACATTCTCAATGTATATATTAAATTGGAATGAGAAAAAAATGCAGAAAATAATTAAATAATATGTCAGCTAATTAAAGTACTAGCTAAAGTTAGCAAACTAGTTAACATAAGATCATAATAAATGCACTTAACTAACATACTAACACATTCAATGGAGAAGTAAATTTGACCCCTACCTAAGAGCATCTGTATTGGATATATGTTAATTTTAGCTAGCCACATATACAATAATGTAAATATTAATTGACACATCTACATTTTAAGTTTAATTAGTGTTTGACTATCACATTGGATGTGATAAATTTAGCTAGTCAACTTTCTATTTAGCATTCCCAAAGTGTGTATGTGTGTGTGCATTTGACATTCCCAATGTATATACTCCATCCGTCCCACAAAGATAGACATGTTTTTCTTATTTATCTGTCCCAAATTATAAATTTACTTATTTTATACTGGGATATATTAATTTTTATTTTTCCTAATATACCCTTATTCAATTTACATTGTTATCAACCAAAATATCTCTCTCTTTAAACTTTCATTTTTTTTTTTCTTTTCCCAATGTAATTCTCTCTCTCTATATAACTTTCTTTCTAAACCTTTATTAATTTTTTTTTTTTTTTCTCTCTCTCTAATCTCTCTCTCTCTCTCTCTCTCTCTATATATATATATACATATCTATCTATTTTTTATTTTATTTAACTTAAATAGGGGTATAATGGAAAAATTGTGTGAAATTTTATAATTTCAATTACATTAAATGAGTTTTATTAATCCGTGTGAAAAAAAAAAGTGGAATTCTATCTTTTTGTGGGACGGAGGGAGTATATGATATTGGAATAAGGAAAAAAAAAAAAAATAATTAAATGACATGTCAGCTAGTTAAAGTGCTAGCTAAATTTAACAAATTACCCTAATAAATGCACTTAACTAACATACTAACACATTCAATTGGGAGATAAGTTTGACCCCTACCTAACATATGACACTAATAGTTGAATTAACACATCTAACGAGGATGCTCTAATATGCTAACATACACTTTAGCTAGCACTTTAACTAACTGGTGTGGCATTTATTTATTTGTTTCAATATATATATATATATACTAGTTTTAAGTCCGTGCGTTGCACGTGTAACAATTATAACATTGTAGAATTTAGGACAAATAAATGAATATTGTAGAATTCAGGACAAAATTCCACAAAAAAAAAAAAAATAGTCAAATTGAGCTTTTAACAAAATTTAAATGTTGGGAATGGTCAATGGTAAAAAAATAAAAATTGTGGGTGAATTAGTTACAAATATAAAAAGTTGGGACTAAAAGCGCAAATTAAAAAAAAAAAAGTAAAATTGTCAAATTCAAATTTACTCGATAAAAGCTCTCAAAAAAGGAGAAAAAAAAATTGAAAAAACTCGACAAAAATGAAAAAAATGCGATTAAAATGATTAATCTAATTTAAAAAAACAGTGTCAAAAATTGATGTCGAGTAACTCGACGAAATTATTTTTTAATAAATTATTGTTGAATAACTTGACAAACCAAAGACATTAATTTTATTATAAAAAAAATATTTGTCGAGTAACTTGACAAAATCCAAAAAAAATGGTCAAATTGGACTTTCAACAAAATTTAAATATTGGGGATGGCCAATGATATAAAAATAAAAATTATGGGTAAATTAGTTAAAAATTTAAAAAGTTGGGACCAAAAGAACAATTAAAAAAAAAAAAAAATTGAACTTTGTCGAGTTACTGGACAAAGTTCTTGAAATTTTTTTTTCCCCACTTTGTCGAGGAACTTCCTCGACAAAAAGTGAAATTATTTTTTTTTTTTTTAGTCGAGTCGAGTTCCTTGACAAAGTGGTAAATGGTGAATTTTTTTTTTTTTTGGCCACTTTGTCGAGTTCGTCGACAAAGTGGTAAAGTGGGACTATTTTTTTTTATTTTTTATTTTTGGCTTACTCGACAAAGTAGGAAAGAGTTTGAATTTTTTTTTTTTTTTTTTTTTTTACTTCCTCGACAAAGTCTTTAATATAAAATTTTATTTTTATTTTTATTTTGTGTGGGCTTTTAGCTCAATTTTTTTGTAACAAAAAATTATTTGACATAGAAAACGATCACCGAACAATACGAAATTTTCAGGGAACATATAATACTCAGGTAGCTACCACATATTAAAAATTGGTAGTCCAACGGCATGTTTAGGCATACTAAAATGCTGACCGAAACCTCCTAGGCAGTTTTTTGAATTCATGCCGTCGACGTGCCGGAATCGCTATTATAAACCAATCAAAAAACTTTAAGTAGTATAAATATCTTTTAAAAATTTTGTGGACCTTGGTTTTGTGGTAATTTTGGTGGATTCCCATGTATTGGTTACACGTTAATGATGTGAACTTGAAAGGTTTTGCTAAACTTCATGTTTATCTAAGCTACAATTTTCTGTTGTCCAACACAGAAATATACTGCACCTTATAAATTAAGTATTTTTACATAATTCCGGTTGAGAGCGATAGCCCTATAGGTTACCTAACCATTGGCTTTGGTTTCACATAATTTCATGTTATATAACTCAAGTTATGGACAATTTTGTAAGCTGCGATCGCATGAATTCGAGAAACTTCTAGGATGTTTCGGTGAGCATTTTAGTAAGTCGAAACATGCCTTCGGACTATCAAATTTTGATATGTGGTAGCTAAATGAGTATTCTATGTTCCTAAAAATTTCATATTTTTCGGTGATCGTTTTCTATGTCAAAGAAATTTTTGTTACTCCATGACCGAGTGAAGAAAATGTTCAAAATAAGGGTAGTGTTACTAAAATTTCTTTACTTGTTTGTATTTTTTTCTAATGATAAAGGGACGGGGTGGTTTAATTGTTTGTATTTATTTCTGATGATAAATAAAAATAATTAGAGAAAATGCCACTCAAAAGTTTAAGAAGATATTTACACTACTTAAAGTTTTTTTTGATTGATTTATAATAGTGATTTCGTCACGTCGATGGCATGAATCCGAAAAACTGCCTAGGAGGTGTCGGTGAGTATTTTAGTATGCCTAAACATGCCGTCGGACTACCAATTTTTGATATGTAGTAGCTACCTGAGTATTCTATGTCTGCTGAAAATTTCGTATTGTTCGGAGATCGTTTTTTGTGTCAAATAATTTTTTTTTTTACTCTATAACCAGGTGAAGAAAATGTTCAAAATAAGGGCAGTATTACTAAAATTTCTTTACTCGATCATGGAGTAACAAAAATTTCTTTGACATAGAAAACGATCACCGAAAAATATAGGAAAAAATTTTAAGTTTTAAATATAGTTGAAATGACAAAAAATATATATGAACAAATTTGAAAAATGTAAAAAAATTAGAGAGAATTGTGTACAATTTGCTTATAAGATAAAAAAAAAAAATAGTAAAAAAGTAAATGAAAATCTATTTGCTACTAAACTCTAAAAAAAAAAACACATACCAAAAAAATCTATTTATGTTCCGCAAATAATAAATCTTTAAGTGTTATTAGATGAATATTTTGGGTTACATTTGCAATAAAGAGAAGAAAAGAGGGGAGAACTGTACCGTTCGTCTCAAGTTCATTGTGGTTCTGTTGCAACTTGGAACGTTGGAAAGTTAGAATTTGTAACTTAGACATGCAGCAAATGGTTGTTTCACTACTTTGAATGTCCAAATAGGCTAATTCTTGGACAGAAAAAGCGATCGCATAATTTTCTGCATGAGTAAGGTGTTCAACAGGTGCAACTGGAACTGTTGGGGCAATCTTTCTACCAAATTTGCAAGACTTGTAGAAGTACTTGGCATTTGATTTCACCTTTTGTTTTGGTTTTGAAACACAGCCACCCATGATTGTGACTAATTTTCACAAAATCTAGTGAGAAAATAATGCCTTCCTCATATCAGATGCCAAATTTATTGATTCACACACAAGATAAACAAAGCTTCAGCATTCAAGGAACCATGACTTCCTTGCAGCCTTGTAAGCCAAAAGATCACAAAAGTATTCAAAATATTGATTCACACGCAGTAAGCAAAATTAGATAACAGAGAGTCCAGCTTCCTAGGAGAAATAGCTCTAATAGGGGACATAAATTACATAAAAACACTTGTTTTGCTACGTGCGTTGCACGTCTGTGAAAAATGTAGGGATAAGTTTTATGTTAAATATCTAATTGAAATGACAAATTTTTGACATTTGTGGTTTTATGCACAAAGTTGTCTCCCACAATTTATATAAATATTATACAGGTTTGAGAAAATTAGATAACAAAGAAGGAGTAAAGTGAAAAAGAAGTTATTTATATTGCTATATAATATTTACATTGAAATAAATTAATATTTTTTTTTATTTAGAATTCATAGAAATGTATATAGAAATGAAATTTTAGTATTATTATTGTACTCGACAAATATTTAAATTTTTGTTGTATGTTTTATTTTCTTTAATTTTGTTGAAAACTTAGTTAGTTATTTATACGATTCGCTCAACAATATTTTTTTTTCGGACAACGTTTTGTTTTTTTTCCAGTAACTTGAGTAATAATTTAAATATAACAAATACAAAAGAAAAAAAAGGAAAAAAAAAACTAAAAATTTTAAAGGTTGTCGAGTCAACTCGACATCAATGATTGATATTTTTGTTTTTATTTTTTTTTTCCTGTTAATTTTTTTTTTCTAAACCTGTTTAATTACAAAAAGAATATAGGTCAAAATTTTTAAATATATATAAATAAAATTTTACATAAACAAAACATAATAAAAAAAATAAAAATTATCTAGGTTGTTGTTCAATAATAAATAAAATTTAACAAATATGAAAAATGTGGTTGAGTAATTATTCGACAGACATGTTGTGATATATGGTTGTGAAGTTACTGGTCAATTTTTTTGTTAGTTTTTTTTTTTTTTGTTAGTTTTTTTTTTATTTTGTTTGAAATATAGCTGATTAAATGAAATGACATTTAAAAAATACGGAAAAAAATTTAAAAAATCTTAGGGTGCGTTTGATTGCAATACATTTTTCATGCCAAAAATATTTTTTCTACCTATTTTCCAACTAAATCTAAATGTATTTGATAGCCACATTTTTCTATGGAAAACACTTTTTCTCACTTATTTTTAATTACGCATTTGATTGATTTGTAGTAACACGTTTTCTCATTTACGTTAAAAAGGCAATATTTTATTTTTATTGTTTAATTGTTTTTATTACAGTAAGTTGGTCAAGATTTTTTTTTTCCCCACAAAGTTTAATTTTTTCCCTAGTAACTTGTAATAAACTAAAATTTAACAAGTTTTTTGTTATTTTTGTCTCATATTTAGTTCATTGTTATAGGAAATCGCTCAACAAATTTTATTTTTTTTGGACAAAGTTCTTTTTTTTTGTTTTCCAATAAGTCGACACACTAATAAAATAAATTTAACAAATAAAAAAAATAAAAAAATAATTAGGGTTGTTGAGTAATTAGACAATTTATTTTACTAACTTGATTATACAGTAATCGTAAAAATTTATGAAAAAGAAAACAAATAAAGACAAAATATTCAATGCAGAAAATTAACTTTTGTTTATATAAATCAATGAGTTTTTTTTTTTTAATAATGTTGTCGAGTTACACATTTGATTAATTTTTTTTATAGTGTTGTCGAGCAACTTGACAACATTCGGCCGTTTGAAGACAACACTAAGCCATCGGATTTTTTTTTTTTTTTTGGGTTACACTAACTTGACAATCAAGTCATTTTTTGGCCCATTTTCAGTTTTTTTTTTTTTAAATGGTGCCTTTTACTTTTTTTTTTCTTTATTCATTTATTGTAGTGTATGCAAATTAGTCTATTTTGAGAACAAATTTTTTCCTTTAATTTATTTTTCTTATTTTTTTTCTTTTACACCTAATTTTTATTCAATTTTTTACTATTTTTTTATTTTACCTTTTAAGTCTACAAATTATTCTAAATAAATGCTATTAATTTTTTTCTTTTACTATTCACACATTCGTCCAATTAAAAGTTGTAGGACTTCATTTGTAATTTTATTTATTTTTTTTTTGTTGTTTTTAACTTTTATTTTATTTTTTTATTAAAAAGGAGGGCAAAAATGTCAAAATATGTCAAAAGAACGTGATCTACAATCTGCAACAAAATTCAAAAGCTGGGATGGCAATTGCTAAAAAAAAAGTTAGGGGTAAATTTGTTATAAATTAAAAAAGTTAGGGATCAAAAGTGCAAATTACCAAATGGAGATAATGTGATTTCAAGGCGCTTGTCAAAGCCTTGGAAACCAATAGCCTAAAAGCCATTGAAAGGTAATGTAAGATGAGCAAAGTGAAATAGTTAAAAAAGGAAAAATGATTTCTGGGACAAAAAAAGGAAAAATTACTACTCTACTCAAGATTCATTCTACAATGATACACGTATCATGATGGTTTCCTCACACACTGCAATGAGGTAAATTAAGAACTTACTTATTCCTCGAGGAGCAAAGACATTGAATGAAGCTTCCATGGCTTCTTTATAGTTGTCTTCATCCATTGCAATCATCCTGGCCTTTATTAAATCCTACGACATGCAAGACACCAAACAGATCACCTTAGGAGATGAACATACAAAAAGATCAAAGTTAAGTATAAGTTGGCTGAGGCAAAAGTACTTGTGTGAACTTTAAATTCTTTTTTATCACCCCTGGTTGATGGAAGAGTTCCACCATGACTTTTGGCCCATTCCTCTGCCATCTTAATAAGAATGATAACATATGGTGTGTGTTTGGGAACAACAGGATCAGCCACATCCAGATCAATTGTTTCAGCAAACCTGTCATTGATGAATTGGCATCTCGTATGCAGAAGCTAAGATGCGGTCCCAGAGAACTACAAACATATGTCGTTAGCTTACCTGTGTAAGTATTAATTTCAGAGGTAAGAAAGAAAATCAAACCTCCTGAGCTTTGGCCATGGGTTATTTAGACGGAGATCATCCGAAAAATGATCAGGTTTTGATTCAATAACTGCGTGTTCCTTCAGAAGGAGAAGGTTAATTTCTTCTAGATTAACCTCTTTTATAGTTTACACATTTCTTCAAAAGATTCAGTTTATTGAAGTTGCAACATATTGTTGACCTATGTATAAAGATATCAGTTGTTTATGCTTAGCAACAAAATTCTCTTCTTCAAAGCTGTAATCATTTCACATTCTATTCCCAAAAGTTCACAACAATAAGAAGAAGAAAAACAATCATAAAATTCAAAATTACCTTCACACTGATTCGAACAAAACCAGGACATCTGCATCACGGCAGATTTTATCCAATTTCACCATTGAATCTTCAACAAGATGGAAGAGAAAAGCATAACAAAGATGATTAAATTGAATAATTGGAAATTTGTCCATAAACGTGCTTAATGATAAAAACTTAAAGGAAAAACTGATTTCACTCACTTATCCTAATCATATAGATTACAAAGTATATTTAGCCAAAAAAGATAAAAAGGGGAAAGACTAAACCCCTAAAATCAACAATCTGATTCTATCTCTAAATCAAAATAATCTACCAACTAAATAGAAGATCCTACTTAATAAGAAAATATGTACAGGGACACATAGTAGAATCAAAATAGATTTTCTACACTTAATATAAAAGATTAACGGAAACAAATGATGGCAACTTATCATGAACTTACATGTACGTGACTTCATACAGTAGTCATCATGGAAAGGAGGAAGAACAAGGAGGGGGGAAAAAGCATACTCATATAGCCAATGCCCCGTACAATGCTAATCAACAAGATAGCATTCAACCTTGCTACTTCACAATATTGGAAACAACATCCCTTCGCCTTTTCTCTGGGAACTAATAACAAGCACTTCAATTGCATCCTCATCCACTATAGATTTCCCATTAACACCTTTATACCTATATGGAATACATCTGCACATTCACAACAGTTTATAAACTCTCACATCAATTCAAATTTCAAACACAAAACTTAATTATGCCAATCAAAAATTCCCATCAAATTTGGTGTCCTGAAATACACACAGAAACAAACCCGACAACTTGGCTATGTTCTTGAAAAATGTAACGCTGCATATGCCTACCAGTACGAGAAACAAGAGTAATCATGTTCTTCAAATCCATTTTCCTTTGCAAAAAGTAAGAAAAAAAAAAGAAAGGAAAATTCTATGGTGTCGAGCTACAAATCCATTTTCCTTTCGCCCATTTATGGTGTCGAGCTGTCAAAAAAAATTTACTATGCTTGTCGAGCTGCAAGCACAAAGAAAAAAAAAATCTTACTATGCTTGTCGAGCAGGCACTTCTTCATCTTCTTCTTCCCACCCAAATCAAAGAATTGAGATGATTAGCATTCCGGTGGACATTCTTAACACTCACAAGGAATACATTTTCTACATTGATGTTCGAAGACTGAATTCCACAACTTTGCGTCAATAGAATGGACTGATAAACCAAGTTTGGAGATCTTATAATATAACTCGGCAACCGAGCTAAGCCTGAGTAAATCGATAACATGGTTGTCGAGCTACTCGACAACCATGGTTGTCGAGCTACCATGGAACAACCATGGTTGTCGAGCTACTCGACAAGCATGGTTGTCGAGCTACCATGGTTGTCGAGTTACTCGACAACCATGTTGATGAGCCATCTTGACTTACTCGACTAAAGAAAAACAAAATCTATTTAAATAGCATTGATCTAATGAAATTGTAATCTATCAAGTTAATATGAGGATGGTTTCTGACTGTAGAACACAAAATCAAAAACACAGTGCAACCATCTTACCAGACTTCAAATTGTAAAGGAGGAAGATCCCATGAGATGTTTACGTAGATTCAACTGGCTGGATTGGAGCTATGTCCCTAATTCACAGTCGATGGGGAGATCAAGCAGAATGGAAGGAAGATATATATATATTGTCCTATGGTGCAAGGAAGAAAGTTTGAGAGAAATTCCGAACTGCATTGTTCTTTCCAGTCAGATATCCAGTCACCAGAACATGAACTCCCCTATTAAAGGACTCTTGTGCATCAACTGACTTAATCTCTGCCCTTAAGTCCCCATAGTTCAGTGATAGAATCTTCTCATTGATTGCCTATACGGTCATATCCAACCAAATTGAGTTGCTCGGCGATGAACTGTTCATCGCCGACTCGATTTTTTTGTTTTTTTCCTTTTCTGGGTGGACTTTTTCAAATTTATCTTGTTTGGGAAATGAATTTTGGGATAATTCTTTTTTCTTTTGATTTTTTAGGATATGGAGTTGGTTGCCGAGTTGGCTCGACAACCAACATGGTTGTCGAGCTACTCGGCAACCAGCAGGTTGCCGAAAAAAAAAAAAATTTTTTTTTTTTTTTTTTTTTGTGTAAGCTCGAATCTCTCTTAACCTTTCAATAATTTCTTTCAATATAGAAGTTGGTTTTTTTTTTCTTTTTTTATTTGTAGTAATTAGTGTTGTTAATACTGTGTAATGAGGTAGAATTCAGCTTACACATAAAAGAGTGTAGGAAGGCGTATATTGTATTGTGTATATATATATATATATATATTAGCCATTCTCCATTGTATGAGCTTTGATTGAGGAGTTAAAGGTCAGTTTTTTAATCAAAACAAGAGGCACTTTAATCATGGAAAGATCATTTTCTCAGCAGAAAAGCAGTTCTCCATCTGAAGGTAAGAAATTTAAATTGATCTTTTTATTTTTGTTCTTATTTGGGAAATATTACTAAAATTTTTTCACCTGCTCATGGAGTAACAAAAATTTCTTTGACATAGAAAACGATCACCGAAAAATATGAAATTTTCAAGAAACATAGAATACCCATTTAGCTACCACATATCAAAATTTGATAGTCCGACGGCATGTTTCAGCTTACTAAAATGCTCATCGAAACATCTTAAGGTTTCTCGGATTCATGAGGTCATAGATTTACAAAATTGTCCATAACTTGAGTTATATAACATGAAATTATGTGAAACCAAAGCCAATGGTTAGGTAACCCATAGGACTATCGTCTCCAAGCTGGAATTATGTAAAAATACTTAATTTATAAGGTGCAGTATATTTTTGAGTTGGACAACGAAAAACTATAGCTTAGATAAACATGAAGTTTAGCAAAACTTTTCAAGTTCACATTATTAACGTGTAACCAAAACATGGGAATCCACCAAAACTACCACAAAACCAAGGTCCACAAAATTTTAAAAGATATTTACACTACTTAAATTTTTTGATTGGTTTATAATAGCGATTCCGGCACGTCGACGGCATGAATTCGAAAAACTGCCTAGGAGGTTTCGGTCAGCATTTTAGTATGCCTAAACATGCCGTCGGACTACCAATTTTTAATATGTGGTAGCTACACGAGTATTATATGTCCCCTGAAAATTTCGTATTGTTCGGTGATCGTTTTCTATATCAAATAATTTTTCGTTACAAAAAAAATTGAGCTAAAAGTCCACACAAAATAAAATAAAAAAAAAATTATTTCAAAGACATTATTCAAGCAAAGTGAAAAAAAAGAAAGTTGGAAAGTTGTTTTTTGTTTTTTGTTTTTTTTCTCGAGTAACTCGAGAAAGTAAAAAAAATAATAATTTTTTTTTTTTTTTAATTACTTTCTCGAGTTACTCGAGAAAGTCAATTTTTTTTTTTTACTTTCTCGAGTTACTCAAGAAAGTCAAAAAAAAAAAATTTGGTTAACTCGAAAAACTCATTTGGGATTTTTTTTTTTTTTTTTTTTATTTTTATATACTAACTTTGCCGAGTTATGAGGCAAAGTAGAAAAAAAGGGAAAAAAAAATTTCAAAACTTCACTTGGTCATGGATTAACAAAAATTCATTTAACATAGAAAACGATCACCGAAAAATATGAAATTTTCAAGAAGCATAGAATACTCATGTAGCTACCACATATCAAAATTTGATAGTCCGATGGCATGTTTTGACTTACTAAAATGCTAATCGAAACATCCTAGTTAGTTTTTCGGATTCATGCTGTCACAGTTTACAAAATTGTCCATAAATTGAGTTATATAACATGAAATTATGTAAAACCAAAGCCAATAGTTACGCAACCCATAGGGCTATCGTCTCCAACTGGAATTATGTAAAAATACTTAATATATAAGGTGCAGTAAATTTTTGAGTTGGACAATGAAACTGCATCTTAGAAAAACATGAAGTTTAACAAAACCTTTCAAGTTCACATCATTAACATGTAACCAAAACATGGGAATCCACTAAACCTACCACAAAACCAAGGTCCACAAAAGTTTAAGAAGATATTTACACTACTTAAAGTTTTTTAATTGGTTTATAATAGCGATTCGGCACGCCGACAACATAAATTCGAAAAACGACCTAGGAAGTTTCGCGATGAGTATTTTAGTATGCCTAAACATGCCGTCGGACTACCAATTTTTGATATGTGGTAGCTACCTGAGTATTCTATGTCCCTTGAAAATTTTGTATTGTTCGGTGATCGTTTTCTATGTCAAAGAATTTTTTGTTACTCCATGACCAAGTGAATAAAATTTTTAAAATAAGGACAGTGTTACTAAAATTTCTTCACCCAGTCATGGAGTAACAAAAATTTGTTTGACATAGAAAACGATAGCCGAAAAATATGAAATTTTCAGAGAACATAGAATACTCATTTAGCTACCACATATCAAAATTTGATAGTCCGACGGCATGTTTCGGCTTACTAAAATGTTCACCGAAACACCCTAGGCAGTTTTTCGGATTCATACGGTCGCAGTTTACAAAATTGTCCATAACATGAGTTATATACCATGAAATTATGTGAAACCAAAGCCAATGGTTAGGTAACCCATAGAGCTATCGTCTCCAACTGGAATTATGTAAAATTACTTAATATATAAGGTGCAGCATATTTTTGAGTTGGTCAACAGAAAGTGCAATTTGGAGAAACAATTTATCTAGTCATGGAGCAAAAAAAATTCTTTGATATAGAAAACGATCACCAAACAATATGAAATTTTCACGGAACGTAGAATACCCATGTAGCTACCACATATAAAAATTTGATAATCCGACGACATGTTTTGACACACTAAAATGCTCACCAAAACATCCAAGACAGTTTCTCAGATTCATGCTGTCGCAATTTACAAAATTGTCCATAACTTGAGTTATATAACATGAAATTATATGAAACCAAAGCCAATAGTTAGTTAACCCATAGGGATATCGTCTTCAACTAGAATTATGTAAAAATACTTAATGTATAAGCCGCAGCAAATATTTAAGTTGGACAACAAAAACTGTAGTTTAGAGAAAATAAAATTTACCAAAACCTTTAGGAATCGATTGTATTTGGTCATTTGTTCTCCATAGCAACTGGGGATAAAAAAGTACCAAATTTGATGACTTATGAAGGAAAAATGAATATATATTTACTATAATATATAAGAAGTCAATAATTGCGGCTAAAAGACACTAATATATGTATATTAAAATAAATAAAAGAAAAGAAAAGATGAAGAAGTCAAAAATTGCGGCCAAAGATATTAATTTAATATAAAAAAAGTGTCAAAAGATTAGGACAAAATGGTGAGATTTGGACTAAATTAGGAATACTAAATTAACAAAACAACGTCGCATTGGTTGAAAGGTGAATAGTAAACAGGTGATAGACACTTATATTATAGTAAATATATGATATCCTAATGAATATTTGCTTAATTTATGCTAAGTAATGCTGACTTGGCAGATTAATAAATGAAGATTAAACTCTCCCTACAATCTCTCACTTTATAATTCACTCCTCTTATTTCATTGTCGTCATCGCTGAACTTCCTTTCCTCTCTGTCGAAATTGGTCCCCCAAATCACTGCTATCTGAAGTTGTGAAAAATCGATTCTCAAAGCGCATGAATACCAAGCTATCACATTGCCCCATCCATGTATGATGCCTTTTACGTTCATTTTTCCTTTTTTTATTTGGTCATTCGTTTATATAACTACTAGCAATTTGATTTCTTAATTTATGTTAAGTGGGTTGTTTAAAAACTTCATATGGGTCTGTATTTTGCTATTGAATTAAGTGTGTAGAATGATAGATATCATTTTGATCCATACGTAGGCCCCTAAAAACCAATTCTACCTTCACGTGGAATTTCCTCATATTTGGTATTCATTTTTTATATAATAGTTTTAGAGTTTCTAATTTACTTTTAAGGTGTAATATTATAGTTCCTCATTTTTATAGTGTTCACATGTTTGTAAATTTGTGTCATTGAAAAAAAAAAAAAAGATTGCCCTTCAATTTGGGTCAGTGTAATGTCAAATGGGTGTAGTGTATGAAAAATGTAAAGATTGCCCTTTAATTTGGGTTGGTTTTGTGTCAAAGTGTGTTGATATGGAAATATGATCACTTTTTGTTTGATGTTAAAGCGGTCTATATCAGCATGTGTATTTCGACGGTATTCTTTTGTCACATGTAGCTACTAATAATATGATTGTGCAATTGAATTTGTATTTTTTTTTATATTAGAAACGCATTTAGTGATTTAGTAATTGGAGATGGGTGGTTTAAAGTGATTTATAGACATGTGAACGTGGTTGGTATAAACAAAACAACCCGGGCATATTCTAAATAATATATGCTGCGATAGTGGATTTGTTTGCGTTTGTAGAGATATTCATGTTTTTATGGTTGATGACTAGGAACTTGCATATTTGGGGATCATGAACTTGATGTTCCTTTTTTTAACAGATTTTCCATATATGCTACATTTAATTGTTTTAAACATCAAACTACTAGATAAGGTCTTTATGTTACATTCTCATTCCATAGTCCTGTTGCTTGATTTATCTGTAATTTAGACGTTCTATTTCAGTTTTAATGTGCTTGAAAGTATCAGGAATGTCTCATATCGTTTGTCATTTTATATTTTATAGGATGACCCCACAAGCCTTCAAGTGTATGTTGATTAGGTGTAAGTTGATATCTTGCTCCTTCAATGGTGCATATTGTAACCTATTACAATTGCATAACATCCAAAGGGGTACATAAGGAATGGTTTTGTGTCCTTCCAAAGAGCTAAAGAATCTGCATCGTGCAAGGAGATTGATTCTCTACAGTTGATCAACCACACACTCAATTATACAACAGAGTTGGAGCGGATTGTGTGAAGATTATGTGCTCCATCTTTATTCATCATTCTATTTTTCATATTTTTGAGTTCTTGACGCTTAAACTGTTCTTTCTCGTAGAAGATTTTCATTCGTATTTGGATAAGAATTGTCAAAATGAAAAATAGAATGTTGGTAGAATTTCTTTTCGGGTGTTATTATTTTGTATTTACCCAACCTGATAAATTTCTACATTTTGCTTTATTCATTTGCATATGTTTGTTGGTGATGCCAATATTTTACTATTTTTTTGTTGTGTTTCTAAAGAAGACAAACTCATTCATAATTTATTTTCACCTTATTCAATACACAAAGGATAATATGGCAAACATTGTAATGTTTTGTGAAACTTGGATAAGACATCAATCCTTGTTTGTTTTAAACAAACTAAGAGATTGATATCATGGCAAAAAGTTTTGGTGCTTAAATGGAGAATTGTAATGCATCAAATAGAGAATTTAAGCACTATCATAGATGTGTATTATCAAGCTTTCATGTTACAACTAGACTAATGACATCAAAAACTGGAATTGTAACGAGCACCGATCTGTGAAAAACAATATAAAGGGCATTGCTTGCTAAAATCTTGCCAAATCAAGATTTGTTTCAAGATCTACAGAATGATTCATTTTGTAACAAAAAAATTCTTTAAAAAAGATATATTTTGTTGGGAAGTGACCTTGTATGAAACAAAGATTCAAGTTTATCCCAAATAAGAAAGGTAGTTATACAATCACTCACTTTTCTCATCACATTGTCAGTCAAATGCAAAATTATGGTAGTATGAGCCAACTCATCAGACTCTTTAATTTGAACATTGGTCACATCATCAGGAAAAGACTCATCAATTGCTTTAGACAGTCTTTGTCGAATTAAATGAGCTTCATTTTCTATTGCCATATTGAAAAATAACATATACCATCAAACATCTCGAGGTCAAACTTACTAGTTTCCATTATAAAAATTAAAAAAAAAACAAGTTTTTCACACAAACAAATAGTGCAATCTAGTAACAAAAAAAAAATAACAAAGAACCAATTTCTAAAGACAAAAAACACTTTCGCAAATAACTTTTACAAAACAAACACTTTCATGCAATATGCAAGATAAAAACATTAAAGTTCTATGGTCACAGTTGTACACTGTTCAGAGATCTCCAAGATTCCATGATACTCTTGTTCTCAGGTCAATGGGGTTTCTGCCAAAAAATAGACTTAAAAGGTGATGAATAGTTGAATACGCCTAGTATGAAAAACATAACAAGAAAGCACTAAATGGTAACATTTCTCATACACAAAGTACAAAGAAACAAACAACTTACTTAATCAGGTTGAAACCACACTTTAATGTAAAGATCCAAACAAGAAAGAGACAAATAGTCACTTGTATGCACAGATCTATACAAGGAATACATAACTGAGAACAAAACTTAGTGCGTATTTAAAAGAGAGAGATTTTCACCGAGCGAATACCCTATGTTTGTTAGATGCAACTCCAACAAGATTTAAGCAGATCTGAACTTAGGGTTTGCAATATTACCTTAGGAACTTTATTTGAGTTTCTTTTCTTAGGGCTTTTCAAAACTACCTTAAGAACAACAACAAGAGGCCTTTTAATATTTCAAGATTCACACCTAGAACCAGATCTAAAACATAAGAGTCTTTAAGAAAACAAAGCTCTAATACTAGTGTTATGATTTTGCTCTTATGCCATGAATAAGAAAATAATGCGAAAAATATAAATGAACACCAAAGTCTTCGTCCTTAAGGACCTGGGTTCACCCAACCTTTGGCTACTTTCAGTTGAAGCTCCATAAAGTGGATTTTGGTTTTAATGCATTAAAAGATTCAAAACATCTCAAAGATTACAAGTACAAATTACGAAGAAACCAGAAATCTTTTAACCATTTACAAATTGAGAGTCAATCAGAGATTAACCTCTTAAACTATCACAAATGGAAATAACTCTCACAGAGGGGGTAAAACCACCATATCTATAGTAAGATTTCATAGAAGAACCAAACCAGAGAAAAAGAAGAGATAGAATTCAGCTCTAATCAGATAGAGAAGAAGAAGAAGTCAAAGTAGGGTTTTAGAGTGAAGACCAAAAGGCGCAAATGAGTACCTTTAAATACCCCTCATCAACTGCTCGGATCAAACCCACAGAATGGATGGTCCAGATGAAGTTGAAGCCACTGAGGAAAAAATTGCATTTCCTTTATGCGTTTACAAAGGAGAATAACAACTTCAGCCAGCTTCTCAATTTGGACCATGTACCACACTCCACACATAAGAATAATATGAGGTCTAACAATCACTTTTACATTGCCTGGTTTGAAATTTGAATTCAAAAGTTCAATCTTACATGAAAGAACAAAACTTATTACACATAAACAAATAAAATATTGATTTACAGGTGGTGGTGGTGGTGGTGGTGGTGGTGGGGGGGTAAAAACTTACATGCTATGATTGTTTGAACATGATGCTCATTTCCATTTTTCTTTGAGTTCTTAGGACATATTCTCTTGTCATGGCCTGATTATATGCATAATGCACATTGATGTCTTTTATGTTTTTTTTGTGCCAACTCAATACTTGATTTGAACCTCCCTGGAATAACATGACCTTTTCTTTTTCCTTTCTCATCCTTCTTCTGTCTTTTGTGATTAGTGTCAAAGAATTTGTGTTACATTACGTCATATATCATTATATGAACTAAAATGGAAAATACAGTAGAAACTGAAATTGACGAAGTTTTTGAACAAAATGAGTCAATAGGAAACAGTTCAAAAGAAATCCTAATTTCAGATAAAAAACTTGCAAAAATCTGTAACAAAGAATTAACCTTAGATTCAAAAGAAGTCTTTGAACAACCTAATTTTATTAAAAAATTTATTAATAAAAATAGACAAGTCTATTATGGAATTTCTCAAAAGGAATTCGCCATACATGTCCAACATACTTATGGTAAGATAGGAATATCCCTTCTTACAAAACAAGACATAAATAAAGCTAAGCAAAAAATTGACTTAGACAATAGCAAAAACCTTTACTGGATAACAATATGAGCTATTAGGATTCAACTCCGTAGCACCCTGTCAGACAAAATTGATCAGCCTATTTCAATGGGTTTGATTGATGAAAGGATTAAAAATCGATGCTTGGGATCCTTAAATGGAAACCTAGCATGTGGAAAACTGATTTTCACAAGTTATCCAAGACTTTCGGTAAGTCTACATGACCAAAACTTTGACGGAATCCTTTCCTTCATATTTAATTATGAAAGAAAAGATCTAGTTAAAGACAATAATGTCTCTTTTTCAATATCATATTTAGTTAGTTATGATATTCATAACCAACACAATATGACTATTGTCAAAGAGCCTAAAGGAATAAAAATTGACCATTTATTCTCTGATTACCTTGAACATAAAGAAATTGAATTCGACTGGCTCGTCCAACCAGCCCGAAGATTTTGCAATATTCTTCCCCTGAAAAAATTCTTTTTTCTTAGTTCCAATTTTTAGAGATTCTAAGAATTTCCTTTGTAAGGCATTAAAAGCAAAAACTTTTCTTTTCTTTGGGATCCAAAGTTTATTTTTGTATAGGGTGAAACTGACATAATCAATTTCTTGGATGAAAAGATGATATAATTGACAAAAGTTATTTCCAATTATAAAATCTATTCCAGTTTCTAATTGATAGATTGTAGGTATTTTAAAATAAAATGTTTTCATGGTTCCATTATGTTTACCATAAATACCAACATTTATATTTTTAACTACTCTTGATGCAGTTATCGTTGATTCATTTACAATTTTTAAATTTAAAACTTTTTCTGATTTTACCCAAAATACTTCGGGTATAATCCATTTACTGGCAGTGCATATTGATGCTCCCGTATCAATGTATGCATGAACTGTATATTTTCTGTATCCTTCATAAAATTCACACAGACTGTATTTATTCGTAAAAGAACTAATTTATGCATTGCATAATCTACATTTAATCATGATGCATGATGATGTAGAACATAGTGCACAATAAATTCTTGTACACTTTTTTCGTAAACTTTTAAAGCATTTGTCATTCTTTGTTTCATTCTTTTTAATGAAATATAGTGGACATTTGTAAAGATGTTTTCTCTGTATGTATTTTCGTGAAACCTGTAGGTTTCATATTCTGATGTAAACGTTAATACATGTATCTCACATATGTCACAGTTAATCATTGCATATGATATAAAGCATAATGCATGATAAAAAGTTCCATTTCACTGTTATACTTAGACATTTCTAAGTTCATTTTATATCTATGGCGTTCATATGCAAAGCTATGTATGCAATGAATTCCATATTGTCTCATGTATGTATGAAATGAAATTTGTAAGAAATAATAAGTCTAAATTTAGTATGTATCATATACATTCTGCAGATTGTATCATGTTTGTTTCTTTGTAAACTAGGCTCGATACCGGTTTTAAGCGGATGCTTAAACGTCTCAATTATAATGTATTTATGCGGATAAGTAAGGATCAAATAAGTATGGTTAAATGCAAAGACAATAGTATCCATGGATGCAAACCAAGTATAATAAGACTACAAAATTAAACCTTCTTACTGTAATAAATTGGATGTTAATATGTCCTGCCTTCTTACTGCAATGGCGTGGATCTGCGTTTCCCCTAAAACAGCCTCCTGCCTCAATGGTGGTACTCCAGTGATCACTTGACCTTCTGCAAATCTAGCAGTATATATGTATTTGTATGAAAATTGAAGAAGTAGAAGAATTCAGAAAAACATTTTCTTTATTCCAGAAGGCTGAATTTTACAGCTTATTTAGATACAAAGTTTTTGATCCAAATGGATCTACTGTCTTTGAGGGTTTTAGCCTCGACTCATGTTTTTGACAATTACAATTTTTTGAGTGAAAACAAAAATGATTTTGAACAACTCTGCCTAAACTCTGAAGTGTTGTTACAATTTATAGAAGTCCCAGAAGATGCTTGCTTGAAAGCGTCCACTTTCTTTTTGAGTTTTTATCAAAAGCTGTCTTCCACTTGTCTGCCATTTGGTTTGTCTTTTCTCAATCACGAAGAAAAGAATCTTCACTGTTCATTCACGGGTTTGTAAAGTAAAGATCTTACTTTATCAAAAGTCATGCTTGGCAGTCTGAAAAAAGGTTGTCTGCCATTTCTTCTTCTTCACTATGGTAGGATCCTATTTTTGATAATTGGTCATCCACCGCATCATCAATTATTTTGTCTTTTCCTTTTTTAGATTTTTTATCACTGTCTGGGATCTTATCTTCTTTGTCTTGAATACACCACCTGCATAGATGATCTCTGCCAAGACTCTATTTAAGGTTTCTGCATAATTCTCCAGAGTAACTATCTGGAACATTAAATGTTTCATAAAAAACCTTTTCAAAATTGCAAATGGTTTTAATGTTTTCTTTTGACATTAGAGAACTGTTTTTACTGGTTACCAAAATAAAATCAGAACTAAAGTTCACTTTTACTTTGGACTCGCCATTAATTGCCCTTAGGCCTGTCAAGATCCTTTGAAAGGATAAACCTCTCCAATCGTTGATTATCTCATTGTTGACATTAATTGGTGATCCTTCAATATGATTATCAAGATATGGGTTTTTTACAGATTTGATCTGTATGTGGTGATATCATTTGAAGAGAATATTATTTTTATCCCAAAAGGGTATGGTACTGTTGATTTTTAATAAAAGATGCAAATCTTGATCTTTAATAACGTACTTCATAAAATCTTTTAATGGTGAAAAAGCCTGTCATCAATTAATTTTATTTCTTCCAAATCTTTTTCTGGGACTATCAATTTGACTAATCCATAATAAAAAGCTGTTCTAACAAAATTCTGTTTTGCTCCAACAACAAAGATGAATTGACCAATTTTTTTGTCAAGGATTCCGTAATAACAATTTTGAGGTCTCTGCACCTATGATCCGTACTTCTTCTTCAAGATGAAGAAAATCTTGAAAATGAATATCAGAAATGGTTTTGTCTTCTTTTTTAACTGGTGTTTTTCCTAATCTTTTGAAACGATCAGGAATTTTTTCAGGAATGGATTTTGTAGCATCTTTGTAAGAATTAAACCTTAAGTCAGAAAAAACTGGTCTAATTTGGAAGTCTGGAAGTCTAGGTCTTGACATAATATCTTGTTGTTGGTAGTTTGGTCTAAGACTAAAATTTTCAAAAGGACTTTTGAAATCTGTTTGAGGTTGTTCTTTGTGATAGTCAGAAAAAGCTTGTTGGGCTTCTGTAAAGGTTTTGAAACTCTTATGTTTAAAAGATTTGTGTTTGACTAAATGTTCAACTTCAGTCCAGTTTATATAAAAACCTTTGCTGGGACCATCAAAGATTACATAGAATTTCTTTCCTGGTATAGAAGTTCCAATACCAACAAGTTTTTCATTTGCTTTCGGATTTGGAATATCCTTTTATTCTTGCGAACAATCAGTTTTTTGCTTTCCAGTATTGCTACTGTCAATATTTGGATTTTCATCCAGTTTTTGCTTTTCAGCAGTATTGTTACTACTATCAATTTCAAATTCTCCCTTTTTTGAAGGAAGTTTTTGTTGTAACCGAAGGATTTTTTTCTTCAAGATAACAACTTCTTGTTGTCTTGTTGATATTTCCATCAGTTTGGTTTCCAATTGAAGCTCCAAGTCTTCAATTTGATCCTGTATGTCTGTCATTTTGACCTGCAGAGGACAATTCACGTGTAAGAAAATCAGCTAAAGAATTTTCTTTACTTTTAATTAATTCAATTTCAAAATCATAATGGCTAAACCACATTTGCCATCTGATAAGTCTACCTTGTTTGTAGTCTGGATGTACCTGGCATTTCAAAAATGACTTGCATGTTGTTGAATCAGTTCTAACAATGAATTTGTTAGAAATAATATATAATCTGAATTTTGAAATTGCTTTTTTCATAGCAAGTATTTCTTTTTCATTAATATGATAATTCTTTTCAGAATTTTGAATGTTCCTGAAGAATAACTACATAGTTTCTCTTCTAAAGATTCATTGTCTTTTGCTTTAAGGACTGCACCCCAAAATTCTTGAGATGCATCTGTTTCTATTATCATTTTATCATTTTTTTTAGGGTGATAAAGAGATGGGAGATTTTGATCTTATTTTTGATTTTTTGCACATACTGGCTATCTTCATTATTCCAATTCCATTTGTAATCTTTTTTCAATTTTTTCTGTAAAGGACTTCTCATTTTTGCTAAATTCTTTATAAAGGACTCAGCATAATTCAAGCATCCTAAAAACATCATTAGTTGTTTTTGGTCTTGTATTTCATTTGGAAATTCATTTATATGGGTTAATATATGAGGTTTTAATTGCTTGAAGCCCAAAGCAATTTCTAAACTTAAATATCCAATCTTTTTTTTGAATAATTCAGCCTTTTTGAAAGACAAAACAATTCCATTTTCTTTGATTGTTTGTAAAACTTGTAAAATATGATTTTCATGATCAGACTCATTTTCTGAAAATACAAGTATGTCATCAATATAAACACAACAAAATTCATTATGTTTTTTAAATGTATTATCCATGTGTCTTTGGAAGATACCTGGTGCTTGTTTTAATCCAAATGGTACAACTGTCCATTGGAAATGTCCTTGGAGACAACTGAATGATGTTAGGGGTTTTGTAGTATCATCGAATCTTACCTGGTGAAAACCTGATTTTAAATCAAATGAAGAGAAGATGTTTTTTCCTTTTATGAGTTGTAAAAGATTTTGCATGTTAGGTAGAATGTACCCATCAGATTTTGTATATTTGTTTAGCGTAGAATAGTCAATAACCATTCTTGTTTTACCACGTCTTTTTTCTGCTTCTTTCCTAACCATGAAGGCAGGTGAAGAGAATGGTGATTTACTTGGTTCAATGACTTTTAAATCAAGTAATTCTTTTATCTGAACTGTAAATTCATCTCTATCTTTTGGACTATAGGCCATGGCTTTTGATCTAATAATTTTTTCTTTGAATTCTTCAAGAAGTTCAATTTTTGCGGTGAGGATTCCTTTATTGATTTTTGGGTCTAAAGGATTTTCTGAGCAACATTGTTTGAATAAGTTAACAATTGTTTCTCTGATTGTATTAATTTTGAGTTTTTCAATTTCTTCAGAAGTTATGAAAATATGCGAAGATTTTGCTCAGAATTTGTGTTACATTACGTCATATATCATTATATGAACTAACAAGAGTTCTGTTTTGATTAAAATCAATATCAATTGATCTTGGGGCTGGTTGGATGAGCCAGTCGAATTCAGTTTCTTTATGCTCAAGGTAATCAGAGAATAAATGGTCAATTTTTATTCCTTTAGGCTCTTTGACAATAGTCATATTGTGTTGGTTATGAATAGCATAACTAACTAAATATGATATTGAAAAAGGGACATTATTGTCTTTAACTAGATCTTTTCTTCCATAATTAAATATGAAGGAAAGGATTTCGTCAAAGTTTTGGTCATGTAGACTTACCGAAGGTCTTGGATGACTTGTGAAAATCAGCTTTCCACATGCTAGGTTTCCATTTAAGGATCTCAAGCATCCTTCTCTAGGATTTTTAATCCTTTCATCAATCAAACCCATTGAAATATGTTGATCAATTTTGTCTGACAGGTGCTACGGAGTTGAATCCTAATAGCTCCTATTGTTACCCAGTAAAGGTTTTTGCTATTGTCTAAGTCAATTTTTTGCTTAGCTTTATTTATGTCTTGTTTTGTAAGAAGGGATATTCATATCTTACCATAAGTATGTTGGACATGTATGGTGAATTTCTTTTGAGAAATTCCATAATAGACTTGTCTATTTTTATTAATAAATTTTTTAATAAAATTAGAGTTGTTCAAAATCATTTTTGTTTTCACTCAAAAAATTGTAATTGTCAAAAACATGAGTTGAGGCTAAAACCCTCAAAGATAGTAGATCCATTTGGATCAAAAATCTTGTATCTAAATAAGCTGTAAAATTCAGCCTTCTGGAATAAAGAAAATGTTTTTCTGAATTCTTCTACTTCCTCAATTTTCATACAAATACATATATCTTTGCTAGATTTGCATAATCGAATACTACAAATGGGTGGGGTGGGGTGGGGTGGGGTGGGGTGGGGGTAAAACTTACATGCTATGATTGTTTGAACATGATGCTCATTTCCATTTTTCTTTGAGTTCTTAGGACATATTCTCTTGGCATGGCCTGATTATTTGCATAATGCACATTGATGTCTTTTATGTTTTTTTTGTGCCAACTCAATACTTGATTTGAACCTCCCTGGAATAACATGACCTTTTCTTTTTCCTTTCTCATCCTTCTTCTGTCTTTTTGTGATTGAAACATTGTTATCGAATACTACAAATTGAGATATCTCCTCAATAATGCAACTATTTAATTCATTTGGAGAAACATCAATATGAGACTTTGTTCTCATGCAATCTATAAATCTGCTCAGCTACTTCTTCATTGGCTTTGATATATAATTGATATCCTTCATTCGATTCGGTAACATGACAAGCTAGTTGAGTTGCTATCCTAGACATATGACCAAGTCTTAATGCCTTTATATGTTGCTCATCATCTTTAATTAATTTTTTTTGGAATTTGTATTGATAAATTTATTTGCTCCTTGCATCCACCTTTTTTTTATAAAGTGGGAAGGAAGTACATCAATGTCTTCAAGAATAAGAATTTTAAGAACATGCCTACAAATTATTCCCACAAACTCAAAATGTTGGTACTCACATTTTCCTTCATGATTTTGCAAAATAAAGCTTACTTGAAACTTTTCAAGTGCTCTTTCTCTGTGTTTTACTATGTATGTCCCATAATCATAATTCACTTCATCAACTATATAATCCTTGACTTTCTTCAATTCTTCTTTGAATTTCTCAAAAATATTCCTAGTATATACTTTTGATGCATGCTTTAGAAGTAAATCATCATCATTCACAATTTGATACTTATCTTCTGATTTAAAGTCCTCATCATTCTCTCTTTTCACAATTGAAGCTAAAGCTTGATCATATTTTAGAACAAAATCATGATGGTTAGTCTGAGAAGTAACAAAGATATCAAAAAAAATGAGTTAATACTTTCATTGCGCCAGTAGTATTCATGCCCGCAAAAAATAATCCACTATTATACATTAGAACCCAACTATCACATATTATGTACAAGTCCTGAAGCCACTTGTTACTTTCCGAACCATACTCTACAATTATTTCCTTCCATTTTTTCTCAAAAACTTCGACTTTATACGTAAAATGAATGCAACTTTTCATATCTTTCTTAAATTTGACTTTTATAATATATATGTGACAACTTTTTGCCAAACTTTTTTATGATGTGCCAAATGCATAAACGATGATGTGTGTAAGGAAGAATCTTAGTAATACTGCCTTCATAGCTGGATCTTGGTCTGTTATGATACAAATGGGATAACATCCTCCCATTGCATCAAACCATATTTGAAATAACCACAAAAATGTTACCACTATCTCATCTTGTAATAATGCACAACCAAATTGTGCAGATTGAGAATGATGGTTCACACCAGTAAATGGAGCGAATGACATATCATATTTGTTTGTCCTATAGGTTGTGTTATAGGTTACGACATCACCAAAACATTGATAGGACATACGAGACATTGCATCCACCTAAAAGAAATTGGTTGCTCGTCATCTTCATCGCATTGTATCGTATAACTTCTAACTATTTACATCTTATAAACCTCAAGTGGTTATAACAATATCTCCTATTAAAACCAATGTTGTCACCACCAAGAATTGAGACAACTTTGGCAACTTTTATATTCTCATTTTTTGAATATTTCAAAAGATCTATTGCTGATTTAGGCATGCTTCTATTTGACCTCATTTTCATCTTTTTAAGTGGTGAAACAAATTTATGATTGTAATCATCTTCAAATGCTTTAACAATCCAATAGTCACCTTCAATGTCATTTGAGATTCGCATGTTAGCCTTATACCTACCTCTAACTATTGAGCAACTTCTTCTTTTTGTGGAGCTCTCTTTTTCACAAATCTCTATTTCACTAGATCCTCCAACAATCTTCCTATTATAATATTTGCCTTCATGTGAACACACAAATTTCATAAGGGTGACTTCGTTTATACGTGGGCGTGACTTGACTGATGTTCTAGTACGAATCCAAAAACCATTTTGTTGTCCAAAATCTTCATAATATGCCTTTGCTTCCTCTGATATCTTGAATTTCATCCCAACATAAGGTGCTTGGCTTTGTATTGATGATGATCCAATCTCATTAGGTCAGCTGGTTGTATCCATCTACAAAATAAATTTGGAAGAATCAATCAATGATATTGATTTCGAGAATTACCAATACTCACTTTATTGCTCAATAACTAATAACTATATTTTCTTTAAAAAAAATTAGCATGTTTAATTTTAAAGTATTTAATGTTGAACTAAACAAAACATTTTATTAACCATTTTACTGAAAGACATCAAACTTGGTTGGACTCTGCCCTTTCAATATGACAAATAATGCTAACAAAAATCTATTTGAGGGAATTCTAGGTGATGGTAGAATGGTTTTTAGGGGCCTATATATGGATCAAAATGATTTCTATCATTCTACACAATTTACTCAATAACAAAAACAGACTCAGGTGAAGTTTTTAAATCAACCCACTTAACATAAATTAAAAATCAAATTGCTAGTAGTTATATAAACGAATAACCAAATAAAAAAATGAAAAATAAACGTAGAAGGCATCATACATGGATGGGGCAATGAGTCAGCTTAGTGTTCACGCGCTTCGAATAATCGATTTTTGAGAACTCCAGATAGTGGTGATTTGGGGAATCAATTTCGACAAAGAGAAGAGGAAGTTCAGCAATGACTGAAATAAGAAGAGTGAATTGTAAAGTGAGAGATTTTAGAGATTATTAGAAGGTAATTGGGGTGTTTGAGTGTAGAATTAGGAGTTCTATAGTGTTTTAATAGACTAGATTTTGAGTGTTGAATTGATTTAAATTAGATGTCAAGATTATTTGTCAAATAGACTTGTCAAATTAATGGGTAGGAGGAACGGTCTCATTTATATATATACACACACACATATAGATAGATATATATACATTGAGAATATCAAATAGAAAGTTAAGTAATTATATTTGAATAGTCCAATGAGATAGTCAAACACTAGTTAAACTTAATAAACAGATGTGTCAATTATCATTTACTTTATTATCTATGTGACAATGTTTAGCTAGTTAAAATTAACACATCCAATGCATCCAATGCACATGATTTAAGATTTTAATCTATTAAAAGTTAATTGACAAATAAAAAATATTTATTCTGTAAAATTTGTTAAAATAATAGAAGTTTCCATAGTACTACATTGTTAAATTAGCATGATGTTAATTAATTTCTTTTTCTTTTTTCTTTTTTGATTTGCACCAGAAATACATATCTTTTACAATAGATCAAAGTCTTTACATCCAAATTACGAAACTATATACACCAGTCCAAATTCTAAATCCATCCACATTCAAATATGTAAATATGCGCAGATCATACACATGTTGTAATAGGGTTTCGAAGGACGAACGAGATATCCCGACAAGATTTTGTCAAGCTGAAGCAGCAGCTTTGCAAATGGGAAGATCCTTATCAACATTTGGAGGGATCCTAAGAATAGGATTGCTCTCAAAGAAATTGACAGGCTTCAGATCAAAGCTTGAGGACACAGTTGGCATTATTGGAAAATCTTCTTGACATGGAATGTGATGAAATCCCAATGTATACCATAGCACAATGTCCTTGTTCTCAATTGGTTCATCCCTGAACAAAACCAGAAAAATAAAATAATTATGTTAAAATAAGATGAAGTCAAGTATGTGCCAAATTTGATTAACCACCTAAATCACGAAATGAACATGCTCATTTAGAGTTCAAAGCATTCCAAAGACATATTATATCGTTGTTTCACTTTGAGCACCGAACACTTTTGTTCTCAACTTTCAACTTCCATTTTGACTAATGGAAATGATGATGTGGCTAACCAAAAATATGAAGGCTATAAAAGAATTTGATACCTTTGAGACCATACTTCCAAGGTGTCATCGCCATGACTCTGGTAAACAAACAAGCCACCAGCCCATTGCTCACTCTTGTTATATGGAGTAACCCAAATTTGGTTGTTGGTAAAAGCACCTCTCTTTTGTGGAGGATCATTCAGATCAAGCAAATTAGCTGCTGTGGCACCAGGAACCACCTTATAACCAACTGGATTCCCGACTTGAGTCGTCTTGCTCGGATTGACAACATGAAACTCAGACGGCTCATTCAACTTGAGCTTAATTTTCGCGTCTTTTTCTGTCTTCGCAACCTTTCTTACAGCTTTCAGGTAGCTCATTCTCGAAGATTCTCTGGGGGAAGTATACTCTCGTTGGAGATGAACGTTTACGAAGGAATTATCCGAGCCGTCAACGTCCATGTCGAGGTAGAATGTTATGTAGTGATCATGGATGACACCAATGACATTTTCAGACAAGAGGGTGCCATAGAGGCTTTCTTGCTGGTTCACTTGGTTCATGTTGACATAAGGAGTGCCTTTCACCATCAATATTCCACTAAGGCCAACCTAGGAATCATTGTGCATACAAGAAATACACTATATAAGCACTAAGATACAAAATTAATGGAGAAAAAGCTTTATAAATGGGAACCCCACTTGATTCAATTTTTACTTTTCTATAGGGCTAAAGTGTCCTTGATGTTGATTAAATGCAAAATTAAACCCAACAAGTTTCTGAAAAAAGTAGATAATTATGATATTTAACAAAAAGGCATCTACTCGTCTGTTCATTGAAGACCAAAAAAATTTACGATAGCACTGCACGAACCCATAATTTTCCAAGGCGTATCAGTGCTTGATACATCGACAATTAGTCATATCTCCCACTCATTACCGATGGAATCATTTAAAATCTCTTACTCTAGCAGTGAAAAAGATTCTTGCCAAAAACTTTTCTCATTTTGGCAGCTTATGAAATCAGAATATAAAGGAAGATATTTCCAACTTGTGAAAATGATTGATAAAGAAACTTACGAAAAGAGTAACATTTGCATAATATTCAAACCTACCTTAATTCTAATAAGTCCATCTGTTTGGAACTCCCAATCTACAATATAATCATAGTTAGCCACCGATGCTGCCATCCTCACCACCAACGTCACTTTCGGCCTCGCCTCTCGAATCTGCCAATAAGTTGAACAGAAATAAATACAAGTCCAATGTTGATTTTCATTTCTCTCTTCTTTTTTTTTTTTTTTTTTCTTTTGCTGTTTTTAGAAAAGTATGTTAGAGAATATTATTGGCTATTGTAAATAATCCCAAGACTATACAACAAAGGATTACCCTTGACCTACACCAAGATATTAATGATAATTATCAAGTTTTGTAAGGTGACACGACGAGATAAAAATGAAAAAGATAATCTATTTTACCTCCATGCCAGTGATTGGGCTCTCAGAGTGTCTCCATCCAATGTCACCTGCATAACTCTCAAACACACAAACCATGTTGGATCGGACATATGGTGTTCCATCGGCAGCTGCAAACACACCATCCATATAGTAAGCATTCCTCGGGCAATCATTAAGCGGTTCGAGTGGCATTGCCTGTAACCCGAACCCGTATTCCCCAGCATCCATGTATGTCTTGAAGTACCAAGCATCACTAGGATCCATGTATGGCACAAACAATTCTGATGTAAGCCCTTGGTACATCACACTCCTCACCTCCCCGGAACTAGGGTCCCGAACCATGACCTGAGAAATGATCACCCCGGCTCTTGGGTCCGGTTTTAGGTGAAATTCCCAGTTCGCCCACTTGACCAAATGATCGTCCTCTATTGTAAAACTAGGACCATTTGGTTGTTCAATTGATATCGGATTGACTAGCCTCTGGTACGAATTTTGGACCGAAAATCGATAATCTGTGTTATCCGCCTTTGGTATTGGTATGTTTTTACCATTATCAGTTATTTTCACCACTTCTTTGGTGTCCAAATCAACAACAACCGTAAGCCCTTCAATAGGCCTCATGTAAAAGTTGGCAGTGTCTTTCATGGAGTAGCATTGTACTTTGATCAACCTTCGACTCTCCTCGGCCACACCTATAGACGAAACAACATTAAGAAAACCTCAACTTAACATCTTAACATCAAATTTAATAAATCTCAAGATAGAAAATAGCGCACACGCAAAACAGTAAACTCCTTCATCATTATGAGTTCAAAGGCTTTACCTCTAGAACAGGGGGGTGGGTGGGGGTGGGGAATCCTTTTCTATAGTGTAAAAAAAAAAAAAAAAAATAGTGTAAATATTTTTTTGTATGTGAGAGTGTGATGTTGAAGTGCAATTTTTTTCCAATCTCTAAAAATTCCAAAATCCATCCGCCCCTGCTCTAGAAGAAACACCACAAACATCGACTTAATGTTGTAATATTAAATTTATCAAAATACATAGAGCACGCAAAACACCCATCAATATTCAATACATATGTAAATTAAATTCATTAATCATTAGTGTTTAGTTCAAATTTTTATTAAAAATTTAAAATAAATAAATTAAGTTCTTTTTATCCATACATTTTGGCCTGGCCTACTGGTATATTCCTTTTGTTATTTTCCTTAGATTCATAACATTATTTATCACAACATTTAATATAATCAAATCTTTAACAATTAATAATTTTAAAATTAATAAAGAGTTAAAATTTTCATACCAAACCAGCCAGTTGAGATGGGCAAGCATGCAAGATCAATCAGATCAACCCCACGCTCAATAACCGTCCGATTAAAATCAGCACTAGCCAGTGGGGCCCAAGTGACTGAGCTCATATCCTCAAGGGTCATAGTCGGGTATCCGGAATATTGATTCGTTTTGTGCCGGGTCACCTCACTCGTACCCAGGTCCACCGTCAGCACGTACGAAACACCACTCGCACGTGCGATGACGGCGGCCCTCCTCGCCGGGAGCTGGTCACCCTTTTTCCACTTGAGCACCGCCTTCTTTTCCGGCTCTTCGAGAACGACAGAGTGAAGGGCGTAGACTGAGTCCTTAAACAGTTCATGGGATTGGATAATTTTTTTGACTCTGTTGAATTCTGTGAGGGTGAGGGGGTCTAGAGGGTGGTGGGGAACGTCGGCAGTGTGGCTTTGGCGGTGGCGGGTTGGGTCGTTGGGTTTTGTTATGGGGTTTTCTGGGTTCTTGGATTGGATTCGGTTTTTGGAGGTGCACCATGATGAAGAGGTGGTGCAGTCTAGAAGCTCCGCCTTGGACGGCGGATATGGGAGGTTTAGCAAAGTGAAGCACAAGAGTAAAACTATGGCGGAGAAGAAGAACAAATAGCGAAGTAGAATTTTTCCTTCCATATCTATCTAGTCCTTACAGTTTGGGGTTCATGATTCATCAAGTGTAAATGATTACTGCTAATATATAACAGTAGCATCAGAAGAAGAAAAATAAATTTCTGACTTAGGCCATGTTCGGTACAGATTTTTCTTCAAAAATTCATTTTCTCGCTGATATTTGACTTTTCAACTTTTTTACACTACAAAAAAATTTGAAAAGTTAAAAAGAACTAAAAAAACTCATTTTTCTCCAAAAATATTCATCGAAAGTCCTTAATTAAGAGGACTCACATAATATACTGGTTAAGGGTAATATATAGCACAGTATATTATTGTTAAGAAGACATTTTAAAAAATTAAAATTTCTAAATTAAGAGGAGTCACACTATTAAATCTCTTATATAAATCTTTTATGATATTTCAAAATTTAGGATCGTAAATTATTTTTTTTTGCCTCTATAATTTACATAATCAAAATAAATAACAAATTTTTCTTCAAACTACCTTCCCTTGAACTTATTAAACCACCAACAAAAATGGCAGGAGAGAAAGAAAAGTTTGAAAATTCGATAAAAATAGCTTGTTTAAGTACATAATGTTGAAATATCAAATGTTAGGAGACCTTTATTACAATTTGAATATAAAAGTGTGAATGAATATAATTACCTAATGGTTAATATTTCGATATTTAATCGATATGAGCTACTTACGACTTACTAAAAACGGCAAGAGAAATTTTATGTTTAAACACCAATGTTGAAATGCAAATGTACGTTTGAATTTTAAATGAATCAAATTGCTCGTTTAATTTAATAGACTCAGTCATATTAAAAATTGTAGTTTTATCTTATAATATTTATATACATTTATTAATATTATTTGATTTAATCAACGTGAGATTCATTCCTTAACACAAATATTGTGTATTGTTTAAAGGTAATATTTAATAATTGATTTTAGAGTTCAAATTTTTAGAATTTGTTTGATCGAGTGTTTTAGCAAATTTTAATAAAAAAATGATGAAACATAGTGTTGATAAATTAATAAAAATTGTAGGTAATATGAAATACGTTATTAAAATTAATTTTTGATTTTTTACCATACATTTTTAGCATATTAAAATTAAATCAAACAATTACTTAATAAATTTAAGAAACGTTAATTATACAAGAATCTTTACGATGATTTTGATTTTTTTTTTTTTTTACTTTTTATATGATATTTGGTTTATATTAATTTTTCATAGTTATTTTAAATTTTGATTTTTTGCAGGGTGGAAATTTTACTTTGTATATTTACTTTATTTTCTATTTTGTTTTTAAATAAATATTGAGACTAAATTGCTAAATGAAGATGATAAGTGAAATTATTATAGTACATGTTTTGTGTTGACTTCTTATTTAGTGCTTATGTCAAATATTTGATGTTGAATTGAATGATGAAATATTGAAATTATTAGAGTACATTTCGCACATGTTTGGTAGAATTTAAAATATTTTTTTTTTCCACACTAATTTTTCAACTACTTATTTTATGGGATCCACAGATCTAATTAATTGAAAATTACATTAAGTGAAAATTACAGGATGTGTAACTATTTGTAATGGTGTGAACCACACTCTCAAAATAATCACTTCGCATTACAACCATAGAAGTCGACATCAAAATCTTCAAAAGCGTGTTTTTAAATCTTTGACACATGTGTACACCTTTAAAAGACTTATAAGTATGACAAAAATGTTAAAAACGAAAATTTCACAAAATAAAATTGTTATCTTACTTGTTTAGTTAAATATTACAACTTATGTTACTTTGATCAACGATTTGAACTTGTATTCAAATTATATTTCTCTCTATTAAAAAAATAATCAAAATTAAGATTTGTTAAAAAGGTTAGATTAAAATAATTTATTTATTTATATTATTAGCAAATAAAAATTTGACAAAAGAAATGAAAGAGAGGAGGAGAAAATATATTTTGTAATGGTTTGTCCTCCACAGATCCAAATTCCATCACATTAATAGATAAGGAGAACAGCTCTTGATATTTTGTAACAAAAAAACAATAGGATTCCATCATTTGGTAAATTAAGGATTGACGTATTTTGAACCCAAAAAAATCACATCCTTGTGGAGTTTGTTTCTCAAATTGTCACTAACTTCAATTATTAAAGTCATCAATAAAAACAATAAATTTTATTTTTAATAAGTTTAAAGTCTTGTACACAAATATTATTTTGTCAGTCTTTCTATGTAGTTACTATTTTACGGCATTCTTCGTCATTCTCGAATAATATTATTTTCTATATCTTTTAATTCGACAATTTGTTATATTAAATATTCTATTACTTATTACAACGTTTGAGGACGACAAACACTATTTACAATGTTCATTTTTAAATTGATGACTCTAAACCCAATATATTCATTTGGTCTACTCAAAATTTTATAATTATTTAGTGTGCGACATGTGAAGATTTATTATATATACATCGTGCTTTTTGTTTATTGAACTATATTTTAATTGTAATAAAAAATTTTAAATTTTAATTATTTTGCCTTTAGGTCTTCAATTTTTTTTTATCGTATTTTTATTCTTGTCTTCAATTAATTAAAAATTATATTGAAATGGTTTATGTACAAATATTATAGAAGTCAACAACCAGGATCCCTAACCTTGAACGTTATAACAATCGGGTCCCTAATCAATTATAGCACCAAGTCCCTAACCTTTCAAACGATCGCATCAGGTCCTTTTTGACGAAAAAGTCAAAAATTTCGTTAACTCACCAATTTTTTTGAAGAGCAAAATGGGGTAATAAGTACTAAGGGTCCCTAACCTTTCAACGTTGTAACGATAGGGTCCCTAACCTTTGTTCTTAGCATTCGTAGTCCCTAACCTTTCAAACGACCATCGTACTTACGGATGTCATTTTTGATGAAGAACGACAAAAATTCTATTAACTCACCACGTGCTCAAATTTTTTTTAAGGGCAAAATATCTTAAAACTATTCAAAGGTTAGGGACTAAAGAAAATATCAATCGACCAAATTTTGAATAAATGCATTTTGGTTTTGGGCATGGCGATCGTCATGAACCGTCGCGCGCCACTTTCGTTTTTTTCACGGTGGTGGGTGGTGGTTGGAGGCGTAAGAAAGAGGAGGCGAGAAGTTTCGACATGCATGAATGTGAAGGACTTTACAATGAATTGGCCGCCAAATCAATCCCTTCATTTCCAAACTAGGCTTGACGATAAATTGCCGCCCAGTGGCTTCGCCGCAGTCTGAGTAATCCGCTTGAGCTCTAGAAAGAGATGGACCGTGAAAAATAATAATATTTGAATAGTGTTAAGACATGTTTCTCCTTCAAAAATTGAGCGCGTGGTGAGTTAATGCAATTTTGACGTTGTCAAAAAGGACCTCTCATGCTACGTGCACGTTTGAAAGGTTAGGAACTCCGGATCGCTAGTGAACAAAGGTAAGGGACCCGATCGTTACAATGTTCAAAGGTTAGGGACCCCTAATGCTATTTATCCTAGGGATGGCAATCGGGCGGGTCGGCCCCGCCTCGCGACCGCAAATTCACGGGATGGGTCGCAGCGCGGGCGTGACCCTTTGACCCGCTAATTGCCCCGATTATTTTTTTTTGGGTTAAATCGAAAAATAATTTTTAAACAAAGAAATACAAACTTTTAAATATTTGTACCAAACAAAACAAAAAAAAATTATAAAATTTGATTGTGGTGTTAAGTTAACGTTGGTAGTTTATAAGTTTCAAACCAGTTCGATTCTTCTTTTAATCATTTTTAGTGAAAATTATAATTTACTATATTTTATGATTTTCAAAAAATATATATATTCGGGGAATGGAGTGGCGCCGCCTCGAACTCGCCTACAGGCAGGAAATTTTTGCCCAACCCGCCTTATTACTCGACGGGACGGGTCCGGACGATTTAATTAATTTTTGCCATCCCTACAATAACTCGCTCTGCGTGGACCCTATAGTAATTTGAGGCCGAGGCGACCATCCCTGCTCCCACCCTGTTGGGATTTCTTACCCCATACCGCCCCATTACCGTGCTTTAGGACGTGGCCGGGCCTGTCGAGGTCGAGGCCGAGGCCGGCCGGAATAAATTTAATGCCCCGATTTTTTAATTTTTTTAACATTACTTTATATAAAATTATGATTTATGAAACGACATTCAAAAATTATGTAAAATATTTGTAAAGCAAATTGGATGTTACAAAAATATAAAATACACATTGTTATAAAAAAAAATAATAATAATTAACTTGGCGGGCGGTTTATCTCCCATACCCACCTTGAATATCCGATTGTTCAGGCGGGTATATTTTTAACAGTATGTGCGCGAGTCGAGACCCGTCGGGTAATTTTGCCATCTCTAGGACCCCATAACCTTGGTCCACATAGACATTACAATTAGAGTATGTTGGGTCAAGCCCATATACAAAAAGTGGGTCAGGTGGGCCGAAGTCCGCATGATAATCCAACAATTTTTATCTCTAACCATGAATAAATTTTAGTAGAAATTACATCAACTATTTACTATTTTGAAGATATTTTTAATGTTACAAACTTAACATTTTACTTTAAAATCGTGTAAATAAATTATTTTATTAATAAATAAAAATCAAAACAAAATGTGGGAATTATACATGGTTTCTCACAATTGTCCTTGGAATTTGCATTATCGAAAACTCCTCCTAAATTTATATAACTTTGATTTCTCTTTTAACATTCCAACATTGCATATAAATCATATTCTTCTCCAACAATCTTCATGAATTTCTATAATTGACAATGGAGTGGGTCAACCCCACTATATTCTTCACCAATATGGGTTGAAGCAAGGCATCCCAAAGACATGTCACTCCTCGGTTTATTTTTGGAGTGGGTCAACCCCACCCCTAGACCAGCCAATATACGAAGCAGGGCGTCCCAAAGACATGTCACTCCTCGGTTTATTTTTTTTATTGTAAATTAAAATCAAAAATATTTATTAGGGTTAGGAAATAGGAATTTGTTTAATTTATTTATTATCAGTAGTAAACAAAACAAAACAAAAAAAAAAACAAAGTGAAAGATTGATGTTGTGGTGTAGTGGTTTAAGCTTTATAATTTTACATATTATATTCGGGTTTGAATTACGTTCCAACAATTTCTCTTTGGGTAATTTACAATCTTGGTCCCCAATCTTTCAAAAAAGTAACTAATCTACTCCCAAACTTTTTTTTGGTATTGGCTATTTCCAACATTTGTATTTTGTTGCAAATCACGTCATTTTGACATATTTTGACAAATTTGTCTTTCTATTTAAATAAACAAAATACAAAAAAACTAAAAATAATAAATAATAAAAACAAATTACAAATGAAGTCCTACAACTTTTAAAAAGTACAAAATATATTCATCTTCTCCCAAAAATCCACCCCACCATACCCCCTCTCTCTCAAATTCGACGTATGTGAGAACACTTGCTGAAACAACCACACAAAGGACACATGCATCTCCTTTTGAACCCTCACCAAAATCCCTTATAAATCTTCATAAAACAAAATTTCCCTCATTTGCAAAGTATAACTTTGGAGCTCCTAAATTATAAACACCATGGATGAAAAAGCTTTGTCAACACAAAGAAGACGCCAACTCTCCCGCTTCCCTAAACCCTTCATGCCATCAATGAGCTATATCTGATCCAAAGGCAAATACTCAGACTAGACTTTTGGAGCCCAAGAAAAAAAAATTGGGCTTAAGTAAAAAAAAAAAAAAAATTTGATGAAATGGGCCACTAAAATGGCCCAACAAAGAGAGAAATGCCCATTGCCAAAGTTGAAGACTAGAGTCCAGAGAAGAAAGAAAAACCAAAAAACGTGAAAGTTGGAAGCAGGAAGCCCTTGAAGTTGAAGAGTTGAAGTCGACGCCGGCGACTCTCACGATCTCTTCGGTGATATTTTTGCTCGGTGAATGGTTCATCAGTTTATTGAATTCTTCTGGACTTGGTTTATCACTTTATTGAATTCTTAGGTTTGATTCTACATTTCTTCTTTTTTGTCGCTCTACCTGCGTGACTGCGTCTGTGTGTGTATCAGTGTATACATTATTATTTATGTGTATTCTTGGGAGCCGAGAGGGGTTTATATGTGATGAATGATGAGAATGATGAATTGATGATTTATGATTGTCTTCAAATTAATATTTTGTGCTTGTTGGCTGTCCATTTTGAAGCTCTTTTTGAAGCTCTTTGTGTTGTTAATATGAATAAATGGAACATTGGAAGAATCAATAATTAATGGGCTGTCCACAATTCAAAAATGGAGTATAGATATAGATCGTATTAGTAATCGAATTCATTACTCATTTACTTGTATTAGTTGTATAAACAAATGCTTAGAAGTTAGAACAACATAATTCATTATTCCCATAAATAATAGCAAAGGGAAATTATGCTTAGAGTTAGACAATAAATAATTCATTAATAGGATTTATTTTCATAGTTATAGATTTGAGATCTCATAGTTGTATGATTGTTGTTTTGTAGTGCAATTGGTGAAGATGCAAAGGGGAATATATGTAGTCAAATAATTGTTGTTCACGATTTCAAGCTACTAATTATCACCTTTTTTTTTATAGTGTGACGTGACAATGGAGAGATTCTTCAAAAGAAAATCTCTTGTAGAAAATATTGATGTGGAGATATCAAATAAAAGAGATTTTGATGTTGCACAACTTCTCACTGATCCTGGACTAAGAATACCAATTTTGGATTATAATGTTAACATTCGAGATCAAGTTCGAAGAGCATATATGCAAAAAGGTCATTGTCAACCTCAAGATCATGAATTTCTAAAAAGGCCATTTGGAAAAGTTTTTAGGCGTTTTAGTTCTTCTTGGTTTAAAGAGTTTGATAGTTGGTTGGAGTATAGTATAGAAAAGATCTTTGCATATTGTTTGTATTGTTATCTTTTCAAAACAAGTAGTGGAAAACAAAGGAGGAGGTGATTCATTTGTTGGTGGAGGATTTACATATTGGAAAGATAAAAAGGCTTAATACTCATGTTGGAGGGCATGATAATGTACATAATGAAGCTCGTATGAAGTGTGAAGCTTTAATGAATCAAGAGCAACACATTGAATCGAGTTTTCTTCAAGCGATCAAAACAAGTACGAAATGAATATAGTATCCGTCTTAATGCATCAATTGATCGTGTCCGAGTTCTCTGCGACAAGGACATTTATTTCGGGGTCATGATGAATCGAAAATTCGCTCAATCCGTAACTTTTTAGTCCAAGCGCAATTTCGGCCGATCATAATGATGATATTAATGTTTGTTACATTGACAAATGCTCCTAAAATTGTAAATTGACATCACCGATGTTCGAAGGATATAGTAAGTGCTTGTCTTCTTTGAAACAATCAATGTTATCATTAAAGATATTGGTGATTCATTATTTTCTATTCTAGTAGATGAATCTCGTGATGTGTCAACAAAGGAGCAAATGTCAATTGTTTTACGTTATGTGGACAATAGTGGAAATATAAATGAACGTTTCATAGGGATTGAACATGTTACAAGTACCACGGCTCTCTCGCTTAAAGTGTCGCAATTGACAAGGTATTTTCTAGATATAACTTGAGCATGTCAAGATTGAGAGGACAAGGTTATGATGGGGCAAGTAATATGCAAGGTAAATTTAATGGTCTGAAAGCACTTATTTTAAAGGAGAATCCATGTGCTTTTTATATTCATTGTTTTGCTCATCAACTACAATTAGCTCTTGTAACAAAGGGCAAAGAAGAATATTCCCATTACTAATTTCTTTCGTGTGGTTGGTGATGTGGTAAACATCGTTGGAGCATCTTCTAAACGTTGTGATCTTCTTGAGAAAAACAATCGAGACTTCATTATTGAGGCATTGGAGAAAGGTGAGATGTTAAGTGGATCGGGACTTAATCAAGAAACTACCCTTCAACGTTTTGGTGATACGGTGGGGTCCCATTATAACTCTTTGGTCGACTTGCTTGCCATGTTTTCTACTTTGTTAGTGATGTACTTGAAATGATTTTGAAGATGAATCTAGTTCTTGTGATCAAAGAGGTGATGTAACTAATTTATTGGAGTCTATACAATCCTTTGATTTTGTATTTAATATACACTTGATGAGAAGTGTCTTGGGGATTTCGAATGAATTGTCAAAGGCATTACAAAGGAAAGATCAAGATATTGTAAATGCAATGCAATTGGTCAAGTTGTGCAAACATCGACTTCAAATTATGAGAGATAATGGGTGGGATTCTTTTCTAGAAGAAGTATATTCTTTTACACAAGTGACATTATATTGATATTCCCAAGATGGATGATATGTTTGTCACGCCGTGCACTTCGTGGTCGCCACAACGTAATCCTCCGAAATGACAAATTTGCATCACTACCGTGTTGATTTGTTCTACTCATCATCGATTTACAAATTCAAGAGTTGAATGATCGTTTTTCGGAGGTAAATACTTGAGTTGCTCATTTGCGTAGCTTGTTTATGTCCGAAGAAATTCATTCTCTTCTTTTGACAAGAAAAGCTTGATTCAACTTCTTGAATTTTATCCGAGATGATTTTCTAAAGTAGATCTCTTCATACTTAATGATCAACTTGAAACTTATATTTTTGATATGCGTTCTAACAAAGCGTTTGAAGAGTTGAATGGCCTTAGTGATCTTGCGGTGAAGTTAGTCATGACAAAGAAAAATAAAGTATATCCATTAGTATACAAACTTTTGACTTTAGCGCTAATTCTACCGGTTGCTACCGCCATGTAGAGAAAGAGTATTTTCTCGCAATGAAAATTGTGAAGGATAGATTGCAATCGAATGGGTGATCAATGGATGAATGATAGCATCATTGTTTATGTAGAGAAAGATATATTTTGAAGATTGATAATGAAGTCATTGTACAACGATATCAAAGTATGAAAACCGCAATGAACAATTGTAATGTATGTTATTTTTGTATTGTTGTGTTATTACATTATTTTATATTATTACATTTATTAATTTATGCCCGCACTGGTTTATATTTCTGGCTCCGCCCCTGCTTCATGCCATTGCTTTTTCCGCTTTATCATTCTAAGGGATAACGGAATTTCAAAACTATTCGCCTTCCTTGCAATATTCGCGGGAATTATCTCATCTCTTTCAGGAAAATCTGGAGGCTCTAAAGGCTCAAATGACTGATATTCTAAAAACTTGGTTTCACGATTGGAAGTAACATCAACATTTCCACACCTCTTTTCGACGTAATCCGAGAGCATACCCTGCTCTGCTTCAGACATAGCATTATGAGTACTTGAACTTTCGTCTTAGTCATCTAATAATTGAAATCTAAGAGCCAACTCTTTAATTGTCTTCGAAAATTCTTCGTTACAAAACGAAGCCAAGCTGTCACTGCATGCACGTCGAAGCGGCTTACCCTATCCTACCCTACCCTACTCCCGGTTCACTAGCAGTAGATGTACAAGTAGTGGTGGTGGTGCTGTGTGTGTTTGAGAGATAGAGAGAGATAGAGATGGATAGGATAGGGTAGGGTAGGGTAGGGTAGGGTGAGGTGGGAAGTGGGGTGAATTTTTGGAGAATATGAACTAATTTTGTACTTTTTAAAAGTTGTAGGATTTTATTTGCAATTTGCTTTTATTTTTTGTTATTTTTAGCTTTTTGTATTTTTGTTTGTTTAAAGAGAATGGCAAATTCGTCAAAATATGTCAAAATGACGTGATTTGCAACAAAATGCAAATGTTGGAAATGGTCAATGCCAAAAAAAAGTTTGGAAGTAGATTAGTTACTTTTTTGAAAGGTTGGAGACTAAAATTACAAATTATCCTTTGTCTTTTCGAGTTTGATTTTATATTTTTGAAGAAAAAAATTATTATTAAGTGGTGGGGTACAGGTATTATCCAATTAATCGGGACAAGGTACGGGTCTCGGATTAAATTGTCATCCTTGCTACGTGGTTTCAATTCAATAAATGCCAGTTTAAAAAAAATTAATAAAGGTCATAATTTATCATTCATGGCCCATATTTATCTATCTAAGAGCATCTCCAAGAGATTATCTATTTATAAAGAGTGTCTTAGATAACATATATATAAATAGGTAATTAACACAAAACGTTCATATCGTTTGCCTTTATTGTACAATTCATCCTTATCGTTTCAATTTTGGCAATCATGCCCTCAAAAAATAGTCGAACAAGATAAATAAAAATTGAAGACCCATCAATTTAAAAAAAATTAATGCCACATAAGCGGTAAAATTAGTTTTAGACGAAACACATTGGAGATGAATTTTAATTTGACCGTATATTCAATAAGCGTATTACTACATAGACTAAAAATTGTCTATTTTTACCGTCGTGTAGACTTTAATAGACGGAGTTCATTAGAGATGCATTAATCCTATTACGAATTCCTCATTTATAGAGATCGATCGTGGCTAAGACCATTTCCAATACATCCCGTTTATTACCATTTAGACATGTCACATAAAGACAAATAGACGAGTTATATAAAAAAATCCCTCCAATGCACTCAGTTTATTATTTTTATACGTGCCACATAAGTACAAATAGATAGAGTTATAAAAACTCTCTCTAATGCATCTTGATGAGGACTCAGTTTAATTGATGTGGCACACCAAAAAATAGACTCCGTTTAAATTTAGACGAATTTCTAGAAGATGTGTAAATTTAAATCTAATTCAGTATTTTATTAAAAAAAATCGATTATGTGAACTTTTATTTATTTTATTTTTTTAAAAAAATTTAATGCTACGTAAGCTGTAATATTAGTTTTAGACGGAACCTATTAGAGATGAAATTTTAATTTTTCTCTACTTTTCTCTATTTTATTTTGTATATACTATTTAAGTGATAATTTTGTCACATACTTGATTTTATATTAAAATTTTATAATTACTTTTAGAGATTTTGAATTCTAAATGTAATAAATATAACAAAAGTAAAACACATTTTTTGTAAAAAATAGGGTAAATTTAAGATCGTTCACTGTTGGTGCACTTATGGGCTCTAAAGTCATATGACTAAAAGTTAATTCAATTAAAGGTAAATTTTAGCATTAAAAGACCAACGCACCCTTGCAATTGCAAAAAAACGCTAATTCAATGATATTGTTTTATTATGATACTATTTTATATGATACTGTTTTATTTAAATAATATGCATTGGTATATTTATACCATGCTTTTATCTTTGATACTGTTTTATTATGATAATGTTTTAAATTATGATACTGTTATTAGATACAAAAGTATCAATGATCTTGTACTACTAATGGAGAATTTTAAAATATCTTGTACTTAGTTTTATATATGATATTGTTTCAACCCGTGATCTCGATATTAAATGCAAAGCGGTATCATTATTTCAACCATTAAAACATCTTGTACTTATTTTTATGTATGATAATGTCTTATCTATTATACCATGTTTTTATCTTTGATAATTGTTTTATTGCGATAATGTTTCAACTTATGATATTGTTTCAATTTATGATAATGTTGTTGAATGCAAACAAGTGTCAATGATCTTATATTACTAATTGAGCATTTTAAGAACAATATAATTACTTCAACCAGTAAAACATATCTACTTAGTTATATCTATGATACTGTTTTAGTTAGATAATGTGCATTGATATATTTATATCATACTTTTATATTTGATACTGTTTTATTATGATAATGTTTCAACCTATGATATTGTTATTGAATGCAAACAATATCAATGATCTTGTACTACTAATGGAGCATTTTAAGAATAGTATCAATACTTCAACTTTTAAAATATCTTGTACTTAGTTTTATCTATGATAATATTTTCATTCAAAATACCGTCGTAGATACTGTTCCAATCTATGTTACTTTATTTTATTAGGTTGTAGTTTGTGTATGTGATACTGTTTTATTAAGATACTTTCATATATGATATTGATATATTAAGATACATTTATCTATGATACTGTTTTATAAAGATGTTATTTTAATATGATACTTTTAAGACATGACAAATTAAATATTGTCGTTTTCAGTTCAAAAGATGACTTTAACCGATTAAGATCCATCTTCACAAGTGGCAAAACTACTGGTCTTGACCGGCTCATCGAGACAATTTCAAAAACATATTATAATAGAAATTCTGAGCACGTATGAGAATTCTATGCCTGTTTTGTTATGATACTGTTTTTTATGATACTATTTTATTATAATACAGTATCAAACAACACACGTGACTAACAATACAAAAAATAATCTAATGGCCAACTTTCGTAAGAGTATGCCCATATCAAAAATTTTCATCCCTATAGAAATTCAAGTTGTTATTTACAGCCAATGTTTTAAAAATCGACCCGAGTATCGACCTGAAAAAATGAAAGGGTCAAGGGTCGAACCGGGGTTGACCCGGTGATTTTTAAAAAATTACAAAAATTACAAAATTTTCAAAAAAAATTACAAAATGAAAAATCGTTTTTGAAAATCATAAAATTGCTCAAAAGCAATTTTTTATTTTCATTCTTTAACTGCTTAGTGTGCAAGGAGATAGATGAATTTCAATGGTCAGTTATAATTAATTGTGTAAAGAAATGGTTTTTAAAACTAATAAAAATGAGAACGGTTCAACGGGTTTCTCAAAATCAGTTGGGTTTTAAATAGAGAGTTTTTACGCATAACCAGTCCGATTTTGGGACCGGTTGAATCGACCGGCCGCCTATTATGACAACACTGCTTGTTAAAGCAACGAATCATGGCCACTCTACAGAAATTCATCAAACAAATTATCCATACTGTTTTCTATAATACACTATCATCCCTACAGAAATTCAAGTTGCTATTTACAACAACAGATCATGGTACTCTATAGAAATTCATCAAACAAACCATCCATACAGAACTTCAAGCTGCTATTTACAACAACCAATCACTGGCACTCTACAGAAATTCATCAAATTAAACTATTTACAGTAAGAAAACATGGTCATTTTATTCCACTTATCATTACTTTAAAATCCTCTTCACTTCCCTTTGCCACACGAATGTCTACTTTTGGGAAGCCAAGGTAACAAAATTTTGAACCCGCTAAGCTTCTTCAACAATCCATGATTGTCCTATTCTTGTTGGGGTTCGTCATCCTTCATAATTGCCACGGATGAGAATATAGGACAAAAGTCACCACCTTGTCCTCCATTTCCTCCGCCACTTTAGAATTTATGACTACTAGCCATAGAATGAGTATGTTCACTCAATCTCGAGCATATCATATCATGAAATTTTGTAACTTGGAGTTCTTGCATATAAATCCATGTTTATCGTGTCGAGAGTCATTTGTTAGGGTAAAAGCGGTCGAAGGCTGGCGGTGGAGTCAGTAGGGTGTATTACAACAATTTGGGATTCCAAGCACCTTCTTTGAAACCCAAGTGGTTTGAAAGTAGAAGGCGAGTTGCTTCCAAAATCGAGAAGGCCTCCACCAAGCGTAAAGATAAAGTAGATATTGTAAAACTTGAAGAAATTTTGTGGATTAGTTTTGTGGCACCGTCGCCGGAATTGATATGGTATCTTCAAGAGCGGCGAGATGAGGTTTGTGGAGGTGGAAAAAGGCACCGATGGAAAACAGGGGTAATTTTGGAATTATTTTGAAATATTGCTGAAGAGTATGACTTAATCACAATTTTGAAAAATATTTTGACCTAATTTGAAACAAGTCACCTACAAGTGACTTATATGCAATTTTCCTTAAGAAATATACCAAACGTAGCAAATGTAACAACATGTGTTACAAACATAAAAACAATATTTTTAGAATAAAAATGGTGAAATTGTATATTTTAAAATTTTCTATTTTTATGATATATGGTGAAACTATCCCTTTAATTTCAGTCACCTATGCAAATTAATAGCAACATCATGCCCGCGTGGACCAAGGGCCCTAGAACCTCGGTACCTTGGTCCGCATGACATTACAATTGGAGTGGGTCGGGTTGGGCCGGACAAATAGCCCAACAACTTTTATCTCTAACTATGAATAAATTTTAGTAGAAATTATACTCACTGCACATATTAATAAATAAAATCAAAACAAAATGTACAATTATAGATGACCGTTTTATACAACCGTCCTTGGAATTTGCACAAAAAATGAAAATTCATCCTAAATTGCAGGCGAAATTTTGATTCCCAAACATACCAACATCTTCCATAAACGCATTCTTCTCCAACAATCTTCACGAATTTTTGTAACCGAAACTCTAATCACTTACTTCACTATATTCTTCACCATTTTTGGAGTGGGTTGAAGAATATAACAATGGACACTCCAAATCTTAAACTCACTAGGTCAAAGAATGCGTCACCGGGAGAAGAATGTATGCTGAAGTTGAACATTTTAAGTCACCGACGCATGTTATTATGATGTTTTGATTGAGCATTCTATTTTTTATATTTAAATGTTCTTGATTGAATTGTTATCTGGGAGTACAGATTATGTTACACAATTTATTATTATGTAACACTAAATGCTAAAAATGTTTCAACTTGTTATTGGTTAATTGCATATAACACGAGCTATGTAATACATTATTTGTAACAATGATGTTTAATATGATGTTTTGATCGACTACTCTATTTTTTTATATTTAAATATTCTTAATTGAATTGTTACCCGAGAATACAGATACAGATTATGTTACACAATTCGTTATTCTGTATCACTGGCTGCTAAATATGTTACAATTTGTTAAATCATGAGTTTTATGTCTGAAAATTGATATTGATTGTTACATATTTGATTCATAGCAGTCATATTTGATGTTAATTATTAATACATATTATGTCATTCCCAGTTGATATTCTGTATCATTGATTGATACAGATAATACAATTGAGTATATCATGAGTTTATGTGTTATGTTACTAATTTGCACAGATTTGTTCTTTAGGAGAATCGATTCTATCTTGTTTTGGAGAAAGATTTTTTTTTTGAAGGGTAAGAATCAATCAGCTGTCATTCACATGCCAACTGATAACAATAATGTCATCTGTTATGTTCTTACGATAGCGACATAATAAAGTTTTTATTGAATTTCTTCAATACTGAATTTAGAGCTTAAAATCAATTGAAGAATTTTCTTATGATGTCATTACAAGAGTCTTTGTCATGCAATACTTTTATATGGAATGGAAGTTGGAAAATTAACTTCGTCTATGATAAGAAAAATTAGCTTCAAATCGAAATCATTACTTGTCAAATTTGAACTCTTGAAGATAAATTTGAAAGCAAAAAAAATTATTTTCTTTTTAAAAGTTTATGTTTTTAAACAAATATAGTCCAACGTATCTTTTGAGTTGGGCATCGACTTTACTTATCTATATTACATATAAAAGTACGAATATGAAGTTCAAAAAATAACCTACGAAATTGGAAGAAATACTTTTGAACTATTATACATTTACTATTTTTTAAAATTTACTAATTTGCTCTTCAATTATTATATGTATTTAATTGTTATTATTATACTCTTTCTCTAAACTTGTTTAACACAATTGGGCATTAAATAACATTCATCATGTATGAATTATGATTCATGTTCCTTGTCCCTTAAATTCCATTTTATATATAGTAATTAAAGCAATTAAGAATTTTCCAATTTTTGCTCTAGAAAAATCTCTATTTATTCAATTTTCACCATTTTTAATTGATAAACAATTGGGACAAATCCGTTTCTCGTGCTACAAATTCTCTAGATTTATCACATCGTTTTGGACGTTTTATTCAATCTTGAAGAAAAGTCTAAAACCTTTAAGAAGTGAAAAAAATATCACAATTTAAGAAGCCACTAAGGGCCTGCTTGGGAGTTTTTTTTCCACCGATTTTGACCGATTTTTGGTGGTACTATTTATAAAAGGTTGGCAAAATCGGTGCTTGTTAAATTTTTGGAGCATCAATTTTGAGCGGTTTTTAAACTGTCCAAAATCGGCGTAGTGTAATTTTGAGTGTAACTCTCAACCCCACAAATCGGTGGTTTTTTGCTGTTCTTCAAAATTTATTCTAATTTTACTCACACTCAAACAATTATTTTCAAAACTATCATAAACTTAATATTTTTAAAAATAAAAGAATATATAAAAAAAAAAAAAAAAAAACCATATGCAATAACATAAATTTAATTTTATATTTTTAATAATACGTGAATATATAAAAAATTTAAAAGTTAAATTTCTTTTTATATATGGACATATATATAATTTGATTCTTTAAAAAAAAATTAAAACCGCTAGATAATAAACTCTTAAGCATGAGTTGGAGCGTTTGAAAAACCGCTACTAAAAACCACAAAAAACTGCTCCACTTATAAATGTCCAAAATCGATACTTTAAAAAATTTTCATAACCAGAGTTCCAAAACTCTCAAACACAATCTGAAGAACAATTAAGTCACCTTTAACAAGAGACTATGGATATTTTTTTATATTTTTTCGTGATAGATAAGCTTATAACATCTTGAAAATATTAAGAATATATATTCTTATTGAATTCCTCGATAAAATACAGAGACTTTGCGATTCTTGATGTTGTGGTAAGTAGAGCACTATTATGAGAGAGTATGTTACATTCGAGATATCCTTTAACAAAAGATTATACATATAAAAAATTTAGACAAAGTAATATACCACTTAGATCTCTATATATTTATAGTTAAGAGCTTTTTCAATCTACTCTGTTTATTATTTTTTAAACGTATTATATAAGTATAAATAGACGAGTTATAAAAAAAATCATCTTTAATACATGTTGACGAAGACTGGTCTGAATTGACTGCGTAAGACGCAAAACCATTCCAATGCATGCTGACGAGGACTCCGTTTAGACCGAGTGACTCAACAAATTTAAATTCAACTCATTATTTTATTAAAACAAAAAAGTCGAACGAGGGAAATAAAAATTGAAGACCCATCAATTTAAAAAAATTAATGCCATATAAACGATAATATTAATTTTAGACGGAACCCATTGGAGATGAATTTTTAATTTGACCGTTTATTCAATAGACGTATTACCACATTCACTAGAAGTCTGTCTATTTTACTTAGATTTTAATAAACGGAGTGTATTAGAGATGCTCTAACCCTATTACGAATTCCTCATTATAGAGATCAATCGTGGCTAAGACCGTTTCTAATGCGCCTCGTTTATTACTTTTTAGACGTGTCACATAATCACAAATAGACGGGGTTATAAAAAATTCTCTTCCAATACACTCTGTTTATTACTTTTTAAATGTGCCACATAAGCACAAAAGACAGTTATAAAAAAATTTCCAATGCATGATAATGAGAACTCTGTCTAGCTGATGTGACACATCAAAAAATAGACCTGTCTAAATTTAGACAGATTTCTAGATGGAGTGTAAATTTAAATATAAATTAGTATTTTATTAAAAAAAATCGGTTATGTGAGCTTTTATTTATTTTTTAAAAAAAATAATGCTACATAAGCAATAATATTAGTTTTAGACAGAACCCATTGGAGATAAATTTTTAATGTGACCTTAATAGACGTACTTCCACGCAGCAGATAAAATATACGGACTTCCACGTGCTCCCATTGAAGTCTACGTGGCAGGTAAAATATATGGAATTCCAGTCTATATGACACTACGTCTATTGAATAGACGATTAAATTAAAAATTCATTTCCAATGGGTTCTTTCTAAAACTAATATTACCACTAATGTGGCATTAATTTTTTAAAAATTGACGGGTATTCAATTTTTATTTTATTCGTCCAATTTTTTTTAATAAAATGATGAGTTACTCTGTTTAAATTTAGACGGATTTCTGTGTTACTCTGTCTAAATTTAGACGAATTTCTAGATGCAATATATTTTTTGGTGTGCCATATCAGTTAGATGAAGTCTTCGTCAACATGCATTGCAGATGGTTTTTTAGAACACTGTCTATTTGTGCTTGTGTGGCACATCTAAAAAGCAATAGACGAAGTGCACTGTGTCTATTGAAGTTTACGTAGCAGGTAATATAGACGGACTTTCAGTCTATGTGGCACTACGTCTATTGAATACACAGTCAAATTAAAAATTCACCTCTAATGAATTCTATCTAAATCTAATATTATCGCTTATGTGGCATTGATTTTTTAAAAAGAAATTGGCTGGTCTTCAATTTTTGTTTACCTCATACGCCCTTTATTTTTAAAAAAATATTAAGTTTGATTTAAATTTGTTGAGTTGTTCGCCTGTAAGTTCTGTTTAAATTTAGGATTTTGAGTCTATTTTTAATGTATCACATCAGAAACGTAAGTCTTCGTCACAAGACGCATTTAATATGATTTTTTTATAATTTTGTCTATCTCGCTGCATGGTACACGCCTAAAAAATAATAGATCGATCAGATTGGAGATGTTCTATAATTTGTTAATTATTTGCTTATAATCAGGAAAGCCAAAATTATTAAACAAGTCATTTTAATTAATTTTGCTTTTAAGAAAAAATCTTCCCCAACTTCTGATTATTGTTACAACTAAAAGATTTTACTTGCAGGTCTTCTGCATCTGCATTAGCTTTTCAAGATTGCTTGTTTGTTTTTGGGACTCGCAAAATTCTAGCATGAATTGTTGCCCAATCTTATCTCTAAAAAGTTAATTCTAGCGAAGAAGTTAAGTCCTTGTTTGGTTATGCTATAATTATAATTTAAGTTAATTAAATTAATTAAATATATTTTTATCAACATATTTTGTATGACTCACAAATCACAAATTTGAATTTTTTACCTACTTATTATCCACATATTTTATAAAATATACAACTTATAAATAATAAAAATTAATTTCAACAGTATCAAATATACTTAAGTCTATTTTAAAAAAAACATTACATTTCAATTTTTACCGTTTCGATCGAAAAGTATGCATTCAAATTTTTGTTTAAATATTAGCTTAAAACATTTCTAATCTATGTGGCATTTATGTTTAATGAATATATATTCAAGTTCAAATTTGATATATTGTTATTTAAGTGTATTTAATTTTGTTAAAATAAAATAAAATATTTAAATATACATAGAAAATCTAAATTTTAGCAAGTCAACATATCTAATATAACTCTAGACATTGTCTATTTTTCATGCCATGTTAATTTGACTGAGCCATAGACGGCTTGAATTGAAGACGAATTTTGTTAGACATTCCCATCATACTTTTTTTTTTTTTAACAATCGATGATTAAATTTGCTATTGACTTCATAAAATAATACTAAACAATTTTTAAAAAAATAAAATAAAAATGTCATTTATTATTTTGTTCAATACTAATAAATAATAATTTTGTCATTTTTGCACATTTCTCTATTAAGAAAGAATCCATAAATATATTTTACTAAATTGAATTCAATCAATTCTCACCATAATACATTACCATATAAAGGTAATTATTTTCTAGAAAAGTCTAAAAATGTGCAATTGGTTTTAAGAATAAATTAAATATAATTTTGAATCCAATTCTTGGAATTTAAAGCCAATTTCATGTTTAATGCTTACTCATTTGAATTGAATTATAATTAATTATGAACATGGGCAAAATTTCCTTTCTTTTCCCACTTAATTAGGACCAAGATTATACCCTAAATCAAATCCCATGATTTTTGTCACCATCATGCTAGCTTAAAGTAGAAGTAAGATTACTACTCTTTTACCAATAAAAATAAAATACTAATAAAAATAAAATTTTGAAAATTTATTAAATAGCCGATAAATATATAACATTTTGCTTATTTTTTTTCTTAATATTAATGGAATAAATGAATAAAACAAACAATCAACGTTACAAATCATATTGTATTATACCATATCATTGTCTAGAAAAAATTTAAATTCATATTTTTTTTTCTATATAAATAAAAGACGTGTGTATTTTAATCTGAAATCAAATAAAAATCTCAAAAGTCGGCTTTTAAAAAAGTGAAGTAATTTAAGCAGATTGAATTATATAATTAAAAATTTTTGTCTGATATTCTAAATAAACAAAAAGATCGAAAAAAATGACATTTGTATAATTTTATTTTATGATTCGTAAAACCCATTTTAAATAATTACTAGTCTAATCAAGTAAAAAAAGGAAAATCCACCAAATGATCAAAATATAAAAAATAGAGAGGGAAAATCAAAATCTTCCACTTCTCAATTTCTTTAAAAAAATAAAAAATAAAATTATTTATTTGCCATAAATGAAAATCATTTTTTCTTAAATACTTCTTTTTTATAGTCCCTATGACTTAGTTTAATGTAAAATATTGTACTTTTTGCTTTCTCACCAGACGCCAGCCCACCACCACGACCACCCACCGCCAACCCCTATCCCACCTAAAAAATCCATTTCATTTTCCCTTTTCTCCCCCAATTCTCAAAATTGCAGATTGACTGAGAAAAATCTCTTTCTTGTAGAAAAGGGAAGTTTCGAATGAATTAACACTTCAAACCCTGATCTTTTACAGTCCAATTTGCAGTCAGAAAATAGTATCAAGTGAAGAAAAAGTGAAAAACCAGTGTATTTCAATGACCCAGTTGAAGCCTATACTGTCCCATTTAGACCCGATCATCCCTTCCACCCCTGGGAAATTCAAGCCCGATAAGTTTTCAGCGTATAGTTTTCACCGCCTGCGCTTCCACCCCAGGCTTGCTCTTTGGTCATTCCTTTCTGTTATTTTCATCCTGCTTTTCTTCTGTTTCTCTCCTCCGGACGGCGCCGCCGCGGCGAAACGCCGCAGCCTTCAAACCACCAGTTATACGATCCGGGTGCACTTGGACCCGAACTGGGAAGTGAAGGCCCGGAACTCGGCCCGACCACGATCGAAGATGGGCTTTTCGGTTCTAGTTACTGGTGCTGCTGGGTTTGTTGGAACCCATGTCTCTATTGCTCTCAAACGTCGTGGAGATGGCGTTGTTGGGCTTGATAATTTCAACAATTACTATGACACCGGGCTGAAAAAGGCCCGAAAAGCTCTAGTTGATCGTGCCGGCGTGTATGTAATCGAGGGCGATATCAATGACGCAGTTTTGCTTAGGAAGCTCTTCGAGACTGTGCAGTTTACGCATGTGATGCATTTAGCAGCCCAGGCCGGAGTCCGGTACGCAATGCAGAACCCAAATTCTTACATACATAGTAATGTTAATGGTTTTGTTTGCTTACTTGAAGCATGTAAAAATGCAACCCTACAACCTAGTATAGTATGGGCATCGAGCAGCTCTGTTTACGGGCTTAATTCTAAGGTACCCTTTTCGGAAAAGGATAGAACAGACCAGCCTGCTAGTTTGTATGCAGCCACTAAAAAGGCTGGTGAAGAAATAGCGCATACATATAATCATATTTACGGGCTCTCTATTACTGGCCTGCGGTTTTTCACAGTTTATGGGCCGTGGGGAAGGCCGGACATGGCTTACTTTTTCTTTACCAAGGATATATTGAAAGGGAAAGAGATTAGGATCTTTGAAGGGGCTGATCATGCAACTGTGGCGCGTGATTTTACATACGTTGATGATGTGGTGAAGGGTTGTTTAGCAGCTTTGGATACCGCAAAGAAGAGTACTGGGAATGGTGGGAAGAAGAAAGGAGCGGCGCAATTTAGGATATATAATTTGGGAAACACGAGTCCTGTGCCAGTGGTGAAGCTTGTAGCTATCTTGGAAAAGTTGTTGAAGGTGAAGGCGAAGAAAAAGGTGTTGCCAATGCCGAGGAATGGGGACGTTTTGTTCACACACGCAAACATAAGCTTGGCAAGAAAGGAGCTTGGCTACAAGCCGACAACTGACTTGGAAACTGGGTTGAAAAAGTTTGTGAAATGGTATCTCCGCTACTATGTTTCAAAGAAGAAGAGTGCCTGGTGAATTTCGATGCCTGGTGAATTTTGAAAAAAAATATTAATATCCTTTGCTTCATTTTAGGTAGCCTATTTGCTTACATTGTGAATAAATGCCCATTTGAGTACTCGTGCCCTTCTGTGTATCTTTTGTAATTGTGACAATGGTCCGGCCCTGCATTTTGCTTGGCACTCTTTGATGTTTATGGACAGTGTAGAGGTCTCTTCATTTATTTACCACATTATCGTTGAGCTATTCTTGTGTAGGTAAAAATTTTACTTTGGTTGATAGTTTAAAGGATGTGCTTGTTTGGTGACGCTTCACTATGTTTGATGTGGTTTAATAAAAGAGAATTCTTGGCATTTTATCGGTGATACTTTTCAAATCAATATGCCGTTGAATATTTAGCATCTTTGAATTTGAATTGCTCATTTTTTTCCCCATAATTAACCGATGTATAAATTTTATTTGAACCTTTTACTTTAATAATTGACATCTTGTACTATTATACGCTATTATTTGTGTTTGAACAATTTATAATTTACTATCCTTGATCGCAAGAAAGTTTTTTTGCTAGGCTTCAAGAACCGTGGTATTGAATTGTAGATCACTTCAATCTTGGTCACGTTCACAGATTTGATATTGTGGTTTGAGAATTTGTGTATCATTATATGGTGATTTACAAGAATTTTCACAGAATGTTTCATTTGATTATTTATTCATACTCTAGTATGGGGCATGGCCGGAACCCATATTCTAATGCTAGATCTGAACATGAAATGTGAATTGTAGATTCTTAATGAAATTTCATTATTGAGTTGTTGGATTGGATATTCAGATTTTCTATCTTTGCTTATAAATTCATGTTGATTGATGTTTTCCTTCTGTTCTGTTTTTATTATAATATTCTTGTTCGGATTCTCCTAGGTTAATTACAAAGCTTTTTCTTAAGATCTTGATGTTTTTTAACCGGTTCTCTGTCATTTTTATTCTCTTTCTTAAAGTATCTGCCATTCTTATTATCTGTAATGCTCATGCTCATTCCTCGTATGTTGCAAACATTTTGGCTTCTTTTCACCATATGTGAGCTAGGGACCTCTTCCATTACTTTGTTTGGAGTTTTCCATGATCATTGTCTCCTCCAATGTGCTTGTTTGGAGTTTTCCATGATCATTGTCTCCTCCAATGTGCTTTCGAGGTATGCTCGGTACGCTCAACTCGAAAATGACTTTGATGTTGTGTTTGGTATGTTCGACTAGAAATAACTAGATGCGATTATAAAAGAAACATGTTAAATGTTTGTTCCTTTGTCCTCTTTATTACGTGTTTATCGTACCAAACATACCTTCACAAGGAATAGTAAACTCGGTGGGTTAACTTGAAGCCAGTCCATCAAATCCACTCCTATATTAGGGTTGAGCGTTAGCTTGATCAAAAAGGTGAATTAGGCCACCTACTTATTATATTGTTTCCCAAATTTAAATTTACTGATTTTTACATTTTTGGGGATGTATGTAGATTCATTAATGAAAAATTAACAAAGAACGTGACATTTTAAATGAACTTTTTGGGGTTTAATTTCAGCATCGATTTGTTAAAAAATTTAAAATATTTATTAAAGTAATTTTCTTACAGGAGATAAATAGTCACTCAATTTTTTGATAGTTATAATTGTGGTTACTAAGCTAGAAATGCTGTCTCCGTAGTGTATTAGATTATGCTGTTTGTGTCCACTTTAAAATTTAACAATGGCGTAGAAGACCTTATGTTAATATTTCTAGTTGAGCGGTCATTAGTATAACTCTTAGAAATTTGAGTGACTACTGTTATAAGAACATCTCTAATGCAATTGTGGATTGTACTAAAAAATATATTACATTACTTCAAATTGCTTACATGGCAAAGAAAAAAGTGAAGGATGTTTAACACTGTTTACATTTTTTTTTCAAATTGTATCTATCGAAATGTGTGCTAAACTACTTTTAGTTAATTTTTAATTTTTTATAACTTATTTCTATTGGAATGTGGGATAATCATCATTTATTTAGTTTTTTATAATTGTATTGTAAAAAATGTGTGCTAAGCCACATTGTTACATTGTAAATGCTTTAGATAAATTACTTCAATTGTCATTTTGAAAATTATAACAAATTTGAATGACCCTTTTTTAAATTAACCCTATTTTTTAAAAATGTTACCTGACATTTTAGAGGAGTTTGTGATAGAAAGACGATATGTAACTTTTCTATGAAAAAGTTACAAATATTATGACTTTTTTTTACTTACCATATTTTATAGTTATGTGTGTGTGTGTGTGTGTTTTTTTTTTTTTTAAATCTAGACGTGTGTATCATTTTCTCCATCGAAACATTAATTTAAATATAGGCCGATCGGTTTTGTTCGACTTGATTAGGGTCGATCCATTTTGAGATAAATGATTTAAATGACACATTCAATTAGTTGCATAATAGAATTAAAATATAAACAGCATTTAACACACACCCATGTTAATTAGCAAGTACACTAATCAATATTTAATACACCTACTAAACATAGGACATTACACCAACATTTGACCTACCCATGTTGCGAAGGACGCCGTACTTCATGCTTTTTGTCAACAATACGAATCATAGAAATTAATTTCAATTTTCCTAGGTTATTCTTTTAACACATGTTTAGTAGTGTTGAAATTATTTTTTAAGTATTTATATTATAAGTTGTTAGTAAATGTGTAGATAAAAAATATATTGTAAATTGTGGGTCCAATAAAATATGTGGATAAGTATGTTCGACCAATTTGACCAATTGAAATTTTAATTTAAGCACCTCCAAACATGTGATTAGTAACATCTTTGAATTTGTGGGTACATAATAATTTGTCAGTACGATACTTTCGTGTTGGAACCAAAACATCTCTAATAGTATGAATACATTTGTTGACTTAACTCTAATAAATAAAAAATACACAAACATTGTACATATAAATACACAGATGTGTGTGTGTGTTTGGGTGGTGGTGGGGGATGTATTTACGCATATATTATTTCCTCTCTCCTGGCCGTACATTCAGAATCAGGTGTCAAGAGGGTAATTTTTAGAAGTGATGTGGCAATCTTGCCAACCAATGAGATTGAGTTCATAAGTTTAAAGTCAACACAGTTGTAGGTGATGTGGCAATCCTGCCAACCAGTTCATCGGTTTGAGGTCAACGCAATTGGCGTCCCATATTTCACTCGATTTTATTTACAAAGACATTCCTTCATTTTTTAGAAATTATAGAAACATCCCCTATCAGGAACTGCAGTATCCTAATAAGTCTGAAAGAGTGTCTGAGCAAAACACTTTGAGAGAAAAGTGAATTTGAGAGAAACTCGTAAGAAAGTGTGTGATGGCAATAGAAGGAGGCAGTTTCGCTCAGGTTTGCATCCCAAAGTTCGATGGTGATTATGAACACTGGAGCATGCTAATGGAAATTTTTTTAAGGTCGAAGGAATACTGGAATCTCATCAAGACTGGGTACTCAAAACCGGGTGATGTAGGGATCATGACGGCTGCACAAAAGAAGACCTTGGAGGACCTGAAACTGAAAGACTTAAAGGTGAAAAATTATTTTTTCCAGGCAATTGATAAGTCTATTCTGAGAACTATCCTCCAGAAGGACACCTCCAAGCAACTGTGGGATTCTATGAAGATAAAGTGTCAAGGAAATGTGAGAGTTAAGCGTGCTCAACTCCAAGCACTTCGGAGAGATTTTGAGGTGCTAGAGATGAAGGTTGGTGAATCAATCACCGATTATTTTGCAAGAGTTATGTTGGTGGCCAATGACATGCGTAATTATGGTGAAGATATACAAGATGTCAAGATTGTGGAGAAAATTCTCCGCACCCTCACTGAGAAGTTTATCTACATTGTATGTTCTATAGAGGAGTCGAAAGACATTGATCGTCTCTCTGTGGATGAACTCCAAAGTTCCTTGATCGTGTATGAGCAGAAGATTCGAAAAGAATTCCAATGGTGACGAGCAAGCATTCAAGGTCACACATGAGGGTGGAAGAAGCCGTGGTCGTGGAGCGTACAGAGGAAGAGGAAGAGGGAGAGGTCGAATAGCCTTCAAAAAAGCCACAATCGAATGTTATAAATGCCATAACCTTGGACATTTTCAGTATGAGTGTCCAAGGTAGGAAAAGGAAGCAAATTATGCAGAGCTTGATGAAGAGGAAGAGATGTTGCTTATGTCCTATGCTGAATTGAATGATGAGAGAAAGGATTTTTGGTTCTTAGACTCGGGATGCAGCAACCACATGAGTGGTGACAAAGATTTATTCTGTGAAATGAATGAAGAGTTTCGACAGATGGTGAAGTTGGAAAATGATACAAAAATGCCAGTCATGGGGAAAAGAAGTGTGAGGTTAAAGGTGAATGGATACAACCATATGATCACAAAGGTTTTCTTTGTTCTCGAGTTGAAGAACAATTTGCTCAGCATTGGACAATTGCAATAGAAGAAGTTGGCTATACTCATTCAAGATGACATGTGCACAATTTACCATCCTCAAAAGGGCCTGATTATCCAAACTGGAATGACTGTAAACATAATGTTCGTAATTTCAGCAAATGTTCAACTTAGGAAATCTTCCTGTTTTCACACCACTACAGAGGACTTAGCTCACTTGTGGCACTGTCGTCATGGTCATCTAAGCCACAAGGGTTTGAGAACTCTTCAATATAAACAGATGGTTTATGCTTTGCCACGGCTGCAATCTACATCTACTATGTGCAAGAGTTGCGTGATTGGCAAACAACATAGAGAACCTTTTCCGAAGAAGAGTAGTTGGAGGGCAACAGAGAAGCTTCAACTCATCCATGGAGACATGTGGACCAATTACTCCTGAATCCAATAGCAACAAAAGGTACCTCATTTGTTTCATTGACGATTTTACTAGAAAAAGTTGGATTTACTTTCTAGTTGAAAAATCAGAAGCATTGCATACTTTCAAGATATTTAAGAGCTGTGTGGAAAGGGAAATTGGTGCAAATATTAAGTGCTTGCACACTGATCGTGGATGTGAATTTACTTCACAAGAATTCAACAATTTTTGCAAGAAGAATGGGATTAAAAGGCAGTTGACGGCTGCCTACACCCGCAACAAAATGGGGTAGCAGAAAGGAAGAACGGGACCGTTATGAACATGGTTAGGAGTATGCTATTAGAAAGGAGGGTTCCCAAGACTTTTGGCTCAAGTCAGTAAAGCTGGATAAAGGCACATTCTGAATCGAAGCCCTACTTTAGCCGTGCAAAACATGACTCCTAAAGAAGCTTGGAGTGGAGGTAAACCTTCAGTTGAATATTTCTGAGTTTTTGGTTGCATTTCTCATGTTCACGTACCTGATGTGAAGAGAACCAAGTTGGAAGATAAGAGTGTTGCTTGTGTGTTACTTGGTGTGAGCGAGGAATCAAAAGCCTATAGGCTGTATAATTCAGTTACCAATAAAGTAATCATAAGCAAGGATGTGGTTTTTGATGAGAAAAAGACTTGGGAATGGGATAAGGATCACGAGGAGCAGCTTCTAATGGATTTAGAGTGGGGTAATGATGAGACAAATGCAGCAGACAATGATACAAGTGAGTCGGAGAATGAAGATGATAATGGTACTGAAGAAAATAATGCAGTTCCAGCTGAGTTGGAGAATGTTGAGGGCTCATCTGTTTGGGAAGCAAGCAAAGGCAGAGCTAGAAGAACTCCAGGTTGGATGAGAGACTATGAAATCGGGGAAGGTTTGTCAGAAGAAGATGCTGATGTGAACCTAGCCTTTATGCAAGTGCTGATCCAATCTATTTCAATCAAGCCATTAAAAGCAGCGAGTGGAGAGATGCTATGAACTCGGAGATGAGGTCCATTGAAGAAAATGATACTTGGACACTTACTGAGTTGCCAAAAGGAGCTAAAGTAATTGGAGTAAAGTGTGTATTCAAGACAAAGATGAATGAATTGGGTGAAATTGACAAGCACAAAGCACGCTTGGTGGCGAAAGGCTATGCACAAGAGTATGGAGTGGATTATTTGGAGGTATTTGCACCTGTGGCTCGGCTAGACACAATAAGAATGATTATAGCACTTGCGGCACAAAATGGGTGGAACATCTATCATCTTGATGTGAAATCAACTTTTCTTCACGGAGAGTTAAATGAAGAAGTTTTGTTGCGCAACCGGAGGGATATGTTAAGCAAGATGAACCTCACAAAGTTTACAGGCTAAGGAAGGCACTATACAGACTAAAACAAGCTCCTAGAACTTGGTTTAGTCGTATTGAATCTTATTTTCTGAAGGAAGGATTTGGAAGAGGCCATAGCGAGCAAACTCTATTCACCAAAACTAACAAGGAAGGTAAACTATTGATTGTTAGATTGTATGTTGATGATTTAATTTATACTTGAGACGATGTTAATATAATTGTTGAGTTCAAGAAATCAATGATGGGAGAGTTTGACATGAGTGACTTGGGAAAAATAAGATACTTCTTGGGAATTGAAGTGTTGCAGCAGAACGGTGGGATGTTCATTAGACAAAAAAAAAATACGCCATGGATGTGCTTAGGAGGTTTGGGATGGAGGAGTGCAATGTTGTGCACAATCCCATTATTCCAAGTTTCGAGATGATAAAAGATGAAGATAGAGTCAAAGTGGATTCAACATATTTCAAACAAATTGTAGGGAGCCTAATGTACTTAACGGCAACACGTCCAGACTTGATGTTCGTCGTGAGTTTGATCAGTAGATTCATGGCTTATCCCACTGTACTTCATCTCCTTGCTGCAAAAATGGTGCTAAGGTATCTTAAGGGTACTATCAATTTTGGAGTGCTCTATAAGAAGGGAAGGATGGATGACTTGGTAGCCTACACGGACAGTGATTACGCTGGAGATATGGAAGATAGAAAAAGTACTAGTGGCTATGTATTCATGATGAGTTCTGGTGCAGTTTTGTGGTCCTCAAGAAAACAGCCTATTGTCATTCTTTCCACAACTGAGGCTGAATTTGTGGCAGATAGCAGCGTGTGCCTGCCAGGCTGTATGGGTGCAAAGGGTTCTCAAGCAGCTCGGTAGCTCTCAAACTGAAGGTACAATTGTTTTCTGTGATAATTGCTCGGCAATGAAGTTATCTAAGAACCCGGTTCTACATGGTCGCAGTAAACATATAAATGTACGCTTTCATTTTTTGAGGGACTTGACTAAGGAAGGAATTGTTAAGCTAAAATATTGTGGCACGAAGGAACAAGTTGCAGACATCATGACCAAGCCACTCAAACCTGATCTATTCCAGAAGTTGAGAGGCTTGTTGGGAGTGTGTGAGGAATCTGCCATAAACTAACTGTCAATGTCGTTTAGTTTAAGGGAGGGAATGTCAGTTTTTTTAGGTGTACTGTTAAGTTTTTATTAATAATCTACATATTCTTTAGGATAGTATAGTTGCTTCTAATTCCAGTAGCACTATACCACGTTTTGCTATCAACTTGGACTGTTATTTACCATTATGTTTCTTTGTAAGTTGATTTCCTAAATTTTGGGTCTGTGTTTTGAATTTTTAGTCCTTTCAAAGCAAATATTTACTTCCCATTTTACCACTTTATACTATTTTGAAATTTTTATTTCATTATATTAAGAAATACTTTTTTTCATACTCATGATTTCGTCGAGATCATTTTAGTTAAGAAAATGCCATTATAAATATTTCATAAAATATAAAAAAAGTATAAAATATGACTTTTTTTACAATACGATTGACCAATAATTAACGAATCAACATAAACAAATACTACAAAATAATTTGATAAAGCTAATTGAAAATTGATTAAATATTTTAATATTGCTTGATTTAGTTTGTTCATTTTTTTTAATAGAAAATCAATATTCACAAAAATATGATTAAAATCAAATCACTCTTTACAATAGATACACAAATAATAAACTAAAACAATTTATATTTTTTAAAATTAAAAATAAGAAAACAAATATAATTTTATAGGATTAATTTCACCAATGGTCGCTGAAGTTACCTTAAAATTTTAAATTGTCACTAGTACGAAATCATTTCACTAAAGTTCAATAGTTTTTACTCTTGCCATTTTCACTGGTATTGTTGGTGGATATATAGCGCGTGCATTCTAAATTTTGGATTTAACGGAGAAAATAGATGAAAACTGTCAATAAGGATGTATGATGCCTATTTGTTCATACGTTGGGAACGTTTGATGCTATTATTTTAAGTTAGGGGTATATCCCTAATGATTTTAAAATGTTGAAGACTTTTGATGCAATTATCCCATTTTAAAATAAGGTGTGTATCTGTAATTGTTATAAACTTCAAGGAAGTCTTGTAATTAATTAAGCCACATTTTTGAGTGTTATTGTAAATATACATTCGTCAAAGTTAAATAAATTTAAGTTAATTATATTGACGTCACATTTATTTATATACATGCACCACATTTTAATTTCATTAAAGGTCCCTAATCTTTATTCATTATCTCATTTATGTTTTTAACTTTTTTTATCGTATTTTATCTTTAATTTTCCATTAATTAGAATATTTTGTCACTAACAATTTTCGTCCAAAAATTATGTTAGTGTACTTTAAAATAAAAGACAAATATTTAGTCACAAGTTTGTATTTGCTAATTTTGTATTTTTATTTTACTTATTTAAAAATACAATAGTCAAATAAGTTTATCTACTCCCCGTTAATAGAATTTTTGGACGAAAACTATTATCAAGGAAAAGATGTGCTAATTAATAGTAAGTTGGAGATAAAAAAAAAGTTAAGAAAAAGAGATGGAGACATAAATGTGAAAGTAAATAAAAATTATAAACTTTTTATGTTATTAAAATGTGGTGCATTTATAAACAAATACCATCCGTCTTCAACTTTGAAAAATGTAATGATTTTTGAAATATTCAATTCTCTAAATTTAAGTGGATTGGATTTTGATCGATTTTTTTTTTGGTCGAATTGACTAGTATAGTACAATTCTTGTAATATTAATTTTGTTTTTTGGTTTAATTTTCTTCGATTCAATATACTAAACATATTCTCTTTCGTAAAGTTCTACGATAATCTTCTCATTCACTAGATCATATATATATATATATGTATTTATAAAAAAATTAAATTATTAAATTAGTCTCTACTTAATACAAGTAATGAGGGTTATACATTGGTAATTCAATTTTTTGAAAAGGATCTTTTTGGCCTCCACCGCCTAATTAGTATAAAATGAAAGTTAAAAGTCAATGCATATCTAGATCACTTATCTAATATGTCACAAAAATTTCAAAACTAATATCAAACAAGAGATTAGCACAACTTGGATTTAATTAAAATCATTACTATATCAAGAGAAATGTCGAGTTTAAATCGTGTTTTGTAGGTTAGATTGAATAATATTCTTGATTATCATTTCGTAGAGCAAAATTCAAGATTTAAATTTGGTGCAATGTCTGTTGTAAAATTATAGATAATGATGAATGACTATTTAACAGATCTAGATGCCTATGTAGTTATCTACTAACCCGTAAGAGTGTATTGTAATCAAGTCAGAACTCCTTCTGGAACCCTATAAATAAGGGTCATTATTATAATAAATTAATATACTTGAGTTTTGACTCTCTATTCTTCTCTCTTTTCTCTCTACTTTTCTAGTTTCATAACACGTTATCGCACGATAGAGCTCTTCCAAAATAAAAAGAGAGAAAATCGAAAGCAATAGTTTAGAAAAATTCGCAGAATCTGATGACATACAGCTGTGATCAAATATTGATATCCCAACATTCCGTGGACCGATCATTGTGAAATTTGGATAGTAACTTCAAAACTCATTGTTCTTGAAATCCAACGGCTATAATTAAGATAAGACGGTTCATTCGTAATAAATTGCTACGTGAATAATAGCAATTTTTGTATTGATACTACTTTCAACAAATGACTATTTTTCTATTCCAAGTAAGTATATTCTTACAAATCTTTTAATTATATTTTGTAAGATTGGATTTACATGATTTATGAATTTTGTTATTGGTTAAATATTTTGTTTTAACAAATTAAATACTTTTAAATAAGTAAAAGTGTGTTGATGTTCTTGAAGAAACATAACATAATTAAATAAATATTCTAGAAGAATATTGAACTATTACTCCTGAAGTAGCAGTAGTTTGTATGTTAAATTAACTATTATGTTATTTTCATCTATTTTTTCATACGTAGTTATGAATAAAAGTTAGCACGAAATTATTGTGGGAAGCCAATAAAATTTGTTTATTTGTTTTAATTGTGTTTTTTCTCGAAGAAACACAAGTTTACAATTCTATCAATATTCCGTAAGAATATTGTATTGTATGTCACAACCTAACTTATAAATATTCTAGAAGAATATTCTATTGTTGCTTCGAAATAAGTAAAACTTTATATTATATTAATATTCCAAAGTAGAATATTAATTGCTCATGAATAGTCTAATTTTATAAGATATAATATTCTTATAGAATGTTATAATATTGCTCTCAAGAGCATAACATTACAATTTAAATATTCCGTAAGAATATTAATTGCTCTCGAAGAGTATAACGTTACAATTTAAATATTCCGGAAGAATATTAATTTTATGACGTTATAATTTTGATATTTCGTAAAAATATTGAGCAAGAGTTAAATAATATTTTATTGTGCTCTAGAAGAAGCACATGTTTCAAAGAATATCATATCACATAATTAAATTGTGATATAAATAAGTAATTAATCAACTAATGCTTATCCCCGAAGGAAAGCATATAAATTATATTATGTTAAATTGATTAATGCAAATTATATAATAATTGATCGATTGTTTTAGTGAAAACTTTTACTTAATCGATAAATTATTTTGTATTGTGTCATTGCTCTTGAAGAACAACAACCTTATATTCAATCAATATTCTTAGAGAATATTGCATTGTAATTTTAAAGAAACACAATATTACATATATTAATATTTTGATATTGCTCATGAAGAAGCACAAATTTATAGTATATTAATATTTTCCACGAATAAGCATAATTTAATTAAACGAATATTATACAATCGCTTTTGAAGAAGCATAATTTGTACATATCAATATTCTAGAAAAAAAAATAGCAATTTTTGTATTGATACTACTTTCAACAAATGACTATTTTTCTATTCCAAGTAAGTATATTCTTACAAATCTTTTAATTATATTTTGTAAGATTGGATTTACATGATTTATGAATTTTGTTATTGGTTAAATATTTTGTTTTAACAAATTAAATACTTTTAAATAAGTAAAAGTGTGTTGATGTTCTTGAAGAAACATAACATAATTAAATAAATATTCTAGAAGAATATTGAACTATTACCCGAAGTAGCGATGAGTTTGTATGTTAAATTAACTATTATGTTATTTTCATCTATTTTTTCATACGTAGTTATGAATAAAAGTTAGCACGAAATTATTGTGGGAAGCCAATAAAATTTGTTTATTTGTTTTAATTGTGTTTTTTCCGAAGAAACACAAGTTTACAATTCTATCAATATTCCGAAGAATATTGTATTGTATGTCACAACCTAACTTATAAATATTCTAGAAGAATATTCTATTGTTGCTTCTTCGTAATAAGTAAAACTTTATATTATATTAATATTCGGTAGAATATTAATTGCTCATGAATAGTCTAATTTTATAAGATATAATATTCTTATAGAATGTTATAATATTGCTCCTGAAGAGCATAACATTACAATTTAAATATTCCAGAAGAATATTAATTGCTCCTGAAGAGTATAACGTTACAATTTAAATATTCCAGAAGAATATTAATTTTTATGACGTTATAATTTTGATATTTCAGAAAAATATTGAGCAGTAGTCGAAATAATATTTTATTGTGCTCTAGAAGAAGCACATGTTTCAAAGAATATCATATCACATAATTAAATTGTGATATAAATAAGTAATTAATCAACTAATGCTTATCCCCGAAGGAAAGCATATAAATTATATTATGTTAAATTGATTAATGCAAATTATATAATAATTGATCGATTGTTTTAGTGAAAACTTTTACTTAATCGATAAATTATTTTGTATTGTGTCATTGCTCTTGAAGAACAACAACCTTATATTCAATCAATATTCTTAGAGAATATTGCATTGTAATTCTTAAAGAAACACAATATTACATATATTAATATTTTGATATTGCTCATGAAGAAGCACAAATTTATAGTATATTAATATTTTCCTGAATAAGCATAATTTAATTAAACGAATATTATACGACTGCTTTTGAAGAAGCATAAATTTGTACATATCAATATTCTAGAAAAAAAATCGTGTTGTTGCTCTTGAAGAAGCACAATTTTATAATTTTAGAATATTAATATTGTGTAATATTAGAGTGTTGATACTCTTAAAGAAATACTATATTGAACCAGAAGTTCAATGTCTTAAAAATTTTATTAATTGGCATTACCGGTTAGACCATCCCGGATCAATATGATGTGAAATATTAATGAGAATATCTATTGAAAACCAGAAGATTTTTCAATATAATGAATTCTCATGTGATGCTTGTTCTCATTGTATATAAACTAGTAGACCTTCACTAGGTAAAATCGGGACTGAATTCCCTACATTTCTTAAAATTATTTAAGGTGATTTATAGGGCCCCATCACCCTCCATGTTGACCATCTATATATTATTTGTGATCGATAGATACATCTATTAGATGATTGTATGGTGTTATTATTGGCAACTTGAAGTTTGTGAGATTACTTGCTCAAATATTGAATTATGAGCATAATTTTGATTATACAACCAAGACGATGATGTGTCTTGTCAATACTAGTGAGTCTAAATCTCAAACTTTTAATAAATATCGGTTGAGATGATTTTAAATGGTTTAGCAATATTGTTTTCAACGCCTCCAATTAAATTCTAAACCATTACTATTGAGAACAAAGTGCTTCCCATTTTTGTCTAGGGAATGCTATGTTATATGCGTAAACACTTATACGCATCATGCCAATATCAAAGTTATCCTCGCTATAGTTGGCTTATGGTCGAGCCTAATATTATCCATCTAATGATTTTTTTTATAGTGCAATATATGTACAATCGGTCCACCATAGTGCACCGAGATGGACTTTGAAAAATGTTGAGAATACATGTTTAGTATGGAACGTTATAAAATATATTAAGTCCTAACGGTGATATTTTATAATGCGATTTTCGAATGTCATTTTGATAAGATAGTTTTCTCAACATTAGGGAAGAGAAATTAAGTAATTTGGAAAGAATACATGAAAATGTTGTATATTATATTTTTCTAGATCCTTGCACAAGACAATATGAACCGAAGTTCGACAAATAACTCATTTGTAAGTTATACAATTGATGATGCATTTATCGACCAAAGAGATTAAATCAAATCTCATATACCAGCTCTAAATGCTCCAATTTATATTAGCGTCCTTGAAGGACAATCCACTAACATTATATCGGAGTAATTAATGACACGCTTTGCGTGGTGACATTTGATTTCAAAAATTCTCAAATAAAAAATGGAGCTAATTATAAAGATGGTCCCATCGAGGATGTGTATACTCTTGGAGTATATAGACATAACTAATTATAAAATCCCGTAAGAGGTTCAAATTTCATTGAAATAATAAAACGAAAAGATCTCGTTAAGTTATGTCATTATGAGAAAGAAATGGATTCAAAATAAATGTTGTTGACAACACTTTTGTATATAAAGAAGCGCTTCAGTATTATGAAAGGTAGCAAGGATATTGAAAGAAATCATCAAAGAATTAATTGGCCAAATAAAAGGATGCAATCCAAGTAAATTGAACTCGACTAGAGAAACTCAAGTTTCGGACCTATAGTCGAGCACATAAAGGTGTATATTTATGCGAAAAGGAAATGGAAAAATGAAGTCGTAACATGTAATGTTAATATATTGTCTACTAAAAATGCATTTATAGTATATCTTGTACACATTATTATTAAATAGTACTTTTGTACAATAATTTGAACAAGAGTTATTTTATTTTAATTTTTTGATTTAAGTCGTGTACAATCATGTTTAATATTGTTTGATACAAGATCTTGATGTGTTTGATGTATCAATCATACCGCTACTTTGGGTTTTCGACAAAGCAAAAGAAAAATTAAAAAAGTGAAAAAGAATTTATTATACTTGCAGGCTTTGATTATCAACGCGTTTTACATAAGTAATTGCTTAAATTATAAGCAAACATTTGTTTAATTAGTACTAATCTTGTTATTTGGTTGTATAAAAGTTGGCACCGAGTAACCTAATTTTAAAGTACCGAGTAAATACGAGCCAACAAAAAAATTCACGTAGTCAACTCTTTGATTGTTGTACTAAATAATATTGAAAAGTTTCTCAACAAAATGTGTTAGAAGAAGATGTTTTAAAAGATATAGTAATAAACGAAGAACTTTTCTTAGCATGTTTAGATAAGTATAAAAGTTTAAAATAAATAATTTACTATTTTCAACTTTAATTAATAAAAGTGTTTTTAAAAAAAGTAACTTTTAAACAAAGATATCGTCCGAGTGGATCGACTACTCGGCTATCCAAAAACAATACTAATCTCCAAGTTGGAGTAATGTCAACGGTTTGACATAACCATTTCTAAGTTGCTTTCTGTCTCATTTAAAAGCCAATTTTGGCACAAATTCGACACCATTTTCGACAAAGGAAAAACATAACTTGAATTGAAGAAGCAGCAAAAGAGATCATGAAGCTAATTTGGTCCCCAGAAACAGCCTCAAAAGCATATATTGACACTGTAAAATCAGTAAGTAAAATCATCTAATTATGAGTAGAAATAGTCTCATGTTGTTTGTGTTAAAGATACGTAAAGATCGATTGTTATAATAGTTTCTAACGGTTAGTCTCTATGCAGTGTGAAACTTTTAGCGAATCGAGTGTAGCTGAACTTGTATCAGCCATGGCAGCAGGATGGAATGCGACACTAATAGTCGAAACATGGTGTCAAGGAGGGGACATAGCCACGAGCATTGGCCTTGCGGTTGCAAGCCATCACACCGGTGGAAGGCACATTTGCATAGTGCCGGACGAAGAATCAAGATCAGATTACAATAACGCCATAACAAAATCCGGGCTGTTAGTCCAAGTCATTGTTGGGGGGTCGATCGAGGCAATGGAAGGTTTAGATGGGATTGATTTCCTCGTGGTGGATTGCAAGCAAGACGAGTATGCAAGAATACTACGGGTGGCTAAATTAGGCCAAAGGGGGGCCGTTTTGGTGTGTAAGAACGCAAGCTCGAGGGATGGCTCGAGTTTTGGGTGGCGGAGTTTGGTTGATGGGAAATCAAGAATTGTGAGATCAGTGTTTTTGCCTGTGGGGAAGGGGCTAGACATTGCCCATGTTGGGGCAAAAACTGGACATCCCAAGGGGGACAAGAGGAAATGGATCAAACACATTGATACACAATCTGGGGAAGAATTTGTCATCCGGAAGTGAATTTTCTTGAAACACAAAGATTGTACATTCTTTTTCTTGTTTTTTGTATACAGATTTTAGTAAAAACTCCTTATGATTTTGAGTGACTTATTTCATTTCAAGGTTTCTTATTTTACCGGGGATTATTAATTATTTTGGAGTAAAATTTATGACACTCTGTTTTAAGGACTGCTAAATGGCTTAAAATTTATGAGGCTTTTTTTTTTTTTTTTTGGGAGTAAAATGTATGATATACCCTTCCTCATTTTGCAAAAAAGGCAATGCGACTCCAATCGAGTTGATCATTGTCGGTCGCCGTTGTGTTAATAGTAAGTGAGTAGTATATTGTAAATCATAAAAAAAATATTTAACTATTTTAACTAATTTAAATTATAATTTAAACTTTGACAAAACTAAACTCATCATAGTGTATTAGTAATAAATAATATAAATTTGTCCTTCTACCATAGCAGCTACCAGGGTCGATTTGTTTCGGTTCACTCGCATTAGTCATCAACCACAACAATTCATAACTACATTTTTATTTTTAAATTTCATCATTCCATCACCTATAGGTCCTAAATTAATAAAAATCACTTAATTAGCAGTCATACTATAATAAATCTTACATATAATTGCTGTGTGACATGCTAATTTAATTTGCACTGCATGTCATAAAAGTATTAAAAATTTTCAAACACGCATTTTAACCTTTTAGAACCTGTTTGGCATGGCTTTTGTAAAGCTATAAGTGACACGAGATTAAAAAGCTGCTTTTGAACCTGCCCAGATAATTTTTTGAAAGTAATTTTACTGGTTAAAAGAGCTTTTAGAGAAAACTGGCCCAAGATGGCTTCTCCAAAAAGCTCTTCTACAGAAAGCAGAAGTGGTCCCAAACATGCCTTAACCTAAAAACATTGCCATAACCCTCGGTTTATTTTCGTTGAAAAACAAATCGAAAACAAAAGCCCTATGGCAATTCATGGTATTCAAATCCAAAACAAAAACCCTATGGCAATTCATGGTATTCTAAAGTTGAAAGATCTGAAGACATTCACATCAATATTAGACAAGTAGGAAGAAAACATGTTTTCTCATCATATTTGCATTGGTTATATATTTAAAGTATACCCAGAGAAGGACATTGTCACATAACGAGTCTGACAATAAAGACTTCAAAAAGACGCGCGGGAAAAAAGTTCTCAACGCCTCTTCACTTCATCAACATTACTGGTGCCAGCTCCTTTTGATCTAACCATGCACAAGTTTATCCTGTCACCAATATCTGCTCTTGTCATTCCCGACTGTTGCAAATGAGAAGGACCTACCTCATGTCCAGTGTACAGTTTCGGGATTTCAGAATTTTCTGATCTTCCTGTTGAAGGAAGATCCCAACGGGCTTTCAGAATTGTTTGATCTTCCTATTGAAGGAAGAGCCCGACGTCCGCCGTTCAGACCGCAGCTTCCAGATCCTACAGATTTTGCATTACACCTTTAGTTGATTAATTGGGAATCAGAATTTCGAAAGAATTGGAACACATCACAATATCATCCACAACATCAAGCCTTCTGAGCACCAACCCAAAAAAAGTCGAGCAAAATAAATGTGAAAAGAAAAGAAAGATGCTCAATCAAGAATTGGATAACTTCTCAATCGTAGGGCTCCATATTCAAAGCGGAGCTATGGGAGTCCCAACACAACTGGACTTTATCCGGTCAAGAGGATGAAAACTGAATTCCATTTAACGCCCATAAGTCCCACAGAGTTCAAGAAAATTGTGATCCTCTATGTTGTTGCTTCATTTTCAAGTCTACAGAAATATGAGTGACATTGAAGTCTGAAGAATAAAAGTGTTCCTATTTTCTTGAAAATAAAACGATTCACTTAATTATACTTTCATGTTAATGGAAAATTGATGAATCATATAAATAAGGGTTAATTACACTAATGATATCTATTGTTTCAGGTTTGTAATGATTTCATCCCTATTCAATTTTTTTAGCACATATCATTCTCATCCTTTCATTTATTCGCACATATGGTCTCCAAATGACTATTTTGACAATTCATTGACAATTTTACTCTTGACTTAAATAAATTCAAAATAATAAAAAAAAATATACAATAGAAAAATTGCAATTCATCCCTTAACCTTTTAAAAGTATAAATAAATCCTAAACTTTTTATATTATTCAAAATAAATAAATAAACAAAACCACACTTCATCTTCTCCAACCCACCCCCAGACCCACATATTCGTGGCCCCACAAAAGAATAAGACCGGGTGGTGACCGGCTCTGCCACAAACAATATGTTGTTGGAGAATGTCTGAATCTTCTTTAACCTAGATAGCCGGTTGGAAATGCAGAAGAATGGTGTAAGTGTGTGAGCTGTTGGTAAGGACGGTGGGTCATTAGATAAAAAGTCAGGAGTTTCAATGGTTGGGATTGAATCTGAGGAGAGGGAAAGATCAAAATCAGTGAGCATAATATGACCGTCTTATCTAACTAACACAACATCTTCCTCTTCTTCTCCTTCAATATCCACACCTACCCACAATGCCACATTCTTCATCCTACTCACTCATATGTGCGTGAGGAGGGGCTTTCTTGTGTGAGGGGCGGTGACATAAAAGAGGAGGAGGAAAATAGAGTGAAGGACAAGAGGGATCAACTCTCTTTGGGGACTCTCTTTCAAAAGAGTTTTTGGTTGGCTTGCAACACGGATAGAGAAGAGCTTTTGGGTGCCGGCAGTGGTGTCGCCAGCGCCAATTGTGGTCATGGTGTTATGGAATTGGATGGCCCACTGATGTGTAACATGTTAATCATGTTACCTTTGATCGGTTTGATAAGTTCTTGGGCTTGCCTTTGATCAATTTGTTGGGGTGGGGAACGTGGGGTGAGTGGTTTTTTTAATTTTTATTTTTAAGTATTTTGAATAATATAAAAAATTTAAGATTTATTTGTACTTTTGAAAAAGTTAAAGGTCCAATTGTAATTTTTTTATTATATTTTCTTTTCTCTATCATTTGAATTTATTTAAGTCAGGGGCAAAATTATCAAAGAATTGTCAAAATAGTCATTTGGAGACCATCTGTACGAATAAATGAAAAGATAAGGATGATATCTACTAAAAAAATTGAATGAAGATGAAATCGTTACAAACATGAAAGAATGAGACCATTAGTATAATTAACCCTATAAATAATAGTCATTATTACACTATTTCAACTTTTGGAATATCTCCAAAATTTTACATCGCAGGGAGTTCAGTAACATATGTGACGAATTGATCTCCAAAATTCTACATCACAAGGGAGTTCGGTAACGTGTTTCATAAATTGAGCTTTATTCCCAATAAATTTGATGTCGGCTATATTAATCTTTTCCATCACTCTTGATTCATTTCTAGATTTACTTGAAGATCTAGAGGTCTAGATCTTTAGCAAGTACAAGAGGTCATGCCTCAACAAAATATGGAAGAGGTTACATAACATAAGATTTGAAAAAGTTTTATATGTGTCGACTGTCAACTTACCGCAACCCTCCTTCACCTCGACTTAGGATCAACAATGAAAAACTTGGGCAGAGTTACAAGTTCATTCAACAATGGATTTAGAATATATATTTATTCCAAGTTAATCCAATTATTTTGGTATTATTATCTTAATCAAAACTTCTATTCTCAGGTAAGTTACATCCCCACTAGATTAGATTTCTCGCTATATTCCACCCTACTGTTGGGCATATGGCTCTCCATAAACAATAAAAAGTACCCTAAAAATATCAAGAACTTGTTCTAACCAAGGAACACATGCAAGCAAAGAGCATCTAGTCCCCTACCTAACAATTTGAATTCCAGATAACAATCTTCTTCGAATATATTTCCTAGACCACCAAATTGATGTGGAAAGGACCGTAAATAAAATGATTCTGAGTTGCAAACCAGATATTTAGACAAAAACAAGATAGCAGGAATGCTCAACAGTTAATATTTCCTTACCCATAGCATTTTGAGCGGTGAATTCTTCACTAAAGCCAGGTAGATGCTTTCTCACATTTCCTTTCCATGCTTCCTCAAATCCAACAAGTTCATCTAAGTGAGGAAACAAAACATTTGGTCACAAATTTGTGCATGAGTGCACAAACACCTCACAGAAAAAAAAAAAAAAAGATAAAAAAATTACATATATATATCTACCTTCATTAAGATTGTGCAGGGTTTGCATCGTGTCCACTCTACCATCTGCTTTCAATTTCCGAGTAACAGAATGACCCTACAGAACAATGATCATCCCTCAGACATAAGAGATTATAGATCAAGATTAACATCTCAGATGTAATTGAAACAGAATAAGATGTAACGAGCACAGAAGGATCTAGAAGTGATACCTTGTTGTGAATCCCCCTGGACATCCTATGAGTTGCTTGTCTGGTAGATGAATTAGCTTCTTTACATTCTTCCAACGTCAACTGTTGATTTTTAAAAAAAATGTTTACAATACAAAAGAAACATTATAGAAGAAAGCAATAGAAAACTCAAGGAAAAAATCACATTGACTTGAAGTTCACTTACGCCATCACTCCCAGTCCTCCTCGTTCTGGATGTACTGTAGTGTGCACCATTTGTACCACCATAACTCACAGTGGAGCTCTGAAAAGTGAAGCTGTGTGTTTGGGGCTGAGACGTTACATGGTGCATCTGGTTAGAATCATTCCACTGAGTCATCTGCTTACGCTTTTTCTCTGAAAAAAATAAATCAATCCATGTCAATAAAAACACAGTAACTGAATATGAAAAGAAACCAAATGCATAAAAAAACACAAAATACAATTTACCTGCACTTTCATCATCCGGATACTCCACATAAGGCTCTTTGCTAGACCTACCATGCTTCCTTGGATTATTATCTTTAATCTCCTTTCCCCTTTCTTTCTCTTGTTTGTCGTCATCAGAGTTCAGCTCCTCAATTATTGGTCCCCTGGCTCTATTGGGCTGGGCCGGCTGATGTTCAAGCAACCCAGAAGCATGTGTATCAAAAAATGGACTTCCAGTAGGACCAAAGAAGCTCGACTCAAACATGCTTCCAAAGGGGCGTTTAAAAAACGGGTCATCAAATGGGTCTCTTCCGCCCAAAAAGCTAGATATTAGACTCCTGTGACTTCCAAATCCATCACCACCACCAAAATTGCCAAAAGGGTCACCAAAACCAAAGAATGGATCTCTGCCTCCCTGCATTGTTTAGTCACTAGTTCCCTGAAAGAACAGATTGCAAGGTCACGCAGAGTCGCAGAGTATCAAGGAACAGCAGCAGGAAAGGCTGTTCAACTGTAAAGATGAGAACCTTTAAGGAAATAATTTCACCAGAAGATGCATTATATGGTGCATAAAAAGGCGTAACTAAAACCATCATAGATAGAAGAATCTGTGATACCAATTTACTAACAGAAAAAGGAATAAAATCTGCTGCCCTGAAAAATGATAGAGATACACATAAAACCATCGGTGCAAGTTGCCTAACAGTGCAGTGATTTTTACATTTTTATTTAACGACTTCACTCGCCCATTAGACTTAATATTGCGCACATGTTCCATTTCTATTTACTGACTTCTCCTGCCTGAAATTTTTTGATATTTTGATCCGAAAATGCAGTCTCATCACTTATGTTGTCCTTGTAAAGTGTATAGCCCGAACCAGTTAAATTACTAGCAATAGCGAGTTTTCATACTCTTCAAGTTCTTAAAATATGCAATGTAACGATCGGGGTCCCTCTAGTCGGGATGTTATTCAAGCCGAATTCATTCATACTGTCCGCTTTGGGAGAGTCTGAACCAATCTTATCCCTTTCACAAATTTTTTCGTGTGTCCAGCAATTCGAGCCCAAGACTTCTATTTAATGAGGCACTTAAGTTGAATATTGGTACCAATTAGACAGTTGAACTGGTAAACCAATATTAGTCTAAAGGAAGTTAGTATTTTCATCAGTCGTAGAGTCGTAGAAGTTCATGGAGGGCTAACCGTCAAAAACAGGAGACTCCCGGTTGAAAAAAGCTGTTATAGAAGAAGAGTCCTCAAGCCTCCATCTTTTATACTTTGGTAGCGATCCGTAACGCGAAAGAAAGGCTGGAAGACTACTCCCCAAAAATGCCTCGCCCATAGGTTCCTTTGTCGTTGGGACTTCTGTACCCAATTGGTACCAGCATTTTAACTTAAGTACCTCATAAAGTAAAAGTGTTGAGTTCAAATTGTTGGGAATGCGAAAGAAATTCATGAGTAAGGGGTAAGATAAGTTCAGCCCTCCCAAAACGGAGAGAAGAGCATGGCTAGGGGTAATTTTCCAACTAGAGAGATCCCGGTCGTTACATGCAATGCTACTGATAATAATGATTTATTTCTATTTTCCAAATATATGTGAATTCTATTTCTCCTTAAACTAGGTGATCATAAGTTCAAGAATAATCATCTAATAAAACCCGACCGCTGCCAAGAATGGCAATACACATCATAAGAGAAACAAGGAATAGAATTAAAACAATAAAAAAAGAATGCCTTCTCCATGCAGAACACAACAAATGATGCACAGCATTAATTCCAACACATTTTACCTAACTGTGCTAACTTTTAACTAAAACGTTATATTCCCATTATTCGCAAAGAGAACAAGTGTCTATCAACCACGCACTTCGAAGTCCGAGACACCACTGTCATGCCATGCAATCATTCCATTTCAAAACACCAAAAAAAGTATTTAGTAATCAAGGTGTCAAATTTTTTTTAACAAAACTATATTCTAAGAATATCATTTCACTATTTTCCATCGATACACTTTCCATTCCATATCTCATGAACGATCGCCTATAAATATTGCTAGCACCAAAACCCTGCAAACAATCCTATTTTCATTTCAAACTTATAAGTACTAATTATAAATCCAATAAATTCACCCATCTAACTAACTCATCATTTGAAGAAATAAATGCAACCTTTTCAAAGCAATATCTATTAAATAGCCCTAAATCCCTAAGTTCCGAAAACTAAAAAAAATCATTAGGTTATCATTATATTGCCAAGCAATCAAAATTATAGCTTGGGTCATTCAAATATAAACTAGAAACTCTGAGAAATTATATCAATCAAGATTATAAACGTTGAAAACTATAAATTAAATCATTCAGAAAATGTTACCCGACATCATTATGCGAGAGAAAAGAATTTCGCAGAGAGCTATGGAAGATGAAAGAGAATCGAAATGAGGTAAAATTTGCTGCCTTTTAAATGGAGAGAGAGAGAGAGATTAGAAGGTTCTGGTACAATCGGAAAGAGGGTAGCGAATCTCGGGTTTTTTTTTTTTTTTTTTATATATTTATTTTGGTACGTATCTCGTCCAAATTTGAGATACTCATGTTTAGTTAAATTTCATTATTTTTTACAAGTAAAAGTTCACCCTATTTTACTAATCACTAGTATATCGCTTCTTTGCGTTAGGATTCGATCGTAAATTCTATTATAATGATAAATTAAAACGGTTAACAGATTTTGAAGATGGTCAATGGTGAAAGGAGATGAATTGAGAAGATGAATAGATTTTAAAAATGATCGATTGAAAAAGATAATCGAATCAAGGAGATAGATTAAAACGGTCAGCAAATTTTAGAGGAGAATATGTAAGGAAAAATTGAAAACGTAATTCCAGATGTTTAAGTACTTTTTTTTTATAGCGGAGAAAATTTTCTACAATCGTAATAATTATAAAAGTTACTTTTCAAAAAATAAAACTAAAGTAGTACATTCTATAGATATCTTTTTAAATATAATCAAAAACATTTTTACACTTGCGAACTCTTAAATCACGAAAGAGACAACTCCGTGCTTTTATCAAATAAAACAGCACGGGCACACGATCCACCTAACATATGTAATATTGCTCTAGCCTTCTTTTGTTGTATGAGTCCGACATTTTGATTTAGGGGTTTAAAGTATGGATGGACAAAAATATCTTCTTAAATTTAAATTGTGTAATGGGTATTAGAAACTAGAATCGATCGTTTATAGTTTGGAAATCGGTTCTATACTAAAAACCGAATAACCAAACCTACTTTATTATTTTTTAGTTTTTTCAGAAAATTTAGTCCATACAAATAAAATATTTTATTTATATGTTTAATATTTTGTATTGAGATAGAACCAAGTGTTCAAAATTTTGATATATTGTTGTTTTATGAATAGATTGATGTTTGAAAATTATAAATTTTTAGATTATTGTATTGTTTTAAATATGGAGAATTAAAATAGTTGTTAAAAATATGACAATTTTGAAAACTTTAATTATGGAATCGAAACAAACCGTTCGGTTCTATAATTCAAGTTAGAACTGATGGTTTTATTTACAAGATACACATTACCAGATACACGGTGATTATCAGATCAGTTCGATTCCCGAATCAAACTGGACCCCGAGTCTAAGACTGGTGATAAATGTAATTTATGTACTTATCTTCACTCTCTTAATGAAAATGTTTTCACATAGTTTCAAATGTTTTATAGTCGATGTCTAATGAGTTTTAGTTTATTTTCGTGATTATGGGACGAAATCCTCGAAATCGAGTTAAATTGGCGAAATAAGCAAGAAAATAAGAAAAAAAAATGAAGTTTTAAATTGAAGATCAAGAATCGAACATTAGAAGATGAGAAAAAAGTGAAAATTGAGGAATTTGAGGTGCTTTGGAGTGATAATAAAGAGTTGAAGTCAATGATCAAACATCTGAAAGTCGAAGAAGCGAAATAAAAAACCTACTGGAGCAGAACATGGGGAGAAATTAGATCATACCACTCTACACAAGCCATATAATCTACAATTGAAAAATGGCTTATTTGCACAAATGGTCCTCGACTTTTGCACTTAATGCGGGTTGAGAACCTATCTTTTCATTTTTGGCGGTTTAACCCCTTATTTCAAATGTTTTTGGCGGCAATGGTCATTTTTATCAATTCTATATCAATCGATAGTGAAATTTGATTTGGAAATTTTTTATTTAAAAGGACTTATTTGCACAAATGGTCCCTCGGCTTTTGTGAAGAAAAATTTGCGACAAAAGTTCTTAATCTTTTAGAAAGTGTTGAAAAGTCCCATAACCTTCTAATCCTAACACATATGACCCCAAATCCTTTTGACAATTTTACCCATAACTTAAATAAATTAAAAATAACTCATAAACCTTTTTAAAAATACAAATAAGTCCTAAATATTTTTATTTTTTACAGATTTACACTTAAAATAATAAAAAGTGTGTCATTAAGTCTCAAAACTTTTAATTTTGTTCACTAAAATGACATTTAAAATGTGTTTGATTAAAATCAGATTTTTTAGTAAAAGTTATTGAAATATGTGGTTAAAATTAATTGTTGACCTTGACTTTAGCTTTTTAGCAAAATTAAAATTGAAAACAAATGGAACTCTTAGCCTCTCTACAGATTTTGTCCAGGTGGTCCATTAATTAACAAAAAATTATACCCATGATCAAAATTTGACCAATTTAAAATTTTAATTTATTTTTCATACCAATTAAAAATAAAGTGGTGGTGGGATGAAGATTGTGAAGAACTTTTTTTTTTAATTATTATTTAGTAATTGGTAGAGCTGGCAAATGGGCCAGATGGACTGGACCAATCCGAAATTAAATGGGCCACATAAAAGATTGGACTGGGCTAACCCTGACCCAATTTTACATGGGCTGGTATTTTCTTTGAGCCAATCCAATTTGATTTTGAGCCACCAGGCCAATAAAGGCCCGACCCAACTTACATTTTAACTTATTTTTCAAAATAATTACTTATAATTTTGTAAAAACAAAAAAAAACAAAATCCACAATCTTCCTCCACTACCCCACCCACCCCGACCCCACCCCACCCCACCCCACTCCACTCCACTCCACTCCACTCCACTTGAGAATTCGACCAGTGGAGGAGATTTCTCCCCGATCCTGGAAATCCCGGCGACCCGGGGAAGAATGTTTCACCGTGAATAGGGAGATTTCTCTATTATTTGTTACACAGAGAGGGATTTCTCCTCCTGCTTCGGGCCGCGTGCCGGCCGAAAGCAGGGGAGAAACTCCATTTAATCAGGGAGAGGGAGGATTTCTCCTCCTCGTTTTTCGGCCAATGGCGGCCACCGTGAAACTGGGAGAAATCCTCTCCCATTTCTTGACCACATTTCACACGGGCGGGGAGGGACTTGGGCAAAAAATTTATCGGGCCACCGGTTGGCTAGTGTGTACCGAGTTAAATTGACCTAATTTTTATTTGATTAATTTTTTATTGGATCAGCCCAGCCTAGAGACTGAGCTATCTGGGCTAGCCCACTAGGCTGTCCCATTTTGCCACCTCTAGTAATTGATATAAAAATAAATTAAAAATTTAAATTGGTCAAATTTTGATCATGGGTATAATTTTTTTGTTAATTAATGGACCACCTGGACAAAATCAGTAGAGACTACAAGAGTCCGTTTGTTTTCAATTTTGATTTTGCTAAAAAACTAAAATCAAAGTCAACAATTAATTTTAACCACACATTTTATGGTCCCACAATGTTTCAACCATACATTTCAACAACTTTTACTAAAAAAAATCAGATTTTAATCAAACACATTTTAAATGTCATTTTGGTGAACAAAATTAAAAGTTTTAGGACTTGATGACACACTTTTTATTATTTTAAGTGTAAATCTGTAAAAAATAAAAGATTTAGGACTTATTTGTATTTTTGAAAAATTTTATGAGTTATTTTTAATTTATTTAAATTAGGGATAAAATTGTCAAAAAAGTTTGGGGTCATATGTGTTAGGATTAGAAGGTTATGAGACTTTTCAACACTTTCTAAAAGATTAGGGACTTTTGCTGTAAATTTTCCTTTACAAAAGTCAGGGACCATTTGTGCAAATAAGGCTTTTTTAAATAAAAAAATTTCCAACGTCAAATTTCACGGTCATTTGGATGAAAATTGATGAAAATGACCATTGCCGCCAAAAATATTTGAAATAGGGGCTAAACTGTCAAAAATGAAAAGATAGGTCCTCAATCTGCAGTAAGTGCAAAAGTCAGGTACCATTTGTGCAAATAATCCATTGAAAAATAATTGAATTATGAGTCCAATGATTTTTTAGGGATTGCAATCAGAGTTTCTTACGATAAGTTTTGACTGGTTAAATGTTTGTCGCCAAAGAAGCATAATCTCTGTCCACTCGAGTAGACCCACGAAAAAGTTCAGACCCGTTCTGTCCGCTCGAGCGACAGTCTCCTAGGCACAATTTTCTGTATTTTTTGTAATATTTTGGGTTTAGTTTGGGTGGTTTTAGCACTATTTTTCAACTTCAATTTGAGGAATATATATACCAAAACTTTTGTAGTTCAATGGATAATTATTTGGAGAATTTTAGAGGCGAAAACACTGAATTTCTCTTGAAGAGTTGAATCAACCTTGGATTTTATTGGTTTTCAAGTAAGAAAGGTAAAGAATATTGTTCAAGTACCAATTGAAGACATTTAAGAACACCGAGATTTTCTTTCATTTTCTTCTATGTTCATAGAAGTCAAGTAATATGCTTTCAATTGTTTATGTAATTTTGTGATTCAAAGATGTTATGCTAAGTCTTTCCATGCTAGGATGGTGATATAAATCTTATTTTAATTCAATAATTTCTATTTTTTTATATTAATTAATATGTGTTGTTGATTATTTGTCAAGTAATTATTTCGTTCATTCCACGCTAGGATGGCGATATAAACTTTATTTTAATTCAAGAATTTCCATTTTTTATATTTGGTTTACATGTGGTTGATTATTTGTCAAGTAATTATTTTGTTCAAATGATTTATCATTGTTTAAAGGTTTTTGTGACTTATTTTACATTTTTAGGTTTAAGCCCCTTTAGGACAAACAACGCAAAATTCGATAGAAGTTATAAATAGTATTTTATACTTTGTGCAATAGTGGTTGAATAATATTGAATTTGAAAGTGTATATGCATATTCAAATACATGATAGATATATTAGTACATCTTATATGAAAATAGGTTTAACGCAACTCGAGATATATTGTTAGATAAAATGAGATTATTCATTATCGAGTCAATCATGCATTTATTTAATTGTGAGAATTGGAAAATTAAAATGAATTATAGTGGTGGAATCGGAATCCTATAACTATTTCTCTTTGAATTTTCTTTAAAACTCTCTACAAACTTTTAATTACTTTCATCTAATTAATAAAGTAATTAGATCAAATCACTCAAACTGTTGACCCCCAAAAATGGTTGCCAACAGGATCCCCACGCTCCCTGTGCTCACGTGTGTTTTCCTTTCACTAAGACTGCCACGTGGTTTATTCAACCACGTAGATAACCCCCCGTCCGGATGGAAGGAAGATTAAAAGGAATATAAAAGGTTAAAAACACTCTTAAAGCAAAGGTGAAAGCTTCGAGGGCCTCGGATGATTCCCAGGTGGTTAGGATACTTGAGAATAGTTAGAATAAAGGACTTGTTATATGTATACTTAGAGTAATATTTTCAACCTCCTTCTTTGTGAAGTGAGTTTGGTATTTATAGGATCCTCTTGATGTATGCGACACGTGGCCCCATCTTAGGGGTTCTCAAGTCACATTCTTGGTGTCATGTGTTAGCATTAATGGGAGAGTCATTTAGCATTTTCTTTATAATCTATTCTCGACAATTTCTCGTTTCCCAAAACTCTCTACAAACTTTTAATTACGTTCAAATCTAATGACCGCACCGTGGGTAAAGTAATTAGACCGCCGGAGAAAGGTTGGGGTCGGCCAAAAACTCGCGGCTGTAGGATGGCTAAAACCATTGAAAATTGTGTAGGATTGATGTACGTAACACAAACCATTGAAAATTAATTTAATTAAATTAAGAATTAAATCAAGACTTAATTCTTATGGAATGATACTTTTGCACTACTACTTCTACATATCTACTAAAAAATTGTCTATTTGCAATATTTTCACCAACAACTAATCTTCAAAGAAACACCTCCACTCTTTCTCAATGTTCGTTGTGGTTATACAAAACAGTTGTCTATTACCTCGCTACTAAATATGTCAAAAGAATTTCGAAAGAGTTCATATTAGCAATTTAAAACAAACTTTTGTCGCTCTATTAATTATTTAATATTATTGAATCTTTAGTTTTGGAGAAATTATAATGTAAACATAATAATTAAGTATTCACATTATTGGACGATATTTTTCATATACAGTCTAACCTCTCTGTATTAATATCGAAATAATTAATATCCTCTATCATTAAATGAAATTTCATGAAACCGACAGTGTTCTATATGCATAATTTATTATTTCCGCTAGCTATAATTTTACAAAATATAAAAATTATAAAAAATAAAATAATTAACATAATCAGGTTCTTAGACAACCTTCTATCTAGAGTAGTATGTTTCTTCTGGGCTGTCCTCATCTCAAACTCTATGTCTTGAGGAACCTTGTGAGTTACAATATAAGTGAGATTTGAAAGGTCAAGAAGAGAAATACACATGTGGGCACCTAATTTATCGTTATTGGACAAATGGGAATTATTATCCATATCTTCTCTTACTTCCTTTTCATGATTGTCTTTTGACGATGCAATTGCTATGAGATCTTCATCCGGTATTTTCTCATGGATAATTTGTTGCACATCCTTTGAATATAAGAGGGTATTAATAGAAACTGTATGATTAAATTAGAAGTTGATCAATGGCCGATGCAAGATATTGTTCTATTGTTTATATTCCTTGCATTTAAAATTTAAGTTTAAATTGAAGATATGTACCACCTTATATTTTATTTTTTATTGGAGATGTATACCAAATTTATTGGTAACTTACAAACAAAAAATATATATATATATATATATATATATATATATATATATATATATATATATATATATATATATATAAAAGACTAAGTTAGTATAACGAATACTTTGTAACTAGTGACATTAACAAATAAACTTGAAATAAATTTTTTTAAAGTAGATATTCAACAAAATAATAATCTCTGCTAATTAATAAATTATTGTCCAAGGATAATATTAATTTAGAAAGTTTAGACTGTATAATTGACTATTCCTAATACTTGTTTGGTATTGACTCGAAACACGTGTATTTTCTTATTCAATCGAAGATAAATACTTGAATAATACAATCTCATCTGGTCTATAAGATTAAATAGTAATTCTTCCATGAGCTTTTGATTTGATTGTTCATTTGTTATCGAGTGTGTAGAACATTTACATCTCTTAGTCGAAAAGTCAAAAAGTAAGCTTTTAATATTAGAAGGTAAAACAGTGATATCGAAATAGTTGAATGGGCATAAGTTCAGTTTTGAATATCGAGAACATGTTTACAATTTTTTGTCCGAAAACCTGGGTTAAACAAGGCTTAAAATACTAGAAGGAAAAATACTGATATCACAACATTCAAGTACAATTTGAATCTCATCACCTCATAAGCGAGAATTGTACTAAATATAGCATTTAATCAAGTTTTGATGGTCAAGATCGACACAAACACCATGCTTTTAAAAACCTAATTAAAATTATCTATGGTTTATGTAAAACCATCTCCAAAAGACTCTTTATTAGTCTTATTCTCTCTATTTTAGAGAGTCGATCATAATTTTGAGGACTCCAACAAATTCTTTATATAAAAAAATTAAAATAAATAGTAGATTTGACTCTCCAAATATAAAGAACCAAATCACTCTATATATAAAAATTTAATGCTTTCATAAATTGTTACAATTTCTTACGACTTCTTTGAAGGAAGCATATAAAGAGAAGAAGGAAAATGTTTAAGTCATAATTACTCGTGAAAAAATAAATATAGAGAGGGTGTTGTTGAAATTGTTTTTGAAAATTATGTGAGATGCTTTTTATAATGAAAAATATGTTTTTTAAAATAAAGAGTATTATTGGGGATGCTTACAATTTTTTATTTCACAATTATCGATTACCAAGATATCATCTAACAATAACTAGTGTCAAACAAAAACCTTAAATAATAATTTATTATAAGCTTTTGTCTAGATAAATTTAAATTATAATCTAAATAGATCAAACATATTTTTTTTTCATATTTTGTAGGACCCACTTCACACATTTTATATGATACGACTCACAGTATATATACACTTTAAAAATAATTTCAATACTGTCGTGTGAGGCTGTAATTAATTAATGTTTCGAAATTCAGGAGATTGACACTTTTGAAATGTCATGATAACGTTTTCAATAGGCTTGGAACAATTCTTAAATCGGACAAAATATGTACAAAATATAATGGAGTCAACAAATGAACCGCGTATGGACATCCTTAATTAATATCATACGGCACCATAAGATTGATTCAATTTAAGAAATGTCAATTTCGAAGTTTCCACTTATAACTTCCAATTTCCAAATATTATCTTTCTATGTGTCATGCACATAAAACAAATAAGAAATATTAAGTCGATAAAATTCATTGAAAAATAATAGAACTTTAAAATTTCTACAAATAGTTATAATCATTAAAATACATTTTGTTTAAAATATATATTATATTAGATTAAATACAATTAAACACAGTTGAAGAAGAAGAAGAAATGAGATGTTTTTATATCTATAAGTCCGTTGTGTCAATCAAAGTTCTAAAAACGTAGAACGTGATTAGGCGTGGAGGCTAAATTTCAAATTTTTTGGGCATAGGTGAGGCTTAAGCGGGAGTGAGGTGTGAGCAAGGCGTGAAAAATCGTTTTCTTATTTTTAATATTATTTTAAATATTAAAAAATAAAAAAAAATATTTTTAACTAAAAACACGCATCTAAGCGAGTCTAGACGTGACTAAGCGAGCCTAGGCGACGTTAGGCGTGCTTAGGCGCGTGCTTTTTAGTTAAAAATTTAGTTCAACAAAAAAACGCGTGCCTAATACCTAAGCGAGGCGTGGAGGTCAAACTTCGTGTCTAGTCGTCGCCTAGGCGCGCTTTTTAAAACACTGATATCAATACATAGTCATGCATTTCAAAATCAAAATTGAAAGGATTCATTATAAATTTAAATAAAATTATGGGGTTGACATTCGGGGTGAAAAAGAGGATCCTAGCAATGCAATCAAAGAGGACTTTGGACTACTTCTCGATGGAAAATGTTGAAGCTGTTGCTATTAGGGATGAGTTGTTTTTTTGTCAAAGAGAATGGATTCCGTGTTGATTAAGTAGAAACGGACTCCCTAAGAGCGGGAAAAAACCTTAAGATAGACTTCCAATTCACTTTAAATGATGCAGTTTTATCTGATATCATATCTGACATCACTTCTTTGTTTGTGGATGTTGACCGTGGTTTAAAGATGACAAAAAAATTCGCCGACCCAAACCCGCCTCGCCCCAGCTTATTATTCGGTAATAGGGGCGAGTTTTTTCGTCCATGAGTTTGCCCCACCACCACAAATTTTTTTTTATTTAGTAAAATCATATAATAGAATACAAATTAAAACTTTATTAGAAATTGACTAAAGAAAAATCGAATCCGGATTGAAATTATAAACTATAAATCTCAACCACTACACCACAATCTCATTCTTGATTTATTTTTGTTTTGTTTGCTATAAATATTTTTTTTTAAAAAAAGAATTATTTATTTTTTAATTTTTTTTTAGTTTTATAAAAAAAAAAAAAATTTAGGTAGAATTAGTTAGCGTCAAAAGATTGATCGCCCGCCCGCCCTGCCCGCCAGCGTCATGGGTGGGGTGGGGGGGGGTGGGGCGGGCGGGGCGGCGGGTAAAAATTTCTTGGTGGCGGGCATAGCGGACCCGCCCCATTACCATCCCTACCGTGGTTACTACATTTCAGTATCCCACAAAGGAAATAAAGTAGCACACGCTTTGACATCGTTTATTGATTTGATAGTCTAGCTAGACAATGAACAAATTGTATTCCTCGAATTTTCTCACCAGTCATTCGTGATATTATTATTTAATGAAATGTATTTTGACCCTAAAGAAAATGTTAGAAATTCTCATTTATGTGACGACATAAATAGAGCTCGTCTCAATAAATTTAAGTGTAAATTAAATTCACATTTAAAAAGTGCATTTTGACCTTAAAAAAATTGTTAGAAATTCCCATTTATGTGACGAGATAAATAGAGCCCGTCTCACTAAATTTAGGAGTAAATTAAATTTACACTGAAAAAGTAATTTCACATATAAACATATAATTTTTTATTTATAGTCTAAATGTGTATTATTTTTAATTATTTACTTACTTTTAAGTAATTTTTCTAAAATGAGTCAAACAAACATTAAAAAAATCTTGGAACCAATAAGCAAAACAGTAATTTCATCCCCGTCCGACCTGGTTAGACCCTCCGCGTTATAGTTTCAGAAAATTCAACAATTAGGCGTGAACGGTCAACCCGCACAAAACCCGGATATATTTACTTATACATCACTTTTTGAAAGATTTCCCATTCTCTCTCTCCCTAAAACAATCCGAAATTCAGGAAATTTGATCAACAAAAATTGTACGAACTCGTTGGTCGATCAATTTGCGCAAAGGGAAAAAGGAAAAAGATAAAGTAACAGCTTGAGGAATATCACGGTATTTGTATAATCATGTCGATGTCTGATTCGGACACGTCGTCTCAGGGCAGCGAGTACAAGAACTTCCGCCAAATTACCCGTGACAGTAAGTCCAATTTCGCATTTTTTCCCCGTTCTATGCATACAGAGTCACTGGAATTTTGTTGGATTCAGTTCAGTTCTATATACGTAATTGAATTGAGTAGAAATGTTTTAATGGTTTGTGTTATTGAACGATTTATTTATTGTGATAAAGCTGTGGTGTTTTTGTGCTATGTTTGTAGTGGGTTTTTTAAATAAGGAAACTTGTTTGTCTTGTTAATTTAATTGCTTGTAGCATTGCTGGTCCCATTGTTGTAATGTTTTAATTTTCGTAGATAGAACTCGCTCCTCTTATTATTCTTCTAAATTTATGATTCAAGAACATCGTAGCATTATTCAGTGAGAGATTATGTTATATATGTGACTGGAGAGTGTTTTACCGAAGCAATGGACGCATTAGGATTAGCATTTTGAAGCTCAAACTTATTATCTGAAAGTGGACTTCCAATGCGGGAGAGCTTGTAAAGAATCTCCGGATTGAGTAGTTGTCAATGCTAGAGGGGTAGTTCCATGATTAACATGATAAAAGACAAGAAGAGAAATGCATTACTACTTGTCGCACTATCTCACTGGCAAACCAATCAAGTGTTGCATATCTGTCAGCATAAGTTGTAGAATACATTGTAGTTTATTTTATGCCTTAAATCTCTCCTCTATAAGTGCAAAACTTGGCATTCTATATTACATTTACTTTTTCCTCTGAGATCTCCAAGTTCATTGTGAAAAAGACTTAGACTTAGTTTTTCATAGTTGTTTCCATTTTGATGATTAGCATAATTTTTTTTCTCCACAATTTGATCAGGTTTATAAAAGATCAGCTCCTATTCCAATGAAAACAACTGCAGGATAGGACACAAGTTCTTTTATTTGAAAATTCACCACGAAGTTCTTTGACAAGTTATGGATAAAATATCATCATTAACTGGTGAATAAGGCTTATAAATTATAGTTATTGCACTTCTTTAGTGCCCCAAGTGGAAACTGTGAACCGGTGAAGAAATGCTAAAGAATACATCTCGTGATTGTAAGATTGCTATAGCATACGGTTTTTACCAAATATACTGATAGATATGGTAAAAGAACGTTTCGCTAACCCTGAAAACATTGGCAAGGGTTTCAATTTGGATGAATATTTTGGCTTGTTATTTGGAAAAGGTTGCCAATTTTTTCTGAAATTGTTCTACATCTTAAACTTTAATGCAGTGGTCTAGAAGTACTCTCCATATAAACTGATCAGTACTCATGCTATTTTGTTCTGGCTTTCATGACCATTTGGGTATTAATTCACTCTTAGATAATTGAAATCATATATTCGAGGTCTTATTCTTTTATTGTTTCTATTAATTACTGTGAGTTAATGGGCCATTACAGATCTATAAACTGTTACCAATTTGGTAATTGAGATCTATTAAGTTTTTATTTTATTTTACTTATCGATCTTTATGCATTTTGAAGGAGTATTAAATGAAATGCTTCGATCGACCAAAACAGGGGATTCAAAGTCAAGTTGGAAGGTATAAGCTTCTTCAATATGAATGCCTTTTAGTATTTGGAAATTGGGCTGTGAGCGGTGGGTTCGGTGGCTTAGAAGACTTCCAGGGCTTGTCCCACCCATAGCAATGCTAAGTCAGGAACAAGCCAACAATCCAATAAGATTCTGATCTTCAGTGTATAATGTCTTATTTTTTGCTTTAATCTAAAAATTCCTAATATTCTTCCACATATTGCCCACATGTACAAGTTCACTGGACTGATATAAATCAAATCACCATCTAGTTAAATGTTAACCACACTTCTGACTTAGTAACACAGTTTTGTTTATCTTTGTCTACATAAACAATATAAAATAAGATAGAGCATCTTTCATGTTTTTGGAAGAAAACGAGTTACTCTAGGAAGCCACGATGAAGTAAAATGATAGCAATTGGGGATGTCATCGCTACAGAAAGAGGTGGTACCCAGTGGACGAATTCTAACTAGAAAACTATTAAGGTTCCCATTTGAGGTTTATTTGTTCCTTCTGGGGAGGAGATCAACCATTGAAATTCAATTATTAATATCCATCAATTAAGAGATCTTCGGCTTGATTCAGAAGTTATCTTTGCAACTGATTTTCTCAATTGGGTCTGTTCTTCATATTAAATAGAGCCCTTTAATTTGCTAAAACCAGACGCATTTCTGCTGATGTCAAGTTGTTTGTCCGAGCTTGTCGAGTTCTAGTCCCATTCAAAGAATATTAGTTCTATTTTCTTATTAGATCAGATGTCCTCATTAGCATTTCATTACTTTCTATGATGTATAAGTCTTTGCTGCTTTATCTTTACCTTTATTGCTTAGTAACGGAAATATCCATATAAAATCTTTGAATGCGCATTGCCATAAATGCAAATTGTCCTGTTGACAAGAAAGGATCAGCACCAAATGTGTTCACTGGACATTAAATTTTTTTGAGGAGCCCAATATATTTAATTTTTAGTTTTCATATGCTTATCTCACTTGCTAGATGTTGTTCCTTTGCTCATAAACCAACTTTCAGTTTTTGACACTTTGACTTGTAGGTACTCATCATGGACAAGGTTACTCTTAAAATAATTTCTAATGCGTGCAAGATGTCAGATATCACTGACGAAGGAGTTTCATGTAAGATATAAAAGGCTAGGCTTAGAAAAATAAATACCATATCATTCTTCTTTCTCCCACCCCTATTTTTGCATGGTGTTGTGCTTACCTGCTGCTACTGTGATATTAAGTCCATTTTAGCACGTTTCTTATATTGTGTGTAGCTTGTAAATGATATTCAACAAATTGCTAACACTTGAATTGGTGTATGATAATTTGAGCCTCACTTTCTTCACTTGTTCCAACTTTTGGTGCCACCATAGAAATGCTTCTGGTATCATGACGAAATGTTTATTTCTAGATAAATGAGTTTTTCTTTTTAAGAACTAAAACCATTTACTTCTTGATGGATTTAGTTGTTCCTTATTATTGTAATGATTCATAGCGTTATTAGTGAAATATTTTCGAACATCTAAACTTTGGAAGAAGTGTTCATGTAGGATTAAATGACATGGCCTAACACAGTTGCTATGAGTTAACCATTCAATAATTTCCTGGGGTGAAGAGGCTTTGCCCAATCTACTATTTTAATTTAATGACATTGCCACCTAGCTGTCCAAAAGTGATATTCTTGGTGCCTTCTTCATCAGTATCTCTTACATTTTACATTTTTCTATTTTATCCATCCACCACCTTTTTTGTGAACTTTAATGGAAAACTTATCCTTGCATTAAGAACATAGCCTTGCAGGTAGTCTTTCTACATGTCTAAACCATAGACCGTTTCTAAATGCATTGTGTAGTTTTCATTACTGCAGTCGGCTTCCATTGTATGCTCAGTGGAAGTATTCTGTTTCAGTTGTTTGTCCACTAAGGTCTTCCTTTAATGGACAGCCCTTTACTAAATGATTTTGGAAGGCATGAACTGGTATTGATTGGCCCATGTAAATTATATGCAATGAGGACTTCATCTACACCTGATCCTAATGGCTTGTATTGTGAACCAGCTTTGACTAAATGTTGAATATTAATTTTACGACCGAGAAGCTATCATTTCGTATGTTGCCTGCAGTGGTGGAAGACATATACAAGCGAAGGCAGCCACTGCCGACCATGGATGCTGTATACTTCATCCAGCCAACTAAAGAAAAGTAATTCTCTTTTCTAACTTCTAGTTCAACATCCTTACGCTTTTGTAATACTTTTGGGTTTGGTTTGTAAAGACCGAGATGAATAATTACCACAATTTTGCAGCAGCCCTAGCACGTTCTTAGCATTAAAATCTCCCTGGATATACTTATCTAGAAAGCAAGTCCAAGTGGATGGCATAGTTGTATCTCATGTAGTATGTTTGAATATCATTTACATCTTTTTCTTTCCATCTCCTGATTGTTTACATCTAGGTGGTTTTCGATCCACTCGTTATTCTATTATGTGTTTCTTCACGTTCATTACAACCGTCAAGTACTCCTACCCTCTGCCTTTTTGTACATGTCAAAAAAATTACCTCATTTCAGAAAGTTGAACTATTTTAATCTTACTTTTGCAATATGCCCACACATAAGACAAATTGGATTGAAGCAATCATTATTTAATCACATGTTTAAAATTTGAATTCAGGATAAGGGCAAATAGACAAGTACAATTCAAATGTCAATGTTATAAGACTATGCATAAAGAGCTGTTTCTTTAAAATCAAGCTAAAATTATGGGTTGGAGGGTATAATTCTTAATTTCATACTACCGTGTCCTGCGAGTAGATAATCTAATATCTATGTTTTACTTGTGAGGCACAGAGACATAGCTGTACGCAATATGCTATTGCGAAGGAATTTGCTATGGAATTTGCTATTCAAATAGTGAACATCATCTTATTTTTGTACTTTGTTGTTCCTACCATCATACCTTTTAGTTTTTATTTATAGAAAAGGAGTAAATAATTTTCATTTGGAAGGGAGAAGAGTTGCAAGTATTTTTCCAATGGATGAAATGTTTCTGAATGAGGTTAGGGTATTTTGAAAGGATAGAGATTATATAGTACCTTAACAACATGCTTTTTCGAATATTGCTTTTTGTATTTGGATGGATTAGACATACTAGAATCTTTTATCTGCTATCTGTGGTGTAAAGTACCCTTCTCCCTGTCTCATTCCCCTAGCCTGTGAGATTTTTCTATGGAGCAGCTTAGTTTTTTGCACACAGGATGAGATGGGATTTTCTCTCTTTCTGAGATCAATTTTTGTTTTTGTTTTGTTTTTGTGTGTGTGTGTGTGTGTGTGTGTGTGTGTGTGGTGGGTGGGGGAGGGGGCGCTTGTGTGTGTTTAGGGGCTTCTGTTATTACAGACATCTTAAACCTCTTTCTCTCTGTTACCAAGCTCTCTTTCCCTAGAAAGATATGGATACGTGTGCGCTAGAACACTTTAAATTTTGAAAGATTACTAAGTTATTTTATTTTGTTTCGTAGAAGTATCCTGTTAAATTTAATTTAAGCACAACAAATTTTCTCGTTTCTTGTCACCTTTCTTTCTTTTCTCATCCATCTAATTTTTATTTTTATTTTTTTGTATGCAGCGTTGTCATGTTCCTTTCTGATATGACTGGAAAATCGCCATTGTACAGAAAGTACGCCAAATATTTTTATCTTTTCTATCTGTCTTGTTTGTTTTGCAAATTTTTGAAATCAACAGGGAAATAATTTTGGGTCTGATTTAATTTTCTCCTCTCTTTATCTTTCCCCTTCTCTGTTCTGTTATTAGGGCATTTGTCTTCTTTAGTTCACCTGTTGCCCGAGAATTGGTTAATCACATAAAGAGAGACAGAGGTGTTATGTCTCGCATTGGTGCCTTAAGAGAGGTTATATTTACACCCAAATTCTTTACTGCTATTCTAGCTATATTTACTTGTGCTAGATTTGGTTTTGTTCTCATTTTGGTTCTCAAATCTGCAGATGAACTTGGAGTATTTTCCCATAGATAGCCAGGTACATTATCCTGCAGAGTCTTGTCTTCATTTGGATTTCTGCTATTGTTTAGATATTCCTTCACCATGAATGAATAAAAGGAAGGGATAAATCAATTTGGAGTTTTGACCTTTTGTTTTTTTATGAACATGCTCGCTTTTTTTAGGATAAAAGTTTATGCATTTTTTCTGACTCCCTTCCACTACTTCTCGTACTTGGTTTGGTATTGCTACCTGCACATGACTTTGAGAGTCGTGATGAGAGTATTGCTGAACAAGGTTGTTAAAATTGCGATCTGGATCGTACGATTCTACGATCCTAAAATGATAAAACGATCCGGATCGAGTGGAATATCACAAACTTGTAGGATTGTAAAGGGATAACAAATATTATAAAAGTGTAACTGTGTAATATATTAAATTGTATTGCATATATACCTTATACAGGTGATGAGATTTTTGAAATTCATGAAGATGACATTTGTCATAATGATGAAGACATTCTTTTGGTGATTGACTTGTTTGAAAATTTATATGTTCGACTTTGGCATCATGTTTGAGTTTATTATTTGACATATTATGTATTGTCAATTGTGGACCTTTAAAGTAGTTGCCACCTTGGTTTTATTATTTGATTTTGTTTCTTATAGTTGTTAATTTGTTATTAAGAATATTTGATGTTTATCTGTTTTTTAATATTTTAGTTAATATTTAGTAGAATCTTACGCTTCTCGATCCACTTCAACGATGCGATCTGCAAGACCTCTTCAACGGTTCAAGTCAAAATTGCTAAATTTATACTGATCCTTATTTCATATGTGACTACCATTACCCTTTCCCCTTGCACAGTCCCTCATCACTTATGACAGTTTTTCCTTGTCTCTTCTTGCTACTCATTTGAATCTCATTCTCTTGCATGGTTCCAAATTACCAGAAAATTTCAACAAGACTGTTCTTACATGTAATGGGACAATAAATATAACTGTAGGGTTTTATCACTGATAATGAGAAAGCTCTCGAGGAACTCTTTGGGGAGGAAGAAAGTTCTCGCAAAGGCGATGTGTGTTTGAATTTGATGGCCACCCGCATAGCTACAGTATTTGCATCATTGCGGGTATGTAGTTAAGTGTTTATCTATTGACCCATAGTACATACATATGCACAACAGTCTCCAAGGCTTGCATAATGTTGTCCTCTGACAGGAGTTTCCATTAGTGCGCTACCGTGCGGCCAAATCCCTTGATCCTACCACAATGACAACATTTCGTGATCTAATTCCTACAAAAATTGCTGCTGGAGTTTGGAATTGTCTCATGAAATACAAAGCCAACCTCCCAAACTTCCCTCAATCAGAGACATGCGAGTTGCTCATCCTGGATAGATCGATAGACCAGGTTCTTGTTTTGATTATCATAGGGTCATGAAATCCAACTTTATAATTATCATGCTTAATATATTTATTTTGATATGAAGATTGCTCCAATTATACATGAATGGACATATGATGCCATGTGCCATGATTTACTTAATCTGGAAGGAAATAAGTATGTGCATGAGGTAAGACCTCAAGTTTTTATGCTCCATAGTTGCTTGATTGTCCATGTATTTCTCAGCCAATTTATGTCAAGTAATGATACTTCTCAGGTTCCAAACAGAACAGGTGGTCTTCCTGAGAAGAAAGAGGTCCTTTTGGAGGATCATGACCCAATCTGGCTAGAGCTTCGCCATGCACATATAGCTGACGTATGTACAATACGCAAAAATCTTTGTTATTCCCCTTTTAGGTCTTCAAGAGTTCTGAAGTTTCTTTGGTCAATGGTTGCTTTGTCAGGCTAGTGAACGCTTGCATGAGAAGATGACTAACTTCGTATCAAAAAACAAAGCCGCACAAATCCATGGTTCAAGGTTGGCTTGAGTTATGCATCGTGAAAAATCTTTGCTTATAACTGTCGGCTGAAATTCAGTTCTTGGAATCTGATGTGGACCCCTAATTTGAATGTGAGATTTATGCATCTCTTCAAGTTATGAGATGGCCATATTAAGATTTCTAACTTCTTCTATTGCGTGAAAGAAATTGGACATCATATTTGATGGGAGATGTCAATCATGTATGCAAGAGCTTCTGAAGGGAGAATGTTTTGTCTTTGACCCAATATAAAGGAGCTTCTTCTGTTTGTTTGTTAAATTATATGGGTATCTCGAAAGTCATTTTCTATGCTCATTTCAATTTAACTGGTTTTTTATTTAAACACTCTTCCATTCATTGAATTTCCCAATATCATAAGTTTGTGTGCTAAATTGATTTTATGTTTTTTTTTTTTTTAAATCACCACACATTTTCTTTTATTGATTATCTATTAAGTTGCAGATTCTGGTTAATAGCTTCAGGATTTTATGCAGTATATCGGCTTGGTTTTACTTCTGTTTTTAAGTTCTTGTTGGCTACTGTCAGTCTTTCTCACTGGGCATTAATTTTTGTGTAGAGATGCTGGTAATTTGTCTACGCGGGAATTGCAAATGATGGTTCAAGCTTTACCTCAGTATAGTGAACAAATTGAAAAACTTTCCCTCCATGTTGATGTGAGTCTCTTGTAAATCTAACTGCAACTGCTATAGGCCTTTAGTTGTTTATGATTGCAATAACTAGAGCGTCTTATGTTCAAGCCTTGTTGATCTTGTGTTTGAAAAACATACCTGCTGGTAGACGTTAAGTATCTCAAGAGCTTAAAAGACAAGGTTTCCTTTGGTTGCTATGATATGCAATTTATTGTTCAATAAAATTAACGAAAAATCACGTTACAGTTTTTTATTTGAAAAGAATCTGAATTTGTATCCTACCGTCCTTGTGCTTTTTACAATCCTTTCTTGCTAAGCCAAACTGCCAACTGAATAAATTTGAGTTTTATTAATTGAAGTTCGATTCAGATAATATCATAATAATATGCAGGGCAATGTCATCTTAGACATTTAGATGATACGATTTTAATAGCATTTGCAAAAAAAATATGAATGGATTGTGCATTTTGTATAATTCATGTTTAAGGATCCTTCAGATGACTTGCAAAACTGGCTCAACTATATTTTACTAGAAATAGGATGTTCTTTATTTCATTAAGCAGCAACTGGTTTTGGAACGAACTGTATATTTTCAGTGAAGAATCATAAAGGATATTTGGCCTTTTGCCAATCATACTTCACTGGTTCAGATTGCTGGAAAAATTAACAAAATTATCCGGGAAATGGGGCTTAAAGAACTTGGGCAAATGGAGCAGGACCTTGTTTTTGGAGATGCAGGAACCAAAGATCTTATCAATTTTCTGAGAACCAAAGAGGTGAGAATGATATTATTTGCGTAAAAATATCATCGGCATATCGATTACAGGATGTAACGTGTGATGCAATTGCTTTTTCTGGCAGGATGTAACGCGGGAAAATAAACTTAGGTTATTGATGATCTATGCAGCTGTTTATCCTGAGAAGTTTGAGGATGGCAAAATTGCAAAACTCATGGAGGTTAGTGCTATTATTTACCTGCCCAAGACCATAACTGCTGCCATTAATTGACTTAGCTGAATTGGCATTTGATATCATTTATTTTGAATCCCTCAATAGGTAGATTTTGATTTGTAAACCTCTGTTTGATGTAGAACTGCCTTTTGAGAGATTAAAAAAACTTGAAGTACTTTACAACAAGGTCAAACTGTGTAAATTTTTGTTACACCTCTCACTCTTCTATTATGTTTTACAAGGATGGCATGACTCTTGTGAATGAAAGCTTCTTTAGGTCTAGTTATCTAAGCTGTCATTCTCGTAATTTATCTTCAATGTTTGTGATAAAATAATTAAACATCTTGATACACATATTGCATTACCTTGAAGTTGGCAAGATTACCACAAGAGGATACAATTGCTGTTTATAATATGAGATTGCTGGAGGTATCATCGGAGACCAGAAAAAGCTCAATTATACCATTCTCTCTTAAGTTTGATGTTCACAAGGTATTGATTGGTTGTTTAAAATGATTTTATGTTTGATTAACCCTGTCAACAGTCATATTAGGTTTTTGCCTTTGAAATTGCAGAAGAAGCATGCTGCTAGAAAAGACCGCCCTGGTGAAGAAGTGGCTTGGCAACTATCTCGCTTTTACCCTATTATAGAGGTACACTACACATTAAACTGTAAAATGGATTCCCTCACACGTGTGAAGTCATGTCTACATCATGAAACATAGGGTGTTGTTGATTCGAATCACAATCCTCAATTATGGAACTTTTATTGACTTAATTTTAGATCCGATTGGTGATTGCTGTCAAATGTTCATACTCATGTTTAGCAAGTCCATCATACCGTAGTAGAAACTGGGAAAATGACTACTGATTTGAAGGAATTGAAATCTGGCATATGGATGTCCCTTTCAGTTCCCCCTGCACCTACCCCTCCAACTCAAATGCAATCCACATACACACTCCCACAATGGGGTTGAAAAACCAACTCACCCATGATGGGGTTTGTGTGTCTGTGTGAATGGGACAGAGAATGAGATGATTTCTTTTGTTGAATGCAATATATAGACCATCTCAATTGAGATAATTACCATTTTCTTGGTCCAGGTTTAGCTTCAGAAATTGGAATTGAAACTCTATTAAATACACATAGTATCATCTATCTGTGCCCTAACTTACCTACCTGCTTGTTATATACATACATGTAATGTCCATAAATTGCAGCCTTCTCAAGTATTTGCATCCTAATTAATTCTACTTTTACCATGTTGGGGTCTGTATCTTCCTTATCTCTTATCCTTGCCCGTGGTCTATAGCTTACTAGTTGAAGTTGTGATTTTCCGGCACGTGCTTTGTTTATATGTACCGAGTGCCTTTGTTCATTATGCGTGGAGCAAATGCAATATCATGTGGATATACCATGTGTTATCATTTTCCCTTCTACTCGGGCCTACCCTAAATTAGTGGAATACTTACTGATGCTCTTGTTGCCTCGCAGGAACTCGTTGAAAAACTTAGTAAAGCCGAATTGTCGAAGGATGACTACCCATGTATGAATGACCCTAGTCCAACTTTCCATGGAACGTCTCAGTCGGCATCAGTACGGACAGGTCAAATTCCACCTCCTCATTCAATGAGATCAAGGCGGCCGGCAACATGGGCCCGTCCTCGAAACTCTGATGACGGGTATTCAAGGTATGTTGTGGCTTTCTCCTTGTGACCATTGTCTTGCTCCTTTTTGCCCTTTTCTTTTTTAATCTGTTGCCACTTGCAAAAGCTTCTTTTATTAACTCTTTTTAATCAAATTGGTCTAACGGTTCAGTTTCGCAGATATTGTTACAAATTGGTTTTTAGAATAAAAAACTAGGTTGTTGGTTCTTTTGGAAAGACCACCCAATAAGACACTACTGCTCTCTTCCACCAACCAAGCAGCCCCTGTTACTGCCACTACCATCACCAATAATCTTTGGAACGTCTATACTACCATCACCGCACACTCTATACATTCATATATACACCAAGAATGCAACATGGTACGGAATAGAAAACTCCCCATTTGGAGTGCAATTTTGTCTCTCTCTCTCTCTCTCTCTCGTTCCAAAAAGTTTATGGATTTTGATTTGGGGACTTTAAAATCTTTTTATTCATTTTGGGATAAAAATGCAAAGGGAAACATGTTTCTATTAAGACGTGATGTTCATGAGGTTGGCCTGAAACCAGAAACCAAATCAACCTGCACTGAACCAAGTCTGTTTTGGGGGTTCGGTTTCAGTTCAATCAAGTATAATTTGATTCAGTTTTGTTTCTGGAAATATTTAACCAATAAACTGGATAATCAACCAAATTAATCCAAGCCAAACGATATAAACTGTATCTGCATCCCATATTGATGGTGAATTTTCTTAACTTTTTATATATGTTACTGTAGTCCTATAAATTTGACTATTGTATGGTTTGGTATCTGTAAGAACCACATGTATTTTATTACTTCTTCAAATCCATCTAGCCTATTTTTCTTGTTCTTTTTCTTTTTTTAATTCAATTTTGTCGCACTCCAGTAATTCAGTTAATTAATGCTTTTCTGCAGTGATTCGATTTTGAGGCATGCATCTAGTGATTTCAAGCAGATGGGTCAACGTATTTTTGTATTCATTGTTGGTGGGGCAACACGATCTGAGGTATTAGGCTCTGACGCTCTCTCTCTCTCTCTCAACTTCCGTAATTTCTTCTGAAACTATTGTTTATCCTCAGTTGCGGGTTTGTCATAAGTTAACAACAAAGTTGAAGCGGGAAATTGTCCTAGGCTCATCCAGTCTTGATGATCCTTCACACTTTATTACGGTAAGGCAGTACCTGACTTCATTCCTTTCTCCTGTCCACCATGTTCCACAACTCTAATAACTCCCAAAATTGAACAGCTTGGAATTATATATATTGATGATAACAGGATTTTTTGGTTAGTTTAGTCCATATTTCATCAACACATTAGTGAAGAGTACAAGCCGAATACAAGGAATACATAGAACTAAACTCTCAAGTCTTAACAAATCTTACACAAGAAATCCATCTGGGAGTAGATACAAAGAGGGGGGGTTGTATTGGAAGACTTCAGAAGATTAAGGGAAAATGTTGTTTTGTTTTTCCTTTCTTATCGACTTTATTCTTTTTCCAAAGACTGACTAAAGTGTTCTTAAAACAAAATTGATTCTTTAATCCCATATATTTTGGGGGGCCAATAATTAATGAAATTGCTTGAACTATTTCTGAGTGGGAGGGAGTAAGGTACTTGTAAATGATCAAGAACGTGGAATCAAAATAACAATTGTTTCAGGCCCAAACAGCCTCACCTAGGCCTTTCTGTAAGTTGATTATCTATACTCATTTATGAATATAATGTTAAATTATACCTTTTAAAACTGTCATCTAGGATTTTGGAGTTCTAAAAGTTGTATGTATGCTTAAATATACAAATATATCGCTGTGCATTGCCAGTAATTTTACTAAATACGTACATAAATGAAGGGAGAAGAGGAAGAAATATGGAAAAACATGTCGTGTTCGAATTTGTTCTGTAATCAAGTTTATCCCAATCCATGCAGAAGATAGAAAATGAATGTTTTTATGCATCTGATTTTGCTCCATCTGTTCGATTGCAGAAAATGAAGCTGTTGAATGCAAATGAACTCTCGTTGGATGATCTTCAGATTTAGATATCTGTGGCTGGTGAAGCTGGACATGCAATTTTTCTAGGGCCCGTTTCTGTAAATCATATATACATATACACTTCAATGTCTTAGTTTCTTGGACATCACTTTCTTTACTTTTCTTTATCATTCGTTTTGACATTGTTTTCTACTAGCCCGAACAAGTGCTTGCTGGCTGTGTTGTAATTGATTTCTCGAGGCCTCTAGCAATCCGGGGTGTGTATAAATATAATAGTTGTATCTTACGGAATTTTGTTGACCGGAAAATCCTAAAGTTCAGAGACGTGTTCAATGGTATGTTTTCTTGCTTACATTGCCTTTCAATTATGTGTTTCTGATCTACCTGAAGAGTCTTTAATTCCTTAGTCATTTGTCCATGAAATTATGGGGAGTGTTTTTTCTACCTCTATCTTCCCAAGTGTATTTGCTTTTCTTTCGAGACATGTTTGATATGCAGTTTTAGGTTGGAGTTGAGAGTATATTTAAATTGATTTTTATTTCTTTTTCTATTTTAATATCGACCAACATGGTGTAGTCCACCCACAATGCCATCAACATCAAATATTTCTCTTCTTGTATTCATAAGCTAGCTCTTGTCACATGCCATTTAGCCATCAACATCAAATATTCTCTAGCAGCCAGCATATTTTTAATAATGTAGTTCTCCATAAATGGGCAGCCCTAAATGTTTGTTATACCACACTTGCATAAACTGTTTTAATGGTGCATTTTATAAAAATATAAAATATTCTTTTATTGTTTTAATTATTCTTTTATGATAAAATTTATCATTGATGATGTCATTATCCAGTAATATATTAGTGGACCTTAAAGTGAGCATTTTTTTCGACTTATTAATTTATAAACATGCTTTATACATCATTGTGTTAATACCTTTTTGTCTGTGGTGGTTGTTATTTTATTATTTTTTTATTTGTGTGTGTGTGTGTGTGTGTGTATCTAAAACACTGTAGGAAATGAGCCAGCTCATTTAGAAATTGTAGAAAAATCCTCAATCTTCGCAAATGTCTTATGTGGTAAGCAACCTAATGAACTTGGAATTATATGCCCACCAACTCCAATTTCTAAATTTGAGCTCCCCTTTTTAGAATGACAAATTCCCCCTCCCACCATGATTGTGCTAGATTTGAATGTGTAAGTATGTTACGTCATGTTTAGTACATTGTATTAGATATGACTTAACATATTATACAAAATAAAAATATGAAACGAAAGATCGTGTTTGTCTTATGTCTAATTTTATACATTGTACCAAACATATATATGTTGTACTAAACAAGATTTAGAAATTATGTGACAGAATTTGATGGTTATCTTGTCCACTTCTGTGTATTAGAACTTATTTATTATGAACGGACATCGTGCAACAAATCAATTGTTATTTACAATGTTAATATATTTGATTCTATTGTGTTTTACACGTATATATCATGTATGTATATACACATATTTTATAGAAGAGGCATAGGAAATTGATTGACACAAGAAAAAGGTAGAAGAAAAAAAGATTGTATGATGGTGCCCTAATTATTATTTTATTTAACAAAAAGATTCGATGCTAATAAAATAAGCAAAAGCAAATCTCAATTTGTCAACCTACCCCATTAAAAAAATCATAGACCCATATAAAAATAATATTATATTTTAATGGTTAATCACTCCATGTAAAATGACCAATTAGCTTATGACCCCTCATTAGTAGAGCTTTAATAATGAATAATGCAATATTCATAGTCGTAATATTACACGTGACATTAGTAATTATTCATAATTGTTGATTATAAATAATTTTATTAAATTAGAGTAAATAATTATTTCAATTAACAATTAAGTAATGCTGCAAACTGAGTAATAAATAATAGGATTAAGAATGTTAATTTCTACTTAGGGACCATAAGATGTATTTACTAATTAGTGAAAGAATATTGGCAATGATTTTGTTAGTTGTTATTGAAAGCAAAGTAGTAACTAAATTAAGTAAGGGAGTGGGACCTACATTTGGCCATGACTATTTGTGTAGGAATTCCAGCTATGTTCAACGATCTCACGTGACATTAGGTACTATAAGCACTTGCAATATCGGCCTGTGTTCGTGTTGCCATTTTTTTGTAGTTAAAAATAATAAAAACGGGTTGTGTTGTGTTAAGTTAGAAGATCGAAATATTTAAACATAAATTATAATCAGCTATCAAGTTATGTACTAATTAATAAAATATTGAATGATAAAAAGGTGAAAATGTGATAAAAATAGTGAAAAAACTTGACAATATAACACTCTACAAAATAGTAGAATTGTAATTGTTATAAATTATTATAATGTCATGCATGACAATGATAAAATAGACTTACTTTTTATTCCATACACACAAATACATACAAAAGCTTAACATGATAGATTTTAAAATTTTGCAACTTTAAACGTTATAGGTAACATCGAGTCCTCCTAAACCCTAAATTAGAATTTTTTTTTTTAATTTAATAATTTATCACCTCCGAGAATTTGGACAATTTCTCGATTTTAAGATGTAAACTCCGAACTCTTTTAAAATACCAAAGTTACTTATAATCACTTAATATTAAGTAGGATTTTCTAAAATAAGAGCTAAAATTGAATTTTCTAACGTTGGTTTTCTAGTAATTATTATTTATTATTGTATATTATTACATTACGTTAAAAAATTTGGAGTAAATTATATTTACAGTTTTCATTCTTTCAACTTTATAATAATGTCATCCTCACTCATTCGCAGATATCATCATCCTTACATTAATTCATACAGATGGTGTTCAAATAATTTTTTTGACAATTTTGTCATTAGCTTAAATAAACTAAAATAGCAAAAAAAAAAAAAAAAAAAAAATTAATAAAAAAATTGTAATTAGAGTACATAACTTTTTAAAAATACAAAATGGTCTCTTTACATTTTATTATTTAAAATAATTAAAAAAAATCATCTTCTTCCCCAACCTCACCCCACTTTTTTTAATTGAATGTGGAGAATAAGATGAAGTTTTTTTTTTTTTAATTGATTTAAATAATTGAATGTAAATAGACTATTTTGCACTTTTGAAAAAATTAAGTACCTCAACTACAATTTTTTCATTAATTTTTTTTTATTTTTTACTGTTTAAATTTGTTTAAGTTAAAGACAAAATCGTCAAAATAATCATTTGAAGACTATATATGCAAATAAAATTGAATATAAATAAAATTGTTATAAAATTGAAAGAATATAAACTATATGTATAATTTATCAAAAAATTTATCAACAATTTGGTATTTTCAAGATTCTGTTGCATGAAAAAGAATTGTATACTTTGAATTAAGTTAATGAAGAATAATAACAACTATCAAGAGCTATTGAGACACGTTATGCATTCACTTAAGTCGAGATTCCATATTCAAGATAGGTTGTACATTCATTCAAGTCAAAATTCGATCTAGGTATTTATAGCATTGGGTTTTATAAGCTAGTTTGATAAGTTGGTCAAACTAGCTTATAAGTTGGTTTAAATTTTAGAATAAATCATAAATTATGTCCATCCAACTTATCTAACTTATAAGTATGGTTGACCGATTAAATTTTACTCTCCTACAAATTGATTCAGTTAAATACTGTGACGGCATTTTTGTAATTTGACAAAAGCCAAAAATTTATAAGCGAAGTTGGATCATCCAAACATACTTGTTTATTGTACTTATAAGCACATGATATTTGTTAGTACTTATAAAACAATTATAAATTGGTCAAACATATTTTTTATCCACAAATTTCGTAGGATCCATTACTTATAATCTCATTACTTATAATCTGTAAAAAATACTTTACCAAACATACATATAAAATTTTCAATAAAGTACTTATTTTACTTATAAAATAGCTCCAACTTATAAACCCGCCAAACATGCTCTTATATTTTCAAAATGCGATTAGATAATTGGTAAAACGTAAAACATTAACCCTCATTCTACTTAGGGATGGCAACGAGTCGGGATCGGGTCGAGCCGGCCGGGGGAATTCCCCACCCACCCCATTCCACACCACACGGGCACCACCACACCAGCGGCTTCACGCCTCTGCTTTTTTTTTTTTTTTTTTGGTAATCGTGATTTTCATTGAAGGCAATATATGAAATTATGAATTATGAAATGGGAGAATTAAAGTTAATTCTAAATTGTATGATTAGAATTTAAAAAATAAATTGTGTATAATATATTTATTAAATAAAATAAAAAAAAATGCAAATCAATACTTTTTGGTGTAGTGGTTAGGAATTGTGAATCAATATTTACACTTCGAGTTCGACTCTTTCAACACTCATTTCATCAAAATATTTTTAAAATTTTAAAAAAAAAAAAAAAAATTGGAGTGGGTTCGGGACAACCTCGGGACAATTTTTCCCGCCCCGAATACTAGATTATCTGGGACGGGGCACGGGGTAAATTATCTTCTCTAATTCTACTAATAATTTACTAATATACCCTAACATCGAGCTTGGTGGCATAATCCCACGTGGAAAAATTATGACGTCATGTGGGGAAAAAAATGAGATTCTATTCCATTGAATCATTCGCAAAGCACGTGGTATAAATATCTAATGGGTCCCACTAATCATATAGATGCAGACACCCCATTGGACAGCAGTTCCATTGACCTAGTCAGAATAAGGGACTGTTTGGCCATCTTTGTCTTTTGTCACACAAAAAATAAAAAGTTAATTCATAATTAAATTAGTTTTACTTATTTACGTAAAATGTGGATCGGGCCCAGAAAACAGGACATTGGATGATGTTGATTGTGTTGAGTTTTTCAATTTGATCGTCTGAAAATTCAACCGTGTCAAACTCGTGTGACTCAATTATACTTTTAGATCAAAATTCAATATTAGTGGTGATACTTTTATATGCAACTAATCATGTCTCGTTTTCGACTTTACGTGTATAGACTATATATAACTGAATTAATTTTTGAACAAAATATGAAAAAAAAAAAAAACTCAATTCGAGTCGAAAACAAATATGAAATACAATCTATCTAAAATAGCTTCGAAATTACAAAATACCTTTATAATTTTTTAATGATTAATCACCTTATGTGACATGATGTCTCAAAATTATTGCCTAGTAGGTGTTTGTAGTATCATTGATTCCAAATACATCACAAAACATTATACTCACAATTATTATAGGTTATGGGCCATATTGTACGACTACCCGGCCCACCATTCATGCTTGCTTCCTAATTACCAAACATGTTTTACTTTTTCTCTTTAAATCCACCATACCCACTTTATTTATTTATTTTAAAAATAAATAAATGATTAAGAATATATTCTTTAGTTTTCTTTTGATGATTACACGCATACGCGTACATGTACATACACCATTCACATACATCTACATGGAGTTGGACTTTATATTTTCCAGGCCTGAGTCGAATTTTAAAAATTGAACCTCGTGCCATCTCCAACCCATATCTTCAAATTGGTCAAGAACTTTTCTCTAAAATAGTCTGATTTTCACACCAAATCCATATATGATCTCCAACCCATTACTTCAAATTTTGCACCAAATGAATAGTATATATTCTCATCCATTTATATTTTTAATTTTAAACAATAATTTATTTCAAAAATTATTTAATTATATAATGTATTTAACATAAAAAAAAAAATTAGACGAGAAAAAATTTAAAAAAAAAAAAAAAACATTTAACATCAAAAAAAAACAAAAAAAAAAAACAAAACATTTAACATCAAAAGCAAAAAAAAAAAAAAAGTTGGATAGATGTGCGCCATTTCAACTTCAAATGAGAAACGATCTTTGCGCCGTATAGACTGCTCAAAACTACTAAAATTGGAGGAGTTCACACTCCATTTTGGAGTTTTCACTCCAAAATGGAGTAGGGTTGGAGATGCCCTCAAATTGTAGTGTCTATTCAAATTTTTTTTTTTCTTTGTAAGAAGTTTTTCAAAACTAAATCTATTAATTCAAAATTCAATAATAAAACGACAAACAAAATGTAATATTCAACAATAAAGTCCTAATTTCTTTTTTATCACAACCCATTATGCAAGAAGATTATAAGTATATAGACGTATACAAGGAACAAATTCAGTTATGCAAAATTTGATGTCGACAAGAAATGATAACATCAACTTTATTTTAATCAATTCAATTAGTACAATCATTACAAAAAAAAAAAAAATTAACTCGTGAAATATATAAATTATCTAAAATAAAATAGAATAGTTACAAGAGAAGTATCGCTTACAACTCTCGTAGAAAATACAATAAAACAACTATGGCGACTTAACGTAGACTGTGGAGTGGGTTTTTGTCGGACTGGAGAGGAGATTAGTGGTTTGGCCTTTGAAATCGAGTTGAGATTATACATTTCAACTTTCAAGTTGGAAAAAGACGAGATTTTAATTGGGCAGACTTTTTTAAGTAGATGTGGGTTTGGACTGCCCTAGGCTAATCTTTTCAATAAAAAAAAAAACTTAACACAATTTTTAAGATCTAGGGGCCCCAAATATTTTGGGCCAATGGCAGTCACCTCTTATGCTTCATATAAAGTTTAGGATGCATCCACACCTTATCTATCACTTACGAGCCATCTCTAGAAGTCTCTAACAATCAATCAAATATAACAATTTGACTCGAGACCAGCACCCTGCTCCGTTTTGAACTGTCTCGTCCCGATTAATCGGGTAATAGGACGGGTGTGGGTCCGAGTGGACCTACTCCTTGTTTTTTTTTTCTTTCAAAAAATATAAAATCAAACTCCATAAAACAAATTGTTGATTCAAACCTTGGTGTAAAATGAGAAATTACACAGCTTGCTTCACTAATACACCACAACACCAATCTTTCACTTTTTTATTTTATTTGTTTGTTTTGAGTTTGAAATATTTTTTTCTTTAACTTACAATTAAAAATTTTTAAAAATAAATCGAAGCAGTGGCGGGTCATTGAGACTCTCCGTTCCATTGTCATCCCCACTAGCAATTTGGAGAGGCATGTCGTGCCAAGTCTAATCCTTTAAAGCCACGAAATCCTCTTTTAAAGAATATTAATTAAACAAATTTGATCGGCTTAATCCATTCCCATCATGAATTGTACATCATTTTTTATATATATAACGAATCTATTCATTTTACACATCTAGAAAAGGAATTTGTCCACCTACACAATTAATGATTATAACACCTCCAATTAGCAATTGGTAAGAAGTCAGTGTTGTTAATTAAGCCTTTTCTAGTATTTGACAAATTTTGTTGTAACTAAAATCCTCTCCTGCCGACAGGAATTTGTGTCCACTAAATGAAAGTAATTACATTACAAGACATAAAGCCAAAAAAAGTAGCATAATATGATAATACTCTACTCCATTTTTTTCTACTTTCTATATTTTGTCATGGTAGGTGGAGGTGGGGTGGGGTGGGATGGGGTGGGTGAATGCTGCAAAAAAAAGTCACAATCCGACCCCCACCCGTCTATATACTGTGAATCACAAACACTCGAATATATCATATATCGATACTTATCGAACATTTTATCAAAAGAGTTCAACAAGTCATATCGTGTCATATTTTTTATAAACTTTTAACATTCTAAAACTAGTGATACTTTAGGTACATTCTTCAAACAAGTGTTCGATATGATATGTATCATATCTTATATTTAAAAAAATATAAATATAAAAATATCATTAAATAAACTTTAAAAAATTTAAATTGACGTGTTCATGTTTTACTTCAAAAAAAAAAAAATTATGGTGGAGGGTGTTTATCTCCTCCACGCTGGAAGTTTTTCAAGTGGTTCAATCCAAATACATACATAGGAAGTTCAAAGCTTGGACAGAAGAGTTCCACTTGCTGCTCGCCGAAGCCTTCTTAATATATCTTGTGTGAGAGAGAGAGAGAGAGAGAGAGAGAGAGAGAGAGATATATGAAAAGATGTACACGATTATATACTAAGAAAAGAAGTAAAGCAGAGATTTCCATTATTGGAAAGATGCTCCACTTGAACAAAAATAATATGTTTGTATCTTTAATATTTTCATGTATCTAGAATATCTAAATTGCATCAATATATATATATATATATATATATATATAAAAAGACCGTTCCTCCTACTAATATATTTGACAAATAATCATGACCTTTAATTTTAATCAATCTAACGGTTTAAATATATTAGCAACTTTAAAATTCTTATATTCACGTCCAAACACATTCCAAATTTTTTTTTAATACATTTAAACCGTCATATTGGTTGAAATTAAATGTCATGATTATTTAGCTTGATAGGTTTTTATCAAGCTAAATTTCAACGTTGCACAAAATACTTGATCTATGACGCACAGAAACAAGAAACTAAGTCTTATTCGACGAATTTTGAGACGACTAAGTGAATCTCTTTTCACTTATCGTCTTGATAGATATTTAACCACATTAGTATTTTATGCCGTATTTCCATATAATACGTTCTATTGGAAATTTAAACAAAATAGAAAAATCCAAAGAAGACGAAAACAACAAAATCAAAATCACACAATCGATGAAGAAAGAAAGGATAGTGAACTCAAGGTACCAAATAAAAACAAGATCCATCTTTTTTTTTTTTTTTTTAATCTCATAAATTACGTACGAATTTAACTAATTTTTCACTATAAATAATCAACGAAAAATTAGTAAAAAAGGGGGGAATAAAAGAATTTGTCAACAATTTTATGTACTATAAACACGGATTAATGATAAAGTGTAATAAATTTGGGTAAAAATACAGTCGTCGTTACCCGTAACGACAAGAAATTAGCTTAATCTTTGTTAGAAAATCACTATCAGGCATCTTTGTGTGTTGCTCCATGGGGACAGCCTTGTTCAACTTTTATGCAATGATTTTGAGCATCATCCAATGACTCTGCCTGAATGAACATCACAAACTTTGGAATGTTTAAAGATGAAGTTACCTAAAAATATGATCTATTTTTAAGATAACCACCAAAGTTTGGGAATCGACTTCCACTTAGTTCGGGATCGGCCCCACTCGATAAAAGAGACGGGATCCGGGAGAAAGTTGATCATTAATCTTCCGGGGTTGTTGACCTAGATAGCGAAACCATTCCGGTCATCCATTATGCGCTTTCTTCAATACTTTAAGCAGAATTTTCTACAATCCCGAGCATCTTATGGAGCTCCGGACTGTCTAAAAATGTTCCTGTTAAATGCTTCTGCCACCGGAAAAAACAGAAAAGAATCAGTTGAAAGGGAAATATTATGTTACTTTCCAAATGTTGCACAGGAATAGAAAGGTGAATTAAGCATTTCATACAAGTATAATGAGCTTTAAAGATGACATTCAGTTATCAATCACAACAAAATAGAGTATTCATGACAATAGATGGAGCAACTTGAAAGGACAAGATTCTACCAAACTTTGGTTACTCATAACATACAAGGGAAACCCCGTCTATCTTGTACTTAGATCCATTCAATAATGATGACACAAACATGTTATCATCAGCTTTTTAAAGCAAATCGAGATGCTCGAATAAGGGATCCTAGGACGTGATTTGTTATATTTACATATGAACTCAAAATGCTTTTGCAGAACTTTAGATGATCAGTCGCTAACACCCTTGAAGTATCGGCAACTTACATTTCTTTCGATGAATGAATACATCTCTAAAAATAAGAAGGTAAATATCAATCACGAGAAAATAATTCATCATATTGTGAAGAAAACAATAAATATGTCCATTGAATTGCAAAGATTAAATTTGATTTTATCAACTTGATACGAAACTGTTTACATGATAATAAACTCGATTCTTATAACAAAAGGAGAAACAAAAACCTTCTCTCCGTCCTTCAGCCTACGCCCTTTCATCTTATCTTTACAAACAAGCAGTCATTCTCTAATCCCGGATGGTTTAAAAGAGTGAATAGAGGCTCGTGAACTGAACTAATTCCCTCTTTTCTCAGCCAACTGCCCCCCAAAATCTTCTAACAGCAATAAAGTACAAATCCTAGAAAGAATTGAAAAGGAAACAAGTCGGAAAAGATAAACAACCTAAAAATTAGGATGCGTAGGAAGGGGGAAAGGGATCTTACGCAGAGGACGTATCAACAAAAACTTCATTGAGCACATCGTCCTCACCGTTTTCAAAGGCAAAGAGCTCAGCATCCTTATCTTCGTCCTTGGAAGAACCTCGTATTTCCATCTTTGAATGAGCAGCAATGAACATTAACTTCTGGGCCCTATCGATTCCCACCCGCGAATGGCTATGAGCACTCACAAATTTCGGTAATGACCAGTTGCATTTGAATCCGCATGAAGTAGCATGAAGGAAAATCAGTCTAGCGGCGACCTTTCCTAATGACTTGAACTCGGTTAGGTGAGTTTCCCATACAAGCCTACTGCTTTGGGGATTGGCAATCTTCATCTTCCCCGTATTTGGATCCCTTTGTTTTAATTGTACAGCTTGAGCATAAACCGGATCAAGCCCTTCAGTTCTCCATTTCATAAGCTCCATAAGAGCAATGTGAGCCTCATCCCTAGATACGAGCCGAGTTATTAGCTTGTCCACATCCTTCTCTTGTTCAGGTGTCAAGAATTTGAATGGGGGCAAGTACTTCCCACTCGTGTCCCGAATCAAATAAAGTGGATCAAGTATAAAAGCAGCAGCCCAAGCCGGATGATAATTCCTTCTGAACCTCCGGTCAATCACCTTCTCCACAGGTCCTCCAACAATGTGAAATTTCGAACCCCAGTCCTTCACTTTCAACCTAAGCTCCTCCCAAAGGGTCAAGCATTGCCCGACCCTCGGTTTCTCCATCAAGATTTCCTGTGCCATTGTCTTGACCAATTTAACTAGAGAATGAACTGCTTCTAATTCATTCCAAAAATGTGGATTCCTCATCATTTCTTCGATATCTCTAGCAATTGGCTCCTCAGCTAACACCATCTTGTAAGATTCATCTAACAATACTAACTGAAGGGCTCGAGCAGAGCCCAATATGTCCTCTACCATTGTGTAAACTGTCCCAAAATCCGACATTTCATAACCACGCAAAGGTACTCTCAGCAAACCGGCATGCCCATATTCCTGCAACTGATACTTACGAAAACTCTGTCGGATTTGAGACTTATTGTTAACAAAATTAGCTAGTTTTAAACAATTTTCAGTCACATTCTTGAATAATGGAAGTTCCTTACCGAAATCCTTTATCAGAATATTAAAACCTCGGTATTGACAACAAAGATTAACCATCCAATTGTGCTGATTTTCTAAATATCTCAATGCCTTATCCTTAAACTTGTCTGAAACTATACCTACACATTGGTGCACTGAATTCCCACAAATATCAGTGATAGTTTCCCATAAAACTTCTTCTGCATATTTAGACTGCATATAACCACTAGTGAAAACTGCCCTCCTAAAAACACTAGTCCCATTGGGAAGATTCACTGCAAGATTTACAAAACTTTCTTCCCTGTCACGACCAGAATCCTTCGACTTCCAACCATCAGACGCAATCTGAAAGAACATCGCGTCGCGAATTTTTGCCTCGGACTCAGCCTTGGCCTCCTCGTATTTGGCATCTAACCTAGAACCCATAAAGTCTTTTCTTGATATTGCAGGCAATCCAACCTGGTTGAGAAATGCCTTGAATTTGGGATGCTCAAGAGTTGAAAAAGGAACAGACCCACAACATTCATAAATCCAATCTGCAAGAAAATCAAGTGCAGAATCGACCTGCGATTTGGTTAATGTTGGACCAGGTGATGATTTGGGACTCTTCAGCCTCTTCACACTATCTTCCAACATTGCCAAAGCTCCCAAATCCTCTTTCCCACCTGACAACACCAATTGCTGCTGCTGCTGCTGTTGATACATACGCCCACCGCCACCGCCTCCGGAACTTGCACCAGCAGCAGCAGGAATAGCACTAGTACTTGCCATTGAAATCGCGGGTGGGTACGCTAACTCCACAGTGAATCTTGATGGATCAACGATAGTCAATGGATGAACATGTTGAGCAGAAAATGCTGTAGCAATGCCACCAGAATTTCCACCACCACCTTTGCCGCCACCGCGATTACCACCGGTACCTGAACTTCGCTTCCGGTGGTTGTGGGGTTGCGACGTATTAGGAGCCTCTGCCAGACTCACAGATGGAACAGAAGCAGAAGGCACGGAAGAAATCGGCATAGGAACAGAAGCAAAGTTGGGGCATGTTCCCTTCTTAAGATGCTCGGAGGCGGTTCTGGACGGATTAGAGGCGGAGAAAGCGGCGGCACATAAGGAACACCGCAGCTTCACCGCCTTGGGAAAACCAGTATCAGAATTATGCACGAGAATTGGCTCCAGGTGCGCCCAGTACCACGCGCCTTTGCCTTTAATGGCCTTATTCCGTACCATCATCAACCCTTCATATCTCTTGTGCACCGCCTTGGCGGCCACCTCATCGGAGGATAATGATACGGAGGCCGAAGTAGATTCCACCGCCGGTACGGTGGTGGCGTTTGATGCAGCCATTATACTTTAAATCTTGTAATTACACACTATTCAACGTACTACAATATTCTTAGACTTGAACTTATAACTTAAGTAGTGCAATTGAGCGTCTGTGTGTGTACTTCTAAGTAGGATGATATGTTTTTGGTGCATTTAGTCAGGGAGCGGCGGAGGGAGCCGGCGGTCCATGGCGGACTCCGGCGGGTGAAGGGTGGTTTCTTTCAAAGGTTTCGAGGGTATGTGGAAAAGGAAGTTTTTCAGTGGTTCAGAAATTTGGAATCAGTATAAAGAGAGCAATGGAGTTATTGTAGTCTGTAGAGTGAGATACGACTAGTATAGAGAGAGAAAGATACCGGAGAAGGAGGGGGCTGGGTGGGGGAGTAGAGGTTATGGTGGAGTGGAGTTTGGGTGGTACTATGTTATTACTTATATATACTTATTACAAAACACGCCGTTTACTGTTGATGAATAGAAGATTCTTAAAAATGTATTGTCTCGATTTTACAATAAATGTACTCAAAATATGAAAATTAAATAATCAAATAATTTGAAGTGTAATTTAGAAAAATAGAGTCCGTTTGGCGTGGATTATAAATTAGTTTATTTGACCAAAATAGTTTATTTGATCGAGAATAGTAAAAATATTATACTACAAAGTCAATTTTTAGAAGATATTCGGTAGAGTTTTTTTTTCAAAAATATCATTTTTTCTCTACAAAAATTTTTCTACACACTACAAAAAAGTTGAAAAGTCAAATAAATAAAAAATATTGGTCGAATAATTTTTATTAAATAAATTATTTTGATCAAATAAACTAGTTTATAATCTACACCAAACATATTCTAATTTTATGAAATTTTGTAAAAAAAAATACTTATGCAATATTATTTTTTTAAATTTCATCATATTCTCATTTTCTTAAAAAATATAATTAAGTTATAGTCGATATGTCGCGTCGACAAAATATATGACTAATTTTTATTATGTAATATTTTCATATTCATACCTCATTCGACGATTTAAACGTCTCTATATATCGATTTTCACTTCGTTTTTCAGTAGTACCATAACGAAGAATTTGTTTTCTCACGAAATTTTTTGTTGAAATCGCGTTTTTTCTTTTTTTTTTTAATACTAAATGTTGAATGAAATTCATTGAAGGCAATTTCAAATGTTTGGTTTTATTTGATTTTTTTATTTTTATTTCATTGTCTACTCTCTTTCTTTTTTGTTGGTTGGGTCTTGTTGTGGGACATAATCGTCCTTTTTTTGTTTGTTTGTTTCTATCTTTTTCATCAAAAGAAATTCTCTCCCATTTTACATTATATTTTTAGTAAATTGCCCTCGTATTCTACTACATATTTCAATACTTCTTTTAAAAAGAATACAAAAATCTCTCATATCATTGAAAAACAAATATTCCTTTTTTTTTTTATCTTATTTTGTTTTTTTAGCAAATTTTTTTTTTCCCACAAAATGTTTTCTTTCTTCTTATGTTTGATTTAGATTAGAGCATTATTGTACTTTAAAAAAAGTTATGGTCTTAATTGTAATTTTTTTATTGAATTTTTTTCTATCATTTTAATTTATTTAAGTCAGTGATAAAATTGTCAAAAAAGTTATTTGGGGACCATCTGTACGAATAAATAGAAGAATGATGATGATATCTGTTAAAAAAATTAAATAAGGATGATATTATTACAAATTTAAAAAATGGGGACCATTAATATAATTAACCTTTATATTAAAGTATTTGTATTGTGACTCATGGTTCATGTGCTCTCTTAAACAAATATGGGACAAGAAAAAGGGCAACCTAGGAATTCAATTAATTCCACCCGTTTCTTTCAAGGGGCACAAATGTTGACCACCCATATTTAAAAACATAAAATGTGCCCCCCCCCACTACCCATCCCCCACCCCACGAAACACCCTAACCCCCTCCACCAACCCCACCCCACCCCCATAGAAACATAAAATGTCACCCCGCCCCACTCAAAAGTTCACCTAATCTATTTGCAATCAATGTAGGTGACATACACAATTGATGAATGACAAGAAAAGGGTATTATGGTCTTTTCACTACTTCGTAAATAAGAAGATCTCATATTATAATATGTCAATGTATCAAAAAAATGTGTTAACATCTATACATTAGTTAAAAAATAATAATGTACCAATGTGTCAAAAATATATTGAGAGGAATAATATATTTGAACTTAGTCAACACACAAGAAACCATAATTGTGGCAAAATAAAGAAAAAATTGAACCGCTCATCACCAATTTACTGTTCTAGTGGCAAGTTAATACATGGTTTTTAGAAAGAAGTAAATTAATTTAAATGAACTCGACCTCTCATTATAGTGATTGAGTCAATTCATCGACGGTAGAAACTATTCAATAAACAATGTGACACATTTGAACGTCAAGCTTTATAAGATTAGACTTTGCAAATGTTGTCAACTTCGAAAAGTCGTCCAAACTAAATCAAAGAAATTGACAAAAAGATCGTCGGTCAATAATACCAAGAAAATTGAGAATGGGGTATAAATTAGTGTAGTTATTAGTTTTACTTGGCCTAATTAAAAATCAATGCAAGAACTAATGAATTGTTTTGCAATACAACTTAGACTGGTACTTAAAAATTTGAAATGACATGTGTTTTTGTCATATACTTCACAATTTGACCAAAAAAAAAATAGACAAAATTGATTGTGCAAGCAGAATGAAATACTAGAAATTAACTTGTGCATTTTTAGTTAAAAACTAACTATGCAAGTTTTCCTATTAGAAAATAGTTTCTCCTCGATTTTCATTTTGCGTATAGAATGGGAAAAAAAATCTCGATTTATTATAATTTTTAGATATGCAACCAACTACGACAAATTTTTTCCCCAATATTATATACCAAACATGAAATGAAGAAACTTTTATTTCGTAAATAATTTTAGAGAAGTTCAAATTTTAAGATTATCTAAAAAAAAACTCTAAATTCAACTTGTGGGTGGAAAGTAGAAATCTGTATTTAAATTAACAAGTTATTTTTATTAAGTTAATAAAATATCAAATATATCCAAATTATTTTACAAAATCAATATATTGATAAAATATTACATTAATTTCTATAATTTAAATATTCTATTTGAAATGTTTATGATATATTTTTATCTTAACTTTTATTATTTTTACCGTTTGAAATGTTTATGACATGTTTTTATTTTAACTTTTATTGTATTTACCATTTTAAATATGAAATGACAAATATATATCACGCGTTAATGCGTTAAAATGTATTTTAGAAATTAAACATAGTGTGTATAACTTAAATAATAAATTTTAAATGCAATAAAATAATAACTTCATCCTAATCTAATTAAAAAATTATTTTTAATAGATTTTATAGGATTTGAAATAAATATTATTTATGTAAAAAATATAAGATATATTATAATTAATTAAATTTTAGTAAATTTTTTTTTATTATATGTACAAGTTATTAAATAACAATACTTTATATAGTTATACTCACAAAAAATCAATTTATAATACTTTAGAGATCAATAACCAAATAATCAAGAACTTTTTAATAATAGTTATTTTTAAATAAATATATATACTAATAAAAGGTCACGACAGTAATGTAAAACAGACCCTTAGGGTGAAATGACACTAATAGCCCCATCCCAACGTCCCCAACTCCTCATTGTCCTTACTTAGGTCTCGTCACATTTTATTTCCTTTTGAAAATTCAAAATTGAAACGATTTTATTTTTTATTTCTTTATTACATGTCAGAGTATTACTGGTCGAGTGGTTCCTTCTTATATTAAATGACGTCGTTTTGGCAATTTTAAGCGGTTTTCTCACATTTACCCTTTCAACGCAGACAGAGAACAGATTCAACAAAAAATTGAAAATTCTAACCCTAATCATGATTTTCCCAGCACAGCCACCACCGCCACCCATAGCGTAAGCCTGCCGCCACCTCCACCGCCACCCATAGCGTAAGCCTGCCGCCACCTCCACCGCCACCAGTCCACCGATCTCCTATCTATTTCATTTTTCATACACAAGAGTGCAGGTTACTGCAGGTATATACACAAAACACCCGAGTTCCCAGAACACAGCTTGATTTTCCTCTTAGATATGCTTTTCAATTCGCATAAAATGTTCTCTCTCTCAAGAAATTCAAACCCCAAAACCCTAATTCTCTGGTCTAGCCTTCAATTCACAGTCTCAATTTCAAGCCTTAAAGTTGTTTGGCGTAAAGATCAAAGTCTCGACCAAGCTATTCAAAACGACAAACAATGGCGACTCTGCGCTCGGGTCGTCAGAGAGGTCCTAAACGAACCGGGTCAAGTCATCCCGCTTCGGTACCTTGAGAAACGCCGCGAGAGGCTCCGATTACCCATCAAAATTCAAACTTTCCTGGCCCGAAACCCGGGTTTATTTGAAACATACATGGATCGGATCAAGCCGAAATCTGATCCGGTTCGTTTCATCCGAGCTAGTGATAGGCTTAACCAGTTTTTAGAGGAAGAGAAAAAGATTTATAGTGAAAATGAACCGTTGATTGTTTCGAAACTGTGTAAATTGTTGATGATGGCAAAAGATAGAGTAGTTAGCGCAGATAAATTAGTCGATGTTAAGAGGGAATTTGGGTTTCCAAATGATCTTTTAGTGAATTTGGTGCCAAAGTATCCGGAATATTTTAGGTTATACGGGACTCCGGGAGAGGGGAAATCGTATCTAGAATTGGTTTCGTGGAATGACAATTTTGGAAAGTCAGTTGTTGAGAAGAGGGCGGAGGAGGAGTCGAGGTTGATGGGGATTAGGGTGAGACCTGCATTTAATTGGAAGCTCCCGCCTGGATTTTATATTAAGAAGGAAATGAGGGAGTGGATTAGGGATTGGATGGAGCTTCCGTATATCTCGCCTTATGATGATGTATCGCATTTGGATCAGGCATCTCCAGAAATGGAGAAGAGGACAGTTGGGGTTTTCCACGAGTTGCTTTCACTTTCCATTTATAAGAGGATTCCAGTGCCTGTTTTAGGGAAATTTTGTGAAGAACATAGGTTCTCAAATGCATTCTCGAGTGTATTCACAAGGCATTCTGGGATTTTTTATATGTCGTTGAAGGGTGGGATTAGGACGGCAATGCTGAGGGAAGCTTACAAGGGTGAGGAGTTGGTTGATATCGACCCACTTCTTGTGATCAAGGATAAGTTCGTTGAGTTGCTCGATGAGGGAATACGGCAGAGAGTTGAGAAAATCAGGGTTAAACATGAAATGCTCAAGGAGGACATGGAATTCATGGCAGCTAGGAATAAAGAGTACAACTTTCATGAGCAAAATGCAGAGCTATGAAATGAATGAATCCCAAATGTTTGCTCGGTTATGTTCAATGCGCTTGTTGAGGCCGACTGTTTTCGAGTAATACATCTACATGATCTACTTCGGGTGAGCCTTGTGACAAGATGAGGATGTTAATGGTTTATGTTAAGAGCTTGCTTCCACATCACAGCAGCCAGCAAACGTTACTGAGAGGGCTCGTGGACAAGTATCCTCAACATATTTAGTATACAAAAAGCTGCTTTTTCGGAACCCATGTTTGATGCTTTTAATGTATTTAGTAATCCATCTTTTGGCACGAGATGATTCTTTCACAGCAGGTATAAATTCTGAGCCGTATCAAGTTTTTCTCTTTTAATAAAATGGGATTGATCTCGTACAAGATAAGAAGTGTAATGAATCTTTTCCTCCCATCCTCAGGTCGTCGTTCTTGTGCATATCAGTTTGCCAGTTTGCCGTATATCCGCCTGTATTGTAAACGAGTGGGGGATCAGGTAGCTCTTTTTATTGTTCAATATCGTACACTAGTGACTCATTTAAAGAAGTGACTTTGGATCAGCTTTCTCTAAAAGCTCTTCTAACCAGACAAAGTAGTCCAAAAGAAAAAAAAATTATCCCAAAAGTCATGTCACACCGGCCCTAAACTTGAGTTTAGCAAGAATACTATGATCCACCTCGTCCATTTGTAGTCGATGAGTGCAAGTTTCGAAATATGTTCTTTCAATTTGTACCTTAACCCCCAAAATCCTCACCACCCCAACAGGATGCACCACCAAACATGTCATTGTCAGATTTAACTCCTTGTGATTTTTAGTGTAGGAATTGCTTAGCTGAGCTTTTTCCTTTGTAGGGCATTTTTCCCTCTTCAAGTTTAGAAACGTTATTCCTATTCTTTTACTTATAACCAGAAATGGTTATTTTTTCAATTATCAATGCAATAAAGTTATATGCTTGCAAAAATGTTAAGTCTTATTGGACAATACAGAATGGTAGAGCTTACTATAAGGATCTTTCCAACTCGTAAGGCACGTTCTCATTTTGTTTTTATGCTCATGGGAGGTAAGGTTCGATACACCGCCCCTACCTCTAGTGTTACTAGATAAAGAAGTTAAAATTTTATGTAAGATAAAATGTACTCATAGAGACCACAGCGTTCGTTCTAACAAAACGAGAATACAAAACAATAGAAAGAATTTCAAACTATCATTATTTAAGAAGACTCTAGACATGTGACAAGAAACTATAAAATACTCGATGATTTTAGATGAAGATTTCAAATGAATTCGAAGTCCATGAATACATTTGTTTTAATAATGAGAGCATTAAAAAGTGAATATGTTATCAATAATAATGGGCTTATATCCACTAAAGTATCATGGAATATATTTCCATCAATCTCTCTTTTTAATTCCTTCCTATACGATGTTTTCGATTTTTTTTAATTATTAAGCACATGTTGGAAGTTGTTTAAATTTAAATTTTATCTGGTCAAATATATTTTTTTATTTATATATTTCGTAGCACCACAATTTACAATCTATTTTTTATTCACATATTTATCAACAACTTATAATAACAAAAAATAATTTCAGAACTAACAAATGGATAATTAAATTGTTTATCAAGAGCAGACATTGTTAATAGTATTAACATCATAAATGGATTATAAACTTAAGAAAGAGTCATCGACAGAATAAACAAATTACGAACCAGATTTGAGTAGACAAATCTTCATTGAGTGTAAATAAATAATGTTCAACAACCTCTAAAAATGACTCGAATATTTCAACACAAATTAAATTATATAGACGTCGATAAAATAGTTAGAATAAAATTCTGAGTTGTTGTTGGGCCTTTTTCTTGGTAATGGGATCAATCCTCTTAACGCACCCAAATTTGTTTTGGCAAGGGTAAATTCAAAGTCGATTACCGTTTTGACACTTATATGCTCTAAAGTCTTATGGTTAAAACTTAATTCAAAGGTTGTGTGATTCCCATTTTAATGGGTTTTTTGGTTTCCATTATTTGACTTTTGAGGAAAATGATCAAAATATTAATTTTTTAGTCAAATATTACTATTTCTTTGAAAAAAAAAAGGACATTTGTGTCATTTTTCCCCAAAAGTCAAAAAATTGGGGGGACCCATTAAAATGGGAATCAAACATGTTCTCTCAATTAAAGTCACATTTTTAAATTAAAAAACCAACATACCTTTACAATTGCAAAAAAAACGCTAATTTAATGACATTTGTTTTATTTAGATAATGTACATTAGTATATTTATACCATACTTTTATCTTTGATACTATTTTATTATATGACAATGTTTAAACCTATGATCTTGTATTCTTAATGGAGCATTTTAAAAATAGTATCATCGATTTCAACCATTAAAATATTTTGTACTTAGTTTTATATATGATAATCTTGTTTGTCTATGATTAATCGCTTTTATATAGATAATGTGATATGATACACTTACATCATGCTTTTATTTTTGATACTGTTTCATTATGATAATGTTTTAACATATGATACTGTTTTAATCTATGATAATATTATTGAATGCAAACAGTATCAATGGTCTTATACACTACTAATGGAGCATTTTAAGAACAATATAATTACTTCAACTAGTAAAACATCTGTAATACTGTTTTAATCAATAATAATGTTATTGAATACAAAGATATCAATGGTCTTGTACTACTAATTGAGCATTTGGTCTTGTACTACTATTAATGGAGCATTTTAAGAACAATATAATTACTTCAACCAGTAAAACAGATCTATGATACTGTTTTATTTAGATAAAGTGATATGGTATACTTATATCGTGTTTTTATCTTTGATACTGTTTTATTATAATAATGTTTCAACCTATGATATTGTTATTTAATCTATGATATTGTTATTTTATTGAATTGTAGTTTATGTATATGATCATTGTTTTATTAAGATATTTTCATGTATGATACTAATATATTGAGATACATTTATCTCGTGATCTTGTTTTAATATGTATGATACTGTTTTGACAAGAAAAATTAAATTGCCAATTTAAGCTAAAGAGATGACTTTAAGCGGCTAAAATCCATCGTGTACGTGGTGACAAAGCTACTAGTCTTCTTGGGGGGACCCATTAAAATGGGAATCAAACAAGCTCTCAATTAAAGTCACATTTTATAGCTAAAAGACCAACATATTTTTACAATTGCAAAAAAACGCTAATTTAATGATACTGTTTTATTTAGATAATGTACATTAGTATATTTATACCATACTTTTATCTTTGATACTATTTTATTATATGACAATGTTTAAACCTATGATCTTGTATTACTAATGGAGCATTTTAAAAATAGTATCAGTACTTCAACCATTAAAATATTTTGTACTTAGTTTTATATATGATACTGTTTTGTCTATGACACTGTTTTATATAGATAATGTGATATGATACACTTACATCATGCTTTTATTTTTATATTTGTTTCATTATGATAATGTTTTAACATATGATATTGTTTTAATCTATGATAATATTATTGAATGCAAACAAGATATCAATGGTCTTATACACTACTAATGGAGCATTTTAAGAACAATATAATTACTTCAACTAGTAAAACATCTGTGATACTGTTTTAATCAATAATAATGTTATTGAATGCACACAGTATCAATGGTCTTGTACTACTAATTGAGCATTTGGTCTTGTACTACTTTTAATGGAGCATTTTAAGAACAATATAATTACTTCAACGTTAAAGAAATGGATCTATGATACTGTTTTATTTAGATAAAGTGATATGGTATACTTATATCGTGTTTTTATCTTTGATACTGTTTTATTATAATAATGTTTCAACCTATGATATTGTTATTTAATCTATGATATTGTTATTTTATTGAATTGTAGTTTATGTATATGATACTATTTTATTAAGATATTTTCATGTATGATACTAATATATTGAGATACATTTATCTGTGATACTGTTTTAATATGTATGATACTGTTTTGACAAGAAAAATTAAATTGCCATTTTAAGCTAAAGAGATGACTTTAAACGGCTAAAATCCATCGTACGCAGTGACAAAGCTACTAGTCTTGACCGGCTCGTCGAGACTATTCCGAAAACATATTATAATAAAAATTCTGAGTACGTATACGAATTCTATGCTCATTTCTGTTATCATACATACTATTTTCTGTGATATTGTTTTTCTATAATACAGTATCAAATAACACACATGACTAATTAACAATACAGAGAATAATCTAATGTTCAACTTTCGTCATAGCAATGCCCACATCGAACTTTTTCATTTATACAAAAATTCAAGCTGCTATTTACAACAACAAATCATGGCAACTCTACAGAAATTCATCAAACAAATCTTTATTAGTGTTCTCTATAATACAGTATTATGATACAAATGTGTTTATGATATTGTTTCTCATATCACAAAGGTCAATCCTTCTAAAGAATAGCATGAATGCATCAAAAGCAAATCAAAAAGCCCACTTCTAGAGATTTGACATGTTTACCTTGTAAATTAACAGAGAAAATAATTTCATCAAATGCCCCACAATTATAAAATCTCCTCTAGTTTGCACATAGAGTGCAAGAATATGTCCATGATGTCCACATTCAGATTGCATTTCACGGGAGCCATCATCACGAATCATCTATTTATACAACCGAATCTTCTGATTAATAGCAAGAAGTTTTCCATTGAACACATTAAGAGAGTAAACAGTTCCCTTAGTTTCTTTCTCTGCAATTAGTTGAAGTTTTCCATCGACTACTATAAAAATCAGTATCCTGCCATGCAATTATTTCAACATAAAGAAAAGTTCTCAATTGCCAAAGCAGAAAAACATAACAGAACTCCAATAAAAATTGAAAGGAACCCACATAATTCTGCTTTCGAAATTTCACAGCAAAATGGTTTATAACAAAATTTTGCCTATTCTTAATTACAACCAGAAAATCGCAAAGGTATGAGTCTGCTCCTAATGGCTTCTACGGAGTGCATGCTTACCAAGTGCGATAGAGCGAATATGAAGCTTCTGAATGTCA